>CM076583.1:591837512-592580675 GCA_034641835.2 Pinus albicaulis | reverse complement strand
TCGAAGATGGCATTGGATACGTGGATTTCCTGAAACACAGTCGCGTATATACGCGAGTTCATGCACAGAAAACCGCGTATGTCTGATTGCTGACATTTTTCTGTTTGGAGTCAGCTCTCTTCAGCACAGCTGCAGTGCTGTTTGGTATCTCTGATACTGTTTGGTATCTCTGGTGGTGTTCCAGTTCTCATAATTCTTTTTCTAATGTTTTGATAAAGATGCCTTGATGATTTGTTGGTAAAAGTGTTCAGGATGCACAAACTAAAGGGGTGTAGTCATGCTGAAAAAAGAGATCATGGATACACAGATAGAGGGGAGCATTAGCATTCTTGATATAATGCATTATTTGGCACTAGCAGTGGTTAGAGTATTCTGTGAGGACTGGTGTTGGTCATAAATGGTCATAATACACACTGTTTTGATGAAAAGGTCATGTTGAGACCCATGATGTAAATTTGTAATATTCAGTCATGTAAGGACTTGTCAAAATTTGTAAACCCACTTGGTTGGGTAGTTGAGTCAAATTTGTAAACCCACTTGGTTGGGTAGTTGAGTTGAGAAGTGTAAACCCACTTGGTTGGGTATTTGAGTCTCATATGTAAATCCACTTGGATGGATATTTGATGTAAGTATGAGTCATTGGTGATAGGAAGGTCATAGAGTCATGTACTTGTTGAAAAATGTTTGAAGATTAGGCATGAACTCAAGAGACTTAGTCACTTAGGTATATCTCAAATCCTATAGGCAACTGTAGCATGTGGAGAAAAGGGAGAGTATGTTGGTTTTGATCCACCCTTTGCCCTTGATGTCAAAGGGGGGAGAGTGACATGGTGTTTGAATAAAGGAAAAGAACGGTGTTAAAGAATGGGAGAGTGACATGGTGTCATTGTATTCTTATTGTACCTATCTGTTGTGGTGATCAAACACCATCGTGGTTGCCATCAAGTCAAGGGAGATTGTAATCAATATGATCCCGAAGTGTTATTATACCATTGTAACCTTTGAATGAAGACGAAGACATGAGATTATTAATATTGTTGTTCTTGGTGGAAATACATTAGAGGTCTTCTTGGCTTGATGAACTTGGTAAATGATATGTAAACCATTAAAATGATGTAGATTATAACCTTGATCGCTTTAGTGTTGTCATTGAATGGCAACCCACTTGATGAAGAAGATACTTAACTTCATGAGAAGTTGTGCTTGAATATGTCTTGATGAACTAAATCTGATGTATCTACACAAAATCAGAAGCGATCGAAGGAAATAGGGTATGTGATAGATTGCAGTCTTTGGCGTATGTCTCTAGGCATACGCGTATTTGTCTAAGGGAAGTCGCGTATGCACGCGGGAAAGAACGTGCCAAGTCGCGTATGGGCAAAAGCGCTCAAAAAGTGCAAAACCAGGGGTAACCACCATGGTATTGACCCATTATATTGGGTTATGATTCGTCTAAACAACCCCGTCCAGGAATACCATCGGATGAAATGTGGTTTTGGCCCATGGTATCGAAAAAGGGTAAACCTATATAAAGAGAAGAAATTCATTGTGCAATATATGAATGTGGGTGGAAGATGTCTGAGCTTGAATGAATGCTTCTCTCTGGAGTATATCTGAATGGAAAGGGTTACAGTTGAATGAAAGATCTGAAAGTATGATGCACCAATGATGGAGTGATGAAGAAGGGGATCTAGATCTGTATGGTACTTGTACTTGCTAGATCTATTTATGGAATGATTAGATCTGAGATGAGGCGAACATCTGTCTGAAGTAAAGGGTAAAATCTGTGTGATGTATCTGTTCTGAAGAATTGCAATGACCTAAAATATCTGAAAAACCATACGCTAGTTCGCCGCAGAGGAAGCACGTATATACGCGGCTTTGCTAAAGAGAAAGCGCGTATGCGCAGTGAAATTAGCTCTGTAATTTTTACAGAGGTATACGCAGGTTGATGTGAACGGAAGCGCGTATATACGCGACATCAGTAAAAGGAAAGCGCGTATGCAAACTAGGGTTTGCTGAAGCATGGGGTATGAAATCTCTGATCTGATCTGCTTTGTTTTAGCTATCTTTTGTTGATGTTTGACTGTGCTTAAATGTATGGAGAGGGTACATTCTGAAAATATGATGAAACGTGGTCTGCAAGTTGTGTTCTATTGAAGTTGTTGGATCCAGTGTGAAAATTGATGAAACGTGGTCCATAGAGGAGTCTGCAAGGGATTTCTGCTTAGTCTTGGAGGTTAGCTCCTTCGAGGGTGAGTTAAGTAAAGCGAGATCGAGGAGGTCGTAGCTCCCACTTGGTGAGGCGATAAACGAATCAGTTGGGCTCTCGGCAGTAAACGAAAGCGCATATTAGATTGCCTAATGCTGGTAGGAGTCTGCACCAGCACATATGTTGTAAGATGTTTTCTCAATAATAAAATATTGAAGGCTGAGCAACGACAGTGGTGGTTTTCTCCCGACTTGTGTTTCCACCTAAAAATCCTGGTGTTCATGTGTGATACTTTGTGTGATGGTTTACTCTGTTCTTACTGTTCATGTTTACTGTTTATTAAACATCTGATGAATGAATGATGGAATGATTTAAGTGAAGAACTAATGACATAATTATATATTTGTGTATATGCGAGTTTCATAAAGGGTATCCGCGTATATATGCGAGTCTGTTTCAGGAAAGTAGCGTATGGGTTTTAGAAGCAAGAAAAAGTAAAATTTTTGAATATGCAGTAAATACTGATTCACCCCCCCTCTCAGTATTTTTCCCAAAAATCTGCAAGTAAAGTAAAGTAATAAAATGATTCAAATTCTACTTACTCGCACAAATACAATCTGCCCTGTCAAGTAACACAAGTCTTAGGTCCTAGTTGGCCCTCACAATGTCGAACATAATAATATCTTTGGATTGATTTTCAAATTGCAATCCATTTGGGGGATTTATTATTAGCCATTTCTGAATTTTTGGGAATGGCAAAATGACAACATATTTTCATATATGACTTTTAAATTTTCTTTGTTTTTCGTTCAAATTTACTATTTATTTTCTTTTATTACAAGAACATACAATCATTTTCACCCCCCAAGATCACACTGCAATATTGCAACTACAACCCCTTGGCCCATTATAATGTTAGAAATCCATGCACTCTAGATCTGGTCTATGTTTTGGCTTTTCACAAAACATAAAACATAAACACACTGAGATGCCTAACTTCAAAAAAAACTTGCAAATTGGAAAAATACACCAGCAATTAGATCATACACATAACACACAAATTAATTTCCAAAACCGATTTCTTATCAGTCCTTTAATAAGAATCCTAGGGCTCCTGTACTAGGAAAAATGGCCCTTTGTAATCCCTAGAAAATATTCCCAAATACAAGACAAATGTCCCTTGTATTCCTAGGCTGAGGCTGAGTCCTCCCAGCTCTCAACTGCCCCTCAACACATACTATCCAGTTATTCCTTTAGTGGACTATCCACACAACCTTCCCTTGGTTATGGCACCTTCTCAAACTTGTGTAACCCTTTACAATTGTTGCAGCTATCCTTACTCCAGCATCCATTGCAGAATTTTCCACAGGATCAACATCTTAAATGCCTAAGACTATAGATGAGCAAACCCTATTATCAGAGCTGCCATATAACATGGAATGCCACTATCTGAAGTCAAATCATTTTCATTCTCAAGAATACTCATCAATGTCACACCAACCAACTCGAGTTCTACTTCATGGCCCTCCTCATCTAACAATGCAATAGGTTTCAACTCATTTGATTTTTTAGTATGCTTTTATTTGGTATTTTTTACTCAAAACAGTGACTTTGGTCAAAAGGGAGCATGGGGGCATATGTTTTTTTGAGGGGGATGTTCCATGTTATGTCTCCTTGCATCTTCCCCAAAAGAGAATGTGGGTAAACAATACCCTTTGGATCACCCAAGTCCTGGGAGGATGGGGAACATGTACCTGTGTAACACTAGTTGTAAGAACAACATTGTGGTTTCCAAATATCATTAGCATTCGACCTCTTTTGTGGGCACATTTATCAATGTAGACCCACAACAAATGCATCCCTGTCATGTTTATGAGGTCCCTTTTGGAATAAAGTTTTCACCACAAACCCCCATAAATTATCACCTTGCAATTATTGAAATCATAATGGTTGTTGTCATGTCTAATCCCACATTATCATCTACAGAGAAATATACATAACTAGATAAGTTGACTTATGTGAATCTGAGATTGAAGCTACAAGCAGTAAGAAAAGATCTATAATGGATTTCTCTTTCAGAGAACAGAGATCTGCACTGTGACATTTTTTAAATTCAGCGGAAAGCCTTGCATCTTCAACAATGAACTTAAAATATATACATCATATTTACCTTGCCAGAGAAATTTATTTTATAAAGTTGCATTTGTAGATTTGTTTTTATTCACTTGAACAACTGAATAGTGATCTTCTTGACAGAGACCTTGTAACCTTGGTAGTAAAGCGTATGATTTATAGTGAACCTTTGTAAAGCAATCATAGTAATATCAACTTGAAAACCTTGTGAAATGATATAAGCATGACAATTGTTCTGGCTTGAAAACTTGATAAGCAAAGACCTATTGAGACACAACATCTATGGAAATAATTTTAAGTAATATACGGAGTAGATTGTCATAGATTATTCTGAACGCAAAAATTCTAAATTGCTACTTTACAGACTTTGATGTGTTTTTCGGCACCCTGAATTCATATGCGCTTGTTCATGTAGGAAGTGTCGTTGATCTAGGCATGTTCATTACATGGTCATCCTGAACTCTATAGTGAAGATCTTCAGCCAAGAAGGTAGAAGTTGGCATCACACTAAAATTGAGTTTGATCACTCCCAAATGAAAAGTTTGTCATTTGCAGATGCAATAAAGGTTTTTTCTTCAGTTGATTAATCAGTGTATAGCATAAAAAACATACTTTTGCCTCTCCATCACAGTCTTGTCATCATGGAATAGATTGCAGATTGAGTTTCTAAAGAAATGGCTTATGTGGCAGTGAAAAGAACTAATGGAAGTCTATGTGCTTGTGAGTTAATGAACAGGCATTAAAGTATTCAATTTTCTAGGATATTGATGTATTGAGTTGTCTAGGTAGATGCAAATAAGTCTTGAGTCTATCTGTGTATCATAGATAGCATGTTCTGAAGCTTATTAACAAAGTTAATTTCAATTGGTTGCTACAAGATTTGATTCTTGAGCCAATATGGTTGAGCATGTTGATTGATCATTTAATATTGTCATGATGTCTTGACACCTTTGGTGACATAAGAGAACCTTGATTTGAAAATGACATTTATAGTAATCTTGTGGATAGATAATAATGAGAATGTCAAGGAAATAATCTATAGACTGTGACCTATGTGTCAGTGAGTGACCTTGTTTCACATTTTTATACCAATTTTTAATGACAACATGACAAATCTTGCTTTTGTCACAATAACCTTGACATTTGTATAGCAGCAATCTTCTTTGTGACATGGTGACAATGATCCCCTTTTGTGAACATTGTTGAAGATTCATCTTGAGGTTGTTGAGTATAGTTGTTATAGTAAATTTTTTTGTTACACCTTAATAATACACTAGTTTGAGTACATGAGGTTGTATTTGGATTTTTGAACAAGAAAATTTCAAAGGGAAGAGGGTCTAGACCCGTGATTGAACACCTTATTTGGTGACAACATATTCATAAATATTGATCAATTGATTTTTCATCATCATATAGATCAATTTATATGTCATTTTATAGACATTCACATAATCAATATTCCTAAAACATGGTTTCTATTTGTATGCCTTAGACCATTAAATGCCACAAATCATAGTGAGATGTGCTTGAGTGTGGATTGAGTAATCACATTGTGTAATACTAATATGCATCTCCTATGTATATCACAAGAAGAAAGGTGAATTGTAGAATGCATGTGGGGTCATAAGAGAGGCATCATGTCATTATGTTAAGGATATAAATATAAAGAGGTATAAAAAATGTTAATGAAAAAATGGATACCTATAATATCTAGTGAAAGTAGGGGTTTTTTAAATTCGGAAAATGTAATGGGTTAATATTGGTAGGGGGTTAAATAAAGTGATTTTTAGAGTTATTTTCCAATATGTAGTCAAATTAAGGGTATTGTTTAGTATGCCATGAACGCATGTGCTATGCCATAGGTTAATTGAGTGATGCCCCTGTGCCCAGAACATACTCGGTATGCTAACTGGGCTACCATGTCATCAACATGTTATTGTTCTGCAAATTTTGTAGATGTTTAGGAAAATGAAAAATAGGCTCTATCTTCTTCATCCAGACTCTGTTTTCGACGAAACGAATTGCGCCAGATTCCTGCGGATGAGCTCTTCGTTTTAGTTCAGTTTCCAATCAATTCTAAGCACTTTCATTTTTGAGCTTTTACACTGAGAACCTGATCATTCCTCCCCACTAGAAGCCTTTTGGACCCCAAAATATCTTTGATTACTGATCATGTGGATGAGGGTACTATTATCTCACCCTTCTAGTCTTTATCCACTGAAATTTTCCCATTTTCATTAAATGGAGCTTTTCACAAAACTTAACTTTTTCCTTGACTCTTGCTATAATTGACATCGTCATGTTGCAATTTCCATGAATTTGTAGAGTAGCAATATGTTCTTGCAAAAATCAACTTGTTCCTACCTTGGTCATTAATCAAAGGAAACTTAAAAATTGTCTCACCTTGCACACTGTCGCCATTACGATTCTTAGTTGACCTTGCTTTGTAATTGCATCGACTCTTGACCAAGTATCTTTGCCTTTCCATGTACCCTTTGGAAACCAAAAACAAGAATTTGTGGAACCCATGCCTTCCTTGTCAAACTGCTTTGTCTCTTTCTCTTTGACCTTTTCACTCTCTTGCACTGACATCTTGTTTCCAACACTGCTCAACACTGATGTTGACTGCTGCAAATGTTTTACATCTTGTTCACCTCCTTTTAAAGGAAACCTGTTAAAGTCCTGAAACATCTCATTACAAGCATAAGCAACCTTAATGAAATCAACTTGTTCATTCGATGCATATTTTTGAAAGGTTTGATTCAAAACATTTCTATTTTTTATCATCAACAATGTCAAATTCTGACTTGAATTCGCTATCCTCTTCATTTCTCCTGCATGTATAAGAGACAAACTTGTATTCTTCTTATGCATTCTAAATATGTACTTAATAAAATCTTCAAACAAGTGATACTTATTCTCATGGCAATGAAATATTTCTTTCCTATCATACATATAAGGAATTCCCAATACAATACCTGATATATCAAGCAGCACCACATCAAGTTCAACTTCATAAAGAATTTGAATTGATGGTGAATCTTAGTATGAACTTCCTTGTAACATTCAAGTTTCTTTCTTGCATATCCACAATAAGGTCTTGGATGTCTAATAGTTTCAAGGTCTAGTTGCTTAACCAAGTCTTCGGAAATCAGATTAGCTTGTGACCCACTATCAAAAAGTGTGTCTATCTTTGTATGTTTAGAGACGAATCTAATATGGAAAAGTTCAATTCTTGTATCTTCATCCTGAGTGACATTTGAAAAATTTGAAGAACTAGTGCTTGATATATGCTTACCTTTCAAACCCATGGTTGTAATCTTTGTCTCATCTCCTGAAACTGAACCCAAGCCATGTTCAACTATAGCAACAATTTTCTCCTTTTATTTGGCTTTTAGTTTGTTTGGCTTCAACTCTGGATGAAGTTGCCAACAATGGTCTTCATCATGGCCATTCTTCAAACAATGTTTACATGTGATTTTCTCTTTCTCTCTTTTGGCAGAGCTATTTCTCTTTCCTCTTCCATAAAACTTGCCCTTTCATTTACCCTCACTATCACTTTTCTCATCTATGTTTGTTTCCCTCTTGCTTCTAAATGTGTGGCTTGAACACAAACCTCATCTATTTTTGTGGGATTAAACATGAGAATAGTGTGCCTAAGGTAAATGTGCAAAACCCCAATGTACTTTAACAAAGTTTCTTGAGAATAGAAATTAATACCCAAAATAAGAGCTCTTCTCCTAAATTCATGAGTATAATCTTGCACACTTTGCCCTTTCAACTGTTTAAAATTTTTCCAATCCATAATAGCCTTTTGCATGTAAGCTAAGGGATAGAATTTCCTTTTAATGGTAGCAATAAAACTTGAACAAGACATAGAGATCTTACTGTAGTTTTTAATCTCTTCTTGAGTCCTTTCTTTCCACCATGCAAGTGCAGATCCTTCCATCCTCAAAGAATCCAATTGAATCTTTATGTCATCTTCATGAAGGTTCTGAATTCTGCAATACACCTCCAATTGACGTATCCAATTGTCCAAAATTTCTACATTTACCTCACCATTATACATTGGAAGTTCAAATTTGACATGAAGTTTGAGTAACGGTGTTTTTCCTCTTGTGGCTTTTGAGTGAGTGTGGGAAATTTTTGTGGTGGAAGTACTGGAAGATGATGCTGATGGAGATGATGAGGATGATGAAGATGATTAATATGGAGGTGGATTTCCTTCACTACCCTTTGAATCCTTCTCTTCATTCTTCTTATCATCTGAAGTTCCATCTCCGTGTGGAGGTTTAGAACCTTCTCCTTTCATCCCAATAATAAATGCATAAAACATACTTTTAACCATCCTCTTTAAGTGATTGAAGTCTCTCTTGACATCATCCTCTTCTAAATGACCTTCAATTTCTCCAACACCTGAGATGATGGCTATGAATTCAAGCTCAACTTCTGGTGCTTGTACCTCTTCAATCTCAGCTTCTTGAGATAAAACTTGAGGTGCTTCAAGTGCAAATGTGAGTGGAACTTTTGGTGAAGATGGTGCCCTTGTGGCTCTCCTTCTTTTGGTCCTAATCTCAGGACTTGCAACCAACAATTTCGCTTCACCTCTCTACAACTTTAAACTTGTCAACATCACAAGTTTGCAACCATTTAAACACTACTTGCACAAATCTCAAACAAATATAAAGAAAATAGCCTTAGAAACCATGTTCTAATGCCAACTTGATCTAAGTATGAATGTTAGTTTTTCTGTGCTAATTTCATGTTCAGATTTAAACTTTATTTGTTGATATTATGCTTGATGTAGGTAGGTTTCCTTGTTGATTATGTGTGTCAAATAGGTAAATAAGCTGAGTTTTTAAATGAGATTCAAGACCATAAATAATGAAATACATATGTTTAAAAGAAAAAAGAAAAAAACAAGAACAACAAACCATCACAATTGATCCATAAAAACAGAGTTTTGATGAAGGAGTTCACCCCTCCTAGGCTACATCTCCTTGGTCCAAATTCCATGGCTTGGGCCTCTGTATTATCTCAAAATTGAAACAATTGTTGTTTACATTCACCTATATATCTTGAAACCTACTTCAATGAGTCCAGAATGTCCAAATCTATTGGAAATGACTCTTATTTCTCTCAATTTGGTTGAAAATTTCTCAAGATATGGTCAAAACAAATTTTCCTAGGAAATGTCCTCCAAATCTAGAGAAGACTCTCGTTAAGAGTGCTACATGTGGGAGTGGCGCCGAATGTGGTGGTTCCGTCGTATTATCCGCTAAACAACTGTGGGTTAACTAATGGACAATCATTATTTAATTAATGATTAGGTGCTCTAAGTGAGCAGTTAGTCGGAGCCTCCGCCATGGTTATGTGATAAGGTCGCATGGGAAGGGGCTGGCCCCCACCATTCCCACCATCAAAGATACCATACGACATTAAATATATATGGCGGACATAGAATAATAAGGACCGCTATTGTGCCTTATTGGTAATATCGTCTGTTGGTTTGGGGGAGGTCGCGGGGTCGAGCCCCAACCTCTGCCCAGCCTTGCATATAAACTTTTGCCATGGATTACGTTCCAAACCTTTGAACTTTTCCAATTGATCAAACCTTAATATATAATTAAAATGTGCACCATATAATTAAATCTGCCACATTTGATATTTCTCCAACCTTGCAATATATATATATATATATATATATATATATATATATATATATATATATATATATATATATATATAAAATACGCCACCATATAGTTTTAGACTACGGTTTAATATGGACCATGATATAAAATCAAATGCGCTCCACCATATCATATGTTGATAATTCGAACCTTAGAACATATAAACCATTCGACTAGCATATAAAAATCATTTCAACCATTGGAGAGGGTCCACCAGAGGGGGCACGTGGCGGCCCCTGGCTACACCACGTGTCAACCTCTGGTTGGGTTGTCCCCAACCATAAAAAAAAAAATTCAAATTCAACCTTAGGAGCAATTGTAAAAAAAAAATCACCTTCAAACCAATTCGGCGAATCCTGTCGTGACACTTATAACAATGTCGTTGGGCAAAAACTGAAGAATATTCCTAGAATAAACCTTGTATGCTGATTGGGCTGCCATGTCATCAACCTGTCACTGTTCTACACATTTTTTAATTGTTTAGGAAAATGAACAACATGATCTATCTTCTTCATTCAGACTCTGTTTTCGACGAAACAAATTGCGTCGGATTCCTGGCGATGAGCTCTTCTCTGTCGTTCAGTTTCCAATCAATTCTGAGCACTTCATTTTTGAGATTTTACATTGAGCACCTGATCACCACTGTAATGAGTGGTCTTATTAGCCTGCCTCATGACCTCTACATGTTTTGAGCAGTTCCATCATGACCCAAACCTATTGCTACCCTTTATACCACTCACTCCTCTAGGAGAGGTTTCTCTTTAAGCTCTTCTCAGACTCCCAAACCATGAAAATTTTGTCGAGCATTTGTCTTTTCGAACTCGTTAAAGTAAATGAAAAGATGTCTACCCAGTATAATTTTAATTCTTTTCCAGATTGAATAAACTATTTACGAAAAAGGAATACTTTAGTTTAACATGGCTAAAAGGTTCTCCTAAGTATTTTTTTATGCCTTTTCGGGTGCAAGGGACTAAATTTATGAAAATGACCATCTTGGAGTTTTATTTTTTCGCCTCTTTTTCAAACTCTCTAAACATGAAAAATAAGTTGAGTTATACCTTCGCTGGACTCGTAAATTGTTAAACAACATTGGACTCATTAAACATGATGATATTGAACCACTCCTTCTTAGGGTTTGTTAAAAATACTCAGAAGGGTTCATTTGAAGGATGAACTTATAGATCATGCATATGTTATCCTCCTCAAGCTTGTAAAAAATAAAGAGGTACTGGCCAGAAATGGTTGGGAAATTGGGAAAACAGGGCATCAAACCTATTAATAGCATTGAGTCGCTTTTGAACATGACACTCTTTCACTTCAAATCTGTGACTGCTTTGGGTTGGGGAATCCACTTTCCTCTCTATCGATCACACTTCATTGAAAGCTTTCATGATGGATCTTTGTGTCAATGTTGTCAACTCCATATTAGTGTCATTGATATTTTCAAGAGAAGGTGCATCCTTAGTTGACATATGCTACAATACCCTTAAGCCTTACTTCATTCTTGTCACTCCTGAACCAACTCTGCATTATTATGTTTCAAATCTTGATACTCATTTCATATCTTTGATGGGGGATACATTAAGTCCCTTCTGCAATGGGTCACTTCTTTTCGACATCAACTCATTGTCTAGGAAGTTGACTTAGAAACTCCTTTCAGTGCCTTGGAGCTTACATACCTCAATGTCAAGTTTTCTCACTTTTGGCTACATGTTCTCATCATTGGCCTTCGACTGAGAGATTTTGTGTGGTGTTTGACTACAATTCATTTATTCACACCGCATAGATTATATTGTAGTACCTTGGGAGTCATTATCATTATCGGTGGTTCCTCTTGCATTTGTTAATGACTTACATCATTGGTCGATAATCATATGGTGTTTACCATGTTCAACTCCAAAAAATTTATTCACATGCTTAGACTCGTACTATCGAGTGACGAGGTAGAAGATTCCAGATCTCGTTTCATTCATCCAGGCTGTGATTTCAAGATTCATACAAGATTACAAAGTATCATGTCTATGGTCATTCACAAAGTTATCCAAGCATGGGTCCACAATCTGTCATCAGTGGATGTGATTCTGATTATTGTACATGTACATGTAAATTGGATTATATGCTGAGTATGGGTATGCCTACCATAACAATCATATCATGACGATTATGTATTATAATAGATAACTGATGATATCAACCAATCTATTTTGATCTAGACTTGTCACATGGTAGAGCACTTCAGTCCTCATCCACTCCTTCTGACCTTTCACTTTAGGGGGAATATGTTACAAATCATTTTTCACATCCAACCAAATGGCCTTGAAACTAGATCAATCAACATCCTTTGTCACTGCATTCATCCCTTGCAAAGATTAGAGCACTCTCTCTCTCCAAAAGGTCCAATAATTTTGGGTTAAACAACTTAGAAACCTAATTTTTGACCCCATCACACTTTCCCTTTATGTAACTTGCACTGTTGCAAGTTGTACACATAGCATGGCTCTTGAATTTCGGTAAAAATAAAAAATAATTTCGAATCTTCTCTTTCCATAAGCTTCCTGAGTGGTTTTAACTATTTATTGTTTGATCAAGATGTTGAACCCCTATACTTGAGGTATTATCTCTTATCCCTAGAACTTATCCTCCATCATATGTGGATCTAAGTCCTAGATTGATGAATCCCAAACTGCCCCATTTACCCTATAAATTCACTATCTCGCATAGAGTATGGGTTGGCTTTTGGAGACTCTTGGTTATTCCCTCATACTGTTGCTTTGTGCCTAGGGATCCATTATCCATCCACATGCTTGAGTTTTGATTGAAGGCTTGCTTTGTGGCAAAGCAAGAACAAGATAGTTGGGAGACATCTACAAGGTCAAAATCTGCAAGAGTTGTATTTTCTCCTACATTACTTAATACAAAATATACTTTATTTTCCTATACTTGTGTCGCATTTATGCATATGTAGAACAATGCCTTCTTGACCCATTATTTAAAGATGTTAGTATATGTTATTTGTATGTTTTGGTTCTCTTGCTTGTTTTAGTTGTTTTGCAGGTTCCACTTTGAGAATTTGGAGTTGGAGCTGATGCTTACAAGAAAAGAGAAGAGGAGAAATTGTGCTGGATTTCAGGTAGGTCTTTCCTCCATATTTTAATTTCTCTAAGGAAAGCAAAAGTATTTTTGTCTTTGTTGTTTCTAGATCAAGCCACTAGATGTAGGGAGTTCACTTATGTTTGCAGTAGGCAAATATTCGTCAAACACATATAGTGGTGGTGGTTGTAGATAGTTGTAAAAAAAGGCTTGCAATATAACATAGTTACTAACACCAGAATATGACACATGGAATGCAGTGGAGTTAACTAGTGGAGGGGCATGTAGGACCATGGAAAGGTAGAAACTAACTAGAGTATTTCTCAAAATGATTTTATGTGTTTTCAATGTGAATGTGCCTTTTTAGAGATGTGGACGAAGATAAGTGAAAGCTACAAAAGCAAACAAAGGAGAGGATGATGGAATATATTACAAGACGCCAAAGCCTTATACTTTATGGATCAAAATAAGAGTCTAAATGTTATTCTTACACTAAAAACCATAGGATAATTTATGTTTTAATATCTTCAATTTGAAAAAGCCTTCATGAAAACAATGTATTTACTTTTGGGGTAGTTCCTTTGGAAGTAGCATTGGGGGAAGAGTCATTGAGAAGGATGTGCCATGAATAAGAATAACAAGAATATAGATGATTGGGTTTGGAATCAAAAGATTATTGGAGGTTTCTTTGGAATATCATTATCTATTTCAAATTATTACATGAGAGATTGAGGCAAATTCACACTTTAAAGTTTGAACCTTTTATAAGAAAAATCATGTAAATATTTTCTTAGAATGATAAGTATTTATTGTTGTTTTTATTGAGAAGTAATCATTATAATTTCATTTTTTTCATTGCTAAAATAATTTGGTCGATGGATGGAGCAACCATCGGAAACATAATTCTCTATCAAAATCATTAGTGTTATAATTAAGGTTTAAAATAGATCATAAGTAAATCCAAAATTTTTAGAAGTTTTAAATTATTAATAAATTTTTTGGTAGTTGTATTGTTAATGATATTTGATTTTTTTTTTTAAATTAAATGAACTAAAATTTTGATAATATAAATTTTAATTTTTTTTAATATGTATTTATTTATTATTATTATTCAAATTAGAAAATAATATAATCAAAATTCATATAATTTTAAATCACTTTACTATGTATAAAATGTTATTTACCATTTTGACAAAAAAATATTGATCTAATTAGCTAATAATAAATGTTATTTACCATTTTGACAAAAAATATTGATTTAATTAGCTAATAATGTAATATATTGATCTTACAATATATTTTATAAATATATCTATGTACTTTTTAAATAACAATTTTGATAATTAAAATAGGTATTGTCCAAGTATATTTATGTACTTTTTAAATAATAATTTTGATAATTAAAATAAATATAGTTTATTTGAAATTTTAGTTTGGGGTTGAGATTAAATTTTTATTTTTGTTGTTTAAAATAGAAAGAAATTCTTTGAAAGAATTCAATTAATAAATCTCAAAATAATAAAATAAATACACTATATTTAATAAATATATTATAAATTTAATTTACTCTAATTTCTATAAAACTAATGTATTATAAATTTAATTTACTCTAATTTCTATAAAACTTTTTCATATATTTTAAAGATTATGGACATCAGACCACTTTGCTACTTGAATGCAAAAAACTACCATCTACATAATCCAGGCTTCATCTGCAATGTGTTGTATTCAATTATTAGGAAGGAGATATGAGCAAACTTTGTATTTCGCTAAATTTGGAAGGTCTTTTTCTGAGACCATATGGGTAGAAAATTGACTCTCTCACTGAAATTTTGTAATTCAGATTTATGAAGAAAAAGAAATGAAATACATATTGATGAGCAAAACATATGATACAGTGAAACTTCACTTTTATTAATAAATGGAAATGGTTGAAATTGTAAAAATGCAGACTAGCTTGAATATTAGTAGCTTAATGTTAATTATAAAGATGTTGAAAGACCAGCTTACTGTGAATTACAATGATGTTGAAAGGCTTTTTTTTAACATCCCAGGCAATGAGGAAATTCTGAATATCAAAAGATGAAACACCAAAAGGCTTGTGGGCCCCAAAAACCCAACTCTAGGAAATAAACATCAAAAAACTTGTGAGTCTTATTGGGGTTAGTTAGTCCATCAACTTCTATGATCATAACATTTGCATACAATATCTATTTGGTACTCTTGGTAATCTGTTCGAAAAGCTTAAACTAGAATTAAATATTTCCATGGAACAAGTTTTGTCTTTTCCTATTACTTTAAAAAAAACATCATTTACACCCTCAAAACAATCTTAAAAATTAAAAAAAAAAAAAACTATTAAAAAAAAATGCCAAAATGAAGAATTGTGCTCTGAGTCATTGATGTAAGTAGTAAATATGTTTGATAATGGAAGGACACCAATAAACACCAGCTAAAATAACAAGTTTTTTTAAGGTCATAACAAGTTTTCTCATATACAAGCTAAAGTTTATTTGATAGATAAAGAAATATCAAACACGAGGACACCAATAAACACCAGCTAAAAGTAGAAGATTACTGGAAAAACCCTGGTGCAGAATAGGAACAGGGAACTTTGAAACTGAACTCTTTGCATGCCCTGTTTCAACCACTAAACCGTAACCTAACAAATAAATATGCATACCCCATCGAACCGAGCTCAAGCAATTAGACAGGAGTCAGTCACAGGGATACCTTGCCCAATCGAGTTAACTCTCACTCACAGATTGATTCTGATCTTTTTTCTGGGACGGGAGTCAGCCACAGGGATAACATGCCCAATCAAGTTAACCCTGACGAACAAATTGATTCTGATCTTTTTCTGGTTATATGGATTGGGTAACGGGAGGCAATCCTGGGATGTTTTATTTTGATATCCAGAATCTAGTTTTATTCAGCATCTAGTTTCAAAGAAATAGTATTACTGTGTAGCTTACCATGGGAAATTCCCATTTAAATAAAACTAAACAATAAGTTAAATAGAACCTCAATTTTTGAGCCTGATTTGTGATGTAACCTATAGACTGAAAAATTAGCAGTACTGTAAAATTTCACAACTGGTTGACTCTTTTATATAAGGAAAACAACAAACAGACCCGGGATCATGCTTTTATTTTATCGTGATTTTCACTTTGTGATGGAATGGATGATATGATGAATTAGATGAAATATTTCAATGAAACTACATCCCAACAAATGTAGCAATCTATTGTAGTTACAGACATCAAAATAAAACAGAGAACAACCAGAAGATCCAAACGAGACGAAGAGGAAATTTTACAGTTATGAATATTATTTATAGATGGTGTGAGATAAACATATTCCACTATTAATTGCATACATCAAAACTAAAATACATCTGCCAGAGAGCCTACAAAAACAAAGATGAAAACACTGAAATTGAAAAAACACACACACAAAAGTTCAAAACTTTTATAATTATAATTACAAGATTCCAGGATTTCCAACTCAAAGTAGCCCATTATTGTAATTACAAGATTCCATCCTTTGGATTGTAGATTCGGAGGTCCTATTTACAATTTCAACTGTTGATTTTGAGTGTGGACGAGAAAACCCAAATCTAGAATCGAATTCCAGTCAGGCTGACAAGATACACCTATCCCTTTGTTCCGCTATTCTGAAAATGTATTTGGTTACGGAATCGAGCAATGAAATCATCGCATCTCTGCCTCAATTCATCACCGCTCCCATCCACTGTCACCATTAATTCAGATTCCACAATAGCCTGATGCAGGGCCATCGAATTTTTCATGTCAGAATCGTCTTGGCGTTTGCCCTGTGTCATACCATTAATGCGGGTGCGGGTGCGCTTCGCAGATGTTTGTTTCTGCTCAGGTTGTGTAACAGTAAGACTCATGGAAATGGAATTAATCCATTCGCTTTTTCCAGGAGCTTCTCTGCTTTCCATACCAGTCCCCTCCAAAGGGTTCTGCTGCTTTGGCCAGGTTTCAATTTCCTGCACAAATGAACTTGAATCACTTGAATCCCCGTATTGGTCAGTACTGGAAGTTACACAGAACAATCCCGATTTGATGCAGAGAAGAAGGATGATGATATTACACAAAATCAACCAGAAGACTGAATCATGACGCCGAAGTTCAACTTGAGTGAAACAGCATATAGGAATGGAACTTAGCAGAATCTCCCTTACAGCCTCCCACTGCCTGATGATGAGAGCCAATGAGACCAACATCGTGGGCACAAACACATGAATGCCTATACCTGGATTACAAGTAGAAATCCAGTGGCATATTTTTTCCCCTTCAGAATTCTGGGTTTTTGCCATTGATTCCTCTGCTCCAATAGCGCCACCTCCTTCCCCTGCTAATTGGGATTTATAGGAATTTGTGATAGTGGATGCCAATGTGAAACGGGAGGAGAAAGGAAAATCCATGAGCAGTACAAAGTCAAGCCCAGTCAAGATGGAGATGGAAGAGGGAAAGGGAGAGGAAAATACACGATCCCCACAAAGTCGTCGTTTGTCAAGGTGCAGAGAGAAAAATTGAGGGCAGTGGGCTCCCATGGTCTGCAAATATAATAATTGCTCAACTTTGATAGCCCATGGTCTGCAAATATAATAATTGCTCAACTTTGATTGATTTGGATTTGCAATGCTTAGATTTATTATGTATATCTGTCAAAATATCGCTGGCCTAAAAGGGGTGAAGTTGGAATATTTTTTAATCCATGTTGTTTTCGAACCGGTTGAAAATGAACGAGTAATTGTCTTTATAATCCTATGGGAACTAGGAATTTTCTTTTTTATCTGACTGTTATTGATGCCCATGTTTCCAAGTTCAATCTTTTTCCATTGACTAAAAGGGTTATGACAATAAAAACTCCATGGTATCAGTGGATAGAGGATAAAATTATTGAAAAGTGTCGTTTATGAATGATTTCGACATCATTTTAAAAAATTAATAATCTTCATAACCATCTAAATCATACTGTCGAATTGTACCCCGAAGTTTCCGCGTTTTCGAATCGATTCAAAATCCAAAATTTGAATTTTCTTTTTTAAAAGAAAACCAGAAAAAAAAAATCCCATTTGACCTCACAACAATAAAAAGAAGGGCTTTCCTTATTTTAAAAAAATCCTGTAAACAGACACCAGGCAGTTTACCAGGAAGCCCACAAATACACGGCTCTTCATAGGAATCCGTGTACGTATCGCTTTCGTGTATGTATCGCTTACACTTTCTCTTTCATGGAACTGTTCCATTCATACAGGCAAGCTTGTAACCCAGGTTCAACTTGATCACTCATTGTTCATTGCAGTTGGAAGATGATACTTGGTTTAGACTTCAAACAATTTGACATCAATCACTTTCAACCTTCAAACATTAATTCTATGATGTTAAATTTTGATATTTATGTTTATGAGACTGTTCAGATTCATCGTTTTTTGACAAAATCTTGAACAGGTGTCTCTCTCTTTCATTTAACACGGCACTCCCTTCCATTTAACGCCTCGAGCTTTTGTTTAACGCATAGGCGTTCCTTTGCACAGTAATGTGCAAATACTAGTTTTTTTATTGATTAAGAGAAAACGATATGTTAAATAACAATCAATGAGCGTTGTAGGAATTGAAATGAAATGAAAGGAGAAATAAAATGGAATATCTCAAAATGTCGATGAGCACAATTTTTTTATCAATTTGGCTAAATTTACAAGGTGGGGATGGTGTTGGATTGGGGGAGTTTGTGATAAAGCTTCTTCTACATGCGGATGATCTTGTGTTGGTCGCTAAATCGGCCCATGGATTGCAGATGCACCTATATGCCCTTGAGCATTTTTGTAAAGCAGTGGGGATGCAAGTCAATACCAATAAGACCAAAATAATGATCCTCTAATAAAAGGAAGCAAACTCAGCATACGTTCTTCTTTGAAGGCAACATTCTTGAAGAAGTAAATGAATACAAGTACCTGGAGATCGATTTCAACAACAAGCTTATTTGGGAGGATTGCGGAAAGAAAAGAATTTTAGGAGGGTGAAAAGCATTATATACACTTCAAAACAAATGTAGAGAGGCAGATTTATGGGATTGGAACACAATCAAAGTACTTTTTGGACTCCTAGTTTGTCCAGTGCTATTATATGGGTGTGAATTGTGGGCTAGCAGCATCCCTGTTTCAAAATGGAAACAAATTGAAAAAATTCAAAAATGCTTGATCATGAGCAAGGTCAAAATAAAAAGTTCGGTTCCCTATGAAATAATGTTGAGTGAAACAGGAGCACCTCCCATCGAAGCAATTGTCATGGTGCGTCTTATAAGGTATCTAAAAAGAATTGAGCAAATGGGAGGAGGTAGATGGCCGAAAGTTATCTTCAATGAAAGTATGAGTGAAAGAAGGAAATCATGGATGAGACAAAATAACAAATGGATGCAAAAATGGAATATTTACCTTAATGCATGTCCCACAAATAACAAGGAGTTAAAGAATTTTGTGTTGGAGAAGTTCCGTAAGGGTATATGGGGAAAAGAGTTGGGTAGAAAGAAAAAGTATTTTGTTCAGGAATTCAACCCCACTTGTGATCTCCAACAAAAATAGTACATTGGAGCTAGCATTCCGTGGAGAACAAAGGTTCTTATTGCTCAATTAAGAACTAACTCACATCAACTTCAGTGTGAAACGGGACGGTGGAAGAGACCTAAAGAAGCTTGGGAAAAAAGGGTATGTAATTTTTGCATTTATGGAGCAGTGGAATCATAAAAGCATTTCATTTTGGAATGTGATGCTTTCAGAGACATCAGGGACAGTAATTGCAATATGTTAGCATCAATTCCGTGGCATTGTCTTTTCAATGAGGGAACTATTAAAAGGTTGGGTCAGCTCATTATCAATTTGAATAAGAAAAAGATTGAATTACAAAAGGCAAAAAACAAGGAAGTTGGTAGTCCCATAGACTATTTTTAGTCTCGTGGATGTTAAAATATCATTCATTCATTCATTCAATTTGAGGGTATATTATTCATTTTCAAAGCAGATTTCTTATCTTTTAAATTAACATAATATGAGTAGACTTGTCTGGTTATTTATAGAAGTTGGAATTAAAGTATAGATAAAATTGGAATATTTTGAAACGTGAATAAAAACAAATTTCACATCAATTTGAGGGTTCAATATTTACAATTATTATTTAAATATTTAAACAATAAGTTTTAAATTTATATAATTTAAGTTTTTTAGGATTTTACAACGATATTGAATTTATTTATACATTTAAAAATGCGATTTAAAAATGAAAAATTACTATCTCATCATAAATTATATTGTTGGATCTTGCAGTGCTCTAGGTGGAGGACTTAAACACTTTTAAAGTAGAGTATGGAGTATTACAACACTTATGGATTTCTGGGCTTTGGTTTTGATTTATCTAAAAAAAAACCGAATTTTAGAATTGTTAAGATATGTCAAATATCTCTACTTAACTTAATTATAACCTTAAAATTAATTTTATCGGATGGGATGTTTACCAAGCAAAAGGGATGGGGAGTTGTCACCCTCTCGCCTGGCCAAGAGACTAGGGGACATGGCAGAATGCCCCCGTAGTGGTCATTAATGTTTTGAATGAATTTGAAGTGATGCCACTTACAAACATTTACCATGGCGATTAAACTTCTTTGCACTCCATACACTAGTCTAATGTGCCTCGACTACCATATGCCTCTCTACACTGTATGTCAGAGCTTCTCTCTTGCGAAGCATCAATCCAAGCTAACATCAAGTATGCCAATTCATATTTTGGTTCAAGCAGTTCATAGTTATACAGACATCGGCTCCCAAAGGCCTCCGTTCCAAAAGTAGACTTCAACTCTCATTAAATATTATTAGACTTCTTTGTTAGCACATCTTTTTGACACTTGGCCTGGCACATACTTGCAATTTTGGGCATATCTCCAAAATTTCAGTAAGGAAGGCCATCACATTGCTAATTTGGATTGTAACTCTCAAGAAAACCGCTACTAGACCACTCAAGAGCTTGGTTTCGCCTTGGTGTCACTTTTTCTTTACAGGTTCATAGGGTATTTCATGGCTTTCGCGCACTGTTTTCATTGCATGTAATATTCCCAATTAGCAGCAACTAATTGGCAATATTAATTTTGCTCAGTTTTTCCTTTCTAATGTTAGTCAATCAATAAAGAGGGTGATGGGACCCATAACCCACACTTAGGAAATAATAATTCCCTATAGTCACTTCAGCAAATATTATTTGGCAGCATGGGACCCAGGAGGGCCAAGTGACAGTGCAGGGAAGGGGTAGCGTGGAGACAGCGTTGGCCAGGCAGCACAATGGCAGGGACAACGTGGCCAAGGAGGGACAACACAGATGAGTGGGGCCCAAGGGGGAGCTAGGCTCTCAAGAATAAAAGGGAGAGGAGGCTCACCATTCAGTGATTCTATTATGCATTTTATGATTTTTGTCTTTTGACTTTGAGCACGCTTTTGTTGTTGAGTGAAGTCTACAAGTGCTTTTCAG
The DNA here is from genome assembly GCA_034641835.2 of Pinus albicaulis. Taxonomy (NCBI): domain Eukaryota; kingdom Viridiplantae; phylum Streptophyta; class Pinopsida; order Pinales; family Pinaceae; genus Pinus; species Pinus albicaulis. The sequence continues at coordinate 592,559,004 of CM076583.1, read as the reverse complement.
CACACGAGTGTCTCCGAGTAGAGATACCAACCTCAGCCTCGGTGGACTTCGAGTGCCAGCTTAGGTGAGGAGTTCCACCGTTGTTTTCCAGAGCTTAGCACTCAGCATCCTTCAGCCAGGAGCATGCAGTTTCTCAAACAGCGCAATCCCTCTAGGAGATTACACAGTTTGGAGAGGAGGCAACACTAGGAGAGAGGGGAAGTAGGAGATTTCAGTCTGGGAGCATTGTGATGGGACCAACCCTTCACAAATAATCTTTTGCAGCAGCAGGAGGCTAGCAGTTACAGTTTATTAGTTGAGGGCTAGCGTACTCATTTGGAGTGCGTGATTTTCCAAGGGAGGTCAATTTCTGGAGTCAGCCATTTCGAGATTCCTTCCTAGGTTTTTCCGGGTTATTGGAGGAGAGCTTGTATCCCGAGTTTCACATTTTTCTGAGCAGGGGAACAACCCCAAGGAGCAGCTCCATTCTAGCAGTAGCATCAGTAGCAGTTTCTGGAGTTATGCAGTCCATGAGGGAGCAGGCATTCATTGATAGATTCTCATATTACTTGTTTATGTTGCTTTATATTACTGTCTATTTCCTATTCGGGATATTAAAATGGTATCAGAGCTCATAGACTTGGCTCAGCCTGTGGATCAGATCATTCTATAACACCGGGAGGGAAACCATATATCACCTACCGGGGAAGAAAATACAAGAGCCAAGAGCAGAGGCTCGAGGCCAATTTTGGAGAGGGGGACGGCGTTGTAGTGATGGACGCAGAGGAGGAAGAACCTATGGCAGAGGAGAGAGATGAAGGGAAGGATTTCGGGAAACTCCTCCTAAAATATGTGCGGGAGCTCTCGAGGTGGATTGAAGAGATGGTGCAGAAGCTGACAGTGGACCATAGACAACACGAAACCCCAAGGGTTTTCACATTGATGAGGGATCTGGTACTTCCCATCACATACAGGAGCAACCCACAATGCAGCAGGTAGTGTCACTCACTCCCCCACATTCTACGATGCCCACATTCTTGACTACAAGCACCAGGACGGGAGGACCTCAGGAGCCGGAGCCGGTTCATATGGGAGATTATTTTGCGGAGTATCAGTCCTATGGGTGAGAGTTCGATGAAGCTCTCACTTTTCATCATTTTTTCCAGCTCAAGAAGGACAACAGACCCTGCAACCAGAACAGAGGTGGAAGGTACACATAGGATGGTGAGCTGCAATGTACGGTGGGCATGTTTTTCTTGCCAACATTTGATGGATCCTCAAAATGTTCAGCAAAAGCTTGGGTGGAAAATCTGGACATTTATTTCCATCTCAACCAGATGGTAGAGGGAGAGGCCATCAAGGTGGCAGCGCTACACCTTGAGGGAGAGGCCCATGACTAGTGGTTCCATGGGATGGCCATGTTGGGTCACTCGGTAGTGACAACGTATGCAATGTTTACACTGAGGTTAGTGGAGCGATTTGACCAGAAGGATCCAGAAGAGGATTTTGTTGAGCTAACCAAGCTCAAGTAGACCGGGAACCCGAAATCTTATATTTCTGAGTTCTTGAGGATTTCAGTGATGGTGCCTGACTTTTCTTCAGCTAGCAGGATCTACATATTCATTGATGGGTTGGTAGAACCTTTGCGTGGGTTGGTCAGATCCACGAGGCTTGCTACACTTCAGGATGCCATCGGGAGGACCAGAGACTTGCAGGATGCTTTGCCCAGTACCTGAGCTCCTTTCCCCCAGAGACCGGCATTTCAGCCGAAGGGGAAGGACATGAGAGTTCCACCTCCAAAGGGGAACCAAGGCCAGGGGCCTTTAGACGATGATACCCGAAGAGACTTGAGACGGAAGAAGCTATGCTTCACATGCCAGGAGCCACGGGCACCGGGTCATCGATGTGTTGGAGGAAAGACACATTACATAGAGGTCTTCTCTAGCAGTGAGGGGGAAGAAGATGCTTATGAGGAGTTGGAGACAGATGCCAACGCTATAGTGCAAAGAGGGGATTATCCACCACCTCCTCCCACAGGACTAGGAGGAGCAGTGTTTGCACCCACAGGAGGAGTCCTTGCATCCTTACGAGGGGTTCCAAAGTATTTGACACTGCGTGTTCGTGGCACCATTCAGGGACAACGTGTTTCAGTTCTATTAGACAGTGGGGCCACCCAAAACTTTATTGATGCCCAGCTGGTATAGAGGAGGGGAATACAGACAGAGAGCTTTGATGGCTTTTCAGTATCCGGTGCCAGAACTATGCAGTGTGCCAGATACATTCCGACACTAGCCGTAACCATGGGGACTTACACGATGATAGATCATTTTTTTGTGGTCGACATTATAGACACCAACGTGGTGCTAGGGGTGCAGTGGTTGATCACGCTGGGGAAGGTAACCACAAACTGGGAGACTATGGAGATGGAGTGGATGGACAATAAGAGCGGTAAACATGTGATGATCCGCAGCATGGACACATATCCTCCATAGACAGTTTCAGCACACCGGATGGAGGCAAACTTTCAGAAGAGAGATATAGAGTGGGCAGTGGAGATGCGTATCTCAGAGGCAGGGACCACAGGGCAGGAAATTCACCCAGATGTGCAGTCGATTTTAGACAGATATGCTACGGTTTTTGGGGATATACCTCCAAGACAACCACCAGATCAGGGGTTTGAGCACACCATTGAGCTTGAGCAGGGTATTTAGGCTATGATTACCACACCCTATAGACATCCAAAATCCTACAGAGATGAGATTGAGAGAGCCATTCACGAGCTCTTAGCATTGGGACACATTCGGCCCAGTACTAGCCCATTTTCTTCTTTTGTTATATTGGTGAAGAAGAATGATGGCACACTGAGGATGTGCATCAATTATCAGGCTCTCAATAAGAAAACGATGAAGAATCGATACCCCATCTAGTGGATTGACGAGTTGATGGATGAGCTGAGGGGATCGAAATTATTCTCCAAGATTGATTTGAGGTTGGGCTACCATCAGATCTGAGTGAGGGACCAGGATGTCCCCAAGATGGCCTTCAGATGTCACTACGACCACTTTGAGTTTTTGGTGATGCCCTTCAGGCTAACCAATGCACCGGCCACCTTCCAGTCCTACATGAACCACATCTTTCATGGTCAATTGAGGAAGTTCGTGTTGGTATTCTTCGATGATATCCTGATATACAACTGTACTTGGGAGGACCATTTACAACACATTGAGGCTCTACTGCGTATCTTGGAAAAGCAACATTTCTACACTAAGCTCTCCAAGTGAAAGTTTGGGTTGACAGAGATGCTCTATTTGGGGCATATCATTGGTGTGGGCAGAGTGAGAGTCCACGAGGAGAAGATCTGGGCCATCTGGGAATGGTCGACGCCGAGGAATGTGACAAAACTCTGGGGGTTTGTAGGCATCTACACCTACTACCAGAATTTTGTCAAGGCGTTTTCCCAACTTGCTGCACCCCTCACAGAGCTTACCAAAAAGGGGGCATTCAGTTGGACAGACACAGCGCAGAGAGCCTTTGAGAGGCTCAAGGAGGTGATGAGAAGTTTCCCAATATTAGTCTTGCTGGATTTTACGCAGCCTTTCATCTTGGAGTGTGATGCTTCAGGAGAGGGAGTGGGCGCAGTTTTGATGCAGGGAGGCCACCCCATAGCTTTTGAGAGCAGAAATTTGTTGCTGCATGAGAGGTTGTATCCTATATATGACAAGGAGATGTTGGCCATTATGCATACATTGGCCAAGTTCCAGTAGTACCTTGTGGGAAACAGATTTTCGGTGAGGACTGACCACAACAGCGTCCAATTTTTCCTAGAGCAGAAGCAGTTGCAGGAGAGGCAGAAAAAGTGGGTCAGTAAGATCCATGCATATGACTTTGACATTGAGTATCTCAAAGGGAAGAACAACGTAGTAACTGATGCTCTATCCCGCAGACCGGTAGCGTTGTCTTTGATGAGTATAGACACAGACTGGAGGGCTCAGCTGTTGGTGGAGTACTCCAAGGAACGTTTTTCCTATGAGGTGCTGGATGGCTAGATCACAGATGACAGGTATAGGGTGATGGACGAGGTAATTTACTTCAGGGACATGATCTTCTTGACTGTAGGTTCTCAACTCAAGGAGAAGATATTGCATGCCTCCCATGACTCACCGTTGTTGGGTCATCAGGGGTCCACAAAGACTTACGGGGCCATCACATAGAGGTTCTCTTATAAAGGCCTCGAGGAGGACATACTCTGGCATGTCTAGGAGTGCGAGGTATTTCAGAGGAACAAGGGAGAGATGAGTCACCCAGCTGGACTGCTACAACCGCTTCCCATTCCGAAAAGAAAGTGGGAAAGCATTTCGATGGACCTCATCACTGGGTTTCCCACGGTGCAGAGGAAGGACTGCATCTTTGTAGTCGTTGATCGACTGACAAAGTATGCTCATTTTTTCGCCATATCCGCACGATACAAAACAACACAGATGGAAGAGTTGTTCTTCAGGTATGTTTTTAGATTGCACGTTCTCCCAAAGACCATAGTCAGTGATAGGGGACAACTGTTTCATGGGCGGGTATTGGCAGGAGCTCTTTCGTTTGGTGGGTACAAAGTTGACTTCGAGTACCAGCTATCACCCTCAGACGGATGGGAAGACAGAGATAGTGAACAAGTGGCTGGAAGGCTACTTGCAAAAATATGTCACAGGGCGACAGAAGATATGGTTGCGTTGGCTGCATTTGATAGAATACTATTACAACACCACTTTCCACATGTCTATCGGTATGTCTCTGTTTTATGCTTTGAATGGTTATCATGCTCTGAATTTTGTTGATCTCATTTTTTGAACTAGCAAGGCCCCCAGGGCCAAGGATTGGATCCAAGATAGTCTGGATATACTTCGGGCTCTTAAGGATAACTTAGCCATTGCACAGAACCAACAGAAACTGTATGCCGACAAAGGATGGGTAGAGAGGAAATTTGAGGTAGGGGACTTGGTCTACCTACGACTTCAGCCATATCAACAGTCTACGCTGAAACATAAGGGGGCCGAGAAGCTCAAGCCCCACTTCTATGGGCCTTCCAGGGTGATTCACAGGATAGGGGAGATTGCATATGAGTTGGAGCTTCCCACAAGTAGCAGGATCCACAACATCTTCCATGTATCATGCCTGAAAAAGTCATTGGGGCAGTAGGTGACTGCAATGGAGGAGCTTCCGCCTATAGATGATGAGGGGCATTTGGTGTTACAGCCAGAAGCCATAATTGACACCAAGAAGAGACAACTAAGGAGCATGACCGTTAGAGAGTACTTGGTGAGGTGGAGGAATTTTTTGGATGAGGATGCCACTTGGGAGAGTGAGAAGATCTTACAACATCCGTATTTGCAGTTGCTTGAGGACAAACAACATTTTGGTGGGGAGGACTGTAATATTCCCAATTAGTAGCAGCTAATTGGAAATATTAATTTTGCTCAATTTTTCTTTTCTAATGTTAGTCAGTTAATAAAGGGGGTGATGGGACCCATATCCCAAACTTAGGAAATAATAATTCCCTATAGTCACTTGAGAAAATATTATTTAGCAACGTGGGACCAAGGAGGGCCAAGTGACATCGCAGGGAAGGGGCAGCGTAGTGGCAGGGACAGCGTGGCCAAGGAGGGACAACAAAGATGAGTGGGGCCCAAAGGGGAGCTATGCTCTCAAGAATAAAAGGGAGAGGAGGCTCACCATTTAGTCATTCTATTATGCATTTTTTGATTTCTGTCTTTTGACATTGAGCACACTTTTACTGTTGAGCGAAATCTGTAAGTGTTGTTCAGCACACGGGTGTCTCCGAGCGGAGATCCCAACCTCAGCCTTGGGGGACTTCGAGTGCCCGCTCAGGTGAGGAGTTCCACCGTTGTTTTCCAGAGCTTAGCACTTAGTATCCTTCAGCCAGAAGCACGCAGTTTCTCAGACAACGCAGTCCCTCTAGGAGATTACACAGTTTGGAGAGGAGGCAGCACCGGGAGAGAGGGGAAGTAGGAGATTTCAGTCCAGGAGAATTGTGAAAGGACCAACCCTTCACAAATCATATTTTGTAGGAGGAGAAGGCTAGCAGTTATAGTTTATTAGTTCAGGGCCAGCGTGCTCATCTGGAGTGCGTGATTTTCTAAGGGAGGTCAATTTTCGGGGTCAGCCATTCCAAGATTCCTTCCTGGTTTTTTCCGGATTATTGGAGGAGAGCTTCTATCTCGAGTTTCACATTTTTCTAAGCAGGGGAACAACCCTAAGGAGAAACTCCACTCCAGCAGTAGCAGCAGTTCCGATAGTAGCAACAGCAACAGTTTCTGGAGTTACGCAGTCCATGAGGGACCACCCATTCATTGATAGATTTTGAGATTACTTGTTTATGTTGCTTTATATTACTTTCTATTTCCTATTCTGGATATTACATTGCATGTATGGTCATGACACCTCTTTTTGCTAGATAATGCATTTCGTAGCTGTGGAACTGGATTGCACTTGTTTAGGAGCCTCCTCTCTATTCTCAGTCTCACCTTATCTTCCACGAAGCTTTTTTCGGTTTTCCTTGCATTATGTTTTGGTTTGGTCTGCTTGTCCCTACGGTTGTCCAATGTTAGACCCCTAGTGGATTCTTAATGGTCCACCTTTATGGGCCTCTCACTTTCCCTCAAAGCTCTCCTTCTCTGGTAATGAGTCTACCTCCCAACTCTTTCCAAGTGAAAATCCCCTTCTTTATCCTCTATTAGAATATGTCTAAATTCCCTCTTGTCATGGCCTTATTCAATGCTCTATCACTCTCCCCTAATTCTCCTATGTGTGGATCTTTGTCATCCCTTTAATGTCCCTCTTCTGGCTCTTTGCCTCATTTCCCTTCTTTGTGATCCCATCATGCCCCGTTAACAAGCTTGTGTCTGATGGGGAGTGACATATTACCAGGAATGAGCCAGTTGAGGTAACACACGTACACAATTGATTGGAGGAAATCCTCGCTTGGTTCCAAGATATTACCCCAGGCCCCATCCAGGATGAGTTCACCCATGCCAAGAGAGAAGGAACCTATCAAAGGCATCACCTCTCAAGCACAAAGGTTCTAGTCAAGTTGACAGATAAGGTGTCAGATATCAAGCATACATGTGGATGCTTCAACCAATACATCCACAACGTTGATTTATATTGGCATATGAAATTCCTTCTAGGCAGGGTCCTTTTGGATAGCTATGATCATCACACAGATCTCCTCGACTCCATGAACATTTGTATCGCCACATGAAGGACCTAGATTAGCAGTCAGAGTGCATAGAGTAGCACCTTGGTATCCCTCCCCCCGCTAAGGGCACCTCAGGAGATAACAAGGATCCTATCCAGGTCACAACCACTAATTCAAATCCCTCAACCTAGTCTCTTGATATGTCCCTGATTTCCTCCTTTCTTGTTTTCTCTATATTATATTTACAATGCCAAAAAGACTTGTTTTTCATTTTTCATATGATTAATTTTGAACTCGTAAATACTTTTATATCCTATGTCTTTCTACAAAGAATAAAATTCGTATTATGATGTGATCTTCACAATGATCAACCAACCTAAAATTTTTAGTATTTTTTTTATGTACACTCTTATTTTGAAGACAATATAATATTTACCAAAAAAAACCTTTAAATTAAATTATTAATATTATTATATAATTTAAATTTTATATATACATTAATATATATTATAATAATTCATTTTAATTGAGATGAATATTTAAAATATAAATTATATTGAATTTAAAAACCATTCAAAATTTTCAAATATACAATACATTTATTATAAAAAATTTGTTGTAAATTTTCTTTAGTTTATTACAATTTATTAAATTATTTCTTAAATTTTAATTTATTATAATTTATTAAATTATTTCTTGAATTTTACTTTATAGGTTTAAACCTAAGACAATTTAGAACATATCAAAATATATTCTTCAATGGTGCATATGAGCATAGTATAGGGGATCTTCGGGAGGGTGTTTACAGCCCCACCGAATTCTATGATAGGCGATATAGGTGAGGGTAATCTCTTCTTATACCTAATGGCTTTTGGATATACTTTGATGGTGTTGTTCTTAGTCAATTTTGGCTTATGGTTAAATCTTTTTGTCATGTATGAGTTTTTTTTGGAAATTACTTATTAACCAATAAATTTAGTAAAATTGAGACTAGTAAGATATTGGAAACCCATACACAAAAATACAAACATTTTGTATAAATATAAAAAATATAAATATTAAAAATATTTTCTCCTTTCAAATATTATTAAATAGATATTTTTTATGTTTTTATCATTATATTTTTATTCTTTTGTTTTTTAAATTCATTATTATTTTGAAATTTACTTTCACCATATTGCCATTACTCTAAATATTCATTTTTAAATTTATATATATAAATTAAAATACGTTGTCATAAGACATATTCTATAAATATCTATATACTCTCTTTCTCTTTACTTTTTTAGAAACCAAATATCTAGTAAATTAAATACACTACAATAATACATATTTTCTAGATAATTTAAAATATATTTTTAATCTCTATTATTTAAATTATATTTTTCAATCTATATTATTAAAAAGTTGAGTACAAGTACTTTGATTTCTTCTTTGTTTGCTCTATATTTCATAGTCTAAAACATTAGATAAATAAAGTTATAGCTAAAATATCAAGCTAGCTTGTTTATAGAAAATTTTAGGAGCATTCACGAAGCCTGAATTCCTTAGAGCATATATCCAAAATTATAGGGAAACGAGATCTGAAATTTATACCACTAGTACCTTGAGATCTCTTCTCTATCTCTTCCAAATTTCATAGTCTAAAATATCTCAGAAAGAAAGTTATAACAAAAATATAAAGTTGATGTGCTTGAAGCATACTTAAGGAGCATTAAACAAGCCTAAATTCCTAAAGTATATCTCCAAAATTATAGTGCACGAAGGACTGGAATTTTAATTGCAAGTACATGAGTATCATTATTTATATCCTCCAAATTTCATGATCTGAAACATGGCAGAACAAAATCCATAGAAAAAAATCCAAGTTAACCTTTTTGAAGTAGATTTCAAGAGCATTCACGTCGGAGCCTAACTTACCTAGAGCATATTTGTGAAATTTTAGCTAAAAAGGTCTGAAAATTGAGATACAAGTACATGACATCTTCTATCTATATCCTCTAAGTTTCATAATCTGAAACATTCAGAAGAAAAGTTGTAGTGAAAATTCCAAGTTAACTGGTTTGAAGCAGATTTTAGAAGCATTCAGGAAGCCTAAGTTCCTCAAATCATATCTCTGAAATTATAGAAAACCAAGGTATAAGATTTGAATCATAAGTACATGACGATATTCTGTATGTATCTTTAAATTTTCACAATCTGAAACATCAAAGAAGAAAAATTATAGTGAAAGTTCCAAGATGACTCATTCAGCACATAAATCAGATTTATGTTTCCACCTTTAAACTCCAAGAATCAACCAAAAAATATTCCTTACCTCTTCTTGTGAACCTTTGATCTCTTCTTGATTAGATATACTTCAAATGAACTCATCTACCATTTATTTATAGTGTTTTACGCTCACTTATGGGGCTAACTTGTAAAACTTGTTGGGGAAACCAACTTATACTTTAGTTGGGTCACTGTGACGAAATCCTTCATATATCCTCAGTCTTATGGAGTTAGAGGGAGTGCCATATACCACCGGAAATTTATTTGAATAATATTTTCAACCATATAACATATACTCCAATTTGATCTAGAAATTTGAGTAAAAATGCCTTCAAAGATAGGTTACCCAAAGTGAGTATTAAAACTCAAAAACAGTATTTCCAATGATATTCATTTTCCAATCTTTATCTTGGACATTAGTAGTTTCCCTCTATCTTTGACATCATTAAAGGCAATATTTCCAACAGATAGGTCATATTTTCGTGATTTGGTTATAAAAAATTTTGAAACATGTTTGAAGCATTAAATAACATTTTTAGGGGTCCAAAATTTGTGAAATTTATTATCTACTAAAGGTGAGTGAGTTGAGGGTTTAATAGATAATTCACCTTTGCTAGATACTTCCACTAAAAATGAAGAAAGGAGAAGTGGTTCTACGAAAACCTCAAGTTGATTGGTGTTTTCTTTGTAGTGAGGCATGAATAGCCACATATTGGTGAGCTCTAGAACTTAACGTGTTGGTTTAGGATATTATGGTGGTAAGATAGTCAATGGTGGAGGTTTCAAGAAACCTTGAGTAATTTGCAAGCCTCAAAGATCAACTTTGTGAAGGATCAAAATAGATGAAGTACACCAACTTCGGTTTTAAGGATGGGAACAAGCAAGAAGACCAAGCACCCATGCACATTCTAACAATTGGAAGAACAAGAAACTTGGTAGAGAGAAATCACAAAGAATAGTAACTGGGTAATTTTAAGGATTCAAATGCTATACCTATGTATAGTATTCTAGATGATTATTATAGCTTGAAAAATCATACATATATAATATAGGAAAATATTCAATAATAAACATGTAATTTACTATTAAAACTGGTAAATTTTTGTAAATATGATAAATTAAATCATATCTATTCGAAAAATTGGTGAATTTGTAACTAAATGAGAGAAGATATATATAATTTTTTATGAAATGGCCAAAAAATAGCCAATTGGTGAATTTTTTCCCATAAAAAATTCCTTGGAGATTAAGAAATGTTTTTGACAATAAATGTTTTGTCGCTTTTATTTGTTATAAGAAGAAGGATTATAATGTCATACCAATGTTGGTTTCATTTTTTTTTTTTTTTTTTTATAGATTAAGTAACCATCATGGTTGTTGTGTTAGAGGAAGTGGTACAAGACCAAATATGTTATGTGTTTCAAGAAGAAGAGAAGATGTAAGGGCCATACTTCCAACCAAAAATAAGGTCAAAGGATGAAACTTAAAAGTAAAGACAACATCATCCAAAATGTGGTGAAAATAATTTATGTAGTCACGGTAATATAGTAGCTATTGGGAGAAGTGTTGGATACTTCATTCTCATCTTAGCCCCTAGCATAATTAACCCTAAAATGAAGGGGAGTGAAGTGAAAAATGCACCAAAAAACTTGAAGGAATTAATTTACCATTAATTTGAACCTTCCAAAAAGGATTTATGTAGAGCATATGTACCTGTTGAGGAAAATTCTTCATCTTTACATCAAGGCATCGATAGATGCTCCTTTTGGAAGAGTAGATGTTTTGTTGTGATAAGATGTTATAAAAATTGGATATTTATTGATCATCATTCTTGTTGGATGTTAGGCACTAGATTTACAAATTTGATACAATATTATAGAAGTATTGAGTGATATTTAACATATTTACCAATCCTTAACACTATTTGCATCCAAATACATAGTCAAGTAGACATATAAACTAGTCTAGAAGCTCAATTAACATAAACCTTTAAATGCACATGAGAGAAATTAAAAAACATAAAAGAAATAATGACTTGCAATAAGCATCCACACAATATATAGAGATTTTATTATGGAAACCCTCATATGAGAAAACTAGCCAACCTTGGACTTCACTGCTCTTATATTCTCAATTAAATATGTAGCCAAATTAAAATGAAGGTCAACCTTGGTCCACACCTAATACCAATCCATTCATACATCACTTAATCTCTAAAAACCGTGAGTTCTTCATTATTATCATCATCCTTACATCATTTTCTATTTATATGCATAGAAAACCCTAAATCATAGCTCATTAGTTAATTACAGGTGGTTAAATCCTATTAGCTAAGATCCTGGGAATTGCAATATTCTTAACTAATTATGGTATAACTCAATTGTTTTTGATTTCCCGTTGACCACTAGCCTTGGTTAATTACACTCATGCCTAACTATAATTGCTCTCTACTGCTCTAATCAACTATTAACTTTTGTTAGTTTCTCAACTACTCGTCAACTTCGATTGTGATTCCATTCCTCAAAGTGACCATCAAATTATATTTGAATTAATTGTTGAATTGTTCTCAACTTGAAAATTGACCTATCGACTTGAATATACCATCTAGTCAATTCTTCACCTAGTCAATTTTCCCCAACTAGATTGTTAAGGCTCATCCCTAGTTGATCCACTCGACTAGCTAGTCCTCCAAATGAACTCTAATCAACTGAATTTCCACTAAAAATAATATAACATCTCAACATTTTCTCACTTATTATGCTCTTTTGAAGTTTAAGCAATATTGTGATTTAGTGAACTAGGGCACTAATGCCCACTAGTTCTCTACACCAAGAGAACTTCCAACACTCACCAACTTTGTAATAATGTCTGAAAAATTCTTCACCATGTCCACCTTTACTAGAAGTGCCTTCTTTTTTCTACCATACCTATCATGAATTGGTGATATACATTAATTTCCTTATCGTTGAATAGTAATTTGGGGTTTTTTACTAGGAATATTGCACTCTGGATATCACAACCTATCCTTACTTGTTAGGTCCCTATATTACTAGTATAGTCCCTTATTGTTGTTAGTGTAACCTCCTTATTGTTATTATTGTACCCTTGTAACCCCCATATTGTTATTATTGTGCCCTTAAATTATTATTATTAGGTCAGCTAGGATTACATTGTGGCTCCACTAGGATTACATTTTGGCCCCATGGACTCCTATATATAGAAAGGAGGTTTTGTAATTTGAATCATTCAAGAATTTTTCATTCATGTAATTTATTGGATGTTTCCTCCTCGAAGTGGCTTATTTCTAAGGCGTTGATATCTCTTTCTTCTCTTTTTGGAGTTGGTTTCACAACATTTGGTATCAGAGCTTTGAGATTCTAGGGCTTCGCTGCTCCAAACAGGTCATCGTGGAATTTTCACTATAATTTTTTTTCTACGAAGGTTCATAATCTGAAATTTTTAGAGTGCGAAGCCATAATCCTGAGGAACATCATTCTGTGCAAGTTAGGTCATTTTATAGGCTCTTGAATTTAACCTAAACAGGTCATCGTGGTATTTTCATAATAAAGTTTTTTCTACGAAGGTTCAGAAGCTGAAATTTTTAGAGTGAAAAGACGCAATCTTGATGAACATCGTCGCAAAATTTTAGATATTGGTTCGCAATATTTTCGGAGATATGATTTGTGGAAGTTAGGGCTTTTTGAGGCTTCTGAATTTCATCTCAAATAGGTGATCGTGGGAAAATATTCATAGCTCTCTCTCTGAGCATCGGATTGGAATGTTGTAAAAAGTGGCCACAAGTACACAGACTACAGTTTTCAGCCTATCAATTCAGAGCCAAAGGAGGAAACAGTGACACGTGGTAAGTCGTACAAGTTCGCTCTACTGAACCAGTCCAAAATTGGGTCGTTGTGGGAGATTGGACATAACTTTTCCTTGAAGAATCAAAATCAGATCAGACCTGCGGAATTTGAAAGAAGCTTTAGAGGGCTGCTACAGGGCTGAATTTCAGATATTGAGGATCCACAATTATAGAGATAATTCAATTTCAATATCGAGCTCCTCAAAAGCAAGTAAAAGGTGTGTATTTTTTTTTTTTCCGAATTGCGTAAGTCTTGTTTGAAGAATCAAGTTGAATTGATTCCAAGGGCATATTGTAGAATAGATATCGATATTGGATTCTAAAATGGCCCCTAAAAAAAATTCAACACCCATTAAGCCTTTAGAAAGCTCTACTATGACTCATGAAGACGAAGAATGGCAACATGACATATCAAAATTACAAGAGCAAGTGCAACAAATTTCGCTCTCGCAAAGAGCAACAAAAAATGACATGGAATTTTTGAAGAAAGGCGTGGAAACTAAGATGGATGGTTTGAAGAAAGGCGTGGAATCTAAGATGGATGGTTTGAAGAATGGCATGGAATCTAAGATAGATGACATGGAATATAAGATAGATGGCATGGAAGCTGGCATGGAATCTAAGATGGATGGCAAGGAAGAGTACAACATGGAATGGAAGATGGATGACATGGAAGCTAAGATCGATGAGAAAATGGAAAACATGAAGAATGATCTAAAAGAAGACATGGAAGGTTTGACAAAGTTGATACAAGAAATGTTTCCTAATGGTGAAAAGATAGTAGAGGAAACTCATGATGAGAACAAAATAAATGTTAATCGTGATTTCATAAAATCTAATGTTGGCGGGAAGAACCACCATATTCCAAAAATGGATATGAGGAAGTTTTGATGGAAAGGATCATGTAACATGGATACTACAGATGGAGCAATATTTTGATCTCAATAATGTACAAAACACACAAAAGGTACGCACTGCAACTTTACATTTAGAACAAAATACATTTGTATGGTATCGATGGCTTTGCTCCCATAAAAAAATTGTCACTTGGTCAATTTTTACGGAGGAAATGATAGCACATTATGAGGATACAAAGAGCAACACCTTCTTTAGCCAATTTATAAATCTCAAACAAAAGGGTTTAATGGGGGAGCACATTGAGGACTTCCAAAAATTGAATATAAGGGTAACTGATATTCCAGAGGAACACATGGTTGATCTCTTCATAGGTACTTTAAAGGATAACATCCAACATGAAGTTTGCGATTTGGAACTTGATTCATTATAGAAGGCATTCAGGTTGGCAAGAAAAATTGAATTTAAAATTATGGCGACAAGGAATCCTACCACTCACTTCTATAAAGAGGGAAGTGTTGCTACTCCTAGATTTCCACAACCTACAAGGTTGACACCACAACAATTGGAAGAAAAAAGAGCAAAAGGGATTTGCTACAATTGTGATAGCAAATACACTAAAGGTCATAAGTGTGCTGAGAAGAAATTATTTTACATAGATTGTGAAGAGGAAGAAGAAAATGAACAAGGAGAGGATATACACCAGGAACCAACCCAAGAAGCAGAAGAAATGAGTCCGACCATATCGTGTAATGCATTGGTAGGAATTAGCACTCCTCAAACTCTCAAGATAGAAGGACATATCAAGAAGAAAAAGGTAATAGTGTTGATTGATTCAGGTAGTACCCATAATTTTGTTCATTGTAAGGTAGCTAAGGAATTGAATTGTTTCTTATACCCAGCACCAGAATGTCAAGTGATGGTTGCAAATGGAGGAACTATAAATTACTCTCGAAAATGCCATAATATCAAGCTAACCATGGGGGAATATGTATTGAATAGTCCAATTCTTTCTATTCCTATGGGAGGTGCTGATGTTGTACTAGGAGTACAATGGTTACAATCTTTGGGGACGGTAGCTTTTAATTTTCAAAAACTTTTCTTGAATTTTTTTTCAGAAGGAAAGGAAGTCGAATTATGGGGTATTGCAGGGAAGCCGGGAAAGATAATAAGCTCTAATGTCATGACAAAGCTTCTAAAGAAAGAACAACAAGGCATAATTGCACAATTATGCTCACTAGAAGTTCCAACATCAAAATCATCTATTTCTGCAGATCTCCAAAAAGTCTTGGACAATCATTCCAAGGTTTTTTAAACTCCAAAAGGACTCCCACCTATTCGTGATCATGATCATGCTATTCATTTGATTCCAGGAAGTGTTCCTCCAAACATCAGGTCTTATAGATATCGTTATGTCCAAAAGAGCGAAATTGAACGTATGATTGCAGAAATGTTAGAGGCGGGTATAATTCATCCTAGTCAAAGTTCTTTCTCTGCTCCTATAGTATTGGTACACAAGAAGGATGGATCATGGTGCACGTGTCTGGATTATAGGGAGCTCAATAAGCTCACCATTAAAGATAAATTTCCCATTCCTGTGATTGATGAATTATTGGATGAATTACATTGAGCAATTTATTTTACCAAATTGGATCTTTGTTCAGGGTATTATCAAATTAGAATGAAGACTGAAGATATTCTGAAAACAACATTTCGAACTCATGAGGGTCATTATGAATTTTTGGTCATGCCTTTTGGCCTTACCAATGCACCTTCTACATTTCAAGGGTTGATGAATTCCATTTTCAAATCGTTCCTTAGAAAATGTGTGCTAGTATTTTTTCATGATATACTAATCTACAACAGGTCTTGGAAGGATCATGTTCAACATCTTGACAGGGTGCTCAAACTATTACAGGAGAAAAAATTATATGAAAAAACATCCAAATGTTTCTTTGGAGTATAAGAGGTCGAATATCTGGGTCATATTGTAGCTCATGAGGGTGTTAAGGTAGACCCTAACAAAATTAAAGCCATTAAGGAATGGAAAGTCCCCACAACCATAAAACAGTTGCGAGGATTTCTCGGGTTAACAAGGTATTATCGAAATTTTGTTAAGAATTATGGGAGAATAGCAGCACCTCTAACAACATTATTGAAGAAAGATGCATTTTCATGGACTCCTGAAGCAACTAAGGCCTTTGAACATCTTAAAGAGGCAATGTGCCTAGCACCGATATTAGCTACGCCAGACTTCACAAAAACCTTTATTGTGGAATGTGATGCCTCAGGAAATGGAATTGGTGCAGTTTTAATGCAGGAAGGAAGACCCATTGCTTTTGAAAGTCGTCCAATCAAAGGAAAGTATTTACAAAAACCTATTTATGATAAGGAAATGTTAGCAATACTGCATGCACTAAAGAAATGGAGAACTTACCTAATGGGAAGACACTTCAAGGTAAAAACTGATCATGATAGTCTTAAACACTTTTTGGAACAAAGACTATCTTGAGAAGAGCATCAAAAATGGGTCACAAAGATGTTGGGTTATGACTTTGAAATAATATACAAAAAAGGGAAGCTAAATGTTGTTGCAGATGCACTCTCAAGAAAGAATGAAGAGGTGGAAGCATTGCTTTGTGCCATTTCTATTATCCAACCAGATTGGATAACCAAAGCAAGATATGAATGGAAGAATGATGAAGACGTGTGGACACTTATTCCAAAGTTGCAACAAGATCCTAGTACATCTGATACATTTAGTTGGAAAAATGATTCTTTATGGTACAAAGATCGCTTATATCTTTGTAGGAATTCCCAACTAAAACAAAAGATTCTTTTGGAATTGCACACTTCTCCTTTAGGAGGACACTTAGGATTTTTAAAAACTTACCACAGGGTGAAGAAAGAATTTTTTTGGGATGGCCTTAAATCTGATATTCAAAATTTTGTGGCGGAATGTTTGGTTTTCCAGAAGAATAAATTTGAGACAATTAAAACTCCGGGTCTTCTACAACGTTTATCCATTCCAAGTCAACGTTGGGAGGAGATTTCAATGGATTTTATCACAGGTTTACCTAAGTCCGAAGGAAAGAGTGTCATCATAGTGGTAGTTGATAGACTTACCAATTATGCACACTTTTGTGCATTATCTCATCCATTTAAAGCAAGTACAGTTTCTACTACATTTATGGACACAATTCAAAAGCTACATGGAAACCCAAGGTTTATTGTGAGTGATAGAGATCCCATTTTTACTGAAATTTTTTGGAAGAAGTTATTTTCTTGTTTGGGTACTCAATTAGCTCATAGGTCATCTTATCATCTTCAATCTAATGGTCAAACTGAGATAGTAAATAAATTTTTGGAAATATATCTTTGTTGTTTTTTATCTGATAAAAAAACACAATGGTTCAAGTGGTTACCTCTATCTGAATGGTGGTATAACACTTCCTTCCATATTGCAGCAAAAATGACCCCATTTATGGCACTTTATGGATATCATCCACCATCCATCACATCATATTTAAGAGAAAATTCGAAGGTTAAAGCAGTGGAAGAACACATCGAGTATCAACAAGAAGTTCTCCAAATCTTAAAGGATAACCTGAATTTGGCACAAAATTGAATGAAACAACATGCAGATCAACATCGCAGTGAGAGAAGTTTTGATGTAGGAGACTGGGTATTTTTATGGCTACAACCATACAAACAAATGTCCCTCAAGCAAGCTAAGAAGGATAATAAATTGTCGCCAAAGTACTATCGTCCATACAAGGTGTTGCAAAATATTGGTACTATGGCATACAAATTGGAGCTTCCTGCTTCTTCATGAGTGCATCCAATTTTCCATGTTTCATGCTTAAAAAAGGTTATAGGTGAAAATATTCCAGTTCAAACAATATTGCCAGAACTTGATGAGGAAGAAAAAATCATATTGGAACCTGAAGCGGTCACGGAAACAAGAACTCGACAGCTACGAAATCGATCAATTTCAGAGTATCTCATCAAGTGGAAGAACTTACCCACTAAAGATTCTACATGGGAGGATGAGAATTTTATACAAAAGCACCCAGAGCTACTCAAGCGTTGAGGACAACACTTTTCCCTTATTGTTGTTAGTGTAACCCCCTTATTTTTATTATTGTACCCTTGTGTTGAAGCCTAGAAAATCTCTGCTTCAAACATTGGGGAAAACCACCCGGTCGGGACCTTAGGACAGCTCCTTTTCCGTTTGGTATGGTGGCTCCGACTGGATTTAAAGGACCAATTTCCTTATAACTAAATGGGTTGGTTTGGATGGGTGAAAATGGGACTAAATTAACTGAAATAAAACTATCTAATTTAAACTAAATACTGATACAAAAATTCTAACACTAACCCGGGTAATTATATGTGAATACAACTTAAGATTGTTCCAATTTAACAATAACCATGAAAATGTATTATTATTTAAATTGAAATGTGCAGAAACAAATAAAGATAACTATGTTTAAGAAATTAAACAGAGTTGTATTAACATATTGCATTCATCATTGTATACCATCTATATACACTTATGAAAGATAACGTTTCAATTATACTCAGAAATGATATATAAAAGGAAGCGTTGTGAAAACAAATATATATAAATGATAGCAATCTTTAGAGCGAATATCATAAGACAAAAGAAATCAATAGTGAACAGATAGAAATACCTTATTCATCTTGAAGACTTTCAAATGAAATCTGATACTCTAATCTAGTAACTCTGATGCAAAATCAAATTCCAAGGTACAAAAATGCAACACTTCAAAGATAATTCCGCATAAAAATCACCAGATGTGATCCTTTTTAAAAATATATAAGACAATGGAGTACAGAAATGCAATCTCCAAGTCAAAAAATATTAAGATCCAGGACCCTTCTCTAAATACATGAGAAGGGTTTAAATACTACTTAACTAAATCTAAAAATAGTCTATTACAAAAATTTAACGATTCGGTTCAATGACCGTCCTTTTCTTAGGCTAAAATACAGTAAAATTAAAACTAAATCTAACTATCTATGAACTTGATCTTTAAACTTGCAGGCATCTAGCATAGTTTTGAGAAGATGTGGTTGACCGACTTCAGCATTCAACTGTCCTGAAAAGACAGAGTCGGCAAGTGTAGGCGTAATCTTCTCTGTAGCATTGATGATACAATTGAGCGCACTGTGCTGATTGTGTGGCTTTACCAAGTATGCCCAGTATGAGTCCCAATTTAATCTTGTCATCCCTTGGATTGATTTTTCTCTTTCTTCTGCCTTTTTCCTCCATTCTGTTTGCAGTTGATGTGCCTGTGGGAGATATCTTGGAACAGTTTCTGGAATCAAATTAGCTTTGTGTAAATTTTCATTTACACAATCATTAAGAGTGTTTGCCGGTGTAGCCGCCTCCTCTGCCCTTCTGATTTGTGCATCCCAGTTATTAAAAAGTATTTCTTTATGATTTTCATTAATAATGGGTGCACCAGCTTTTCTGCCTTCTTCTGTTTTTTGCCATGCTAAATAATCATTGATATTTTCATTAATCAAATCATAATCATTTCGTAAATCTACGACATGATTTGTGATTTTATCGCTCTCTTGGCACAAAGAATTCCATTGCAAGATTTTTTGGCAAAAAACTTCCTCTTGTTGCAGTAGTTGATTGTTTAAAGAGATAGTTTCTGAAATGAATTCTGGAAGCTTAGGATAATCTTTATGCTAATCTTGGATAATCTGTATTTGTTTGTCTTTATCAGCCAAGCTTTTTTGATGTCCTATTTGCATTTCTTGAAGTTGTTGTTGTATCTCTTCAAGTTTCAACTGTGCTTCATTATTGGCCTGTACCTGTTGCAATTGATGTTGTAGAACTTTTATCTGTTCTTCTTTTTCATTCAAAAAAAGTTGTATCTCAAATGCTTTGTCAATTGTTGCAGAAGCATAAGCCCCTGTCATTTGAGATAACTTAGTAAGATTCTCAGAAGGCTCTGTGGAAGGATCCTTCCACAATACATCTAGTTGTTCTGCTTCAGTAGCAATTGAACTTTATAACTTTCTCTTTTTCCTCTATTTCTTCACTACTGCTTTGTACTTTGGGCTGTAGAATACATCTAGAGGAGGAATGTCCTCCACATTAAGTACAATTTCAGAGGAGGGTGTGATTGGTATGTGCTCTGTCACTGTGACTGTGCTGCTTGTTCCTGTGTTCAAAACTTTGGTTGTTTGGACAGGGGTCTGTACATTCTGTCCTTCTACATTAATCAATTGGTTGAAGGTTTCTCATTCTTTGTCTAATTCAATAATGACTGGCTGTTGCTGTACATTGGTTGGAGGAGGATCTGTCTGTTGAGAAGTCAAAATTTGCTGTTGAGCGGTTTCTTTTGATTGCGTAGAATATTTCATGGATTCTTCCATTGTGCCTTCCTTTTCATTAGACTTATTGGAATGTTCAGAAGTCTCTCTGTCAGATTTTGAGTTAGATTTATCTGTACTTGAACTGCCGTTAAGACTAACACTAGGAGTTTGCTCCCTTGCGGGCTCTAAGCGTAGATTTTCCAAAGGAATAGGAGTTAGTCTTCTTTCTCTGTAAAGTTTGAATTCCTGGAATTCTTTCGGAGATAACTGCATTTGAGCTGAATTCAAAAATTCTTTGAATGAATTTCTTGCTTGGAACATATCATCAAAAGGATCCTGTTCCCCGGAAAATTCCCTTACTCTGATTGCATTGGTAAAATTCTTAACAATATCATTTGGGTCGAATAACCTTCTCGAAAATTTGAACAACTGTAGGCATGTGATGTTGCCTATCTCTTGGAATGCATGACCAAATATCGAACAGTGAAAATGTTCCACATTTTACAGGAAATTGTGGCCAAATGCCTTTTTTCTTCTCTTTTAAATCTTTTGTTATACCTCCTTGGCCACAGGTCTGATAAGCAATTTCCCGAGCTACAAGTCTATCTGGAACATATAGGGGTAAAACATGGGGAGAAGCATAACTTCCAAAAACCCTAATATAAGTGAACAATTCTTCTCCAAACCATCTCGCGACGGGGAGAATGTCAACCTCTGTTTCTGGGGATAACCTTGGGGCATCCTTATTATGCAATGTTCTGTACAATGGCAGCATTATTCCATGACAAATTTGGTAAAAATGGGGGACAAACTTAGACTCCCATAGTTCTTTATGGTACACATGAATAGGCAAAGGATAGTGGATAGTCCATTGCCAAACCATCACAGGGAATTTAGAGACATAACAGATAGCGTCCATGACATAAGCAGATAAATAAAAAGGCGGATAAACCCGCTGAGAAACATTTCGTTTGGACCGGTAGTGAAAAATAGCAGTGGTCAAATTATCAGATAGGATTTTGGCCCAGTCTACAATTGTAGAATTAACGGCCGCATTAAAAAAAGGGAGCCATTCAGGTAAGATCATATTTATGTCAGGCTTTCCAAAAATCCTGCATAACATGGCAACAGTGAAACAATAAGGAGAGGTAAGTGAACCCGTGCTGTACCTACCTTGTTTGTTTTTCTTCAATGGTTCACTTCTTTTGGTCCATTCCTGTGTGCATTCTGACAAATTCGCATGTTCTCTGGCAAATTATTCCATAAATTGCTTATTATAAGTCGCATGAGGTTCCGGCAACTTATACATCAGCCTCACATCTTCCGTGGTGAATGACCCGATTAGCTCTTGAGATGGAGTTCTAAATTTCCTGTCTGAAATATCGGTGCTGTCCAACACCCATTTCACCATGTCCGTATACGGGAGAATCCTCGGCCTTGCCGCTATCCTATGCAGAAATGAACAAGTTTGTTCTTTGAGGGTTGCTTTAGACGTATTACTAGAACCTGCTGTAGCCACAACTTTCATTACCACATGATTTTCTTCTTCTAACAGATTATACATTCCTTCCCAAGTGGATATACCGGCATCCTTATTACAAGCGGTGTCTGCATACAGTGAAGCCATTTCTCTGTTTTCAGAATTCGAGCTCTTCTCCTTCTTACCCATAGTGTTTAGTGAAAGCTTTGTATAGACGTTTGCTCCTTCATGCTTGCGTTTTACGAGTTAAATGAGAGTAATGGCATGAGAAAGGTAATGAGACTGTTTTAAATGCGAAGACGGATGAAATATAATATTTTAATCGTGAAACGACTTTCAATCAAAACAAAATCTCATTTACCATTAATTGTTAATCCAATCATTTAATCTAATCATTAAAGCGCATAACAGATTTGATATATGGGAAGATTGCCTTTGAACAACGCGCCTACATGAATCTGCGACATTGCGATCTGCGATTTGCTGCGCAATATCGCAATATCGCAATGTCGCAATATCGCAATATTGCAAAATGAAGCCATCGCAGTTATGTAAAATAGCGCAAAAACGCAAATTGCGCAATAGCGCAAAAGCGCATATCGCAAATCTCGCAAAAGCGCAAAATTGTAAATAGTGCAAAAGGTATTCGTTTAACATTTCTGTTTTCTACGCTATGCGATCTGCGACCAATATGTTTATTGTATAGGATTTTTGGGATCGCAAAATCGCAAAATCACAATTTCAGTTTTATAAAAGATATATACCATTTTGCTATGGATGTGCTATTTTGTTTAAAGAACAATTTTATTTTAATCTATCATAAACTTAAGTGTTTCTTAATGTTCTTTCTAAGGGATTTCTCTAAGTTTATGATAGAAAGTTTTATTTGAAAAGGAAAACAAATCCTAATTGATTTTTTGGATTTTTTAACTAAGGGTCCCCATTTATTTAGCATTATTACTAATATTAAATAAAAAGGGGAGTTGTTGCTGGTCACAACAATTGGCGATTCACTGAAAGAAATAGTTATCTCTGAAAAAATAAAATGAACACTATATCTTTAGTAAGTAAAGATTTTTAAAGATAATGAAAACTACCTTAGGATAATTCAAATAAAATGTAACTATGAAGAAAAAATAAAAAATCATTCACAATTTCTTTCTAATTCCTTAAGAATAAGAACATTTTTGGGTTATCTCAAGCTTTGATTGGTGTTAATAATGAAGTAAGTGGATTTCTCCAAGTTTTGGTTTTATAATTGTAGCAACGGAATTCGTAATTTTGAATACTGTAGCGGAAGAATTGTATGCTTGTAGACTTTGATAGCAAAAGCAGCTTAAATTATCAAATACACAAGATGTATTTATAATAATAATATTTTATTGATAAGATATGACATGATTGAATGATTACAATGAGGTCCCGCTTTTATACCTATGCAGGTACCTTTTCATGAACAGGCATGTCTTTTAGACATGTCTTTTCATTAACCTAATGACTGTTTAACATAATTTTAATTGATTAGCTAATAATTGCATTTATTTGTATTTATTCTATTAATGACTATATTTAACACTTAAGTTATGAATTAGGTTCATAACATTGCCTCCTTTTTGAAAAGCTTTGTCCTCAAAGCTTAACCTTTAGACAATTTGCTTCACCTGAGATTATCTGCGAGACATGTCATTCAATAGTGTCTTCCTTGTAGAAATCTCTCTAATACATCCCCTTTGAACTCCATGTTCTTCCCTTTGAACTCCATGTTCTTTGTTACGTTGGTTGTTTTTTTTTCTTTATTAATTAATTTAATTAATTAAATAGTAATTCTAATTAATTAAATTAATAATAATTTTTTTTTGTCTTTTTATAATACATTATATAATATATAATTGTATATTATATAAAATATATACATATTAAAAAATTATCGACTTATTGAATCGATCGAATCGACCACTGTATATTTAACTGAACGATATATCAACCCATTTAACCCAAATGCGGCGTCGTATGACCAGCGGACATGACGCTTGGATATTAATCCTTTAACGATGTGTGTGGATGCTGGTTTTTGTTTTTCAGGCCGACACCAATGGTCGAACGAACATTTGCACCTGGAGGCAAGAACAGCTTCGACTCTGCATCCCTTTCATTCTTTTGCTGAGGGCACTGTATCTGATGCCATGCAACTTGATCCGAGTCTATGTGGGCGATTAACAGTAGATGCGACCCACAGGTGATGAGCCGCGGCACAGGAAGCACGTAGTGATTGTTGAAGTGGTTCCGGGTCATATTCCATTTATTTTGTGAAGGCTCGTAAATTTCCACAATCTGTCTGTCGCGAATTTTATTTGCATTCTGGAAAAATACAAAGATTGTGTGGCATTGATACGGTACAGACATTCCATAATCAATTTCTAATTGATCGTTGTCATTTTTTTTTCTGCTCGAGCAAATGGTTCAGAAGTAACAATTACCGCTGTACCCCTCGGCTTTTCTGAAAAATCGGAATCTCGAGACTGCTGCAGCGTGCGAATGTGTTGATCTGTGAGGGCAACATAGGGCACCAATATCAGAACGTCATTCATATAATATGCACTCGATTTTCTGACATTAAAGGCGTCCCTTTTTTTCACAGCCACTTCTCCCAAAAATCTGAACTGTGAAATGGAACGTGCCTTTGTATCCACCACTTCATTGGTATGAATAATCTGATAAAAAAGGCATAAAACTATCTTTTGTTTAGCTTTCAGCCCAGAGAAAGACTTTCGCTTCTTCTTTAAAGCCCTGCAAACTTCGTCTGGAACTGGTTTATGGATATCCTTATAGAATCCGCTCATCATTTTTAGGATTTCACTTTCATGACACAAATTCTCTAGCAGCTGGCTAGAAAGTTCAACAAAATCAGATTCCACTCTAATCCCGGAAAATTTTGCCAATGATACACGGCTACAAATATGATGTACCACATGGCCAAAATGTTG
This sequence comes from Pinus albicaulis, assembly GCA_034641835.2. Classification (NCBI taxonomy): domain Eukaryota; kingdom Viridiplantae; phylum Streptophyta; class Pinopsida; order Pinales; family Pinaceae; genus Pinus; species Pinus albicaulis. The sequence goes on along the minus strand of CM076583.1, from coordinate 592,534,006 downwards.
AAAATATGTAACTACTTCTGCTAATCGCAGAACTACAGGATTATCTGCCGTGGGCTTTGTGAAGTTTGCAATCAAAGTAGCTACTGGTAACTGGTGAGTGCCATTTTGCATCAAGCAGCCATCCCGAAGAGGGATAACACCTGCATGGGAAAACTTTCCATCTCTAGTATACTTATCAAGATAGAAGAAACCCAAAAGCTGATTACAAGATGAATCAAAAACTGAATATAGAGACACATCGGGATGCCAAACTTCAGCTTCTTGTACTGTCTCAAATTTTAGACAAAAAAGCTGTTCATAAATTCTCAGAATCCCTGATGTAACAGAATCCACTGGAAAATATTGCTTCACAGTCGCATAATCTATTTCAAATTCTAACTCTTCTACTTTGTGCATATAGTATTGTAAATCCTCCATTCCAAATACAGCTTCTCCGTCCTCCTCTCTCTTCAAATCCATAAGTCCTTCAAGTTCCTTAGCAGCTGACTTTGATATATTCTCTGATATATCCACTAGAAACTCAATAACCTTAAAAGGTGTTTTAGCCATCTGATTCTCCAGCACATATTCTACATAATTAGAATATCCCAGCAAGCGTGCCATCTTATGTCTTAATTGGACCAACTCTTCAAGGATCTTTGTATTCTCCGTCAAGCATCTTTGATCTTTTGCTACTGCCACAGCCTTCCTAGTTGCTCCAACCTTGCAATGCCTTAGTATAGGATAAGTATGGGTTGGCTTATCAGCCACTTGTAGCTTCCCATTTTCTGTTTTTTCCAGAATTTTGATGAAATTAGATGGCAATCCAGCCAGGTCTGACTCTTTAAAAAGAAGATAATGGCCTTCCTCATTTAAATTGTTCACGAATCTGTTACACAGCTCTCCTATTGTTGTTTTAACCCTCTCAAATTCTTCTCTATTTCCAGAAGTGAGGTGAACTCCTCACCTCTCAAATTCCCTAACCAAGCGGTTGACATAGCATTGAGCTTCTGGATCTAGCCATTCACCTCTTGCTGCAAATGCCTTGACAACAAGATAAACATCTTCTCGCATGCTGCACTTCACATTGTGAGCATCAATTATTTTTTCTACTTCAACACTGGCTTTATTCCTATCAAGATCAGAGTCATATTTTTTTGTTTCTTTACTGTTGTTGGCAATGATATTTCTAGGATAAAAAGCACATATATGTCCTGCTAAATATTTATCTCCACATTTCCAACAATTCTCTTCCTTTTTATTTTTATTACGCATTGGTGGGGGAATATATTTGGTTGACTTTTCCATGGATGTTTTACTTGATTTCCCTTTAGCATAACTAGCTGTCTTCTCATTATTACAGCATTTTTCATCTTTTTTATTATGGTTCTTTGCGAGAAAATTAACATTGTGCCTTCTCTGGTGCTCAAGCTTTTTTTGAACTTTTTCTAATGCCTTTCAGAGATTATTTTTGGGAATTTCATGTAATGGCACATTATATGGTAGTTTATGTCCATAGGCTTGTAAACTACGTTCGTAGGCTTGGCAAAAAAACAATGTTATGTGCCATTACTTCAACTTGTCACTCAATATGGCTCTGATACACTTTGTAGCAACGGAATTCGTAATTTTGAATACTGTAGCGGAAGAATTGTATGCTTGTAGACTTTGATAGCAAAAGCAGCTTAAATTATCAAATACACAAGGTATTTATAATAATAATATTTTATTGATAAGATATGACATGATGATGATTACAATGAGGTCCCGCTTTTATACCTATGCAGGTACCTTTTCATGAACAGGCATGTCTTTTAGACATGCCTTTTCAGTGAACTAATGACTACTTAACATAATCCTAATTGATTAGCTAATAATTACATTTATTCTATTTTATTCTATTAATAACTATATTTATTACTTTAGTTATGAATTAGGTCCATAACAATAATATACTCTATTGCCATAGGTATTGCCTCTACTGCCAGCAAACGTTCATAGTCTCGACAGGGTTACCTTTAAACCATTAACCATTCATTGTCCCATCCAACTAAAATTATGAATTTTTAAAAGATAAATTCATAAGACTTATTATCTCATGTTTTTGTCTTTTACTTATTTTTTATTTTAAGAGCCATTGTTCTGATTTGGTAGCCAGTTAATAACAATGCCATTCACTAGTTATAATTAAACTGAACAAGCTGGCTCATGATGAGACCCCTTGTCTTATATTTATAAGCCATTACCCTGTTTTGGTATGCAGTATTGGTAATGTCAGTTTTATTACTTCTTATGAACATGGTAAGTCGGCTCATAATGAGACATCTTATCTCTTAAATTTTCATATAATTTCTTAGAATTACTTTCTAAAAAATCACAACTTAAATGGATGGGGTGAAATAGTTTTATCCTTAAGAATCAATGGATGACATTTTTCAGAGTTTTTTGAGTTTCAAAACTTTGAAAAAAATCTTTACTTTGATAGATAACCTTTCTCTGCTTAATAAACTTATGATGATTTACATTCTTCTCAAGTTTTCAAAATATCATGCAAATGATTGGAATAATCTTTCAAAGTTTAACATCTTATTTTAAACTATCCAAAAATTGTGATCATTACTCTAAAAATTCTTATTTACACAAAATAAATATTTATAATATTCTTCCGAAGAAATTTTCTTAAATAGTAAATAGTCAATTATAGACTCATTAACAACCTTTATTTGCACAAAACAATCAAAAACTCTGCAGAATGGAATATGTACAGTTTAAGAAGGGGTTACCTCCTTATGAAAAGAATTTCTTCAAGATAAGCCCATTTACAAGAAGAGATTCTCTCTTACCTGTTAGATCTTGGAGTATGAATGTATTTGAGCCTATCTTCTCAACGATCTGAAATGGTCCAAGCCACATTTTCTGAAACTTGGTATGTTTACATTTTTCTTCGTGTGCTTTATCCCATTTTAGAACAAGATCACCAATTGACAAAATTTTTGAGCCGGTAGAACTTGCATCAAAAGAAGATTTTACAAGCTATTGATGTTTTTCATGAATAATTTTTTCTTTATCTCTATCTTCTTCTAGTTTAAGTATTTGATCATATCTTAATTGAATGGATGAAGAAGGATTTTCTTCAATAAATTGCACTAGGGCTAGTGATGGAAGAGTTAAATTTGATGGTATCACAGCTTCTTTTCCATAAACCAAATTGAAAAGTGAAGTCCCTATTGAAGTTTTTTCAGTGATACGATCAACCCATAATGCAAAGATTAAAGATTTGTGCCAATTATTTTGATTTTGATCAATGGTCCTTTTAATGATTTTGATAAGGTTTTTGTTAGTGGATTCAGCCAAACCATTACCTTGTGGATAATAATTTGCTGAATATTTTAATTTAAAACCTCTTTTGACTGCAAATTCTATTAAACTATTTCCAGAGAAGTAAGATGCATTATCAATGACTAGAGCGTTAGGTACACCAAACCTGGTTATGATGAATTGATCTATGAAATCAATAATTGCATCAGAATTGGCTACCTTCAACGGGATTGCCTCTACCCATTTTGTAAAGTAATCAGTTGCAGTAAGGATGTACTTGTGCTGTTTGGAAGAATGAGGTACTATCTCACCAATAATGTCAAGCCCTCATTGTTCGAATGGTTGCTCAATAGTTACTGGTTGCAAAGGAAAAGCTGGTTTCCTTTGTCTTCCACTTGCAGTTTGACAAATTTGGCACTTCCTTACGTAATCATGTGTATCTTTAAAAAGGGTAGGCCAGTAATATCCAGCACGAATTATTTTGTGAGCTGTGGTATCACCTCCAAAATGACCTCCTGCTGGTCCATCATGCAATTCCTGCAAAACCTTTTCAGCTTCAGTCTTTTCAAGACATCTTAATAAGATTGAATCATAATTTTTCCTGAATAACACATTATCAATGATCTCATATTTAATAGCCTTTAACCTTAAAGTGCGTTTACTCTTATATCTGAGATTAGAAGGAGCATACCCATTTTTCGAGTAATAGATAAGATCAGCATACTGAGATTCAGAATCTGTAACACTTATCTGACTTACTTGAATATCTTGATTTGAATCTTGATTTTCTGGTATGTTATGAGCTCCTGCCAATAATCTGCAAAAACCTTGTCCTCTAACAATCTTAGCTAGTTTAATATCAATATCATATTCTTGCAAGGCTGTTACCCAGTTAGCTCTCTTTTCTCCTACTTCTTTTTGAATTAATAATTGCCTCACTGCAGAGAATGGGACAATGATTTTTGTATGTGTTTTCAAGAGAAAAGGTCTAAAATGTTTGATTGATTTAAAAACAACAAAGGCTTGTTTTTCAACATCGGAATAATTAAGCTCAGCTCCTTGCAGATTTGAGCTAAAGAAAGAAATTGGTGCTTCGATTTCTTGATCATTGAGTTGTGTTAAAACAGCTGCATAGGATGTTTCGGTGGCTAGAGTATACAAAGTAAAATCTTTAGAAAAATCCGGGGTATTCAATGCTGGTGCATTAATGATCGCTTGTTTGATTGCCTCAAAGGCTTCTTTCTCTTTATGCCCCCATTTGAATACTGAATTCTTCTTGATCATATTTTGCATAGGTAAAACAATAAAAGAAAAATCAGGAATGAATCTTTTAACAAAATTGATCTGTCCAAGAAATGATTGCAAGGATTTTTTGTTATGAGGTAAAGAAATATCAGAAATTTCTTTCACTCTATCTGGATCAATATATATACCATATTTTGACACAACAAATCCCAAGAGTTTTCCTTCACCCAAAGCAAAAAAATATTTCTTTAGATTTAAGGAAATACCAAACCTTCTACATCTTTCAAATATTTGCTTTAAATCATGTAGATGATTGGTTCTCTTTTTTGAAAATACTGTTATGTCATCAAGATAAACAACAACTGATTTATTGATCAGACCTTTAAATGCTATGTCCATGGCTCTTTGGAAAGTCGCTCCCGCATTTATTAGACCAAAAGGCATTTTCTGATAAGCATAAGTTCCCCATTTTGTTCTGAAAGTTGTTTTCAATCTGTCATCTGGATGAACTAAAACTTGATTATAGCCTGAAAATCCATCGAGAAAAGACATAAGTTCAGAACTAGCTACCTTTTGAAGTATCTGCTCCATGGTTGGCAATGGGAAATTGTCTTTTAAACATGCCTTGTTTAAATTTCTGAAATCAATACAGATTCTTATATCACCATTCTTCTTCCTTACAGGTACCATATTGGAAACCCAATTGGAGTGCCTGACAGGAAAAATGATTTTGGATTTTAAAAGTTTATTAAGTTCTGATTTGATTTGACTTTCAAGATTTGGATGAATCTTTCTCAACTTCTGTTGAACAGGTTTAATATCAGGAAGCATTGGAATTGTGTGTTGAATAACCGAAGTATCATACGTTTTTAAATCATCATAATTCCAAGCAAAAATGTTTTTATACTTGTTCAGAAGTTTAATGAATGCATTCCTTTCTTCTGGTGTTAAATTGAGTCCTAAGTTAACGTTTTGAGGTTTAGAATCAGAACCAAGATTTATTAATTCAAACTTCAAAGTGGAACTTTGAAGTTTAGCATTAGTGACTTTCTTGAATCTGTCTTTAATGTCATATAAATCCTCTAATTTAACAACAGATTTCGGAATGGGATTTTCATTATCTTTTGAAGCAATTTGTAAATCATGATCATCTTCGTCAATAATTTTCTCATCATATGATTTCTCTAAAGTCATGAAATTCAAGATATCTTGGTCATGGTAGAATACTCTCCAGTTTGTAACATTGTCTGGGACAGATGGACGAAAAATTAATTCTACAGAAAATCTATCAGGACTGCAATATTCAGTAGGTAGGAGTTTAGATGCAACATTAGCTAACAAGTCAGCTGATGTATTCTGATTCCTAGGAATAGGAGAAATATTGAATGCTAAAAAATGAGTGGTGAGATCTTGTACTAGGGTTTGATAGTGTTTAAGATGTCCTGAAAGGCAATGAATAGTATTTCTAACTTGTTTTATGACAATTTCGGAATCACCAAAGACTTTCAAGTATTTAACATCTAACCCTATAGCTTTATAAAGTCCTTGAACCAAGGCTTCATATTCTGCGGTATTGTTAGTACACTCAAATTCTAACCTACATGACAGCATAGTTTTCTCACCATATGGATCAATTAAGATGCATCCAGCTCCAGCTCCATCACTAGAATTTGATCCATCAAAATATAACGACCAAAATAAAGACTTATCTATTGGCTTATCTACAATTACATCAGAAATATTTACAATTCTGGAAGGATCAGATTGTGAAAAATTTTCTATTTGAGAAACAAAAGTATTTACAGAAAAAGGTGATTGAGGTGCTTCAAAGTTTCCCAGAAATGATTCAGCAGAATAGCCTCCAAGAATATTGTTTTTGAATGCCACAGGCTCATTAGGTTGTTCGAATTCAGTGACAGTGTGCGTCATATGTTTTTCTCGTTCAATTTTGATTTTATTTGGTTTCCCTTTGTAGGGAAGCCACATATGTGAATAATTAGTTGAGATATAACCATTAAGTTTTGCAGACCAGTCCTTGCTTAAGATTAATCCATAGAATTCAGGAATATCAGCAATCAAAATATCAATTCTTTGGACAATCCTAGGATCAGAAGCTAATCTGATAGTAACTGAATTGATTTCTCCTACAACTTGAACTTTAGAGCGATCCAATTGAACGATATGAACTACTGATTTCTGTGGTTCGATATTCAATTTAGCACAGACAGAAGTAGGCATTATATTGGAGGAGGCTCCAGAATCAATCAAACAATTGTGCAGATTTTTATTGTACATCTCATAAGTCAAAAGAAAAGGAGGAGTTTGAGAATTTGATTTTTCTCCAATGAGCACTGTATCAGTAGCATCTACCTTATCTAGTGGCTTACCAGCTCCTCTAGCTGCTTTTGCAACTACACCACTTGGTAAAGGAGCAATTGGTGTAGTGTTTAATTCTTTCAATAGCAACTTTTGCTGGTGTTTTAGTTTGCTGAGTTCATGTAATGAAATGTTGGCTTTGATCTTTTTCATGTCTTCAACAATGTTCTACTCCATAGGATCTGACACCACTAAAGTCTTTGTTGTTGATGTGGGAGGATTAGAAGAAGATGGATGATTTTGAGTAGGTAATGGAGAAGTTTTCTTTACAGGGGATTTGTCTTTGGTACTTGGAGTTGTAATTTTCTTTTTAGGAACTGTTTGCACTGGTTCCGATATAGATTTACTCCTAGTACTTACAGGCATAGCTTCTTCACTATCAGAATTAGGGAGAATAAAATCCCACATTCCATTCAATTTAGCTATTTCTTCATTTTCATCTTCCTCATATGATACTAGAGATGTATCTTCTTCTTCTTCTTCTTCTTCTGATTCTACATTAGAAATTGCATTAGAATGTTTAGATTCAACTTGGTTTCTTCTGAAATTTCGGAATGGTTTCTTGGTAGAAGTTTCAGCTACTTGTTTTTTAATTTCAACCATTTCATTTGACATGGTTTTAAGAACTTTCTGTAAACCTTCCATGTCGTATGGGTCTTTGGCCTTTTTCTTTGAATCATCTTTGAAGCTGACTTTCTTTGATTTCCTTTCCTCGATAGCATTTTTCTTTTCTAGAGAAATAATTCATTTTTCTACTGCAATAGCTTCTTTCATATTTTCGGCTAATGTAGGCTTTGTAGCTCTGTCTACGAAAATTGCTATGTTTGAGGGTAAGGCAGTTATGTACCATTCAATTCTGACTTGTTCACTGGGCTGTGAATCTGTATGAATTTTGTTCAAGAGTTTGTTGAATCTAGCGTTGAATTCTTTAATGGGTTCCTTGGGTTCTATCTTCAAATTTGAGAGATCATTGAGTAAAGTTGCAATTGATCGGTCATCTCCAAATTTGGTCAAAAAATGATCTGCAAAAATGTCCCAACTCATTATGGATCCTGATGGTAATGAAAAGTACCATGATCCTGCTACTCCCTGAAGAGTATATGGGAATAATCTAACTACAACATCTTCGTGTATGACTCCATTCAAATTAATAGCCAGCATAAAGTTATTGATATGTTCTTCAGCCTGAATGTTAAGATCTGGGCTAAACTTTGGAAGCCATTTTCCAGGATTGTCTGGTAAATCATGTAAAGGTGCAGCCATGTTGACTGCCCCTGGAGTAGCACATGGTCTAGCCATTATTGGAACAACTATTGGAGGAGTAGTAGAAACTGGTGGTGTTTGAATAGAAGTTGTTGGAATAGATGATGTTGAGATTGATGATGATTGAGAAGATGATGATTGAGGAGATGATATGGAAACAATTGTACTTTGTTGAGATGGGATTTCGGAAACAGGTATTTGAATATTAGATGTTGAACTTATATCACTTACTGATTCCGATTGAGTTTTTCTTGTCTTGACTCTACTAGGTAAATGGAATTCTTTCGGAGAAATACTAAGTTTTTCACTTTGAAGCCTAGTAAGAGGTTTGGAAGAAACAAATTTTGAAGTTACACTACCTTCAGATATTTCAGACTCTTCTAAAGATAATGAGAATCCTTTCAATTTATGAATTAAATCTTGAACTTCAGGAGACTCAAGATTTTGATTGTTTGAATGTTTTGAGATTTTGGTAGTGGGTGTATGAATACTCTTCGCAATTTCTTCTATAGGATTTTGTATTTCAGAAGAAATTGAAGGAGTTGATGAGGGTGTTTTGCTCTCAGAATGGCTTGTGGATAAAGATTTACTTTCCATTCATAGCTCAGGCCCTCCTTCTAGCGCCAAAAATGTTGAAGCCTAGAAAATCTCTGCTTCAAACATCGGGGAAAACCACCCGGTCGGGACCTTAAGACAGCTCCTTTTCCGTTTGGTATGGTGGCTCCGACTAGATTTAAAGGACCAGTTTCCTTATAACTAAATGGATTGGTTTGGATGGGTGGAAATGGGACTAAATTAACTGAAATAAAACTATCTAATTTAAACTAAATACTGATAAAGAAATTCTAACACTAACTCGGGTAATTATATGTGAATACAACTTAATATTGTTCCAATTTAACAATAACCATGAAAATGTATTATTATTTAAATTGAAATGTGCATAAACAAATAAAGATAACTCTGTTTAAGAAATTAAACAGAGTTGTATTAGCATATTGCATTCATCATTGTATACCATCTATATATACTTATGAAAGATAACGTTTCAATTATACTCAGAAATGATATATAAAAAGAAGCGTTGTGAAAACAAATATATATAAATGATAGCAATTTTAAAGTGAATATCATAAGACAAAAGAAATCAACAGTGAACAGATAGAAATACCTTATTCATTTTGAAGACTTTCAAATGAAATCTGATACTCTAATCCAATAACTCTGATGCGAAATCAAATTCCAAGGTACAGAAATGCAACACTTTAAAGATAATTCCGCATAAAAATCACCAGATGTGATCCTTTTTAAAAATATATAAGACAATAGAGTACAGAAATGCAATCTCCAAGTCAAAAATATTAAGATCCAGGACCCTTCTCTAAATGTATGAGAAGGGTTTAAATACTACTTAGCTAAATCTAAAAATAGTCTATTACAAAAATTAAGGATTCGGTTCAATGACCGTCCTTTTCCTAGGCTAAAATACAGTAAAATTAAAACTAAATCTAACTATCTATGAACTTGATCTTTAAACTTGCAATCATCTAGCATAATTTTGAGAAGATGTGGTTGACCGACTTCAGCATTTAACTATCCTGAAAAGACAGAGTCGGCAAGTGTAGGCGTAATCTTATCTGTAGCATTGATGATACAATTGAGCGCACTGTGCTGATTGTGTGGCTTTACCAAGTACGCCCAGTATGAGTCCCAATTTAATCTTGTCAGCCCTTGGATTGATTTTGCTCTTTCTTCTACCTTTTTCCTCCATTCTGTTTGCAGTTGATGTGCCTGTGGGAGATATCCTGGAACAGTTTCTGGAATCAAATTAGCTTTGTGTAAATTGTCATTTACACAATCAGTAAGAGTGTTTGCCGGTGTAGCCGCCTCCTCTGATGCCTTCTCTGCCCTTCTGATTTGTGCATCCCAGTTATTAAAAAGTATTTCTTTATGATTTTCATTAATAATGGGTGCACCAGCTTTTCTGCCTTCTTCTGTTTTTTGCCATGCTAAATAATCATTGATCTTTTCATTAATCAAATCATAATCATTTCGTAAATCTATGACATGATTTGTGATTTTATCACTCTCTTGGCACAAAGAATTCCATTGCAAGATTTTTTGGCAGAAAACTTCCTCTTGTTGCAGTAGTTGATTGTTTAAAGAGATAGTTTCTGAAATGAATTCTGGAAGCTTAGGATCATCTTTATGTTGATCTTGGATAATCTGTATTTGTTTGTCTTTATCAGCCAAGCTTTTTTGATGTCCTATTTTCATTTCTTGAAGTTGTTGTTGTATCTCTTCAAGTTTCAACTGTGCTTCATTATTGGCCTATACCTGTTGCAATTGTTGTTGTAGAACTTTTATCTGTTCTTCTTTTTCATTCAACAAAAGTTGTATCTCAAATGATTTGTCAATTGTTGCAGAAGCATAAGCCCCTGTCATTTGAGATAAATTAGTAAGATTCTTAGAAGGCTCTGTGGAAGGATCCTTCCACAATACATCTAGTTGTTCTGCTTCAGTAGCAATTGAACTTTCTAACTTTCTCTTTTTCCTCTGTCTCTTCACTACTGCTTTGTATTTTGGGTTGTAGAATACATCTAGAGGAGGAATGTCCTCCACATTAAGTACAATTTCAGAGGAGGGTGTGATTGGTATGTGCTCTGTCACTGTGACTGTGCTGCTTGTTCCTGTGTTCAAAACTTTGGTTGTCTGGACAGGGGTCTGTACATTCTGTCCTTCTACATTAATCAATTGGTTGAAGGTTTCCCATTTTTTGTCTAATTCAATAATGACTGGCTGTTGTTGTACATTGGTTGGAGGAGGATCTGTCTGTTGAGAAGTCAAAATTTGTTGTTGAGTAGTTTCTTTTGATTGCGCAGAATCTTTCATGGATTCTTCCATTGTATCTTCCTTTTCATTAGACTTATTGGAATGTTCAGAAGTCTCTCTGTCAGATTTTGATTTAGATTTATCTGTACTTGAACTGCCGTTAAGACTAACACTAGGAGTTTGCTCCCTTGCGGGCTCTAAGCGTAGATTTTCCAAAGGAATAGGAGTTAGTCTTCTTTCTCTGTAAAGCTTGAATTCCTGAAATTCCTCTGGAGATAGCTGCGCTTGAGCTGAATTCAAAATTTCTTTGAATGAATTTCTTGCTTGGAACATATCATCAAAAGGATCCTGTTCCCCGGAAAATTCCCTTACTCTGATTGCATTGGTAAAATTCTTAATAATATCATTTGGGTCGAATAACCTTCTCGAAAATTTGAACAGCTGTAGGCATGTAATTTTGTCTATCTCTTGAAATGCATGACCAATATCGAGCAGTGAAAATGTTCCACATTTTACGGGAAATTGTGGCCAAATGCCCCTTTTCTTCTCTTTTAAATCTTTTGTTATACCTCCCTGGCCACAGGTCTGATAAGCAATTTCCCGAGCTACAAGTCTATCTGGAACATATAGGGGTAAAACATGGGGAGAAGCATAACTTCCAAAAACCCTAATATAAGTGAACAATTCTTCTCCAAACCATCTCGCGACGGGGAGAATGTCAACCTCTGTTTCTGGGGATAACCTTGGGGCATCCTTATTATGCAATGTTCTGTACAATGGCAACATTATTCCATGACAAATTTGGTAAAAATGGGGGACAAAATTAGACTCCCATAGTTCTTTATGGTACACATGAATAGGCAAAGGATCGTGGATAGTCCATTTCCAACCCATCACAGGGAATTTAGAGACATAACAGATAGCGTCCATGACATAAGCAGATAAATAAAAAGGCGGATAAATCCGCTGAGAAACACTTCGCTTGGACCGGTAGTGAAAAATGGCAGTGGTCAAATTATCAGACAAGATTTTGGCCCAGTCTACAATTGTAGAATTAACGGCCGCATTCAACAAAGGAAGCCATTCATGCAAGATCATATTTATGTCAGGCTTTCCAAAAAGCCTGCATAACATGGCAGCAGTGAAACAATAAGGAGAGGTAAGTGAACCCGTGCTATACATACCTTGTTTGTTTTTCTTCAATGGTTCACTTCTTTTGGTCCACTCCTTTGTGCATTCTGCCAAATTTGCATGTTCTCTGGAAAAATCTTCCATGAATTGTTTGTCGTAAGTCGCCTGAGGTTCTGGCAACTTATACATTAATCTCATATCTTCTGTGGTGAATGACCCGATTAGCTCTTCAGATGGAGTTCTGAATTGTCTGTCTGAAATATCGGTGATGTACAGCACCCATTTCACCATGTCCGTATACGGGAGAATCCTCGGCCTTGCTGCTATCCTATGGAGAAATGAACAAGCCAGTTCTTTGAGGGTCGCTTCAGATGTATTACTAGAACCTGCTATAGCCACAACTTTCATCACCACAGGATTTTCTTCTTCTAACAGATTATACATTCCTTCCCAAGTGGATATACCGGCATCCTTATTACAAGCGGTGTCTGCATACAGCGAAGCCATTTCTCTGTTTTTAGAATTCGAGCTCTTCTCCTTCTTACCCATAGTGTTTAGTGAAAGTTTTGTATAGACATTTGCTCCTTCGTGCCTGCGTTTTACGAGTTAAATGAGAGTAATGGCATGAGAAAGGTGATGAGACTGTTTTAAATGTAAAGGCGGATGAAATTTAATATTTTAATCGTGAAACGACTTTCAATCAAAACAAAATCTCATTTACCATTAATTGTCAATCCAATCATTTAATCTAATCATTAAAGCGCATAACAGATTTGATATATGGGAAGATTTCCTTTGAACAACGCGCCTACATGAATCTGCGACATTGCGATCTGCGATTTGCTGCGCAATATCGCAATATCGCAAAATGAAGCCATTGCAGTTATGTAAAATAGCGCAAAAAACACAAATTGCGAAATAGCACAAAAGCGCACATCGCAAATCTCGCAAAAGCGCAAAATTGTAAATAGCGCAAAAGGTATTCGTTTATCATTTCTGTTTTCTGCGCTATGCGATCTGCGACCAATATGTTTATTGTATAGGCTTTTTGGGATCGCATTATCGCAAAATCGCAAAATCGCATTTTCAGTTTTATAAAAGATATATACCATTTTGCTATGGATGCGCTATTTTGTTTAAAGAACAATTTTATTGTAATCTATCATAAACTTAAGTGTTTCTTAATGTTCTTTCTAAGGTATTTCTCTAAGTTTATGATAGAAAGTTTTATTTGAAAAGGAAAACAAATCCTAATTGATTTTTTGGATTTTTTAACTAAGGGTCCCCATTTATTTAGCATTATTACTAATATTAAATAAAAATGGGGGTTGTTGTTGGTCACAACACCTTGTAACACCCATATTGTTATTATTGTGCCCTTAAATTATTATTTTTAGGTCAGCTAGGATTACATTGTGGCCCCACTAGGATTACATTCTGGCCCCATGGACTCCCATATATAGAAATGAGGTTTTGTAATTTGAATCATCCAAGAATTGTTCATTCATGTAATGTAGTGGAGGTTTCCCCCTCGAAGTGGCTTATTTCTAAGACGTTGATATCTCTTTTCTTCTCTTTTTGGAGCTGGTTTCACAACATTACTACTTGTTGAGAAAACTCATTGGTTGAACACAACTTCCACAACAAAAATACTTTATTACTTGCGTGAGTGGTTTCTATGTATTCAATTTTCATAGTCCATAGTGCCACAACTAACTACCACTTATTCATCCAATTAATAGCTCCACCAAAGAAATTGAATATGTATTAGCTAATCGACCTTCTTCTATCCAAATTTCCAGCCTTGTCGACATGATAAATACATGTATAGTTTCTCCATTACCATCCTTGAGCCTTCCATACTAGCACATCACATGATAACTTGTAACACACAAATACATGAATACTCTTAACAATAGTCTAGCACTCTTTTACCAAGTGTTGTCATGTACCAACTCAATACTCCCACTATGTGATCATTGTAGAGTTGAATGTTGACCATTTCATACATCATATTAGCTATGACACTAGTATATGGAAAATAATCCATGTCATATATCTTGTCTCGTGTCTTTAGAAATTTATCAATAATTATCCTTCGCCCAATAGGAATGGGTACATCTATCACCATGTGATCCTACATGTTGGAATGCCTAAGAATTGTCTCAAAGTGACTTTCTTTGATTCACCCAGAGTTTCCAACAACATGGTATCTGTTGATATCCATTCCAATAATTAAATGTGTAGCATTGAGATCATGTGTGTCAAATTTGGAGGATAACTGCATCTTGACCTTATTGATTGCACCCATATCATTTCTGACCAATCACATCTCATTGGCACACAATACTACATACATGAAACATCTGTCTTCTAACATGATATATACACAGTGATCAACTCGCCTTCTCACAAATCCTAATTTTTCAATGTATGTGTTGAACTATTGGTAGCACATCCCAAGTGACTAATTCAAACCATAAAGGGAATTCCTCAACTTGCAAGCCAACCTCTCCTTTTGTTGGAAAATGTAACTAGTTTTGATCTTCATAACTATCTTTGTACTTACATCAATATATATTTTTTGTAAAAAGCAAAAGGAAGAAAAAGAAAATTTATTATTATTATTATTATTCTAGTTAAGCATGTTCTTCATTATTCTAGGGTTTATTGAGTTCAAAAGAAATTTTATCTTGTGTCAAAGTCCCATTTGGACTATTTTGTATCAAAACAAAAATATTATTTTTTAGTTTAAAAGAGTCATTTTGACCCCCAAGACCAAGTCGGCCCTGCCAAGGGAAGTTGGCCTAGAAGAGGCCTAATTCGACCACATGGATGAATATAAAAGGAAGTGACTTCATCCTTGTAACAATCTGTTGAGGCCTCAAAATTCGCTGCAACAACATGGGGGATGACCATCCGGTCCGGACCTTAAAGCAGTTCATTTTCCATTTGGAATGCTGGCTCCGACTGGTTTAACTAGGTCCAGTTACCTTTTCTCAATCTCCATTGGCTTAAAATATGACTTTATCTACCAATGGGAAAGAGACATCAGATCATTTCTCTTGCCGATCAGACAAGAAAGTGATCCTTAAGCTAATTTGGGTTTAGCCAGGCCACAACTAAAGTTTTGCCTCTATGGGAAGAAGAATTTTTAGGGCTGTATAATTTAATCTAAATACAATATTATTCTAAGATGCAAGCAAAAGGAACTATTTTAATCCTATCTCAATTAGACAGATATAGATCTATCCCAACTGAGAGCAAGATGTTTTAAATATTTGAGATTTAAATATGTTTGTTTTAAATGAATATCAAGCTAACGAAGTAGTTCAATTAACTGAAATTGTGAATACCAAACACATTCTATCTAGAGACCTCTTAACTAAAATAATAAATGAACAACACTCATGAAGTAGTTCTCAAAATGATATTGATCATTTAATCAGTAACTTGAATAATTAAACAACAACATGCGGAAATAGTTCACATCTTATCACTATTCAATAAATCAGTTTTATAAGACATATTTCTAAATAAATAGTTACTCAGAAATCAGAATTCAACCCATAAGATTAGAGACAAATAATAACATAAATTAAAGAAAATTACTCATACTGATAGAAGTGCACTAGTATGCGAGTAAATTGACACATTCCTGTTATCATAAAATGAAACCAACATTTAAAATAATAGTATTATAAATACCAATTTATTAAGTCCATTTCTCTAGCTCCGGTCTCTAACAGCCTTTTACAATGCCTGAAATTCTACTTTCAAAATCAGAGCTACAATAGTGCAAGACTCTGTTCATTATACATAACTCAAAATGTAAAAGAAAAACCTTAATAATCTCCAGATCTGATATTCCTCTCCTCTCACCCTACACCTCTAAATCCTCTAGACAATAGTGCCAACAAGAACTCCAGAATTGCAGAGGAGAGAAGCCCCTATTACATTTTGCAATCTGCTATTATAATATTTACAAAAGGATTTCTTCATAAGAAAGTTTGTTTGAAGAGTGGTTTTGCTCAATCAATTTTGATTGGTTCAAAAAATATTATTCAATTGTTGGAGCCTTCTCATTGATTGAGAGCTTTTTCTTCTCATCTCTTCAACTGTTTTCCTGCGAAAACAAATCAAAACAAAATTAAAATGTAAAATTAAAATCAAAATGAAAAATCTAGAAATTAAAATAATTCCAATCAAAACTTAATTAAATAAATAATTGAAAAAATAAATATAAGATTTTGAATTTTTGATTTTGATTTATTTATTTTATTTTGATTTTTTTTTTCGTGCTGATATAATTGGCCAAGGATATCATTGACAAATGGATCTGCATTTAGAAGAAGTTTTGGGCAAATTAAAATGCAGAAAATAAAACTCAGAAAAATTATTTTGTTAAAAATTCGGAGCATGATATTCTGCTGAATTTTAGGCCCAATAAATGATCAAATATGGAAATGAAACAGCTTCATAAATTTTGTCCATGATTTTATCTATCGAATGAGCCATCCTGGACATCATTTGGCCAAGTAAAACTTCATTTATGAGCTTCCATATTTTGTATATTAAAATTTCCAGAATTCTGGAATTTTTGTTGCTTGGGCTAAAATTCAAAATTTTTTAATTAAATTCTAATCCTAAATTAGATTATAGTTTTTAATTAAATAATGCTAATTAATGTTAATTATATTATTAGTCTAATTCAGTTATAATCTAATTTTAAATTAAGTTATAATTATCAATTAATTTATTATAATTACATTATTAATTTTAATTAATAAAAACTAATTTGAAAATAAAATTAAACTAATTAAAAATGATTTAGTAATTAATTAAAATATTATATTAATAATAAAATTTAAATTATATTAAAATTATAATTAAAATATAATATTAATTGTAATAGTATATAATATAATATATTTTAATTAATATTTCAAAAATTATATGAAATACACATCACGTGAGAGAGAGAAGGGAGGAGGAGAGGTGAATGAATGGGAGTTATAAGGGCGAGTGGAAGGTGACATGAGGGTGATGTGACATAGGGAGTTATAAGGTGAAATAAACTTTGCCCAAAACTCAAAATCCTTTGCGTTTTTTCAATCGCAATTTTTTTTGCGAAATGATTTTGTTAGGTATTAAAAAATGTGAATGCGATATGCACAACAAAAATTTTATTGCAATTTTTTTTATTATCATTATTTTATTTTAGGTGCTTTTTTTATTTCAACTCTTTTGAAATTGAGATTTTTGGAATTAAAAATGTGTTTGTGAAGTGGGGCCCATAAGGGATTAGCTATCCTACATATTAAACTTAAGCCATTTTGTAAATTTGGGGGTTTGGGTTTGGCAATTTGTTTTAAAATAACAAGTTGGAGTAAATTACCAAGATCTTGAAATGTTTTCATTTATTATACAATTTAGCTGGGTTATTTTGTAGGACTGTCAGTGAAAAATGATAAATTAGTAAAAATTAACTAAAAGTTAATATTTACAATGAATGACTACTTTAATTACGAGAATTAAAATATTGGTATACTTTATACATTTTTTAACCCAAGTGATAAAATGATCAAACTTCAAAGGAGTGTCATTTACAAACCAATTGACCAAATGGAGCGAAACAAGTATCGTTGGACAGATTATGAAAAACCAGATTCAATGAAACAATCAAAACAAAATTTTGAGGAAGATTAAAAAAAATGGCAAAAATATAGGATAATTAACTTAATGAAAATCCTAAAAGGTGTTTAGCCAAAAATTTTGTAGAAAAGGTCCCCACTATTTGAAGTACATAAGTAAAAAATGGGGGGTTTGTGTTTTACCACAACAATGACAACATGCGGGAGAAGAATCAGTTATCTCTGATTAAATATAATGAACTTAAATTTACCTAAAGGTTAAAAATAATGGAAATCTCGAAGTCATCTAACAATGAAACATGTCCATAGGTCCCACATAAATAGATTAAGCAATGTGAGTTTGTAAATATAAGTACTGAAAACAGACTTGAGTAAAAGTGATGAATCAAAATCTGGGGAAATTTTTTTTCCCTCATGTGAAAAATAGAAGAAGGTAGAAATAGGAGTTTTTGATAAAGAATATATCCATTTTGTGATTGTCTCTGACATCGCTTCGCTGCCAGCGAGCCTGAATAGTACCCCGTCGAAGTTGTCTTTTATGCCATACAAGTCTAGTCGCACTGCCTACGAGCGTCCATAGCCCCGACGAGTTTACTTGTATTTCCCATGCTTCCTCTTTTTATCACTCTTTTGATAAGCGTATTTGCAAGATTTTTATTTATGATGTATTTGAGTGAAAGGAGTGGGATGGTAATAGAGATTTTATGTTTAATTTACATAGTACTTTCATAATTTTTGCTCCAAATTCTTTCCCTGTAATTATCAATCAAAGGATTTTATGTGGAGGGGTGCGAGGGATTCATTGAATTAAACTCAAATTAGTTATCTCATTGAAAAAGTAAACTCAATCACTTAGAAAGGATGTGTGTTCCTCCATGAAAAATATTTAAAGCAAGATGGCTTTATGGTTCCATAAAGATATGCCTTTAATGATAAATAAAATTCACTTAAATGGATAGAGTAAAATATTTCTCATGTATGTCAACAACTGTAAGGTCAGAAAAATTCCTTTCACATAAATCATGACAAAGTCACCAAAATCAAATCAGAAGTGAAAACAAAAGGAAAATAATTACTAAACTAAAATAAGAAAAGAAATCAGTAAAATAAAAATGAAGAAAGAAAAATTGAACGAAAAACAAAACTTAAAAGCTAAACTCTAACAAGATCACTTATATGAATTTCTCAACAAAGGATTATAAAAGAAAATAAGCATATGTACGTTCAATCCTATGTTGAGATTTTAAATTTTTTATCTTGCAGAGTTATATAAAAATAAAGCTTTCAAAATGTAGAAGGTGAATAAGAGTTATGATTAATAATATGCTGAGTGAGAAGTTTCTGTCTATTGCAAATTTTATTTTTCAAGGAAAAACCTGCATAAAAGCATCTTAACTATTTTCTAATAAAATTAATGCTTTAAAGAAACAGACTAAAGTTTCAGAAACTCCCCAGTCTAGCTGATTCGATGAGGATCAGTACCGCTTTTCTCAAGAATCTCATAGGGCAAAAGAAAATGAACTTCGAAAATTGATCTAGTAGAGGTGCGAATAGTTCATGAATACTTGTAGAAACATAATTCAAGATCAGCAAAGACTTCAACAAAAATGAAGAAATGAAAATAAATGAAAGAGGGTAAATGAAACTTACCATTGGAGAACTACATTTAATCTTACCTGAGAAAGATTATTTTTTCCAATGCAAGTTAACTTATTTCTTGAATTAGAATTAAAAGCATGAAGAAGTTTTATTGACCCAAATCATTATTTATTAAATCTAAAGTAAAACAAGCAATAAACTAAAAGAAAACAATGTTTCATGTTCAAGGAATCAGAAATAAATCGAATCCATCAAAAATGAGGGTGAATATGTGTTTCTTTATGAATTGTAGCGATGAATGTTCTTTTTTATTCTTCCATTGTGAATTTATATCAGCCCTAAAGTATTAAAGTTAATTCAAAATCCTGAATAATGTAACAATATATAAAGAGGATTTGAATCTCTATATGATAAGTATGGAAAGAAATTCATAATAAAAGAAAAATTAAAACTATGAATTTATCATTGGTACATTACCTTGCTCATTTTTTCGCATCACGAGATTCTTTGCCATGCATAACTTAAATTCTGTGACTTACACTTTTGTCGATATGCGATTGATCTCTTTCCATAATAATTTAAAAGATAATGGTGGAAAGCCGAATATCGAAATTTATCGCATCAAAAGATCTTGAAGCCAAAGCTTCATTTGAGTTAGCAATGAGATATAATTATTGTGTTAGAAATGTCACGAGATGAGCATGTGCGATGGGAAACTACGAAGGTATGAATGTAATATCGGAGAATAGTCATATCGGAAGATTTAAAACTTATGAATGAAATTAAACGTCGATATTATTCTTGCGATAATGAAAATGCGGTAAATGACTGATGTAACGTGACTGCAAATATCAAAATATATGCGTGGAACATTGGTTTTGCGGCCCACACAAATGGTGACTAATCACACACGGTTGCACTTCGCATATTTTATAATTTACCTTCCCGCAGATTTCAAAACTTAACTCTTTTTCAATCTTGCGATTTTGCGATTTCGCAATTCGCAGCGAACTCTACATCGCTTGTTACAACTTTTATCGTTTAACATATTACTTATCTCGTGCGATATGCGATATGTGTAGCATCCCATCGAAATATTCTTACCTTGTATTTTATCGCATTGCGACTAATATAACTTATCGAGTGAGGTTTTTAACAATAATCACTAAAGTTTCCGATATGCGAAATGTAATTTCGTTGATGCGTTGATGTGCGATGAAGAACGGACCCGATATTTTTTATTATATGAATTTTAATTTCATATTGGATCTGGGACATTGGAATTTTTAAATATATGCCCCTACTAAATTTGTGATTTATAAACGGACACGATATCTGTATATAAAGAGGATTTAAATGTAATATCAGGTCTGGGTTATATGAACATCGCAATTTTGGCGAAGTAATTTTATCAGAAAATGAACGAGAATATTGAAATTGATTCAGAAGATATGCATGGAAGGTTTCCTATCGGGAATTGTTAAGAGCTACCTCTAATCAAATGATATGATACATATAATGTGATATCAGAGAAAGAGATCATCAGAGATTGGAGGGAATGAGAATATCAAGAGGTTGGATATATTTAGTGTATGCTCATTTCAGATCTTCCGATATGTGATTTTCTATATATAATGAGCCATATGTGGGGTCGATGATTTATTTAAGAGTGATTTAATTTTGATTTATATTAAATAACCCTTTAATAATTAAACTGAATGTCGAAATTTTTGATTGGAAATTAATTTTATCAAAACTTTCTTATAAAGAGAGTTGTGAAATAAAATGATCTGATATGATTATTCCGACAATTTATTAAAACTTATTGGGATTTTAATATAAGAAAAATTTAGATATCCTTCAAATTCAAATGAAATAATAAATAGTTCCCTGAATACACTGTAGATTTTGGAAACAAGGGTTGGTTGCTTGGTTATCTCAGATATGCATAATCAAGTTAATGAAGATCTGCACACAAAACAAAGTAGAAATAAGAAAGAACTTTTGAAAGAAAAATAAACAATAGATGATGATGAACATGTAAACACATACCTGGAAGAATTTTTATTTGTAAGTTTACCTCATGAATCTTCAAGTTCTCCCAATTTTTTTCAAATTTTGCATAAGTTTAGCATCACCTTCTTATTTTAACCTAAAATTCTAAGTAATGAATGTTTTGAAATTGCATCATTTCCAAAATTACATCAAAAGACAAGAGTGGTAAAAATGAGTTCTTAGAATTACTTGTAAACAAAAAATTGTCAAGTGATAGAAAATTCTTGGAATTTCTTCATGTATGATCAATGTTATGAATTTTGAAAACCGAAAAAATTGGATGCTTGAAAAAAAAGTATGATAGGATAATTCAAGAACTTCTAAAATACTCTAGGCTTCTTTTCTACTATTGAAATGGGATGCTCATAAGAAATTGGATTCATTACTTGTTTTATTGAAAATCTGAAATAATGAAATGAATGCAAACAAAAAAGAAAATTAATCTATTCCTATTTCTAACTAAATGGAGGAAACATGACTAGTATAGTCATACTTCCAATGAAACCTGTTGCAGGGGCATTAGGCACAATAAAATACTTTGTATTTTTATAAGACATAGGGGGGTCTTATGTTTCTAAATTCTCATGTAATTATTAGTATTTTGAATATAATAGTGAGGAATTGTAAATGTTCTCTAATCACTAGAGAACATGAGGGAAGTTGATTAAGTTAGGAACGTGAAGAGTCAGTTTCAGTTATTTTAGGAATTGAGTCTAACTTTAGGACTTTGGAGAATTCCAAGAGTCTTTGTTGAGCTGTTAAGGAAGCTGAACTAATTCATTATTATTTTTTATAAATGTAAGCCTACGGGCAAATAGAAGGGATTAGATCTGCAGAGTAGTGAGGATAGAAGGCCATCAAATTGAATATCAGGCCAAAAGATGAGAAGGAGTTTGTAAGTGAATTCATTTGTATATATATAAAAGAAGTTGTTTCAGTATTGCATGTGCATTGGTTGATTTAATTATGTGTGAATATACTTGGTTTCAATAAGTATATGATAAGCTATGAAATAGACTCTGTAAATTGGGGTTTTAATTGTGTTCTGCGGGTTATTGAAGGAATCGAAATTCATGTCGATGTTGTGGAATTGAATTATTAACTTGTGTGTAGAACTGTGTGAATCGATCATAGAATGATCGATTTCACAATCTGATTCTTATTGATGAGGTTTTAAGTCACATTAAAAGGGTTGAAGATATCATGTGAAATGTTACGAATTGTTCGAGCTTTGAATTGAGGTTGGGTTGAGAGTTTATTAATTTTTGTGGTGAAAAATCTGTGAAGGAAGTGAGAGTTTGATGTGAATTCACAGTTGTGAACTCGGAGTTGTATTGTTTATAGAAATGAACAAATTTCATGTTAAGAACCAACACAGAAAAGAATTGGAGCAGAACTTCCATGCGATGTTCGTTGGCTTGTTCAATTTATACTAGACGTGTAGAATTCGTGGTGTGAAACATTGAATTAGAGGAAACCGTGAAGGGAAGACTGGTTAATATCATAACCAGAAGGAGCACTGTAGAAATGGGCTTAATGGGAACCCGGTCCTGCTTGAGTGTTAAGTTGAAACCCGTAGAACGAAATTGATGGCATAGTAATGGTCGTTCGAGCCTCGAATAAAACGCGTGATCGAAGAAACGGAAGCAGTGAATGAAACCGATTCCTATGTAGTCATGGAGAATTTGAATCCGTTCACATATTTAAGACATTAAACAATAATAGTCTGGTGGTCTTCAAGCGATGGTGCGTAATTGGCGTGGAAAAGTTAATGGATGAGGCGGAATCATGAAGATGAAGCGGAACCTTGAATAAATAGTGAGGGCGGTTTCAGAGGTGAAAACCAGCAGTATCGTGGGATCACAAGAGTAGTAAGTGGGATTACCTTTTTGAACGCGATATTGGTCTTCGCTCAACATGTGGCAATAAGTGGTATTTGAATACCATTTATATCGCGTAATTTTTGAGGATTAACGCCCGTGCAATTAAGTTGCGCGATAATTGTCCAATGGAAGGTTATGGAGATCCAATGGTATGTGTATTTTGAAATTGTGCAGAGGTTAATAAGGTGTGAATCAACGGTGGAAAACCTTAAGTTGGAGCGCGATGACCTGTCAGTCGTCTGATCTGATGAATGGTGGATATCATACCTTGGGTTTAATGCAATAGAACCTTTGATAAAGCATATTCATATAGTGGATATTTTATGATGATGTTCGACAGTTCAGGAAAGGGTAAGAACCTTATGGTTGGCGGTCATATGATGAATGGAGTTATATGAAATAGACCACTATATCTGCGTTTTATTATAAGGTTGAATGTTGATTCAATTTCCCATAAGGTGAGAACATAAAGGTTATGTTACGGGTTTCATTGCTATTTGAATATTTAATATGATTGCATGAAATGGATAAGACCTATGGTTTATAACCATATGGCATAAAATTAAGAAGAAGGTTTTGGTTATGACTCTAACCACAGGTTGGGAAGTGAAGGTAAGCTTCCGTATTAATTAGTATTTGCCCAAATTGGAAATTGTATTGGGCATAAAATTTGGGTGCATTTTTACATGCATAGAAAGAGAGATTGTGGGTTATGGCAGGTTAGCCCGAGCATCAAGTGGTATCAGAGAAGGAAAGGCTCTGTTGAGAATTGAAGAAATTTTTGTAATTAAATCTGAATGAGTGCATGTGATGAGAGAATGAAGGAAGATCATATTTTTAAATCTGATATGCAGCAGATACATATTTGCAGTGAATAGGATTTGCACAAATGAATGAAGAACAAGATCATGCAAGGATCTTGCAGGTAAAATAATTTTAAATCTGATTTTGAAATTATGATGACAGAATTATGGTTGCAGATATGATGAAGACAATGTTTTGAGGATGATGGCAGTGAACCTGATATTCAACTAAAGGTTGGATAGGGAGAACAATTGCAGTACTCTCAAGAGAAGGTGAGTTGATGAGCAGTGTTTAACTCTGGTTTGGAGAATTGTTTGCAGAATTCAGATTGCAGGCAATTGAAGAAATCTCAACAAAAGCAGATCACATCTTTGAGAGAAGTGATGAAAGAGTCTAGCAGAGGATTCTAAAGTGAAGAAGAAAGTGTGGCAGAACCTGGGGAATTCCCAACAGAGGTTGGATGAAAGAAGAACATATGTGTTCTTGAAAATTTGCAGAGTGAAGCCTAGAGAGAGAAGAAGAGAGTGCTCAGAAGGTTCCAGTAGATAAGGGACCAATACTTGCCAAAAGCCCAGATCTGGAGGAAAGGATTGGTGAGGTAAGTGGCAACAGGAGAGCTTGTTGTTGCAGAGGCTTGGTGCAGCTAATGAATGAGGAACTCATGGAGGAGAGGATGACTACTGAAATTCATAGAAGAGATAACAGAGGTTTCGAAAGAGGCCACAATAGAAAGGAAAAAGAAGATGCCAGGACAAATGGCATGAGTAAGAAATTGACTGATGCAGAATATTGGAAAGAGATAGTTGAGATCAGAGAGAAGTTTAAAAAAATAAAGATGATGATAGAGGAAAGCTAGAGATTTGGTTGGCTCATGAAGAAGAGAGTAAAATGGCAACCATTACAGTTGAGGTTGAGGAAAAAGGAGATTGCCTTATTGAAAGAGGAACTCAAAGCAGCTGAGTTGAGAAAAGAAGTTTCTGTTTTTGAAGCAGAACATAGTACAGATGAAGAGTGGAGATCTGAAAGAGATCTTGTGAGACATGGTGAAGGTTTAAGGTAGCAAGAAGTTTGTCTTGTTGAAGAGAAAATCATTGATGATTTCCTGAGGTATTGGACAAGTCCAGATCAGCTGGATGATGTAAAGCCTTGTATTTTTTAACCTGACAATTGTGAGGTGATTACAAGTTCTACAGAGGAAGAGGAACTCAGAGTTCTTGAGTCAAGGATGGAATTTGAAGATCCCACATGTAGATCTGTTCAAAGGGAAGTGCTTGAGAAAGCAACCAAGACTGAAAACTCTTGTGGTTTTAAAACTAAAGAGTTGTGTATGTCTGCAGGTACACCACAGGGAGATGAACAAGCTTTAAGGTTTTTTGAGGAGGAGAAATTGAATCTGAAATATGTTTAGATCAATGCTGAGATAGCCAGATCTCAAGATAAATTGAAGACAAAAGAGTCTAATGAGAATATTCAGCAGAATATTGAGGCAGAGAGAGAAGGACCAGCAGATGATTGGTCAAGAAAAAGTGAAGGTATAAAAGTTTGTGTGAGGTTCCCAAAATCTACTCCAATTGAAGTTGTTGAATTGTATAGAAGGTTGGGTTTTCAAAGAAGAGAATTGGAGAAACAGAGGACCTATGCACAAGATAATTTGCTGGGGAAGTAGAGCAGGAAGGTCTTCATGGGTAGTGTTCATGAAGCAGATGATGGAAAGAAGGAGAGGCTAGCTGTCAGTCTCATAGAGGATGCAAATCAGCATACTGATGTGCTGATAGAGGATTTGGAAGAAAACTCATAACAACATACTGATGTGTTGTCAGAGAAGGAAGAAGCATTGAGACCTTGTAATTTTAGTGCTAAAGGTTCATGTGTTAATTATGCAGGCAAAGAAGAACAACAATTGGAAATTGTCAGGAAATTTAATAAGAAGGAGACTATGTTAGCTGAAAACATAGGGAAGGATCATCATTTTAACATGGTGATTGAAACAGTGGAGATAACTCTAGAAGCTAAGGAGAAAGATAGTGAATATTTTCTAAGTCCTAAAGAAGACTTGGAACTACAGAGAGAAGAAGTGGTGACTGGATCATCAATTGAGACTATTGGGTCTTGTGATTTTGAAACTGACAATCTGATTGTGGTTACAGGTGATGCAGAAGAAAATCAATCATTTGTAATTGTCTTAAGAGAAGAAAAATTGTTGCAGAAGAAGGAAGGTGAGGCAATAATGTCTCATGTGAATGAACTTGTTATTACTGTTAATGACAGGGAAGAATTGGCTTGTCTGAATAGCCAAGAGAAGACTGGAGGGCAGATTTGTAAGATTGACATAGTGATGAAGAATCATAATTGTATTCTGATAGAGGATGAGGATACAGTGGTTGAAGAACTTGATTTGATTGCTAGAATCAATCACGGGGATAAAGGACAATTACTAAAGATTGTCAAAGAAGAAGAAGAAGATGCTGAATTTAGACTGTAGCATACTGATGAATGGCTGAAATGTTTTCTGGAAACATTTAAACAGGAGATTGTAGACACTGAAGTAAAGATGCCTGAAGCTGTGAAAGAAAGAGGAGAAGATACTAGTTTGCATAATTTAATTATGCTTACTAGTATACAAAGAAAAATAAATGAGTATGTTACTGCAGGTGGAAAATTAAATGATGATTTGTTTTCTAAGAGTAAATTTGCAGATGATGAGCAAAATAAAAATGTTGTAGAGGGAGATATCTTAAGAGATATTCAAGAAGTTTGGGAGGTAGCCACAGAAGCAACAACATGTGGGGTGACATCTGCAGAAGCAAAAACAATTACAACAACAATGGAGGAGATAGCCACAAGGGAAACAAAAAAATTCTTGGAGGCAGTAACAACAGAAGTATTGGCATCAACAGAGATTGGAAGAAGTAGCAGTGGGTAGAGTAATTTCCAGAAAAAAAGATAAACTAGACAGAGAAATTGAAAGCATCTGAAGACCGATGATGAAGGTGTCTCAGAAGCAGCAGACAACAGCAAGAGAACAGAGGAATTTTGACAAAGGAAAGACAAGAGAAAAATGTGAAACTACAGCTGGTGGTAAATTGCAGAACAAGATATGGAAACCTGGAGAAGTGCAGTTGAAGGATAATGTAGCTGTTGGACAGCAGCAAAAAAAAGTATGGGATCTAGGAAAACAAGGACTGAAGGCACATGATTAGGAGATCATGAAAAATTTGAACCTTGGGAGTCTGATGCAGGGGCATTAGGCACAATAAAATACTTCTTATTTTTATAAGACATAGGGGGGTCTTATGTTTCTAAATTCTCATGTAATTATTAGTATTTTGAATATAATAGTGAGGAATTATAAGTGTTCTCTAATCACTAGAGAACACGAGGGAAGTTGATTAAATTAGGAACGTGAAGAGTCAGTTTCAGTTATTTTAGGAATTGAGTCTAACTTTAGGACTTTGGAGAATTCCAAGAGTCTTTGTTGAGCTGTTAAGGAAGCTGAACTGATTCATTATTAATTTGTATAAATGTAAGCCTACGGGAAGATAGAAGGGATCAGATCTGCAGAGTAGTGAGGATAGAAGGCCATCGAATTGAAGATTAGGCCAAAAGATGAGAAGGAGTTTGTAAGTGAATTCATTTGTATATATATGAAAGAAGTTGTTTCAGTATTACATGTGCATTGATTGATTTAATTCTGTGTGAATATACTTGGTTTCAATAAGTATATGATAAGCTCTGAAATAGACTCTGTAAATTGGGGTTTTAGTTGTGTTTTGCGGGTTATTGAAGGAATCGAAATTCATGTCGATGTTGTGGAATTGAATTATTAACTTGTGTGTAGAACTGTGTGAATCGATCATAGAATTATCAATTTCAAAATCTGATTCTTATTGATGAGGTTGTAAGTCACATTAAAAGGGTTGAAGACATTGTGTGAAATGTTATGAACTGTTCGAGCTTTGAATTGAAGTCGGGTTGAGAGTTATTAATTTCTGTGGTGAAAAAGTCGTGAAGGAAGTGAGAGTTTGATGTGAATTCATAGTTTTGAACTCAAAGTTGTATTTTTTATAGAAATGAACAAATTTCATGTTAAGAACCAACGCAGAAAATAATTGGAGTGGAACTTCCATGCAATGTTCGTTGGCTTGTTCAATTTATACCAGACGTGTAGAATCCGTGGTGTGAAACATTGAATTAGAGGAAACCATGAAGGGAAGACTGGTTGATATCATAACCAGAAGGAGCACTGTAGAAATGGGCGTAATGGGAACCCGGTCCTGCTTGAGTGTTAAGTTGAAACCCGTAGAACGAAATTGATGGCATAGTAATGGTTGTTTGAGCCTCGAATAAAGCGTGTGATCGAAGAAACGAAAGCAGTGAATGGAACCGATTCCTATGTAGCCGTGGAGAATTTGAATCCGTTCACAGATTCAAGAAATTAAACAATAACAGACTGGTGGTCTTCAAGCAATGGAGCGTAATTGGTGTGGCAAAGTTAATGGACGAGGCAGAATCATGAAGATGAAGCGGAACCTTGAATAAATAGTGAGGGCGGTTTCAGAGGTGAAAACCAGCAGTATTGCACGATCACAAGAGCAGTAAGTGGGATTACCTTTTTGAACGTGATATTGGTCTTTGCTCGACCTGTGGCAATAAGTGGTATTTGAATACCATTTATATCGCGTAATTTTTTAGGATTAACGCCCGTGCAATTAAGTTGCGCGATAATCGTCCGATGGAAGGTTATGGAGATTCGACTGTATGTGTATTTTGAAATTGTGCAAAGGTTAATAAGGTGTGAATCAACGGTGGAAAACCTTAAGTTGGAGTGCGATGACCTTTCACTCGTCTGATCTGATGAATGGTGGATATCATACCTTGGGTTCAATGCAATAGAACATTTGATAAATCATATTCATATAGTGGATATTTTATGATGATGTTCGGTAGTTCAGGCAAGGGTAAGAACCTTATGGTTGGCGGTCATATGATGAATGGAGTTATATGAAATAGACCACTATATGTGTGTTTTATTATAAGGCTGAATGTTGATTCAATTTCCCATAAGGTGAGAACATAAAGGTTATGTTACGGGTTTAATTTCTATTTGAATATTGAATCCAATTACATGAAATGGATAAGACCTATGGTTTATAACCATATGGCATAAAATTAGGAAGCAGGTTTTGGTTATGACTCTAACCACAGGTTGGGAAGTGAAGGTAATCTTCCATATTAATTAGTATTTTCCCAAATTGGAAATTGTATTGGGCATAAAATTTGGGTGCATTTTTACATGCACAGAAAGAGAGATTGTGGGTTATGGCAGGTTAGCCCAAGCATCAAAACCATGTAAGAATTTTAATTCTGACATGTATGTATATGTCAAACATTAGTAAAAATGAAAATATAATTAAACTACAAAAATAAATCTGAAAGCAGAATGTATCTTTATTGTTAGTAGCTTATTCACCATTACTTTCCCTTGAAATGTCCTTTCCAACTGAATTTCAATTGGGTCATAGAAATCTGGATGGATTTCCATTGTTGAGTGGGAGAGGTTTGAAAGAGAAGATGACGGGCCAAGTTGTAGAAATGATCTTTCAGCAACAATGGCCTATGTGATTTTGTTAGTGTTATGTTTAAGTGCTAAATTATTAACAATCTTCAGTGAAGGAAAACTTTCCAAATGTCTTTCAAATTGATCAATGAAAAATGGATGGAATTCCGATAAATAAAACAGAAGATTATTAATTGAATTAGATTGATGGTCATAAAGAAAAAACACACTCTCTTTTTGGAACTTCTCTTGAGAAGTAAGAAGTAATTGATAAGGAATGAACATCAATTTAAATTGAAAGTCTAATAACTTTTGATGTTCACAATTATAATTTGAATCTTCATTTTTCCCTTGAGGTAATGCATCAATTGAGTGTTCAATATTGAGTTTTTCAATATGCTAGCACAAAATATCTAAAAATCTAGGACTAAAAACAGAAAATAAATCTAAAGTTAAAATTAAATGTTGAAAAAATAACAAAAATGAATCATAGTTTACACTAGTGTTACAACACAATTGGGAGTGACTTAAAGTAATTTTCTCTTTTCAAAAATTGGGTAGAATAATGCAATTAGAATGATTGTTGATACCCACTTGTGAATTAGAAAGAAGGATATGAATCTGAATAGGAATGCGAGCTTGATCATCATATAAATCATAGATTGGAATGGTATCTTGAAAGCTGAAATCATAAGTATGATTATTTGTTTGAAAATGAGAACTATTTGGAACAATTTTTTAATTAGATTGTTCTTCATTTTCACGTGTGATTAGACTTTGATCATGAAGATTCAATTGTAAAGAAGACAAATCAATATCCTCAATGTCAAAGTAGCTATCATAAGTGACCTCAAGACATTCATTAGAATTCCCTTCAATCTTATTCAATGTATCAAAACAAAAAGGAATATTAAGCTCATGTTCATTAATGCTAGAGGAATGATCATTAATTAATTCTCTATCCTAATAAAAACTAATCGGAAATTCATTTAGATCAGATTCTCTGTTTTCTGAAATATCTTTAATGTGAAGAGAGGTTAAATTGCTATTAGAAAAATTATCGGGATAAATAGAAAAATATGAATCCAAAACAATGCATTTGAAAATGTCTCTATTTGAGCACTCTGGTGTATTTTCTTCATTGCAAATTTCAGATTTAAGATCATTTACTTGGGTAACTATACTTTGTTGAAAAATATTTCTTTGTTGATCTGAATTTGGAATTTGCTCATCATGAAAGAATTCAAAAAATTGTACAATAGATTGCATATTATTGGAAACTTTAATCACTGCTAGTACTTGCCGGATTATGATCTGATTTTCTAATTCTAATGCATATTGATTTTCAGATTTGAAAGCGGTATCTTCTTCAAGAGTGTTGCTAATATCTTCTTGCGGTTGATTAGTGAATTTTTCCAAGCTTTGTGATTGATATTCATTGACATGTGAAAGTGCACCTTGATCTTTCTCAATATTGTAAGAAATGTGCAGAAATTGAAGGAATTTATTATACAAAATAGAGGTCATTTCATCATCATTTGTTTGTTCCTTCATATTGGAATTTTTACTTATGTCAATGAAATTAGAAGGAGATTGATCAAATCTTGAAATAATTTCACATTGATTAAGAATGGAAGGAAGAGAGAAAATATGTTCAAACCAATCTAATAATTCTTCTTTCGAAAGTTTATCTTCAATTTTAAACAATTTAAACGAAACCTGATGGTAAAATCAATTAAAAACTCACTTTCAAACCTTCGTAGATCTTCAAAATCGTCACAAACTTGTTTGTAGATATATCCATCAAATTTACAAAGGAATATTGTAATAAATTATTCCCAAGTGTAGATTGAAGCAACTGGAAGTGATTTGCACCAGTTTCTGGCTTTTGCTAAGAATGTAAGAGTAAAACTTCTGCATAAAATACCTTCATCAATTTCATGAGAAGAAGAATTTGAAAATTTTTGAATGAATTGTAAAGCATGATTAAATGCGGAAGTATTTCTCTTACCATTAAACTTTACTTAAGACAAGAGTCTTGCTATTTCTGGTGGAGTATTGGAAGATGCTCGTCCAGAAATACAACTCCAAATTGGAAGTTTTAAAGGAGCCATTGTAATAAAAATAAAATATTAGAATACAAAGACTCCAAAGGAAAACAAGTCTCATGCCCTCCTTCGAGCGCCAAAATGTTGAGGCCTCGAAATTTGTTGCAACAACATGGAGGATGACCACCCGGTCCAAACATTAAAGTAGTTCCTTTTTCGTTTGGAATGGTAGCTCCAACTCGTTTAACTAGGTCCAATTACCTTTTCTCAATCTCCATTGACTTAAAATATGAATTTTATCTAACAATGGGAAAGAGACATTAGATCATTTCTCTTGTTGATCAGACAAGAAAGTGATCCTTAAGCTAATTTGGGTTTAGCTAGGCTACAACTAAAGTTTTGCATCTTTGGGAAGAGGACTTTTTAGGGATGTAGAATTTAATATAAATGCAATATTATTTTAAGATGCAAGCAAAATGAACTATTTTAATCCTATCTCAATTAGACAGATATAGATCTATCTCAACTGAGAGCAAGATGTTTTAAATATTTGAGATTTAAATATGTTTGTTTTAAATGAATATCAAACTAACGAAGTATTTCAATTAATTGACATTGTGAATACCAAACAAATTCTATCTAGAGACCTTTTAACTAAAATAATCAATCAGCAACACTCAGGAAGTAGTTTTCAAAATGATATTGATCATTTAATCAGTAACTTGAATAATTAAACAACAACATGTAGAAATAGTTCACAACATATCACTATTCAATAAATCAGTTTTATAAGACAAATTTCTGAGTAAATAGTTACTCAGAAATCAAAATTCAACCGATAAGAGTAGAGACAAATAATTACATAAATTGAGGCAAATTACTCATACTGACAGAAGTGCACAAGTGTGCGAGTAAATTGCCACATTCCTATTATCATAAAATGAAACCAGCATTTAAAATAATAGTATTATAAATACCAATTTATTAAGTCCATATCCCTAGCTTCTGTCTCTAACAGTCTTTTACAATGCCTAAAATTTTTCTTTCGAAATTAGAGCTACAGTAGTGCAAGACTCTGTTCATTATACATAACTCAGAATATAAAAGAAAAACCTCAATAATCTCTAGATATGAGATTCCTCTCCTCACCCTACACCTCTAAATCCTCTAAACAATAGTACCATCAAGAATTCAAGAATTGCAAAGGAGAGAAACCCCTATTACATTTTGCAATCTGCTATTTATAATATTTACAAAAGGATTTCTTTATAAGAAAGTTTGTTTGAAGAGTGGTTTTGCTCAATCAATTTTGATTGGTTCAAAAAATATTATTCAATTGTTCGAGCCTTCTCATTGATTGAGAGCTTCTTTTTCTCATCTCTTCAACTTTTTTCCTACAAAAACAAATAAAAAAAAATAAAATGTAAAACTAAAATCAAAATGCAAAAGCTAGAAATTAAAATAATTCCAATCAAAACTTAATTAAATAAATAATTGAAAAAGGAAATATAAGTTTTATTTTGATTTCTGTGCTGATATAATTGGCCAAGGATATCATTGATGAATGGATCTTCATTTAGAAGAAGTTGTGGGCAAATTAAAATGCAGAAAATAAAACTCAGAAAAATTATTTTGTTAAAAATTCGGAGCATGATCTTCTGCTGAATTTTAGACCCAATAAATTATCAAATCTGGAAATGAAACAACTTCATAAATGTTCTCCATGATTTTTTCTTTCTAATGAGTCGTCTTGGGCCTCATTTGGCCAGGTAAAACTTCATTTATGATCTTCCAAAGTTTGTATATTAAAATTTCCAGAATTCTGGAATTTTTTTTGCTTAGGCTAAAAATCACAATTTTTTAATTAAATTCTAATCCTAAATTAGATTATAGCTTTTAATTAATTATAATTATATTATTAATCTAATTAAGTTACAATCTAATTCTAAATTAAGTTATAATTATCAATTAATTAATTATAATTACATTATTAATTTTGATTAATAAAAACTAATTTGAAAATAAAATTAAACTAACTAAAAATGATTTGGTAATTAATTAAAATATTAAAATTTGTATTATATTAAAATTATAATTAAAATATAATATTAATTATAAGATTATATAATATAGTATATTTTAATTAATAATTAAAAAATTATATGAAATACACATCTCGTGAGAGAGAAAAGGGAGGAGAGGTTGAGTGAAAAATTAGTAAAAATTAATTAAAAGTTAATATTTACAATGAATGACTATTTTAATTACGAGAATTAAAATATTGGTATTTATACTTTTTTAAACCCAAGTGAGAAAATGATCAAACTTCAAAGAAGTGCCATTTACAAACCAATTTACCAAATAGAGCGAAACAAGTATTGTTGGAAAGATTATGAAAAACCAGATTCAATGAACCAATCAAAACAAAATTTTGAGGAAGATATAAAAAATGGCAAAAATGTAGGATAATTAACTTAATGAAAATCCTAAAAGGTGTTTAGCCAAAAATTTTGCAGAAAGGGTCCCCATTATTTGAAGTACACAAGTGAAAAATGGGGGGGTTGTGTTTTACTACAACACAACCCTGGTTAAAAATCCATGTAATAAATTTAATAAAGGAAAAATAATACTAAGGTCATGGGATACATATTCCAAGTTGAATGGTGGGAAAAATATCCTAGTGTGGGTGTTCATATGGTTTATTATGGCTAAAGGAAATTGTCAAAGGTAAGAGGCATTAATTGACATTTTATTTATGAAAATAAAGGAAATTAGGAGAAAAGGAAGGTTAAAGGTCACATGTTTCATGTGAGGAGGAAAATGAAGGAAAATAATGGAAAATGAAG
Source organism: Pinus albicaulis (assembly GCA_034641835.2). NCBI lineage: Eukaryota > Viridiplantae > Streptophyta > Pinopsida > Pinales > Pinaceae > Pinus > Pinus albicaulis. Next base: position 592,499,416 of record CM076583.1, on the reverse strand, counting down.
AAAACAGAGGCCTCATTAATAAAAATTATTTTGAGGATCAATTGGTAACCTTTTATCAGTTCAATTTCGGAGCTCTCATTCTAGTCTCTCTCTCTCTCTCTCTCACTCACTCTTAGACACTTAGAGAATTCTTGAATAATTCTGGCATTGGTTCAAGAAAAGAAAAAGAAGAGCAAATAAGGCAAAGGAAAGTAATGATCAAGCAAGGAAGAGCGGGATCAAGAAGCTATAACATGATTACTTGTTGGTATTGATTTACATGTGTGATTTCCTTGCTAGATTTTGCATTCATGGTACATGAATGTGTGTATTTGGTTCTCTTGTTGTCATTGGCATGGGTATTTCTAGGTGTGACAATGTTCTTCAACCTCACCTTTCCATTTCCAAATAACCATGGTGTGATGGTTTCTCTTTTACTTGGTTCATTTGGATTTTTGGATGGTTATGAAAATGAGTGAGGTGGTCTCTGAAATAAATAACACAAGGCCTAGGAATCCTTGGACCAGAGAAGGTGGTATTGCGGTAAAGCCGTATTTTGGGTACTTCGGTAGGCCTAGGAATCCTCGACCGGTGAATGGCAGGATATACAGTAAATGCTAGAGGTGTGTGCCCTTTATTATTCCTCGTAATCATCAGTTAGTGAATGGCGGGATATACGGTAAATCCTAGAGACTAGGAGGCAGGAAAATTCCTTATGGTGTAGATGGAGAAATATGGAGGCATCCTTGCATGTTTACGGCCTAATGACCTGGTGGGGATTTTGGTAAAGCCTGAGAAAACCTAGATTGGTTTGGTTTTGATTCCAACATTCATGCTTGGATTATGGCATGGGGGTGATTGGCTGAAAGAAATATTTGGTTCAGTCCAATCTATGGTCGGGTGGTATGTAGAAGTCCCAAACCTTGTTCCTTTTTACATATGTTAATAAGAGCTCTTTCTCCTTTGGTATTTCATGTATAAATGTACTTGTTCATATGTGGCTTTTGTGGCTGTTATATCCTTGTTATTTTTGTTGGTTATATGTTGGATATGAGCATGCTTTATGTTAGACTTGATTTTTAGATCTTATCATGTTTTGATTAGAAACTGAATGAACAATGAATATATGACCTAATAGATAAAAATGAAACTATTGTGATAAGGCATCAATGATTCTTTACGAATCTCAAATAAGTATGAGATCCATATGGTCATATTTGTTGTTATGACCTGTAGATTGGATATTTGTGACATGTTTGATGAAATACATTTCACGGCTATAGGGGTTAGATGAATTACTTGTATCAGTGATTGCATTAGTAGCTTTGCTCCATTTTTATCATTCATTTCTGAACGTTTCATGAAGTTATGGGCAGTGGCTTGAGACCTAGCCCTGAAAAAGTGGCTCAAAATCTAGGGTGAATATCACAAAACTTCCTGAAAATTTCCATAATCACTGGCATGCCTTATTGTGGGAGCGACTAGAAGGCTTCAGTCGCATGCATGGATTTTCATGGGAGTGACTAAGGGTATAACTTAGTAAAATGCCAAGTTATCTCAGGTGTTGGTCCCCTGGAAGGGTTACTTGGTACTTGAAGGTTCTATAGCATCTGTAGAACGTCAGGTTGGTTTTGTTATGTCGGTTCCACTTCCTTAACTGTACATGGGGAATTGAATCACATCATAGTAGCCCCTCATCACATGTTTACCTCAGTGGACCAGTTATCTTGGGTAAATGTGGGAGGATGGTGTTACAGGGTGGTATTAGAGGATCGTTCATCCCTTGGACTAGATGGGCAGTGTGTTGGTCATGCACACATATTGGTTGCATATGTGTTCTTTATGCCTGTGGTATATGTGCTTGTTGTCTATAAATGGTGGTGGTCATGGTTGCAGTTGTGTCTCTAGGTGAAACTTAATGGTGTTGTTGTGGGATGTGTTTTTCATGAATGCATGTCAGTTGTATATGCATTTGTTATGCATGTCGGTGTCTGTAGGTTTTTATGCATGCATCGTCATGGTTTTGGTTATGCATGTATAGTAGGTCATATAGCCATTATGAGGTCATTGTAGGTATTTTATGTCATCATTATGTTGTTGGTGTGTTATGATGCTAATATGTTGGCTTAGATGAACTAAGAGATGCAGATCATCAGAGCGAGATTACAACACTAGACTTCGAGGTAAGAGCATATCGTCATACATGTATTGTATGTTTTGCATGTAGTTATGTTGGTTAATGGTTGTTATAAGCATTAGGGTTATGTATATGCATGTCATTATATTGTTGTTGTGGTTACATGTATGATAGATGCTAGTTGTTCAGTGTAGTCATATGTACATGCGTCGGTTAGTCATTGCTGGTAATAGCTTGTTGTTGTATGCACTGTGGTCATATGCGTGATGATTATAGTCATTGCAATTGAGGTATTGATATTATTATGTTTTGTGCTAATATTGATTGACCTATGAAAATGATTATGGTTATGACATTCAGGTATGAGTTAATATATTGTGATATTATTTCATACTAATCTATAATGACCGTGCAAATGTGATTTTTATGCATGAATGACCATTGTTTGTGAGTTTATGATGTGAACTTGTTATCTAGTTACTTTTATGGACATCATGACCTTATTTATGGTTGAGTTGGTATGTTGTAAAGTTATATCATGTTAATCTAGATTGATTGTGCAGACAGTATAACCCCCTGAGATACATTAAGGTATGAGTTTGCTTATGTCGTCTACTTGGTGATTGAACGTTTGATTATGTCGTCTGTTTGGTGTTTGATTTTTTGGTGTCTATTATGTCATCCATCTATTATTTGAATGATATGAGTTTGTATCTTTAAAGTTACATGAATGAATTATCTTGTTTTGAGATGGTTTCATTAACACATATGTGTTGAGACAATTGATACGTACTTGAGTGTAAGTAGGTGATAGTTGTAGCATTATGTCTTATGACTGTTAGTTGATTATGATATGGTTTTTATTCTTGGTAAATGTTGATTTTAAAATAATATATATAATGTATTGATCTTTGGAACATGTGGTTGACATGTGTGAGCATTTGTCGAAAAAAGTGCTTGATATTTGCATGATAATGTAATAGTTGTTTTTTTTATATAACTAAAAGTTGGGTGATGTGACAGTACATAGTAAGACTCAATTTCAACAAAGTAAAGTTAAAATAAAGAAAGGAATTGGGTGAGAATTCCTTTGGCTATGTTTGGGAAACACAATTTAAAACAAATGAGTGACTTGCATACATGAAGTCTTCTTAACCTTAATTTTTTCTGAAATTATGTGGATATGTGTTATATTCATGAACATGTATTTGATAGGTATATTATCTAGTTTCTATTTATGGCAGGATTTGTTAAGGAATTGGAGTCCCTAGAGAGACGATATATGTGCATGATCAGTTACAAGGAAACGTGATTGACACATCAAGGTAAGGTAACTGGTATATTGATATATTTCTTTATGCATTGACAATTATGTGTTTATAGAATTATGATGCAGGGGATTGCATGGAAAAAGAGACTGCCATGAAATCTTAAAGAAGGATCGGGTTGATATTTCCTTGGGAACCACGGGGATTGAGTCATGGTGTTTGTTGCTAGTCTTGTGCTTTTGGTATTTTGTGATTTTTTGCACTTTATTGTGGATTTTTTTATATCTGGTGTATGGCCATATCACTTTGTTTGTGGTGTTGTAGTTTTATTGGTTTTTCATGATTTACTTCTTGTTTTCTTCTTGTTCTTATCTTTTATGTTTTGACGATATCAGAAATTGGTTGAAAAATGGGAAAGGTAATGGAGATCGAGGGGAGATGTGTGGTGTTCAATAGTTAAGGTAAGACTCAGATGAATCTTGGTGCATGAGTATAAAGGTAGTTGAAGGCAAGAGTATGAAAAATGGTTAGATTGGTTGGGTCCTTTGGTGTAAATAGATGGTGGCAAGACAATCATGAGAAAGGTGAAGTAAATGGCTCTTAGGCGTCAGATGCCTTAACTATGTTGGGAAATGTTGTTCTCAATTTTGTGCATGTTGTTCATGGATAAAGGGAGTTCTCTTAACCTTAACCTTATGATATATGATAATTATGTTGTGATGTTGATTGCGTTTATGTCTATATATGTATACATGTATGTATGTATGTATGTATGTCGTGTCTGATAGGGTCATCATGGATCATGATTGTTTTTATGATAATTTTTATATATATGTATGTATGTATGTATCTATGTCACTATTTGACTGGGTTGTTAGGGATCATTCTCGTGGAGGAATGATTGCTTATGCAGGTGAATGCCATGAAGAGATTCCTGGTCTTATGGGGAATCAAGTGGGAAGAGTAGCTTGACTGATCTCTGAGGTCAGTATCATGTGGTTATGAATTGGTATTATGTGATTATACTATGTCTATGTTTATGTTATGGACATGTAATGTTGAGGGATACATAAATGAAATGAAAGAAGTATGGGCAGTGATATGTTGGAACAAACATGAATAGTGGAAAGACACTAGAAGCAAGGTTGCTTGGTAGAGTCTGTGTGTGGTCTATGGATGTACAATGATATCATTGTATATATGTTGTACATGTTTCACCTGCGATGTTGTGTGCATGCGGTGTTGTGTATAGATGGTGTTGTGTACATGTTTTTTTATGTGTGTTGTGTACAAATGGTGTTGTGTGCATGTTGGATATGCGATGTTATGTACAAATGGTGTTGTGCGCATGTTGGATATGTGGTGTTATGTACAAATGGTGTTGTGTGCATCATTAGGGGAATTTTGAGGTCTAAAATGGGCCTCCTAAGAAAATTGTACATCCAAAATAAACTTTATAAGAACCAATATGATTCAAGATGATGATGTCAACCATGGGGGATGATTCACCTTTTTTGGAGTAAAAAAGTAAACAGATTGAAAAATAATAAAATATTAAAACTACTTTTTCAACTCATATTTTCAACTTATCTCCTTAAGGTTTTAATCAAATTTCGAGTATGATTACTCGTTGGATGAAAAATTTAATTCCTTGTCCAAAGAATACCCATGTTTCATACTTTTGATGGACCCTGCTACATGAAAATTGTAAATACATGAAAAAACGTGATTGCAGTCACATTTTTCATGTATTTCTTATTTTTCATGTAGCAGGGTCCATTGAATGTATGGAACATGGGTACTCCTTGGATGAGGAATCAAATTTTTCATCCAACGAGTGTTTCCACTAGAAATTTAAGTAAACCCATAAGGAGATAAGTTGAAAATACGAGTTGAAAAGTTAGTTTTTACTTTTTCCCCTCTAAAATTTGATGATGTAATCTAAACTTATTTTATTATCTCCACTATTATTTTATAATTTCCTTTGGAGGCCCATTTTAGACCTAAAATTCCCCTAATATGGTTGGATATGGAGCGTTATGTACTTATGGTGTTGTTCACATGTTGGATATGTGGTGTTGTGTACATATGGTGCTTTGTGCATGTTGCATATGCGGTGTTGTGCACATATGGCGTGGTGTGCATCTTGTACATATGGTGCTATGTACATATGGTGTTGTGTATATGATTTTTCATGTGGTGTTGTGTGTATGTGGTGTCGTGTATATGTTGTATATGGGTGTTGTGTGCAGGTGGTGCTATGTACATGTTGTGCATGTGGTGTTGTGTACATGTTGAACATGGGTGTTGTGTGCAGGTGGTGTTGTGTACATGTTGTGCATGTGGTGTTGTGTACACATTGTTCAGGTGGTATTGTGTGCATGTTGTGTAGGTGGTGTTGTTGTTGAAATTCAACAAGAAAATTTCACCACCCATGCCTAGTGCATTAAGAACCTACATTAGGGTGGGGCCCATAGGGATAAATTTGGTGCATGTCTATTTTAGTTATCCCTTAATTAAGATGGACAATAAAATGTAATCTAGTCTCAAAATAACTTGCAATAGTTAACTAAGTGTGATAAACTTAGTTAGCTCATGAATTTCGAGTTAGAGGTAGTTGGTGAGGCATGCAGAGTAATTCTAGTTGTAACAGAGTTTGAAGTGCAGTGGTGCATTAGTTAATGCAGGTTGTAATCAGTTTAACTCAGTTAAGTGATTTAAACTCAGTTGTGCTAGTTGTAACTGCTAGATACACTCGTGAGAGATCAAGTGAACTAAATATTAATTAATTCACAATTAGTCATCTCACATACAACTAAGGATTTACTATTATTAGCTACATGCATGTCAGATCAAGTGGAGACCCAGTTGAGATCTAGGTGAAAGGGAATTTGAACATCAGTTGTAGGATTATTGGGTTGCACCCATGCAACCAAACACCCATTGGAGTGCCCATGATACTTGCGCAGTCAAGGAAGGCCAAAATTCCTATTCTTTAGGGATTGCATTCATTAGGGATTTCGAAAGCATGGCAGGCTGTTTGGAGGCAGTAAATTGGCTAAGTATTGGTTAGTTTTATGTGTGACATTGTGAGAAAATTAACTGAGTACATGAGGGCTCTTGTGAGAAGAGTTGTATGTAATTGTTTCATGATTCCATGCTGAATATACAATAGAAGATAGTGGGGTTTTGAGCAGCAAGCTTTCCCTGGGAAATTATCTGTGTTGTGGCTTGATTGATTCTTCTTTGCTTCATGTGATTAGCGTTTGTGTTTTTAATTCCGCAAAATATTTGTAGAAGAGATTCAGTATTTAACTTAAGTAAATTTTTAGGTCAGATTGAATCCATGATATACATGTTTTTTGTATAATTTATACATGGCATCAAAGCACAGGAAATCACAATTGTGAAGGAGGAGCTGAGTTTGTGACTGGATAGAATTCGAATTTGCAGAAAGACTTTCTTGTTGCTACAACTGATTCAGGATCAAAATGGCTTTCAATGGCTTGAGGTTGGAGTATGCACTTGAGGGAAACTCAAACTATATTTCTTGGAAGGACATGATGGAGGCACTACTCGAAAAAAATGGCTTGAAGGAATTCATTGAAAATGATGTTCCTAAGCCCACTATGACAGATGCTGCAAATATTGATGCATGGAAAAATAAAGTGGCAAAGGGGAGGAGGATCCTATTGGACGGAGTACGAGACCACATTGTCTTAAGCCTCCATGTAAAAGCCACACCATATGCAATGTGAAAGGCTTTGATGGATCTATTTCAGAGAAGCAATGAGCATAGGAAATTTGCGCTCAAAGATAAAATCAGGAAGATCAAGATGGAGAAAGGCGACTCCATACCAAAATATCTAAAAAAATTTGTCCAATGTCGGGATGAACTGGGGAGTGTTGGTATAACTGTTGTTGATGATGATTCGGTGAGCTTGGCTCTCCTAGGAATTCCCAAGAGTTGGCACAGTTATCAAGACCCTGTCAATGGAAGGGAAAAGATGTCAGATTGGGAACGACTGTGGTCGGATTTGGTGAAGGAGGGGTTTAGACGGAACACTAGAGATGGATATTCATCTAAGAATGAAGATGAAGAAGATTTTTCTTTGGCTACCAAGGCGAATAAGGGGAAGGGGAAGAAATTCAATTCCAAATCCGAGTCCAAAGATGGAAAGAAGTGGGACTTGTCCAGGTTGAAGTGTTTTCACTATCACGAGCATGGGAATTATGCTACTAATTGTCCACAAAAGAAGAAGAAAAAGAAGGCTGGAGGATCTGCAGCTGGTGAGGCTTTGGCCTCACAATCTGAGCTTGACTTCTCATTGTTCACATGCATGGTTTCAAGTGCATTGGGATTTGTGTGGTATTTGGATAGTGGTGCTTCCTTTCACATGATGGGAGACAAGGAAATTTTCAGTAACTTGGATGAGAAGGATCTCCAGATGCATATTGAAATGGGTGAGGACGAGCGGTACAATGCTACCAGGATTGGTACCATTACCTTCCAGAGGTAGTCAGGTAAACCCTTTCAATTAAAATATGTAATGCATGTACCAGGTTTGAAGAAAAATTTAGTCTCAGTTGCAATGTTGGAGGATAAAGGCTATGATGTTGTTTTTAGTGAAGGAAAATCTTTCCTGCGACACAAAGCAACAGGACAAGCCAAGAGGATAGGGATTCAAGTTAAGAATCTCTACAAGCTGGATGTAGATGGTTGGCAGCATTGATGGGAAAGGCGAACAAAGTGGTGAGCCGGGATGAGGGAGAATTATGGCATAGGAGATTGGGCCATCTTCACCATGGAGCCTTGAAATCCATGCAACAGATTTCTACTAGTCTTCCTAGGGGTACACTTGCGCAGTCAGACACATGCAAGGGATGTACTATGGAAAAATATGTAAATTCCACCTTTCATGAGAAGGAGAACCGAGCTTCGGGGATCCTTGAGAGAGTTCACACAAACATGTGTGGACCATTCTATGTTGCTTCGATAGCAAAACATAAGTACTATGTGATATTTGTTGATGAATTTTCTCGTAAGTGCTGGATCTTCTTCATGAAGAAGAAAGATCGTACATTCTCTAAGTTTCTTGAGTTTAAAGCATTGGTGGAGAAAGAGTCGAGGAAGAAAGTGAAGGCTCTTAGGAGCGATAATGGTGGAGAATACATCTCTAAAAAATTCGAGCAATCCTATAGCAAAGAAGGAATTTGAAGAGAACTGATAGCGCCTAATAACCCACAACAGAATGGTCGGTCGTTGAAAGAAAGAACAGAACGATTGTGGGTGAAGCAAGAGTGATGTTGCATGATCAAGGCCTACCGATGCATTTGTGGGCGGAAGCATGCAACACTGTGGCAAAACTGTTGTCCTCATACTATACTTGGCATGAGTACACCTTAAGAGGATTTCAATGGTAAGAAACCTGATGTTTCACACTTTAAGATTTTTGGCTCATCTATTTATGTGCATGTGACCAAGGATGCCAGGAAGAATCTAGAACCGACAACTAAGATCGAGATTTTTGTTGGGTACACTGAAACACCCCACAAATGTCGAGTGTATTTTCCAAACATCAGAATTATTATTCTGCGACAAGATATAAAATTTGATGAGGAGAAATCCATGCAGTTGTCCCTTGAGAGGGAGTTGTACTTGCATGGAGAGGAGGAACTGTTGGCTCCCAAGGATGAGCCTCAAGATGTGGCGCAACCACATGCGAAGGATCATGGAGTGGAGGAAAACACTCATGCAGATCCATCCATCAGAAATGACAGAAGGCGCACCACAGAAGCTAATAGATTGATATTTGATGATGTAGAGAATGTAGGATCCCCTACTTCATAGTGCTGACAGAAACAATCTCTTGACAGGTTTACTGGATACATGGATCTTATGAGAAAATGTATTGTGACTGAACCATCTTCCTTTCAAGAAGTAGCGTAGAAACCTACTTGGGTTAATGCAATGGTGGAGAAGTATGACTTCATTGTTAAGAACGGTGCATGGGATATTGTCTCAAGACCAGTCGACAAATCAATGGTTGGATCGAGATGGGTCTACAAAAGAAAACTGCTAATGGGAGTGTGGAGAAATACAAGGATAGATTTGTGGTCCGAGGATTCTCACAGATCGAGGGGATCGATTATGATGAGAATTTTTCACCTGTTACAAGGTACTCTTCTATAAGATCCATCCTTGCACTCTCATCGCAGATGGGATGGCGGATTCATCATATGGATGTGAAAACAACATTTCTTAATGGGATCATTAAGGAAGAAGTGTCCATAGAGCAGCCTAAAGGTTTTGAGATCTTCAACAGTGAGTTGCATGTGTGCCGAATCCAAATAGAACTGTATGGGCTGAAGCAAGCACTTCATGCTTGGTACACTCGGATATAAAACTATTTCACTAGACTCAGCTTCACCAAAAGTGAAGTAGATGCAAACTTGTACCAAATTGTGGTTGAGGGTAAGCTATTGATTATGGTTCTTTATGTTGATGATCTAATTTTGACTGGTGATGAGCAGCTGATACACTCATGCAAGGAGGATATTGCAAGGGAGTTCTAAATGAAGGACATGGGACTCCTTCATTATTTCCTTGGATTGGAAATATGGCAGCGGGATGGTGAAGCTTTTTGTGTCTCAAGGAAAGTACGCAAAAGAGATACTAGGTAAATTTCACATGGAGAGCTGCAAACCCATGGATACTCCTCTTCTAGGAAATTGGTGGAAAGATGATGCTACTTCGGGAGAGGCAGTGGATTCTATTGTCTACAGGCAGTTAGTTGGTTCACTGATGTATCTAGTGAACACTAGACCAGACATTTTCTATGCAGTTAACCAACTGAGTCAAGCTATGGTTAAGCCTACCAAGCTCTTTTGGAAGGTGGGGAAGCATGTCTTGAGATACTTGAGGGGAGCATCAGAGTTTGGTCTATGGTACAAACGGACATAGGGAGTGAAGCTTCAAGACTTCACGAGTGCAGATTGGGCAGGCATTCCATCAGACAAAAAGAGCACATCAGGAGGGATCTTCAGCATAGGATTGACAATAGTTTCTTGGTACAGCAAGAAGCAGCGATTTGTGGCACTCAATTCAACAGAAGCAGAGTACATGACAGCAAGTCAAGCTGCATGTGAGGCTATCTAGATGAGAAAAATCTTGGTTGGTTTGTTTGGTTCTTAGATGGATCTGATAGTGATACATTGTGATAACTAGAGTTAGATTAAACTCTCGATTAATCCTATGTTTCATGATAGGTCCAAGTACATAGATATCCGGTACCATAACCTCAGAGATTGTTCGTAGAGAAGAATAATGTTGCTTCAGTACAATCCCATGGAAGATCAGGGTGCAAATATTATGACGAAGGAACTCACTAGGAGCAAATTCGAATACCATAGAGGCAGGATCGAGGTGAAGGATAATCCCTTTCATGTTGAGAGGGAGTGTTGAACTTCAGCAAGAAAATTTCAGCACCCATGCCTAGTGCATTAAGCACCTACACTAGGGTGGGGCCCACGAGGATAAATTTGGTGCATGCCTATTTTAGCTATCCATTAATTAAGATGGACAATAAAATATAATCTAATCTCAAACTAACTTGTAATACTTAACTAAGTGTGATAAACTCATTTAGCTCATGAATTTTGAGTTAGAGGTAGTTGGTGAGGCATGTAGAGTAATTCTAGTTGTAACAGAGTTCGAAGTGCAGTGGTGAATTAGTTAATGCAGGTTGTAATAAGTTTAACTCAGTTAAGTGAGTTAAAATCCGTTGTGCTAGTTGTAACTGTTAGATACACTAGTGAGAGATGAAGTGAATTAAATATTAATTAATTCACAATTAGTGATCTCACATGCAACTGAGGATTTACTATTATTAGTTGTCTTCATTTTTTATCCAGTGGAGACCCATTTGAGATCTAGGTGAAATGGAAGTTGACTATCAGTTGTAGGATTATTAGGTTGCACCCATGCAATCAAACACCCATTGGAGTGCCCATGATACTTGCGTAGTCAAGTAAGGCCAAAATTCCTATTCTTTAGGGATTGCATTCATCAGGGATTGCGCAAGAAAGGCTGGCTGTTTGGAGGCAGTAAATTGGATAAGTATTGGTCAGGTTTTATGTGTGACAATGTGAGACAATTAGCTGAGTACAGGAGGGCTCTTGTGAGAAGAGTTGTATGTAATTGTTTCATGATTCCATGTTGAATATGAAATAGAAGATAGTGGGTTTTTGAGCAGCAAGCTTCCCCCGCTAAATTATTTGTGTTGTGGCTTTATTGATTCTTCTTTGTTTCATGTGATTGGCGATTGTGTTTTTAATTCCACAAAATATTTGTAGAAGCGATTTAGTATTTAACTTTAGTACATTGTTAGATCAGATTGAATCCATGATATACATGATTATTGTATAATTTCTACAGTTGTGTACATGTTATGCAGGTGGTGTTATGTACAGGTGGTATTGTTGTGCATGTGGTATTGTTAGCATGTCATACATGATGTGTTGTGCACATGTTGTATTGTGTGCATGTTGTTTTGTGTACGTGTGGTATTGTGTATGTGAATTGCGTAGTCATGGTATCATGACATGTGTATTCGTTGTGTTGTACTCTGTGTATGAATATGTATTGTGTTGTACACCGCGTTAGCACTGGAATCAGCACTTGGATTGTGACAAGCGCTTAACCAGACACATCCTAAGCTCTAGGGAAATTTAATGATTTGAATTATATAATTGGTAGGTGGTTTAAGTTCTCAATCACTGAAAAGGGGTTTTAGGAAAATTCACTGTCACACCAATGATGGTATTTAGACCTGATATGGTAGCAAAAGATAAATTTGTAGCCCTTGGAAAGAAGAAAGTGTAAAATAATGGAAAGGACAGTGGGTTTGCAAGGCAGAAATCCACTACTTTGATGAAAAACAACGCAAGAAGCAGTTTGATAATATATCAACAAGAGAAGGCTATATTAAGACTTACAATAATCTTATTGTATATCATGAAAGATCACTGTCATAAGGAATGCTCTTTAAACCGTCAATTTATATATCTCATCAAGAAATCTCACTGAGTAAGACTGATAAAAGTTGATAAGATACACAAGTACATCAAGAGACTCATAAAAACATACAACAACATTTGAAATTACAAACTGCAGCTGAAGAGATTGAGATGTGGAAACACATAGAAATATTAACAATACACATATCAGGTAGGTAATAAGTCCTCAAAAGTATTCTTCAATATCATTCACTGAAAAGGTACACTGATCATATGAGTAAAATATTCGCAAACCACGAACCCTTTCTCCATTTAGTTTCACCATATATGTACCAGAGATATTATGCTATCATCTCCACAAAAAGTGTGAATATGTTTTGGAGGATTTATCATATTCCTATACATAAGGTTAAGCTCATCCTTAAACATAATACAAAGTAGTACATCATAATAAACATAAACAACATGATGGAAAATCATTTGAAGTGGCTGGAGTGATGTGGTAGGATGCTCCTCATTTCTGGTATAAACAATTCCTCAAAAAATGAAACTAACAACTGAAGTTGACATCTGGATCTCTCCCCAAAAAGTGTAAAACATAATTCTAAAATTTAGGAGGGAGCTTGATCAATTGACACATAGCAACAACTTCTTCTGTTGATAATGCATGCATGTAATTACCTCTCAGGATCATCCTTCGAGATTTGAACAAAAACTGCCTCCACTTCCTTTATATAAAAAATTAGGAAATAATAGTTGCCTTCTGGGTTTGCTGATAAAACCATATTTTCTTAGTGAGTCTTTTAGCTTTTCCTTTTCCTGCATATTTCTGTTTCTGAGTTCTGGTCTTTTGGCTTCATTTCTTGGGATTTTATCAACATTTATATTGGGTGATGACTTAGCTTTCCACCACTTGCAGATATATCCATAATATACAGCTTTCCAACTAGAGACAAAAACCCTACATGCAACCGTCCTTTCTTGCTTGAGATGACAAGTTGTTTGCGGGAAAATGTAACACTATTAGCTGTAACTTTCTTGGAGAACTCGGTCATGAAAACAAAGAACCTAATCCTCTACAGTATGTGCCTTTAATCACGATATGGTTTAATTGATAAGATTTGAAATGATTCAAATATGAGTGCCAAGTCACCCCATACAATACATCGCTCCTTTGCATCATTAAAATATTGATACCTTGTACCTTATTTTCCTCTTCAGCCATAATGAATGGCTATAGGTTAGCTCCACCAACAATACAATCACTCCTTTATAATATTACTTCTAATTTAGAAATAATTACCCTTTTAAAAAGAATAATACCTCATAACATAGAAGATTTTCAATTAATTTCAAAGGAGAATGATCTTTTCTTTCAAAAATGCTCCTTGCACGAATTTTCCAGGTAATAGTTACTTACTGGGTTTGCTTGTAAAACTAGATTTTTTGTAAAATATATCTTCCTTGGGTTGCTGACTCCTTTTAATAAATCCTCCAATAGACACCTTTCATCAAGGTAATACCTCTTTTTTCAGCAAACCTTCAACATTCAAAGAGAAATATCTTTTCACGTGATAAATGCCTCTTTTCAATTAATTTCAGCTCCTTGCAGCTCCTTATGTAGTTTTGAAGAAATAGCTGCCCTTTTCTCTATGTCACCAATGAAAACATGCCCCTAAAGAAATAGCTGTCTTTTTCTCTGTGTCACCAATGTAGCCTTTAATTCGAGAAATAACTATTAAACCAGAAAGAGAAGCTATTATTTTATTACTAAAATGACCAATAACTTTTGACACTAACCTAAGTTAAAAGAGTAGTTTTAACTTCATTTATGAACCTAAGACACAATACCACCTATAAAACTTAAAAATATTTTTAGTTTTGAGACTCTTTTTGGCTTTTATTGAATATGACTAGAACTTTGACATAGGCTAGGGAACAAGAAAAATTTGAAAACAATAATACAATGGTGGTTATACTATTAACATTTATAGTGCTAACATTGGCTCCTATTGGGGACGGAGTCCTCCCTGTGAGGCTTCAAGGACCATAGTTCTAGTGCCTTGTCCAACCCTTATTTCTCCAACCAAAAATTCTGCTCATTAACTCAATAAGACCAACATGCCTAGCCATTGGGTAATGGAGTCATAGGCTAGATTTCGATCTTCTACAACTTATTTCAACATAACTGAAAACTAAATTAAACTGTAATCTAAAATTGAAACCAATACTCGAGTGGCGAGCTTATTTATGTACATCCCTACTTCCAATTAGCTGAAATTCACTTGATCAAGTGTATACAAAATTCCAAAGCAAAATTTTCAACAACCGGTATCTTGACATGCCTTCGCATCCACTGCTGAAAAGTTGAAAAGTATGAAGCATAATCTCTAAATGCGACTCATACTTGCTGCTATGGAAGAGAAGTACTCCAAGACTAATAACAAGAGATAATTTCAAAAAAATAAACACCATATAGTCAACAACAGGATCAGAAAATCGACAAGGAGACTTACTCAAAACAACTTTGATTTCAAGGATAGGTTGACACATAATTTCTTCTGATAGAACAATGCTTTGATGAAGAGCTTGTTCTTCATTTTTTTTCAAAAATTTCTTCTTCAACACTGTATCCCTGCAACTTAGATTTATACATTTCAAACATTTGCTCATAACTGTTTTTCTTATCATCAATTCTTAGCAAAGGTGATAATTCCTCGGCAATTTGTATGATATGAGCATCATCTTCTTCCCCAAATTCGGATTCATAACTTTCATAGATTGGATCATCACTGTAAACTTTAAGACAAGGTGACATAAAAATATGCTCGTCATCATTAGGATATTTATCAAACAAAGGTTGATTTATGAAGTCTTCACTATGTTCACATAATATCTCGTCATGCTGCTCAATAATCTGTTGTTTATCCTCTTCTTGAATGATAGGAGATTGAAGAAAATCATGAGAACAAGAGGATTGCTAAATACCTTCTAGTATAACCATGTTTTCTTTACATTTATGTTGTTCATCATCACTTTCAACTTGCTTATCAAACTGATAGCAACATTTCAGAGAGAAACATTCGACCGGATACCTATCTTTATAAATGGAATTAAATGCATCGTGAAACTCTTTCAAACAAGTGATGTTATTTTTAGGAATATCTATACACCAATCAAGGGTTGCACCCTCCAAATAATATCTAAACAACTTAATCTTTAAGTCTTCATGAAAAAAATGCAGCCTATGAATCCAGTCATGAAAATCCCTGTTATATGTCAATTTGGGCATCATCCCCCATGACCTGTTCAAACTGGACATCATCCCTAGGACCAATGAAATAGGGTCTATCATCCCCTTACATTTTAGTTGCTATATTACCTAATAGAAGAACAAATCATTCATGGCTTCTATTGTGACATTTCCAAGGTTTGAAGTATATGTTATATCACTTATGAGCTCATCAACATTGCCTGTCAAGGGAATAATTGCATTTCATATGAAGCTACCTCCATTTAAGTGTGCACTACAGTGCACTTCCTGACATTCAAGGGTGCGTTGGTCAAATGGGAGTGAAATTCTCATTGTTCCGGAATCTCCACATGGCCAGTGCCTTCTAGAAGAGTCCATATGTGTCAAACTTCGAATCCAAGTGTCCATCTAACACCTCTGAGCTTGGGAACATGTCTTTCCTATTATTAGAAAGTCATTCATTGAGAAACTACCTTCAGTTTCCCTATAAATTGAGCACAGATGCTAGTGCTAGGGAAGGAAGAATTTTGGTAAAGAAATGTTGTTGGATTCTCAATTGAGAGAGTGAAAGTATTGAGATGCTTCTCATGAGATGTTGAATGTGATGAGGATGGGATGAAGCTATAGCTGGTGACATCAAATTGATCATTGGTTGTAACCTCCCCCTTCGACTCTTTAATAAAGATTGTTGTTCATTTTCCCACATATGTATCTATTTATGTTTCTATTTCTTATATAATGGACTCTTGAATGATATATATGTTTCATGTTTAATAAAATTAGGTGATTAAGATAAGTAGGCATATTTATATTGAAATTTGTTTGATGTTCTCTATTTATACTTATAGGAATCAATCTGGCGATCTAAGTTGGATTGGAGGCTACAACAAAAGCGACAAAAGGAGAATAGGAAGTGCTTGGATCACAAGCAAGTTCTTGTATCATTCTGTGTGTCTATTTACTCTTAGAGAAAGTGATAGAAAAGTCTTTAATCTGTTGTTCTAAGTGCCTAGCACCACACTTAGAGATATTGATTTATCTGTAGATCATAATTCTGCATAACAAATTGGCGATTCCATTGGGGAGTTTCCTATCATTCCTAGTGTTTTTGACTCTACTTATCCACATAGTAGCATCTACTTTCAGTTATTATACTTTTGAATCAAATAATTGCATTAGAAGTGTGTTTTGTAGCTTGCATTTTCAATCTTTGTTGCGCCCAACCATTGTTGGTCAAGACACAGTGCACTGCAGTGCACTTAGGGGTGCACTGCAACACACTATCTCCCCTTAGAGACTGCGTTGCCCCCTTAGCCAAAAAAATTCCATTTTAAATTGTAATTTCCACCATTCTCAGCCATTTTTTTGTTGTGTTTTCAATTGTCTGATATCTCCTAGAGAAAAGTGAATTTTCCTAATTCTTCCTCCTTTGAAAAGTAAGTTTGTTCAATGTCTCTTTAAGTGTTTTCTTTATCATTGACAAATAAAATTCAAAGAATTTTATTTCTGCAATAAATCCATTTGTTTTCATAAAGGAAATTGTCCTTAAATTATTCATTTCCTGTAGGAAAAATTGTAGTTCCAGTCTTCATTTTTCCTAAAGAGAACTTGTTGTTAAATTCCTCATTTCTCAAAGAAGAAAACATTTGTTTTTTTTTATTTGATGCACATAGGTTCCTTTCTTGCATTCACATTAAGGGGACTGAAAAGAAAAACCTGCATATGCATATAGTGAATTGTGTGTTTTTCATAGGAACAAGTTAGGAAAGCTACATTTTAGTCTGTTCTCTGTGTTTTTTTCTCTAAAATTGATTGCTCTTTCCCTTAGTAGCTAGGATTTTCATTGAAAAAGCTAAAATTAAAAAGTTTTCTTATCATTTTAGTTTTCATTTTTATGAATTTCCATCACATCACGTGGTGAACCTCAAAGGAAAATTTCTAAACAAGATCGACTTAAAATTTACATCAATTTACCTAATAAAGAATTGGAACCATAACGATAACATTTAGAAGGTCTAGGCTAGAGACGTGTTCCAACATCATTAAACATAGCAGCTGTTGTTAACTTGTCTCTAATACATTCCGAGTGTGATTCCTCACTCCATGTACGTAAGTATATCGGAGCTCGTCCACGTACCTTTGAGTATATCGAGCGGTGTTCTATTACGAAAAGTATAGGGGGGTGCTCTCACTGTGCAGTTTCGCATTAGACAAAGTTAATACAGACTTGGGCCTCCACATACCTTCGAGTATATTTGGGAGGAAAAATTTAGGTTGCTATCCATCCATAGTGAACTGATTCGGGCTCCTTGTAACTTGTGATACACCGAACACAACATTCGAGGAGATTACCTACCCATACTTCTTGGTTCGCCAGGAAGTATTCTACATTTCAAAATTACTTGGTAAACCTTTTTCCTATAATTACCCCTTTTATTTTGTTTATTTGTTTTTGGTCATAAAATAAATCAGTCATCATGGAAGAAGAACATCCCTTTCCCCGTCGTTTGCATAGAATAGCACTGAAACCACCTTTACCACCGAAAGCCACTTTTGGTCGGAAAACACAACATCGCTCTACTAAAACTAGTGCTATCAGTACCTCAGGTGTGACATCATCCTCACATATACTAGAGTCGGCATAAGTTGTTTCTACAAATCATGGTTCATCTACTGTTGTCAAGATGGAGTCCTCACAACTACTTGTGGTCACGATCCATCCAATCAGTGAGAACATACCTCCCAAACCTGACGTTGTTCAACTGGAAGTTGATCCGGATCCTATCACTTTTTTGCCAGAACATTTGCATCCCGAAGTCAAACGACCAGAAGTTGTTCCTGTATCGGTCGCCCCACAATATATTGTATCCATTGAGTCTCCCATACCATGCAGTCAACCTCCTGAAATATAATTTGGGCATGACGGAGAAATCCTTCCACCTAGTTTAATTTCAATTGAATAAATACCACAAGACAAAACACCTTTAACTCTAACTCATTTTGGGGTAGAGCTTTACCTGTACAACTCTTTTCCTTAATCACCTACCTCTGCTCTTGTTGATCCCATGTCTATTAGAGTTCCCCTAGATCCAATAGGGTATACAGTTGGTCGAAAAACCATGGTTCAGCCAACATATTCAGTTGGACCATCTATTCCAATTGCGATAGCTCCTGCTCCCGCTACCCCATCAATGTTCGCAACTTCACCAGAGTCACATCTGTACAGTGTCCCTTCCGTCCCACCTGGTTACCAATATTTATATGAAACCTTCTCTAGTGCATCCTCAAACCCATGGACTTCACCAATGTCATTTTCTAGTATTATAATAGGTAAATCTATAATGAGTACTAAACGGATTGATCCTTTATTCACATCATCAGGGCAATATCAAGCTGGCCCATCTGGGTATATTCCATCCAATAAAATTTCAACTGGAATCCCTGCATTTGGAGAACAATATTTCCCATATTATGATACTCCCCATGCTGGGGGCAACTTATGGTCACCCACTTCAATATTACTCCATCGTTATTTGGTCACCCTAATGTCGGAATGAATTTTCGTCAATGGTAGCCCACTCTGCCTATCCAACAACAAACGATTGTACACTCGTATCAACTGGTTCAACCTGTTTCACCCACATCAACTCCACTTGTTAATACATATTTACCCATGTTACAGACTCAAACTATTGTACCTCAATCATCTCAAGCAGGTCCTGCAACCCAATACCCTCAAGTATTGGGCCCTTAGACTCTAACTCCTTCGGCTGGTTTACAACAAGTACCTGTATTCGGAATCATTTATTCACAAGCTAGATTACCATATTATGGGATGTCGCAGCCACAACCAGGTTATACCTATCCTTAACCAAATCCAATCTATCCTAGTTTGGGTTATAATATTTGTGGACAGACCCCTTGTCAGCCACAAGCGAAAATGCCACAACCTTCATTTCAACAAGTAATGTACCTAGGTTTTGGTCAACAGATCCTCAAGAATTTTCTTATCAAAACAACCCCTATCTGGGTTACCAGGAATATATTCCTTATGCTTGTGCTCAAAGGCCTGTTGCCCCAAAAATTCCCTCATACCCTAGCTATGCTCAACCCGACCTTAATCGAAAGTTTCCCTTTGTTGCAACTTTAGAGTTACCGGATTTAAACCGGCTCACCAATGATCCAATCAACTATGCTCCTTGGTGGCCGATGATACCTCATAAATTACCCTCATATATTCCTAAGTTCAATGGAAACCCTTGGGAATACCCATCGACTCATGTTATGACTTATCATTTGTGGTGTTCGTCTAACTCCCTAAATGATGACTTTGGTCGACTATGTATTTTCCAGCAGACGCTCACTGGTCTGGCCACAAAATGGTACATTGAGTTACCAAGAGCTTATTTTGATAATTTCACTACCCTAGCTATTGCTTTTTTACCCACTTCTAGTCACCCATACAATATGAAACTAGAACGAAACTCTTGACTAATTTTAAACAGACTAATGCTACTCACATTTATGGTCATATTCATGAGTGGCTTCGTCGTTGTAGAATTGTTAAGAAATTTTTTTCTGATTAACTCCTTGCTGAGTGGTTCATTAAGTCCCTGTTACCATCTATAACTGAGGATGTGGCTAAGGGTGGCATCGTCACTGAAGAGCAGGTCATTTCTCGTGCCCTGTATTTAGACTTGATTTATACTCAGATTGGCATGCTTTGCGAGAAAATTCCTAACACGTCGTGATCTAATTTTAATGTTGATCCTCCATATAAGGACTCTCATGCCAGAGATGGTATGATCGGTACTGCAAGAAAATATCACTCTACTGCATCTGATCTTGCGCCTTCTTCCAAAATCCATGCTGTGTCATCTGACAAGGGAAAAAGTGACAAGCAACCTTAAAGTAAGAAAAACGGGAAATCAAAGAAAAATCAAACTTCTACCCCATAAGAAAGATCATCTGATCAATCGATTGGAAATTGAAAACCTCGTTACCCTTGCATAATCTATAATGAGGAAAAAAAATTTCAGGACTGTCCTCACCATGCCGAAGTATCAAAAATGGTTAAGACCTCGCATGCGTCATCTGTGTTGACAGATCCATTTCTGAATCTGGACACAAATTTGGTTTCTACGGATCCAGCTTCTAGTTCCCAAGTGCTTATGCTATCTGTCACGAAGCCATCGACTGATGTTTTGGTGTCAACGTGTAATAAATATTATGGTATTCAGGCTACTCATCAACCTACTACCTGAACCACGAATCTGTCTACGAAATCAATACCACCTACTGTTATTCCTGAATTGACAATAAAGCCACCAAAGGGAGTCATTCATAAATTGACATTTAATCCTCAAGCCAGAGCTGCTCAAATTTATAATATAGTTGAAGATTTGGCTCAATTCCATCCATCTATGTCAGTGCTTGAGGTGCTACAAAATTGTCCCTTCCAGAAGGAGGCTTTGTTGTCAGCAATTGGTGGAATTGATCCGATAGATTCCAATCTCGTAGTATTTAATCATACGGGATATGTGCCACAATTACCAATAGAATTGGCATTCTCCATCCAAGTAAATGTTCTCAATCACCTTGTTCATCGTACTATTATTGATGAGGGAGCATCTGTTATCACTCCAATAATTCCTAGGGTTGTTATGTTTGTTTAAAGAAATATTAGAGGTAGCTATCAACCTACTTTTGAGATCAAGATCTAGCCTTCCTAATGCTCAAAGAGGGCTCTCTCTTTATGATTTAAATTTGTTGTTTTAATTGATTTTAGGCTAGCTATGTAAGATTGATTGGTTTTGATTTTGGTTTGGTTGGTGGAATTACTGATTTAGATGGATAGGTGTCTGTCTATTTTCCATTGGGCTATGGAGTCAATGTATCAAGAAAACGGGATAGAATCAAGTTCTAAAGGAAGTGTTCACAAGGCAAGGTAGTTGAGCAAAATCAGATATAGTAGGCTGAAGGTTGAAGTGGTTTTCAATTGGGATCAAGGAGCAGTTAAGGATTCCTTAAACCGGATAATGAGGGAAGGTGAAAGAGGTCAATTGGGATGGGAGAGAAATTAAGGATTCTCAGATCCAGATATCAGAGGAAAACATTAAAATGAATAGCAATTCATAACAGAGTGTACTTAAACAATTTCTGTAATAATATTCCTGTTATAACATTTAAATTTGGAAAACATGCAATTTTATGGAATACTTAAGACAATAACAATGAATAATTGAAATATACTTCACTAAAGTAGCTCAACACATGAATCCTGTAATGCAATGCCTTTATTACTTGTCCTGTCTGTTTACTGTAAAATGGTACAATAAACCCTCAGGTATGTAGATCAATTACAACTATAGAAATGTTCAGGAATCCACACTCCATACTTCAAATTATGAAGTATTTATACAAAATGTAATATAAAATATCCTAAAACTGATTTTAGGATTTATTCAAGGGAAATAAAATATCTTCCTGCAAGAAGATAGAGACACCTATATAATTAAATGCAAGTTGTCCCTATTTATTGGATTTGTTGTTTGCTTTCTTTGATTTTTTGTTGCCTTATCTCTCTGATTGTTGCTTTTACGCTAGCTGCATCTTTACGCTGGATGTCTTCTGATTTATCTTTTAACTCTGTTTTTATCTCTAAACTCTGTCTTTCATCTGTATTCATCTTTATCTACCTACTCTTTTACTCTTTAACCTTGACTGCTCTATTTACATGCTTTACTTTTACCTTTCACAATAAATCATATAATTTTTCCCAAGCCTCTTCATATGGTAATTTAGTTTTTACCATTCTCCTATAAGTCTCATCTGCTTCAGTGTACTTGGTAAATTTAGGCTTATTTATAAAGAGATGATTTACCTCATGCTAGAGGTAAAAGAGATTTTCAAAAGTCTGATAGATTTATTTTCCTGTAGGAATTCCTTTCATAGAGGAATTGTGGGACTATTATTTAGCCACTTCTCTGATTTTCTTGTCACAATCTTCATGCCTCATTAGTCTATCATTAATCACCAAAGGATTTGGCAGACCTTTTTTCCTCAAAACATCAAATTTGATCATGAACCTGTTTACTGCTAGCTCCATGTTTTGACACTTATCTTCAAGGTGTATCATGATATTTCTCTTGGAAATTACCTTTTTTACCTCTAAGATTGTTTATGTTCTATCACTTATCCCAATTTCTTCTAATTCTTACTTGTTCTAAGAATTGAGAAACTTAATTATTTCAGTGGCCTCTTCTGGTTTCTTCCCAAGTTCTTCTTTGACTCTCTGAATAGCTTCACTTGCTTCTTTTATCAAATCTTTCTATTCAAATATAACTTGGATTGAAGGCCAAATATAATTAACAGAGTTAATGATACTGGCCCACAGTTGTTGCTTTGATTGGCTAGTGTCTCTTTCAGTGTTAATTCTTTTTCTAACTTCTGTATTCTATCAGTCAATCTGTTTGACTTCTGTGTTTCAGCCTTATGCATGATTTGAGCCAACTTCTTTTCATATTCTATACATTTTATTTGTTCTTTAAGTCTATTAATCTTAGTTGTTTGGATTGACATGTCTTGCATGGCTTTAATCAATTTACATGCCTCATCATTGGGATGAGTTGTTGTTGTTGCTGGTGTGGTAGCTGGTATTACTGAAACTTCTCTTGTTACTGGAACTGCTATAGTAATTGATACTGTTGTAGGTAATAGGGATGATGAAGTAGATGGAACTTTTGTTGAAGCTATAGGGATGGCAGTGACATGGATTGCTTCCATGTTGGCCTTATTTTCTTGCACCAATTTATCCATTTCATTCTCCATCTCTTTTAGTTGAGTTTTCAATTGAATGATGAGATTCATCATTTCATCTTTCCGACCTTCATTCTATAAAACTTCCTTAGTTTGTGGATGTTTAGTGGGGGGTAATTTCAGTTGTTTCTTCAATGTAACAATGTCTGCATTATTATTTTTAATAAATTCCTCAGCTACTTTGATGTTCTTTGGATCATATCCAACCTCTATGACCAATTCTTCAAGTGTTTTAATTCTATTATCCTCAGCTTGTGAGGAAGCCTTCTCTAGTTTTAACTTTGCTCTTATATTTTCTAGAGAATTTTGTATTTTTTGGACACTCATAGCTTTGTTGGTCATAGTGGAGTAGATCATTTCTCCTGCTTGCTTATGAAACTCAATTTGATTTATGGGATGCACATCTTTAGCCATAACTTCAAATGTTGTTTTCCTGTAGTCTGTTGATGAATTTGGAGCCTGCACTGTTGGTTGCAAAAGGGTCATTTGCATCTTCCTGGTTTTATAATCAAAGGCTAAAAGCAACATGTTCTAGTCACTAGGAGTCTGTTTCCAATATTGGGCAAAAGTCACATCTTTCAATGCCTCATTCCTGAGTTTGATTTCTTTGTACTTCTCCATTATGTCTTGTTCTCTATTCACTGGTTTGCATGATGAAGAAACTTCTACATTATTTTGTTTTTGAATGATCTGAGCACTAGAAGTTGATGGTTGGTGTATTTCCTCTAAAACTGTGGGAGGTGCATTATCCCTGACAATTATATCTGTATCAATGATTTCAACTATATCAATGACTTCAACTTGTTCTACCACTGGATTCAGTTTGGCCTTTTTCCTCCTTCCTCTCTTGTTCTTTTTGAGTTCCTGTCTTGTGGGGCTGGAGTATGCAGGATGGAACTAGTATCAGCATGTTTCTCCACCTCTTGAAAATTATTTTCCAACCACTCTGACAGGTTGGAATACTTTTCAATCTCTGGTTTTGACTCATGAACAAAAGGAGCCAATTTTAATTTGATTCTTAGTTTACTGATGACTCTCAAAGGATTATATTGTCATTTGAAACTATTATTGAACTTGAAATCCTGAAAACACTTATCTGCTTGTTGACCAGCATTCCTATTATTGCAAATGAAAGGAACAAGCTGGTTCTTAATCTTAAACTGAGTTTTCTTCTTTGCTGATAGGAAATTAACTTCATCTGAGTTTAGGATATGCCTGATGTATTCTAATGCAAATAACCTCATTCGGAGGTATTTGGGCAGCTTGTATGGAGTGAGCTGACATCCATACACCCTAATTTCAGTATGGTTCTGGTATAAATACCAGTCTCCTGTTCTACTTTTTTTTTTTACAATTGTAAGACTTTCTTTATCTCTTCATTGACCCTAGGTCGAATGCTATTGCTTAGCATGTTGACAATTGGATAAGAAAATGCATCAATGAAGTCCTTGTAGCTAAATTCTGTGGAATCCTTTCTGAGAAAGGATGTCCAAAAGACTACAGATTGGGGGTTACCCTCTGTGTCTAGTTTTTGAAGGCTAACTACAAACCTTTCTGATTGGAAATATAAGAATAAATGAAACAAAAGAGAGGAGTATTTAAACACTCATTCCTCTGGTAATTTAACTAATTGCTCATATATGGCATCTGATAGATATTGAGCAAAGTTAAATGTGGAAGATGGAGGTTGTCCTGGGCAGAATATGGACAAAAAACCTAATATAGAAGCATCTACATATTCATATGTGAAGTACCCTAAATTGCATGACATCATTGTGACAATATGTCTGGTTCTCTCTGAAAAAATTGAAGCTGAGTATGGAGGGTTACTCTTTGGGGTTTCTGTTGATGGAGGAAGGAAGGTTTGGAATATTTGAAACCTTTGGGAAAATCCAGCTTCATATATAGTTCAGTGAGGATTTAAATTGATAATGGGGCTTCATTAGGCTTGGGTTGGATTTGCAACATCTGATTTATGGATTCTGCTGTGATTGTGAATAAAATATCTTTGGTAGGGGCTACTAGGGCTCTTTCATCGAGCAAGTAATTAATTTGACAGAGTCTGATGATTTCTAGAAACTGGAAGGTCTATGGGAAGATTTATTTAGGAAAATTTGAGTCCCAAAGGTATATATCATCAGCCTATTCTATGGATTTATCATGGCTCCAACAGTGGATGTCCAAGAGGTTGAAATCAGAGACTGTATCACTGATTTTGAAGTCTTTATCAACAAGGGGGGTATGTTCAACATCAATTACAGGTGGTTGCAGAGGGTTAATAGAGATTATGCTCTGGGAGGCCTTTTAACTTGTTCAATTAGCAATTATTATTTTATTTAGCTTAAGTAATGGCTTCTAGCACTTAGGAATACCTATGAAATGGGGTAATTCGGTCTGCAGAAGGGATTCTGATTGCAACAAAGGTTTTCTTGGTCTTATAAAGCTTCAAATCTGAGTCGGCAATGGTTCTTATAGCAAAAGGATTGAATTTGAATCTATACTGGCTTCAACATAGGTCGGCAAGGCTTCCTTTTCGCAGTTTTTAACAAAAATGGTGAAAATTGTTTTAGGGAGGGATTTATTGCTTTTAACCAGAGGTGCTTAAAAATAGGGCGCGGAGGTTAAATTCAAACAAGGTTGGTTTCTTCGCATAACATAATAGTGGTATGGTGGGTTATCACAAGGTTAAAAGCTATAAAGTGGTTTCGGGACTGAGGATGCGATAAGACATGGGGTTGCCGCGTGGAAAATGGGAGGGGGTGTGAAGCCACCCATTTTGCACTCCCCCAATGGTTTTAAACATCAGGCGGTGGAGAGTGTGAAAGGGCTTATTGGCCATTGGATCAAATTGGATGATCGGGTGAATGGGTAAGTTGGGGGGATTTGATAGGTGGGGTCGGGATTTAAATGCAATGGGGTTATGTAAAGTGGGACACAGGTTTTATATATGCGGTGGGTCAGGAAATCATATTAAAACAAGGTTTAACATATAGTGGGGGATTAATAAAATATACAAAGTGGGGAGTAATTAGTGTGGGGTTATAGTAAATTAGGACCGGGATATATATAAACTATAGGTTTAAATTAATATAAAAGGGGTTAATATAATATGGGATCGAGGATATTAATATAATATGGGGTAAATGAATATGAATGCAGGATGTTAATAAATCATTATGAATAAGTGTTAAAATGACATCAGGGAGGAGTTTTTTCAGTGGGGCCCGACATTATTTTAACCATTAAAAACTATGTAAAGTGGGTTTTTGCATGTTTTAATTGGAAAAGGGGAATTAGTAAAAGGGGAAGTTAATTTTCAAAGGAGAATGTGTTTTTTAACTAGGGAAAGGGGTTTTAGGAAAGGGAAAAGGTTAAAATGAGGGGAAAAGGATATTTTACAAGAAAAGGCCTTCTTAGAGTGTCAATGGGGTTTTAAGCAAGGGGAATGGGATTTGGGGGATATTAGTGATATGAAATGACCAATTGATGCTTTCCATGACTTGTAAAAGTGTTTTTTCCTACCCTTTATTTACCCTAACATTTTTTCTTCATTTATTGGGTACATTTGAGCTTGCTAACCCTTTATTTTTCTTTTGATAAGCAAACTAACCTACTTCGAACCTTATAACTTCCAATGGATCAGATTAAACTGACGAGCACGTTTTTATTTCTCTACCTAACTATTGATCTACCAAGATTAAATGGTTTGGCAAGATCTTTATTCAATAACTATTGACATGAAATTTAAAGCATAAATGAATGAAGATTAAACTATTTGATCATCATGAATTGTGGAATTTTGGACAAGCTACACACAATTTTTATTTGAAAAGTAAAGTAAAAGTAATGGCATTTGAATGTGCAACACTTTCAGGATCTATTTTTATCTCTTTTTGTGGGGTTCATACTTTATTTTCTTTTTTGATCTTTTCTTTTAGTCCTTTGATTTTTCTTTTAGGACTTACCCTCTTTACATTTTTAATATGGGAAAACATTTGGAGAAAGCAAAGTATGTACAATATTACAATATTAAACATAGTTAATTCAAAATTATGATCCCTATTATTATAGGATCCTAATATCATCTAAGTGTATTATGTCTCTAAACTGCTATAAGTCACTTGGCTCGCCGCACCTATCTCAATCGCCTACGACGTTGAAATATTTTGACGAACGTGCATATAAGCCTTGCGGTATTATCAATAACCTGCATGTTGAACTAGGGGGGGGAAAGTGAATGTTGAAGTTGAGGTTGTTGACGGACCCCTTGACTACAATATTTTACTCGGAAGACCATGGGTATATGCTATGACTGCGATCATTTCTACATATTTTAGAATGATCACCTTTCCACATAAAGGTGTCATCACAGTCATCAATCAACTATCCTTCTTTGCCTCTAGTTCCCAAGTAACTGGAAGTGTTTCGTTAGTTCATGAACCCCAACTCGCACTTCAGAACATTGGTGTAGGGATCCTAAAGGATTCCACTCTCATGGGAACTTTTACATTACCACCACTTGCGACGTCGGCATAAATTGTAAGTATAGAGACCTGCTACTTGATATCTTCCACTCCATCTGGCTTAAGGAAGATTACGAGTGATTTTGAATTTGTTACTTTGGATGAGTTTTTGCCGCCCAACCTAATTGAGATGGCATAGAAATCAATCTATATTGCTTGGGCGGCGAATCTAAAATCATCGTCGCCAGTCATTTAGGTTGATCGTTCATTAGATTTTGGTACTCCATCTGATTATTTTTCCTCAACTTTCTTGAAATATGAGAATATTGTGGAATCCATGATGCTAGAAGGAGAACCATGGGAATATCATCATCATCGCTCCATCTTCAGGATTACGAAGAATATAATATTAGTGAACTATATCACCCATCGATCAAAACATTCTTTTTGAATTCTTTTCCTATTAATGAAATCGATTCCGAGCAAAATTTATCAAATATTGAAGAAAAAATTTCTATCGATGTTTCGACCAAATCCGACATTGTAGAAAACATTCATGTCAGCGTGTCTTGTTCTCCATCAAAACTTGAAACATATCACTCTCTCTTTCGTGAATTTTGTGATGTATTTTCTTGGACTTACGAGGAAATTCCAGGCATAGATAATAGTATCGTTGAACACACTATTAATATGTACCCTAATGTCAAGTCGATACGTTAATCCCTTCGTCATGTTCATCCGAAGAAGGACGCTTCCATTAAAGAAAAAGTTGAAAAACTTTTGCGTGCTGGTTTCATTTACCTTGTTCTGCTAACTGAGTGGGTTTCCAACATCATTCCTATTATGAAAAAACAAGGAACCATTAGAGTATGCATCGATTATTGGGATGTAAATCTTGCTTGTCCAAAAGACAACTATCCTACTCCCTTTATCAACGAGATTATTGACGATTGTGCTAGATGCGAAATATTTTCATTCATGGATGGATTTTCTAGTTACAATCAAATCAATATCCGCCCAGAGGATCAATATAAGACAACATTCATTTGTCCCTGGGGCACATTCGCTTATTGAAAACTCCCATTTGGTTTGAAGAATGTTGGGGAAATTTTTCAGAGAGAAATGGATTATGCTTTCAATGACATCAAGCACATTGTTCAATCCTATCTAAAGGATGTACCCACGCATTCATGAAACCAGACTGATCATCCAATGCATTTGAGAGCTATCTTTTTACGTTTCCGACACTACAAAATATTCCTCAACCCACATAAATGTGTGTTTTGTGTTGGTTATGGTCCTTTGCTAGGATTCGCCATCTCAAAAGAAGGAATTTGAATAGACCCATTGAAGGTCTAGGCCATCCATGATTTTCCTGCGCCATCAAATTTGCTTCAGTTATAGAAACTTCAAGGAAAGGCTAACTTCCTAAGGAGGTTCATACCCAACTGCGTTGAAATGGATAAAGGATTTACTCGGCTCTTGAAAAATGGGATTCCCTTCCATTGGGACCAAGTTGCACAAGATTCTTTTGATGCTGTGAAGGATACACTTGTCCGGGCGTCATTAATGTATCCCCCCAATTATCAGAGTGATTATTTCTTATATATCGTCGTGGTTGATACGACCATTGCTATCGTATTGGTCCAAGTAGAAAAGGGGATAGAACATGTGATCTATTATTTGAGTCGTAATCTCAATGATACAGAAGTGAAGTATTCGTACATAGAAAATCTTGCCTTAGCATCTGTTCAAGATGTCCAAATATTTTTCCACTATATCCTGTTCTGGAAGACCATTGTCATTTCAAATTGAAACCCCATGACTTACATCTTATCACGTCAACTGCTGGGGGGGCAACTATTCAAAATGGATTGTCATTTTGCAGGAATTTTATTTGGAATTCATCAAATCTAAGTCAAAGAAGTCTTTAGTTTTGATTGAGCTTCTCCGTGACCTTCCCTATGATAGTACTGATACTACATCGGAACCATCTATTCCTGATGAGTCGTTGTTTCTGATCGGATCATCTGATCCTTGGTATGGGGATTTTATCATTTATCTCCAGACCTAGACGTTTCGGCCTGATACCTCTCGCTCTAACCAACGACATATTCGATACCAAGCCAAAGGTTATATGATTGTCGACAATACACTTTATCTTTTTAATTATAACTCTTCCGGGACATCACATAAGAATTTTAGGGACCGATGCGTTTCAAACCACCAACTGTAGTTCATCATCAGGATAATGAAAATTAGCTGATCTGACATACATATTTATACCAGGAGGAGAGAAGCAATGGTCAAAACCCGACGGTATAAAATTAAGATTAAAAACAAAAATAAAATTAACCCAACCTTATAAAAATTA
The DNA here is from genome assembly GCA_034641835.2 of Pinus albicaulis. Lineage (NCBI taxonomy): Eukaryota > Viridiplantae > Streptophyta > Pinopsida > Pinales > Pinaceae > Pinus > Pinus albicaulis. The sequence continues at coordinate 592,469,106 of CM076583.1, read as the reverse complement.
AAAATGGTAAAAAATAAATAAATAAATAAATAATAATAATAATAATAAATAAATAAAATAAAATAAAATAAAATAATAAAAATATAAAAAGGACCAAACACCTAACTATCCTCACATGAATCAAGTAAAAAGTCAAAAAGTCAAAGTCAAAAATTATAACAAAAAATAAAAATAAAGGATTTAATGTATAAATAAATTAATAAATAAATACAATTAAAAACTAGAATAAAAATAAAAATAAAAAGAATTATTTTTATTTTAAATTATACCTAAAACAAAATTATAAATAATTACAGAAAAAATAAAAAGGATATAGTCAATAAATAAAAATAAAAATAAAAATAAAATAAAAATAAAAATAAAGGATTTAATGTATAAATAAATTAATAATTAAAAATATTAATGTATATTTATTTATCCATGTATTTTTATTGACTAAATCCTTTTTGTTTTTATTTTATTATTTTTATTTTTTGTTTTAAGTATAATTTAAAATAAAAATAATTTATTTTATTTTTAATTGTATTTTAATTCTAGTTTTTAATTATTAATCTATTTATATCTTAAATCTTTTCTTTTTCTTTTTATTTTTATTTGTATTTTTAGTTTTAATTATTGACTATATCCTTTTTATTTTTTCTGTAATTATTTATAATTTTGTTTTAGGTATAATTTAAAATAAAAATAATTCATTTTATTTTTATTTTTATTCTAGTTTTTAATTGTATTTTTTTATTAATTTATTTATACATTAAATCCTTTATTTTTATTTTTATTTTTTGTTATAATTTTTGACTTTGACTTTTTACTTGATTCATGTGAGTATAGTTAGGTGTTTGGTCCTTTTTATATTTTTATTATTTTATTTTATTTTATTTATTATTATTATTATTATTTATTTATTTATTTATTTTATTTTTTTTTACCATTTCTAATTTTTATAAGGTTGGGTTAATTTTATTTTTGTTTTTAATCTTAATTTTGGACCATTGGGTTTTGATCGTTGCTTCTCTGCTCCTGGTATAAATATGTATGTCAGATCAGCTAATTTTCATTATCCTGATGATGAACTATAGTTGGTATTTCGAAACGCGTTAGTCCCTAAAATTCTTATGTGATGTCCCGGAAGAGTTATAATTAAAATGTTATGGATCACAGAAGCTTGCACTCTCAATACACTTTATCGTCATGGTGTCAATACAATTTTAAGAAGGTACCTCACTCATGAGGAGGCCGAAAAGGTTTTAAATGATTTTCATGCTGGGGCTTGTGGTGGACATTTGTCTGGATACGCTACCGTGCAGAAGATACTCCACGCTGGTTACTTTTGGCCTACCATATTTCGTGACTGCATCCTCGCGATCAAAAGTTTTCATGTGTGCCAGATATTTGATCGTAAAATCCGCAAACCACTAGCACCAATGCATCATGTTGTCTCTATGGGGCCATTTTCAAAATGGGGGAATTGACTTCATGATCTATAACCCTCGTTTGTCCAGGAGGCATGGTTATATTATTTTTGCAGTAGACTACTTTACCAAGTGGGTTGAAGCCATGCCTACATTAAGCAACACATGACAAACAACTGCATTGTTTTTCTTTAATCATGTCATTTCATGGTTTGGGTCCCATAGGCTATAGTCACAGATCATGGTTCGCATTTTCGCAATCATATGATGAATGAATTGACTCCCAAATTAGGACTGTCACATGAGAGTTCTACTCCTTATTATCCACAATCAAATGGACAAGTTGAGGTTATTAACAAGATTCTTAAAAAAATGCTTCAACGAATGATAGGAGTTCGTAAATGAACCTAGAATTTGATCCTGTACTCATCTTTGTAGGCGCACCAAACCTTAGTGAGAAACACAACCGTATTTACCCCCTTTCAATTGGTGTATGGTCTAGAAGCTATCTTGCAAATCCAACGTGAAATATCGTCGTTAAAACTCGCAATCGACTTGTTACCTGACACCTCTGTTGAAGAACCGCATCTTTTTAACCTCATCCATCTTGATGAAATGCATCGTGAAGCCCAATTGGCCAACGAAGCGCATAAGAGATGTATAAAGGTGCAATACAACAAGCATGTCCAACCTCACATTTTCTCAGAGGGTGACCTGGTCCTTCTTTATGATCAAGAAGTTGATGTGATAGGTACAGGGAAAATTGAGCCATTATGGCATGGCCCCTATATTGTCAAAAGAGTTCTTACTAAGGGTTCCTACGAGTTGGTATATTACCATGGAATTTCGTTGACGCAGCCCTGAAATGGGTTGTATTTGAAACGTTGCTATGCTTAATCATGAGCGTAGTAATTTTTTGTATTATATTGTATATATGTTGTTGATTTGAATTTACTGTCTTAGTTTTTTTTCTAGAGTTTTCTTGAAGTTAGTAATATGTTTTACATTTCATTGCAGATTTCTGAATCTTTGAAACTATTTGTTGGGTATGCTGATGGTGCTAGTTGTAGTATGTAGAATCTGTCTTCTGCAACGTGGGCCATTTTTCGCTCTGAACGACGAGTTAGTAATTTTCCAAGGGATTTTTATCAGTTGATCTACAAACAATATTGTTGAATATAGCGCATTGATCGAACTTCTCTTTGATGCCATTTCATTTGGTATTAACCACGTCATCATATTGTTAGACTGACAACTTGTGGTACTAAAACTTATTAGTGTTTATACTGTTAGAAATCCAACACTGCATCGTATGTACCTAAGAGTTCGAATTTTGGAAAGACATTTTAATTTCATTCAATATCAACGCATTTCTAGAAACTTGAACACATTAATTGATTCTTTAGAAAATTATGTTATAAACAGACAATTGCAACACATGTAAAGATGCATTCTCATAATTGAATAGGATTGCACAATAAACATAGGAAAACATTGAAATCAAATAGATAGATAGTTATAGGTTTTTACAAAATTTGTGACCAAGACACATTTTTCATCTAACCTCAAAATGTATGCAACATGTCAAAAGTAAACTAGTGGTGCTCATTATAACATGCTACTGATCAAGCTATCATATGTAGTAACCGCATCCAACGATTAGGAACGTCAATAGTGTGGCGTTGCAGTCGCATGGGTAACTCTTCAATCTGACAATCCAGAATCTCAAAGGTCAGCCCCTATATGTGTTGCTGAAGCTCAACAAGGGTCTCAGCCATATCTAAATCCTAAAGGACTTGTCTCCCGACAACCCTCTCTGCTAGCTCATCCGCTCCATGCTCTGGCTCTCCCACTGGTTGAACTCGACCCACATCTGCATTACATCAAATATTTATTTTATTCTTGGGAAAATATTAAAGTACAAACACATGTATAAACCTTATAAAAATAAAAAAACATGGTCAAAACATTCTTACCAATTGCAACCCATGGAGCACCTTTTGGCAAAGCTAAGTCTGGTTCTCCTCGAAAATCAACATCGGCATATGCATATTCATCGATGGCGATAATTTGTCGCCTAAACCAGGCGAAGAATGCAGTCGAGAACACGATGAATGATTGAACAACATGTCTAGCCATCAGTTCTACCCATCTTTGCATCCTTAGATATCTAGGATTAGATATACCCAACATCACATGCTGGGGTTGCATCAGTGGAATCCGCTCTAAGGCAAAAGAAATGAGGATCAAACCATAGTTGAAAATTTTCTTTCTTCCTCCCTTTTCCTTGCTCGGTTTTTCTTTCATTAAAGAAAGTACAGCTTCAGCCCAGTTTAAAATTGTTGGTTCCATGCACTCTAGTGCATACTACATATAAGATATGTTCTCTACATGGAGTGTAGCGGTACCATCAAGCTTTGTGATCATGAATAAGATGGTTCTTAATGGAAAATCACGAACATCGCAGATTTTTATTTTCCCATCCTTGTCAGGCTCTACACCTGGATTGCAATATTTCAATATATAGTCTCTCACAGTCTCTCGTTTGAGAGCAGACCCTAAGAGAGAAATGGGTAGGCCTCTCCTCGACAAGCCTGTCAAAAAATAGATATCCTCCACTAAAATTGGGACCAATTTTTTCCCAATATGAAATTCCTCAATCGCCGGATCCCATGGAAGAAAAAGGAACTCCAATAGTTCCATATGTTGCCTCATACCCGATAGATGGAAGTACTTTAACAACCCAGAGTCTCTGAGGCCTCTTATAGTACCTGAATCATTTAGGGAAATCATGTTTTTTTTTTCATGCTCTCTTTCCCTCCAAGTAATTCTCATTTTGGGTCGTTGAATCCATGAAATACAAACATAAGACTCATTAGGACCCTTTTCATGCAAAACACTAGGAAAAATTTGGGCACAATGCAAGAATAAAAAATGTGAATTGCGCCCAACGTAGCCTTAGACAAGAGACAGTGTGTTGCATATGCACCTAGCCTTTATTTTAGGTGCATTCCAACACAGGTTTCGACATCCAAGGGTGCATTCCCTCTTTTGAAAATAGATTTACCCTAAGGGGCCCAAATCCCTAAAAAATTGCAATGAAATGAAACAAAAAGACTACTGAAGGAAAGAGGAGGTTTATGGCACCAACCTAGATCAAACGGTGAGGAAAATCATTCATAGAATAAATCGAAATCAACAGTTGAAATTCGGGGGAAAAAACAGGTTCAGAACTCCAAAATCAAAATGGTAACTTTTAAATGGTAAAAATTAATAGTAAAAACTATTTTAATTAGTCATTTGATTATTTGAAAATCATATTTATTGCTATGATTGTGGTTTTATTCATTTTTTCTCATGAAATAGGTATTTTTAATCCATTTGATGTTGTTTTGAAAAGGTTTGCAACTGATATAGCAGATTAGTCGTGCACATTTTTTTTGAGAATGATTTGAACAAAAGGCATACTTTTATCCTTATTTTTCGAGCTTTGATAAAAATGAAAAAGGACTTGAAGCACACTTTTATCTCTTTTTCGAGCTTCAATAATAACAAAAAAGGAACCCCTGGAGTCTTCTTTTAGCTCTTTTCAAAGTGCGATAATGTGAAAATATTGCTGAGCACTTGTCTTTTTGAGCTCGTAAAAGTAAATGAATTGACATCTACTCAGTATAAGTTTAACCTTTTATGAACTGAGATAGATTATTTACGAAAAAGGAAAACCTTAGTCGAACATGGCTAGGAAGTTCTCTCAGATATCATTTTACACTTTTTCGAATCTGAGCGACAACTTTGTGAAAAATTACTTATGGAGTTTTCTTATGTCCTCTTTTTCAAACTCTTTAAATATGAAAAAGGATCGGGCTTTCACTGTCGTTAATCTCGTTAAAACATAAAATAGCGACGAGCTTGTTGATCATGGCAATAATCGAGTTTCATTTATTGCTAGACTCGTTAAATTATTAAATAGTGATGCCTATTCGCCAAAATGGTTGAATTATAAATCAATCATATGTTGTTATCTGCCTCGATCTTGTTAAAAAGTAAAGAGGTACTCGTCGACAAATGACCGGGGAAAATTTGGGAAAGTGAACAGAAATTTTACGGTATCAAGTCGCTCTTGAACATGAAACTTCACTCCATCATCGTGACTGTTTGAGTTGGGTAATATTCTTAACGATTCATTCATACCTATGGTTCATCATACCTTCACTTCGGTTTTGGGTCAATGCCGCCAACTCATCTCCGTGTCACTGATATGTTCAAGAGAAGTCATCCAGTGAATACTCATCCTTCTGCAATATTCATAAACGTTCATTTTCATGACAATCATCCCTGAACATCACTATATCAAGTCACATTTTTTCTTCGAAATCAGTAACTCCCATTTCGCGATAAAGTGGCTTCCCGTCGACATCAAATCATCATCCAGGAAGTTTACATAGAAACATCATCTTCCAGTAGCATGAGGCTTGTTACAGCATTGACAAGATCCTCACTTCTGAACCTTTGACCGAAAGATTTTGTTTGACATTCGACATCAAATCATCTATTCACGCCTTACGAAATGTACTGTAGTACCTTGAGAGCCATTAACATCAATGGTGGTTCTCTTGCGTTTGTTAACAACTCACATCATTGGTTGGTAATCAAACGATGTCTTACCATGTTCGACTACAAATCATATATTCGCATGGATAGACTTGTACCTGAACGATCGAGTGAACGAGATAAGAAGACCCCGGATCTAGTTTCAACCATCCAGGTTGCAATTTCAGGATTGTTGTACACATCATTTGTACGGTGTCCTTACATACAAATTGTCATACGGACATGGGCCTATATCTGTAGGCATGTCTATATTGGGGAACATTCCAATGTAGACGACTTTCTGCACTATGTACACTTTATTAGATAGTTTATGTACTGAGCATGGGAATTACTCCCTCAGAAATCTGTGATCAAGATGAAAATATCATGATGTACTGTATAGTAAGATTGATGCAGGTCGCCACTCCGTTTCAGTTCCAACCCATCATGTTGTAAATAATCTCATTCAAAATATTTTTAGTATTTCGACTTCATGCTTTAGGGGGCAGCTGTTATAAGTCAATTTCGGCATCATCCCCCATGACCTGGTCAAATTCGACATCATCCCCAGGACCAATGAAATAGGGTCTATCATCCCCTTACATTTCAGTTGCTATATGCCCTAAGAGAAGAACAAATCATTCATGGCTTCTATTATGAGATTCCAAGGTTTGAAGTATATGTTATATCACTTATGAGCTCACCAACGATGCCTCTCAAGGGACTAACTGTGTTTCATATGCAACCACCTCCATTCAAGGGTGCACTGTAGTGCACTTCCCTACATTCAAGGGTGCATTGGTCAAATGGGAGTGAAATTCTCATTGTTTTGGAATCTCCACATGGCCAGTGCCTTCTAGAAGAGTCCATATGTTTCAAAATTCAAATCCAAGTGTCCATCTAACACCTTTGATATTGGGAACATGTCCTGCCTATTATTAGAAAGTCATTCATTGAAAAACTACCTTCAGTTGCCCTATAAATTGAGCACAGATCCTAGTGCTAGGGAAGGAAGAATTTTGGTAAAGAAATGTTGTTTTATTCTCAATTGAGAGAGTGAAAGTATTGATATGTTGTTGGTGAGATGTTTAATGTGATGAGGCTGGGATGAAGCTGGAGCTGGTGACATCAAATCAATAATTGGTTGTAACCTCCCCCTTTTACTCTTTAATAAATATTGTTGTTCATTTTCCCATATATGTATCTGTTTATGTTTATATTTCTCATGCATTGGACTCTTGAATGATATATATGTTTCATGTTCAATTGATTTAAGTGATTAAGATAAGTAGGCATTTGTATATTGCAATATGTTTTTTTTCTCTTTTTATATTTGCAGGAATCAATCTAGCTATCTAAGTTGGATTGGAGGCTACAACAAAAGCGACATAAGGAGAATAGGAAGCGCTTGGATCACAAGTATGTTCTTCTATCATTATGTGTGTCTATTTAATCTTAGAGAAAGTGATATCAAAGTTTTTAATCTGTTGTTCTAAGTGCCTAGCACCACACTTAGGGAATTTGATTTATCCATATATCATAATTCTGCATTTTAATCTCATAAAAAATCAGTTGGTAGTTCCCAATCATGTCCACTAAAACTTGGAAGAGAAAATTACCATTCACTTCTATCTGGCAAAGGATTAGGAAAACCATCTATCTTTGAAAAATTGCAGAAAGCATATCTTTTAGCGAGGATCGCTTCCATCAGAGTGTTGGATTTGAAAACAGTGGAGTCGCCTTTGGATTCTTTGTCATGGAGTCACCAGAAGAAAGATCACAATCTTCTTCAAGTCACCAATCCTTGTTCACCATCAAAAATTGATCATCAAAAATTTAAAACAAGGAACTCGGGAGAATACTTTGTTTCAAGGCCTTCGTCTCTCGGTAGACGCACCAAAATATGTTAGCGCTAGAATCAGCACTTGGATTGTGACAAGTGCCTCACCAAACACATCTTAAGCTCAAGGGTTATTCTATGATTTGGATTATATAATTGGTAGGTGGTTTAAGCTCTCAATCACTGAAAAGGGTTTCAGACAAATTCATTGTCACACCAATGAGGGTATTTAGACTTGATATGGTAGCAAAAGATAATTTTATAGCATGTTGCAGGAAGAAAGTGTGAAATAGTGGAAGGTAAAGTGGGTCTGCAAGGCAGAAATCCACTGCTTTGATGAAAAACAACACAAGAACCAGTTTACAATATATCAATAAGAGAAATCTATCATAAGACTTACATTAATCTCACTTAATATCATTAAAAGTCACTGTCATAAGGAACGCTCTTAAACCAGTTACTATGCACATCTCACCAAGAAAGCTTACTAATTAAGACTGATAAAATTTTATAAGGCACATAAACTCATCAAGAGGCTTATAAAAACATATAGCAGCATTTGAAATCACAAAATGGAACTGGAGAGATTTAGGTATGGAAACACATGAGAAGGATTGACAATACACATATCATGATAGCAATAAGTCCTCAAGAGTGTTCTTCAATATCATTATCTGAAAGGAGTACACTGATCATATGAGTATAATATTCAAAAACCATGAGCCCTTTCTCCATTGAGTTTCATCATATATATACAAAAGATATTATGCTGATATTTCCACAAAATAAATTCCTATCCATAAGGTGAAGCTTATCCTTAACCATAAAGCAAGGTAGTGCAACATAATAAAAATAAATAGCATGATGGCATGTAGCTCGAAGTGGCTAAAGTGATGTGGCAAGCTTCTAGCAGACTGCTCCTCTTTTATGGTAAAACCACTTCCTCAAAAAGTGCAACCAACAGTTGAAGATGGCATCTGATTGTTTCTCCAAAAAGTGAAAATCAAAATTCTAAAATTTAGGAGGGAGCTTGATCAATTGACACCTGGCAACAACTTCTTCTGTTGATAATGCATGCATGTAACTACCCCTCAACATCATCCTTCGAGATTTGAACAAAAACTACCTCCACTTCCTTTATACAAAAAATTAGGAAATAATAGCTGCCTTCTGGGTTTGCTGATAAAACCAGATTTTCTCAGTGATTCTTTTAGCTTTTCCTTTTCCTGCATATTTCTGTTTCTGAGTTCTGGTCTTCTTAGCTTCATTTATTTTGATTTTATCAATATTTATATTGGGTAATGAATTAGCTTTCCAACACTTGCAGATATAACCATAATATATAGCTTGCCAACTAGAGACAGAAACCCTACACACAACCCTCGTTTCTTGCTTGAGATGACAAGTTGTTTGTTGTAAAAAGTAACACTATTAGTTGTAACTTTCTTGGAGAACTCAGTCATGAAAACAAAAAAACCTAATCATATGGAGTCCACACCTTTAATCATGGTATGGTTTAACTGACGGGATTTGAAATGATTCAAATCTGAGTGCCAAGTCACCCCATACAATACATCACTCCTTCGCATCATTAAAATATTGATACCTTGTACCTTATTTTCTGCTTCAGCCATAATGAATAGCTATAGGTTAGCTCCACTAACAATATAATCACTCCTTTATAATATTACTTCTAATTTAGAAATAATTTCCCTTTTAAAAAAAATAATATCTCATAACATAGAATATTTTCAATTAATTTCAAAGGAGAATGATCTTTTCTCTGAAAAATTCTCCTTGCATGAATTTTCCAGGTAATAGCTACTTACTAGGTTAACTTGTAAAACTAGATTTTTTTGTAAAAAATATCTGCCTTACTTGGGTTGTTGACTCCTTTTAATAAATCCTCCAATAGACACCTTTCTTCAAGGTAATACCTCTTGTTTTAGCAGATCTGCAACATTCAAAGAGTAGTATCTTTTCACCTGATAAATGCCTCTTTTCAATTAATTTCAGCTCCTTGCAGCCCCTTATGTAGTTTTGGAGAAATAACTGCCCTTTTCTCTGCGTCACCAATGAAAACATGCTCCTGAAGAAATAGCTGCCCTTTTCTCTGTGTCACCAATGTAACCTTTAATTCAGAGAAATAGCTATTAACCCAGAAAGAGCAATTATTATTTTATTACTAAAATGGCCAATAACTTTTGACACTAACCTAAGTTAAAACAATAGTTTTAACTTCTTTTATGAACCTAAGACAAAATACCACCTATAAAACTTAAAAATATTTTTGGTTTTGAGACTCTTTTTGGCTTTTATTGAATATGACTAGGACTTTGACATAGGCTGGGGAACAAGAAAAATTCGAAAACAACGATACAATGGCAGTCAAACTATTAACATTTATAGTGCTAACACACTGCATGTAGGTGTATGTATTGTATTTTGGTGTACAATGGGTGTATATATATGTGTTGTATGTCGAGTGTAGGTGTATGTATTGTGTTTTGTTGTACATTGGGTGTAGGTGTATCATGTGTTGTACGTTAGGTGTAGGTGCATGTATTGTGTGGTGTCGTGTGTGGTTGCATGTGTGTGATGTACACACTTTGTATGTGTATGTGGTTGAAGAGAAATGCATTGGGTGTTTTTCGGGTGTGGAAACTAATCTGATGTGTGTATGAAAAGGACAAAGTGTAAAGGGAGAAGATTAGGACTGATTAAAGGATAAGTATCAATATCTTATTTCAATTTTCATTATGCATGTGATCTATGATTCTCATTTATGATGATTACATGTGATGTATGATTTTGATTATGATGGCTGCATTTTGAGTTAACTCGATGTGATATATTTATTCATGATGATTTGATCAAACAACTAGTTTGACTTGTTGTGATAGAAAGTGAACAAAATTGTAAGTGTACCTTATTGGCGAGCTATCAGTGAGTTATGGTTTGAATTTATTTCTATTTATTTTGAATCTAATGGAAATTATGTGCTTGGTACATGAAAGCATGATTGAAATTCCCATTTGGGGGTAGTTGAGACTGATTACAAGAATAAGCAACATCGGAAAAGGAATTGAAACAGACAACAATATGCTAGTAAAGCACCTCAAGAGTAGGGCCATTATGGGACACTAGTACCCAATAGTGTCCATTGATTTCCATAAGCATGATATGATTGATATGATGGTTTTGAGGTAGGTATATCCCTTGTTTTATTGAAATTCTGATGCGAGGAAGGCTTGCCAAGGGATGGATCGCCCAGGATAGGGAATACCAGGGAACTTGTAAGGTGAGTGACTGCACGGAAGGGGATGATCGAATTACTCGATGGACTGTGTAACAAATAAGGGAAGGTTAGGAATAGATTTTTTTTTGGTCATTATTATTTCCAGATGGAATAATAAGCACATTGGGGGTGTGCCCTAGAACAATGAGTCAGTAAATGTTCACTAAGAGGACAAGTGGCACGAGATTGTAGAGCTGGACATTGGATGTAGCTTTGAATTTGGAAGTGGATTTTGGACTTCCTGGGAAGGAAGTGAATCCTGGTATTACTTTTGAGGGTGGAGGTGTAAGTCTCTGAATTCCCTTGTTGTAGATACAGACATCATATCCTTTTATTTGTTGGTTGAGAAAATGTGCATATGTGTGTATGTGTATATTATTGTAAATACTGTATCGAGTTGGATATATAAAACTCCATAAAAAGTATGGTTATTTTTTGTTGAAGAAAATGTGAATAAGTATATGTGGTTTTTATTATAAATACCATAATGAGTTGTGTTATAAAGCTCCACTAGGTGGTATGTTGGCATGTTTTTAGTAGTGATCATTGTAAATATTGCAACAAGCTATGTTATAAAGCTCCATGGGCAGTATTTTTTTTTTCAACGGTTTTTTGCATGTAGGTGTCATTGAAAACTGAGGACGATGTTCCCCCAATGGGGAGGGTTCTGTAATAGCCCAAGTTAAAAATCCATGTAATAAAGTTAATGAAGGAAAAATAAGACCAAGGTCGTGGGACACGTATTCCAAGTTGAATGGTGGGAAAAACATCCTAGTTTGGGTGTTCTTTGGGTTTATTATAGCTAAAGGAAATTGGTAAAGGCAATGACAAAGGATTTATAAAAGGCAAGAAGCATTACTAGGCATTTATTTATGAAAATAAAAAAAAATTAGGAGAAAAGGAAGGTGAAAGGTCATAGGTTGTTTGTGAGGAGGAACGTTATGAAACCAACTCCAAAAATAGAAGAAAATAGAGATCAACGCCTTATAAATCAACCACTTCTAGGGGGAAACCTCCTTTACATTACATAAATGAACAATTCTTGGATGATTCAAATGACAAAACCTCCTTTGTATATATAGGAGTCCATGGGGTCATAAGATAATCCTAGTCGACCTAACAATAATAATGTAAGGGCACAACAATAACAATAGTGGGGTTTTATGGGGCACAATAATAACAATATGGGGACTACATGGGTACAACAATAACAACAAGGGGGCTACACTAACAACAATAAGGGACTACACTAGAAATATAGGGACCTAACATGCCCCTCTCCTTCAAACAAGTGTTGTCATCAACGCTTGATTATTTCTTGATGCTTCTATAAAAATTCTCATCCTCCCATGTGGAATGTTCAATGGGTAAATTCATCCACTTTTTGAGATACTTTAAAATTTATCGATTTTGTAGTTATCGAGTTCTTGTTTCTGTGACAGGTTCAAAACTTCTTTCATTGTGATGTTGATCTTCCTGTTGTTTCATTCGATTATACACCAAAGTTAGGTTATCCTTTGAGAGTTGGAGAACTTGTTGTTGATGCTCAATGTGATATTCTACTACTTTATCATCCATATTAGCTTTCGTTTGATCCTTAAAGCTGTCCAACTTAGCCTTGATTTCTTCTTTAAAACCATCTATGTCATCTTTGATTGCTCTTTGTAAGATCGAAATTTGTTTCCCTTGGTATCATAATTTTGATATATCATATTTATAATCTTCCTCTTCATGCGTCATAGTAGAGATTTCTGAGGGCTTAATGGGTGTGGAATTATTTTTAGGGGGAATTTTAGAACCCAATACTGGTATCTATGCTTCAATATGCCCTTGAATCACTTCAAACTGATTTTTCAAACAAGACTTATGCAATTTGAAAAAAAACACACACACTTTTTTCTTGCTTTTGAGGATATTGAAATGGATGTATCTTTGTAATTTCAGATCCTTGAGATCTTATCTTTAGTCCTTTAGTAGCCCTCTGAATCTTATTTCCAATTCCACAGGTTTGACCTTATTTGGATTCTTAAAGGCAAAGTTATTCCCAGTCTCCCACAATGACCTAATTATGGACTGGTTCAATAGGGCGAACTTGTACGGTGTGCCACATGTCATTGTTTCCTCCTTCGAATCTGAAATTGATATACAAGAAACTACAATCAGTTTACTTTCGTCCAATTTTTACAGAATTCCAATCCAATGCTCAGAGAGAGAGTTATGACGATTTTCCCAAGGTCACCTCTTTGAGATGATATTCGAGAGCTTGCAAAATCCCTAACTTCCACAGATCATATCTCTGAAAATATTACGAACCAAGATCTGAAATGTTTACACAACGTTCCTCAGGATTTATTCGCAATTTTTCTTTTTTAGCTTCTGAGCCTTCGTAGAAAAAACGTTATAGTGACAATTCCACGATGACCTGTTTGAAGTAGCTAAACCCTAGAATCCAAAGCTCTGATACCAAATGTTACGAAACCAACTCTAAAAATAGAAGAAAAGAGAGATCAACACCTTAGAAATCAACCAATTTGAGGGGGAAAACTCCTTTACATTACATAAATGAACAATTCTTGGATGATTCAAATGAAAAAACCTACTTTGTACACTACAAGGAAAAGACCCTCTAGCAGAGGTTATAAAATAGGTTTTTAATGTTATAAAATTGGCCAAAATTGTCAAAAAAACATTTTCTACAACATCTGTTTATGGTTACGGAGGTTTTGGTGGAGCTTTTAATGGAAATTCAACACAACTAAAAAAATGGGTGGCCGGAGGTTATTACGGATGTTTTTTTCATCAATGCGCTACTCTGGCATTAACACACTGGTGAGTACATACAGATGGCACCCCGGGCGGTCTTAGTCCAACGCACCGGGACGTTTAGGTGTACAACCGCACCGGGTGTAGTGTTGGTCATACAACACACAGGGCCGTTCTAATTGGTCTTGGGATTTGTGTTGTGCCCATAGGTCGTATCAACGCACCGGTGCGTATAGGTATATAAACGCACTGGTGCGCCATATCACAGAGAGGCACTGAGATTTATAATTGGTATCGGTATTCGTGCGATGCCCATAGATCGTAAAAATGCACCGGTGCTTATAGATACGTAAATGCCCTGGTGTGCTGTATCACACAAACGCACCGATATTTTAACTGGTATCGGTATTTGTGCAGTGCCCACATATCGTACAACGGAACCGGTGCGTATAGACACATAAACGCACTGGTGTACAGTTACTGACACACACCAGTTTTCATGTTGTATTTTTTAGAAACATCGACCTGTGATAATCTAATTATTATGATTGTTTTAAATTCATTATTCATCAAAAGTCAACACATCTTATAACAATATTCATATTAATTACATTTTTATTAATGCATTTGAATGTGATGTTTGGATTAATTTGTTATATCATATCATAATTATTGTGGTTTTTTTAAATTCATTATTCATCAAAATTCGACACATATATATCTTATAACAATATTCATATGAATTAAATTTTTATTAGTGCATTTGAGAATGACAATGGAGAATGCAATATAATAAATTAAAACATATTTTATGATTATATATATATATATATATATATATATATATATATATATATATATATATATATATATATATATATATATATATATATATATATATATAAGACAATATTTATCATACAAAATGGGACAGTTATTGGTATCCCTTTCTCTTTTAGTTGAGAGACTGTGTCCATTACATTAAGCAAAATGTCTGATTTCACAGACATATATATTTCAAAAAATAAAACGCCTTGCTTTGATATCCAAACATAGTGATCATCGTTCTTTGCTTGAACTACTGTCACTGCTAGAGCTACTTCCATGACGAACTATTTTCAGGAATTTTTTATTCATGGCGTTGATTGTTTTCTTCTTCTTCACCTTCCATATACAAACATAAAAATAAATTGAAATGAGTGTATATACATTGGTGAGAATAATGAAAATTGCAATATTAAATAATATACATCAATGTAAATTGAAAAGAAAAATGACGTACCATAGCAACAATTGACTCATAAATTATACACATTCTTTCAAAACCATGTACCATGCCATCTTTCAAAATTTCATTTGTTGGCGCAGTTCCATACTTTGTTTCCTGCAAGTTTTATACCCCATAACAAATCATATATTTAATATAAAAGATGTTTTTTTTCTATTAATTATAGATGGAGCTAAGTAAAACAAGATCGATAGATGCTTACAAATTCCACAATTAAATTCTGATATGCCAACATATACTCACAACCCATATTTAACCCAATTTCAATCAATTCTTCTGATGGTTCTTCTTTGTATGTTAGCACTTGTTTGAAGACATTCAATGATGATTTTTGTAAAACAACTTTAAAAATACAAAAATGAAATCTAGTTAAGTTGTTATAAGGAAGTAACAATTACTCACAAACTTAGATATCAACCCTTTTCTTCCTTGTCGTCCTGTTTTATGTGCTGAATGGGTTCCATTTTCTTTTCTTTTCTGCAAGAAAATTCTTGAAAATTAATATTTAATGTTAAATTGTTTATTTATTGTACCTAATGATCGAAAAATTCAATGATTACATATTACATTTGAAGCACGTTGTTGTTGAGATGGCTCCTCCTGCGATGCAATTTTGTCCATTTCTTTGACCATCCCCTTGTACACATTTTTGGACATTCCTACTGGCATATTTCTAATATCAGCTCGTTCATCTTTTGAGATTTTCATAATCTTCCTGAAAATGTAACATGACAATAAAATATGTAATTTTTATATTGATATATGAAAAGTAAATATAACAAAAGTGATATTTATAAATAATTCTAGCCAAATATTTAAAGGAATATTACTTTTTCATTCCTTCTTTTTTGTTGTTGTACATTTTCGCTGTTAAAACTATGACATGTCTCATTGACCAATTCTCTGGAAACTCTTCCTGTAGGTTAGATAAAATTTGGTTCTTGGAATCATTGGATTTATTTTTGTATTGTAAGTGGAAATAACATCTATACATTTGTTCCACTAGATCCCTCAAACTTTTGTAAAATTTTTCCCCCTTTCGTTAACTTCCAGCACCACTCCAGATGAGCTAAGGAGAAATTCATTTTCATTTGCATGTTCTATTTTTTTATTTTCTTAGAACAACATTCATTTTATGAGTTGTTGGTCCCTATAGAACATTGAACAGATGTGAATTAATATATTGTTTGACACATGTTATCTAATAATTTTAAGTATATTATTAATGATAATTAAAAAAAGAAACTCATATTGGATCGATAGTATTTTTTCATTCACCTGGTTCATCCTTTTGCAATTTTTCCATTAAGCTTTTTGTTAAATTTGGGCAACTAGGTCCAAACTCTAGGTTGTGCTACTCAGATGACGATCCCAATATTTTTATTGGATTCCTCTTTCGGAGAGGTGTAAGATTGATCTAAAGATCATCTCGATCAGATGAGCAGAACGTGTACTTTGAATTTGCCCCACTTATGTGCTAGGTCGGCCTGGAATATAATATAGACTTAATGTCTTAAAGGGCATGTCACACACCCCCAAAGATGCCTATATATTGGAGAGACTTGGAGTTAATTATACACACAATGTGTGGAGGATTTTCTTCTCTCTTAATGGTGATGGAGCTTCATTCTTCTGTGGAGTATTATTTTTTTGGGTTGTGTTGGGGTTGTGTGTGACACGCTTGGTTGAATGACCTATTGAAGACTTTGTATTAGAAGCATCCTGCTGATCACCGTAACACCACCATCTTTGTTTTGGCTTTTCTTCCATCGATCTATTGCTATGTTCTATCTGCTTCAATATTTTGTGGCCTAATCTGAAATGACATAGAACATGTTCTAAAATTAACATGGTATTAGAGCTAGGAGAAGACAACACCCAGCTTATCTAAGGCAGTAAGATATGGGTTATTCTAAGGGTGATTAAGGGTGTCGTTAGCCTCAGAAGAAAAGAAAAGAAAAATGTGTGGTAGGTCGTAGGCCATACCACAGCAAGTGACAATGTGCAGATTTAAGCATGCAATTTTAAAAGTGCTCAATATGACAAAGCGTAAGAGTAGCGTATGTGGACTTATCCCTTTCTGAAACACAGGGAGGATTCATTTATTTCTGACGGTCAACTCAGTTTCTCGGCTCCCGTTTCTTTGAGATATTCTGGTCAAGGTGGGTATGGAATTAATGCCAGATATGGATTTGGAAGGGCAGGCTGAGAGAGCTCATATGGTTGTCAGTTTGATCACACTCCTGGTTCTGTTTTGTGTGGTGGAAGTAATCATTATGACCTAAGCTATAGGGCCTTAGTGGCAGGCCATGAATATTCTATTATTTGCCAAATATTCAAATGTTTCGTCCACGCTATGGCACTTGTAAAATTGAAAATTATTTCCATTTTCAACGAAAATTATATCACAAAGGACACTCTGGATGGGATTACGAACAACACGAATGATGAACACAGTGATAGCTCTGTCTCTATCAGTTCTCCTGGGCTTATCCTTTGGCCTGATGCTCGCGGGAGCTAGAGGAGGATAGCGTGGATATGGATCCCTCTCATCAGGTAAGTATATATCATCTTTTGGATCTCTAAAGAGGAGATGGAGGCATTTATTTTGCATGGACGTGTTAAATTTGAGTTCTGGAATTTCAATCCGTTGCTATCCAATATATCGGAAATTAGAAATAGGTTCATGGCTAAACTGGCCCGATTATTTAGACGACTGCACAAATCGTCGCCTTTCCACCGGAATTTGACATGAAGGATGATTACAGAAGTTACCACCCACATCCGCAGCTCATTGCACAAGAACAGTTGGTTTCTGTCAGAGTTGGGCCTCCTCCTAAAACTATAGCAACGTTACCTGTCGTTAAATAGGGATCGGATCCTCAAATCACACGCCAAATAAACAATTTGATGTGAAATTGAAACACAATTTAAATATTTTTGGGCAATGTTGCATGAGCGTGGGTCTGCTGAGTTGCTGGTTCACGTAAATCTGAATCGGTAGTTGAGCTCAGGTCGATTATGACCATCCAATTAATTATGCGGGAGGCATCATACGTTGGTCAATGGAGCCGATTGGGCTTGGACGCAGTGACCAGATTGGACGTATTTTGCAGAAGGAAAGAGCAGTGAGTCACTGTGCATGTTTGGTCGAGCAAGCCTGGCATATTCTTATTTGAATAAATTGATTGGCTCGCAGCAAACATGTGAGTTTGATGTGATTTTTTTTGCATGAGATTTTTTTTTTTTGGCATATGGTTTGGGCCGCAGAGGTAAGGGAGCTACATCACTGGTTAGAAGTGAAGTTGGGTGAACCTAAAAGTCTACGATTGCTCTCCTAGCTCAACCACAAAGATCTCTTGAAGGCCGCATATTGAACAGTCTCTTTTTCATATGTATTGGGTCAGATTATATTACTGTGGGTACAAGTTGGTTGTAGGGTGTGTGAAGGAGCAACCTAAATCCCTATCTCCATAATTTGATGCCTAGTTTGAACAAAAAATGAAGTAGCCCAGTTGGAGAAGATATCACAGTGTTTGGAGCAAGTGTTGAGGGTTCTGAAATATGCCCTAACCAGACTTGTGGCATGCACAAAACCAGACTTGCAGTAAATTTAGTGTTTGGAACATCTATATGATTGGTTCCTAGATCTGTGAAATTTATGAAACAAAATTGCTGAAATAAGATCTAAATTTGAAGCTCTAACCATTAATTGTAGTTGGGCAGATCTAGAAGCCCTAAGAATTATTTTTTTTGGAATTGGAAGGATTTTTTTTTAGGGTTGACTGTGGAAGCCCTTGGTGCAATATTATGAAGCGGTCAGATTGTTGACTAGATGGGAAAATCTGTAAGCCCTAGGGAGAGTGACAAGGAAAATTTGATTTGTCATAGAGTTAGGCCAATTTTGGTAACCTTAGGAGAAGTCTTCTAAAAATTATCAAAGAATGACAAATGGGCAGATCTAAAAAATAAGAAGCAGTGCAGGATCATGAGAGGAGGAATCATGATATATTCTCTCTGTTTGACAATGACATATGGTAGAATATGTATGACTATGAAGTTTAAAATCTTCAATACTATATGGCAGTATGACCATGATGAAAAAGATAGTGATGAGTGCGATAAAATTATGGCAACATCGTAATCAGCGATATGACAGTGAAGATAGTTCTGTAGGCGCAAATTTGAGGAGCCAAATCTGTCATTCTATGTCACTGTCATCATGAAAGTGACATAGATAGACACCCATGTTTACAAAATTCATAATAGTTGTAAGCTGGTGACATTATCAGTCTTACATTGGAGCGTAATGATAATCTTGGAAGTGTGATCTGAGAAGTTGTTTGCAACTTTCAGTCACGTTGTTGGAGTCTTGCACCATGGTCAGCAAAGCCTGTGAAGTTTTGATCAAATAATGTATATGATAATATCACAGCAACACTAAAATCCATGATTTGACAACTTATGATATGTGTCAAGATGCATGAGTCTTGATTGGCTTTGACTGTGGAAGAATAAGACTCCTTTCCAAGTTGGTGTCTGGGATGCCCTCATTTGAAATAGATGTCTTCTCTCACAAGAGAAGCTGGCATTAAGAGGGAGAATACAACTGTATATGCTCCTGAGCTAATATCATTGCTGAAATAAAGAAGACTCTCATGGCTCAAGGGTATATGGCTTTAGGGGGAAACTTTGGTAGAAAAACAAGAAGCCATATAAATACCAGGGGTATCTAGCTACCATGAGTACAATATGAGCCTGAATCATTTGAAGAAACTATAAAGCATCAAGTCTACAAGGATGTGAGGGTGATTTCTGGGATATGGTCCCTAGACCATAGAACATATTTTTTGTCACCTCGACATAAGATCAAGCATGGATCTGATGGGAAAATGTGTTGCCTGAGACTTCTATAGGAAGGCATTGATTATGATTGCACCTGTAATCTATTATTACCCTTGCTGCATGGATTTGATGGGAAAATGTGTTGCCTGAGACTTCTCTAGGAAGGCATTGATTATGATTGCACCTGTAATCTATTATTACCCTTGTTGCTACGCAAGGACGAAATCCTCATCAGATGGATATGAAGGCCGCCTTCCTGCATGGTGCGATAAAGGAAGAGGTGTATGAAAAGCAACCTTTGGGATTCAAAATCCAGGATCGAGACACCCATGTTTGCAGGTTGGCTAGCCCCTAGGGCTTCGTACGAGAGGATAGATAGCTATTTGATGAAGCTGGGCTTCACTCATAGTAATGATGATTCAAACCTTTACTTCAAGGTTGATAGAGAAAAATCCTCTCATTCTGGTTCTCTATGTGGACGATCTCTTCCTAACAAATGTTGACTCTCTCATTCTTCAGTGCAAGCGGGAGCTTGCTACTTAGTTCGAAATGAAGGACCTAGGACTGATGTACTATTTCCTAGGCCTGGAGGTCTGGCAGAGACTTCGCGAGATTTTCCTTTCTCAAGGAAAACACATTGTGAAGCTTTTGGAAAGATTTGGTATGGTGGACTGTAAGTCTGTGTCGACACCAATGGAGCTCAACTTTCAGAAGTTGAGTGGCAGCGCTGCTGGGCCTGTGTTAGCAAATCCTACCAAGTATCGTCAACTTGTAGGGGCTCTGATGTTCTTAGTGAACACCCGTCCAGACGTATTTTGTGCAGTGAACACTTTGAGTCAACGCATGGTTGATCATAACATTCATTGGGTTGGTGCCAAGAAACTCTTGAGATATCTCTGGGGCACGATCGACCATGGGCTAAGATACACTGCTGAGAGTATGATACTCCATGGATATACTAATGCCGATTCGATTGGCAGTGTGGTGGATCGCAAGAGCACATATGGATGCTGCTTCACATTTGGGACTGCTTCGTGCAGGAAGCAGAAGTCGGTAGCTCTAAGCACTGCTAAGGCCAAATAAATTGCAGCATGTATGGCCTATTGTGAAGTCACTTGGGTGCAAAATCTTTTTAGTGAGATATTCGAGCATGTGCTAGATGCCACCGTTATCCTTTTTGATAACCAGAGGGGGATTCATTTGTCATAGAATCTTGGGTTCCACGATTGATCCAAGCATGTTGATGGTTGGTACCACTTTATCCGGGATATGGTACACCGAGGCACCGTAAGGCTCGATCATATAGGAACTGATAAGTAGGTCGCAGACATTCTCACAATGCCCTTGGGGAAGGTCATGTTCCTAACCTTTCGTGAGAATCTTGGAATCATGGAACGACCCTATTTGGAGGGTTCCGTTGGACAATGAGCTCTAGGAGCTCCAAGGGGGTTTTGGGGATAGCTTTGGTGCTATAAGCAACCACAGGGCTAGGCTTACCGAACCTAGTTGGTGTGCTTCCGCCCCACCCCAATGATATTGAGATGGTTTACCTCTCTTTGATCTGTGCCCCGTATGCATTCTACCCATGAATTTTCGAACTCATGGGAAGTACCTCTCATTTGGCCAATGAGGTGGGAAATGTGAATAGAGACCATAGAAATACTGATGGACGCATCGGATATTGCCGTACTCTCTATGTCTAGGGTGGCACGTGTCCAACAACTTGATATGGGATCAATTTTAGCGAGGTTTCAGACCTCCTACTGACTTTGGGTCAGTGAAACTAACTTCGGGTTAGTATATGACTCTCTTGAGTCCTAGTGAGGTTTCGAACCTCCAGCTGACTTCGGGTCAGGTAAACCAACTTCGGGTTGGTATGAGACTCTATGTGAGTCCTATAGAGGTTTTAGACCTCTGGGCTAAATCTGTCAGCGAGGAATGATGTCTTAGTGATTGACCCACTTCTGTTCTGAAATTAAGAGGCTAACAAAGCAAGTTACAGTGAGATGACGCACGATGTTTGGATTGCACTAGTGGACGGAGTTCTCCCTAGTTGAGAGGGAGTGTTAAATTGGGCAACTAGGTCAAAAATTTGGGTTGTGCTGCTCAGATGATGATTCCAATATTTTTATTGGATTCCTCTTTCGGAGAGGTGTAAGATTGATCTAAAGATCATCTCGATCGGATGAGCAGAACATGTACTTTGAATTTACTCCACTTATGTGCTAGGTCAACCTGGAATATAATATAGATTTAAATGTCTTAAGGACGTGTCACACACCCCCAAAGATGCCTATATATTGGAGAGACTTGGAGTTCATTATACACACAATGTGTGGAGGATTTTCTTCTCTCTTGATGGCAATGGAGCTGCGTTCTTCTGTGGAGTATTCTTTGTTTGGGTTGTGTGTGACACGCTTGGTTGAATGACCTATTGGAGACTTTGCTGGTAGAAGCATCCTGCTGGTCGCCGTAACGCCACCATCTTTGTTTTGGCTTGTCTTCCATCGATCTATTGCTATGTTCTATATGCTTCAGTATTTTGTGACCTAATCTAAAATGGCATAGAACATGTTCTCAAATTAACAATTTTACACTCTTCTGGTCCTAGATCAGCAATAATTGTATCGAGCTTTGTCATTTTGTGGCTCTGCATGATACACAGTAAACAATACATATTAGTTAAAATTACATATAGTTCAAAAATAATATTTTTTATAAAGAATTTACAAAGAACTTGCCTTTTTTGCTTTTCTTGATGTGTTATCAGTATTTTTGTTACTTGATCCCTTGTTATTCATTTCTTTAACAATTTGAAACCTGTACCATATCATTCATTAATATATTTATAAATAAATTCTCAAATTTTCAGGTATAAAATAAATCCCAAGGCCGGTGTGCCTTTAATGAGGTACGCATCACGACCGGTGCGTGGGGGTATTAAAAACGCATCGCAAAACAATATAATAGATTGTACGGTGCGTGGGGTATTATAAACGCATCGCAAAAATAGTGTAATAGACCATACGGTGCTATCCTCGTAAAAGGGAGCAGCGGTGCCCTATTTCAGATATGGCACACTAATTTAGAAAAATTGTTTTCAATTTTTTTATTACACAGTACTTGTGCAGTGCGTTGTATAATACAGCGCACCGATGCGCTAGGGATGCAGGGCGCACCGATAAAGAAAAATCCGTTTTTTCCAAAAATTCACGCAATGGCCAAATGGATTGGGATCCGACTATGCAAGTCGTCCCGTGGGTTGGATGTTAATCTAAAATGAAAAACCCTAATTCTGGAATCACAGAAACAGAGAGAAGAAAGGGGAAAAACAAAAAAATGAAGGGCTTAGGGTTAAAATGGATAAAAACTGCAAAAAAGTAAAAAAAATAATCAAATTTAATCACAAGATGGTTTAAAATTCTATGATATAGGGTTTGTATCACCAAAGGTTTGGTTTATGATTGTCTGAATACTTTTGTTCAAAGGTATTTCGTTGCTCCACAGTGCCCTCGTGCTCTCTTGCTCCAGTTCTGTCTCCTACAAATATCTGGCTGAAAATTTTAGCAAAAATAGTGAAATAATAAAACGTGTTTAGTATTTAAAGAACTATTTTATGAAATTAGATTTTCGAAAGTATTTTGCCGCCCATTTTTCAAATTGCCGCTTTTTTTTTCACTTAAAGAAAATAGAGTTGCGTTTTTTTATTTGTGTTTATTCGTGACCGGTGCGGCAGAGTTGTGAAGCACCAATGCATCTGAGTAATACGACACACTGGTGCGTGTTATGATGATAAGCGCACCAGACTATATAAAGTTTTTTTTTTTGTATGTAATATCATAATAAAATAATGATAATGCTAAAGTACATGAATTTCTTTTCATTATTTTCTAAACTTTATTATGTTACAAAAATTCATATTATTCTAGATTTGTTATTTTACAATTATTTGCAAATTTACAAATTTAAATATTTTAATAAAATCATTTCACATTAATACAATTAAAATTTTACAAATATTTTACATACAATTACAATTACAATTTTACATACAATTACATTTACAATTTTACATAGAATTACATTTACAACTACAATTAAAATTTTACAAATATTTTACATACAATTACAGTTACAATTTTAATTTTACATACAATTACATTTACAATTTTACATAGAATTACATTTACATTTACAATTATAATTTTACAAATATTTTACTTACAATTACAATTATAAATACAATTACAATTTTAGAATTTTACATACAATTACAATTTTACAATTTTTCATATATACAATTACAATTACAATCATTTCACAATAAATTAAATATTACAATTACGATTAAATATTTTACATATAATTACAGTTAAAATTGCAATTACAAATACAAATACAATTTTACAATTTTACATACAATTAAAATTTAAATTTCAATTGCAATCACGACATAATATTTAATAAATATCATGGTCATTTAATATTAAATTAATTAATAAACATCATCACAATCATGATAACCATCGTACAAACATCATATTTGAATAAAAAACACATTCAAACATCAAATTAACTTTATATATTAACATCATCACAACACAAACATCAAATATACATCTCATGTCAAATAACTCATGCTATCACATATACACATCTATCTGCAAGCTAAACATTAAATGAACATATCTAACATGACCTAACAATATATATTCACATCATAATGATCACCAACATGTAAATTAAGTACAACTGCAACATGAACATAAAATACATGGACTATATATATATATATATATATATATATATATATATATATATATATATATATATATATATATATAATGTTAAAAATATACAATTGTAATATAAATGTCATGGATCAACCCCTGGTCGTAGTACTAAAACATCAATAGAAGTACAAGTGGAAGCCTGCTTAGTAAATGGTGCAGCCTCGATGGTCAATGGTCGAGCCTGCTCATGATCATGACTAGTACTGATGGAAGCATCAACTGGTGGTAGTACAACATCAATATAAGGAGTAATAGTGGAGGCCTGCTTAGTCAATAGTGCAGCCTCGACGGTCGATGGTCTAGCCTGCTCATGATCATGACTAGTACTAATGGATGTTGCACGCTACTGTCTAGTCAATTTAGCGTCCTAAATTGCTAACATAAATTATCGACCAGGGCTAGTAAACTGATGAAGTGTGACGCACTATATGTGCCTAAGAAACCTACTTCTTACTTCGTTGTTTTGATGTTTTATTATTGTTTTGGGGGTTTTATGTTTCGATTCTTAGTGTTGTACTCTGAACTAGAAAGATGAGATTAAGTCTAATTAAAAGGAAGGAAAAGGAAATGTTGTCAAATGAATTAAAGCAGAGTTTTATTTGCAAATTCTGTTCCTAACTAAGAAATGATGAAAACAGAGAGTCCTAATCCATGGATATTACAGCTTCTAAATGAACATTCATGAAATGAAAAGTAACTCAAAACACTAAAACTTAATCTGATTCATTTAGTTAGAGATTTGTTGGAAGAGCTTGTGAAAAAGATTAATTTTAATGCAATGAGGATCTCCTAAAACATAAAAGGAAATGCGGAAACAAACAGTAACTTAAAACATTATAGTGAAATCTCATTCATTTGATAGAAGTTTATTGGAAGAGCTTGAGGAAAAGATTACTATAATGTAGTAAGGATCTCCTATGAAATGTTGAAACAACTTATAACATTACAACTAAATCTCATTCATGAGTTAGAGGTTTATTGGAAGAGCTTGTGAAAGAGATAAATCATAATGTGACAAGGATCTTCAATGAAGCAAAACAATCCATAACTCACAATACTACAACTTAGTCCTATTCGTGAATTAGAGGTTTATTGGAAAATCTTTTGAAAGAGACTAACTATAGTATAATGAGGAATCTGATCTAAAATTGTGTGAACAAAATATTTCTTATACAGAGATTGACAGTAGGGGCTTTTACTGGTTATTTCACCTTTACTAGAAAGGATGAAACCAGAAGCTTCTGGCCCTCTTACTGACTCTGCCTAAAGAAATATAATGCAAACACTAAATAGATCTGACAAATGAGGATTTTCTTTTTAACTAAATAACAGAAAACGAAATGCTAATAACTCAAAATATCACAATTGAATCCCATTCATTTAATAGAGATGTATTGGAAGAGCTTGAGAAAGAGACTAACTGCAATATCATGAGGATCCTTTATCTAAGCAAATGACATGAAAAATAATGCTAAAAGCTATGATTTCAGAAAGCAATCTAAGTAAGGAAATATGACAAAACAAAATTGAAAACAACTTATCTAGAAAACATGTAAAACCTCCTTGAATAGCAGGGGCCCTCTGCTACCAATTTGGTGTAATCCTTCTTCAGCTCCTTAAAATTGTAATCAAAACACCATCAAAGAACTTCTTTATTGAAACTCTCTCTTAAGCTTTGTTACAAAACACTCTCTATTCCTTTCTCTCCTTCTCCTATTTTTCACTATTTTTTCACTACCCATGATAGGAGAAAGCTTCTCCTATTTATACAAAATATGAGGAGTTATCTCATTAATGGGAGTCCATGAATCTCTCCCTCCATCTCTAGAGTTACAATCAAAATAGAAAATGATAAGACACATGTCTTTCTAGAGTTTCAACACAACTAAGAAATGAGACACATATCCTCTTAGAGTTTCAATACAACAAGGAAATGAGACACATATCCTCATGATCCCATGATCTTCTCCAACCAAATTCGAATTTGTCCTTAGAGTGCCACATAAGGGTCTTCTAGAAGTCTCATTTTGATCTGCACATGTCAACAATCTCAACCCACTTGTTAGGTATAAGCATATGCACATTATTTTCTAATTTTTAACCACAAATTCACTTAAAAAGGCTAAGAATTAATAAAGTTTGGAAAAACATAAATGTGACCCAATGATAATGAAAGTGGGATGAATGTAGTGACATAGTAGTGAAATGGAGGTGATATAATGGACATAATAGTGAAAGTGTAATGGAAATGAATGACATTTTCAAGACCCAACAGCTGCTGACTAGTGGATGTGGCCGATGGTCCAGCTACCTCGTCTCCATGATGACTGCTATATGCTGCTAGTGGAGCCTCATTATCATCACGTGCGGTGCGAGGTGAACGATCATGAGATGATGAGTTGATGCTCGTGAACTATCCATCACGTGTTGTGGCTCGACTACGCCTATAACGTGCAACAATCCTCCTCAGTCACATAACAGTTGTCGTAGCTCCTACGACATATCGCATCAGGCTGTACATGTCACGTGACATGCCTCTCCACATTCGTAATAGCCTATCATCGGCCTGTATGTCTCTGTAATGAGTGGGCCTGATGCCCGCATCAACAATCAATGCATTGAGTTGGTTGCCCAACTCCATCCTATATCTAGTCTCATGTTTACCACACCTAGCAAAAAGCGGTATCGGTGCACCAGCAGGAGGATGTCTCTTTGCACCGGCCTCATCCTGATCATGATCCTCGTCATCAACCATGTCTTGATCGTCATTAGGATCCACATATGGATCATGTGGTGGTTTTGACATCTCCTCGCCATCAAAAGAGCCAATGTCTGCAAAATATATACTAGTACAAAACAATAATTAGACAATTTCATTACACAAATTAATAAAAACAAGTTAAATAACATGTTAGAATAAATATAAATAAAACAGTAATATCACCTCTATCATCTGGCGGCTCATCATCTGTGAAGAGGATGTTGGCACACCCTTGCCAACCTAATCTAGCATAAGGACATGGAACCATAATGAAGGGATGCAGTTGATCATCAACACTGGCTAGTAAGTCCAATGCATCATGTGATATCCTGGCTGGAAACATAGTATCTTCCCTCTTGATCATCATCTACCCCCACATGTGCATATGGGCCTCCAACATCGGCTTACGAGGCTATCGAAAAAAATGAGGCCTCATCTCTGGAAACCTCTCAAAAAATAAACAAAACAGCTCTGAAGAAAAAGGGAAGTTGACCCTCCCTTGTGCATGAACACGACATCTATCTAAGGCTGTACAAAATTGCCACAAAAAAATGGCAGACCACCTGAAAAGTCGTGGCTCTTGTACTAAAGAATAAACATAATACCAAATCGAGCAACTAATGTGTTGCCCGTCACTGGTGTTGTGTGAAATGGTCGAAATGATAAGAGAGAGACACTGCACGTCCTCTATACCAAATGCACCTATACGTAACTACCCTCCAGGTACCTGAATTTCTGAAGGAGATAGTACATGTGCTCCAATCTATCTCTGGGAGTAAACTGACTGACTCTCTGCAACAGAACCAGTTGGAGCCTCTCGGAATGAGGGAAAATCCACCCCTCTCCTTGATAGTCCTATAATAAAATAAATATCCTCCTTAATAGGTGTGTACCACTGGTCAGGACCAACCTGGAAAGCCTATTGGTGGGCATTCCACCTGTGGATAAGATATATGAAAAACACACTATGGGCCTTTAGGGAAGTAGCCTCCTCATAGAACTTGAGGAGGCCTACCTGCCTTAGGATCCCCTGGGTATCTGTTGTAATAGGGAAAGGGTATGCATCTTTGTCCCTCTTTTGTGCCTCCCACTGCGAATCATGTCATACTATTCCGCCTGTTGTTGCTATTGTTCCTCGTCTTCTCTCTGAATCATTGACATATTAAATAATTTTTTTTAATTAAAACATACATGTATTTAGGAATACACACACACACACACACACAGACAGATATATATATATATATATATATATATATATATATATATATATATATATATATATATATATATATATATATATATAGATATATATATATATATATATATATATATATATATATATATATATATATATATATATATATTTTTTTTGAAAAAAAAATAGACTAGTCGGTGCGCCTCAAAAATAGTCACGCACCGGTTCCGGTGCGGATTGTGTTTGTAGCGCCCCGGTGGCGGTGCAATGAAATAAAATGCACCGGCCCCGGTGCAACTAAATTTTTTTCAAGCACCGTTGACTATATCTAATGTCAGAATAGCGGTGCACTAATTGAAATATATGCCCTGGAGCGTATAGTCGTGTCAGCGCACTGACTTCCTGACAATTACATAGTCGATGACGCGGTATTTTACCCGACCGCAACCTTTTGGAATGCCGACTGCAGTGCATTGACAGACTCTGGGGTGGATAATTTCATCAACTCACCGCACTGTTATTCCCATGGTCAGTGGTGCGCCTGGCTAAATGAGCACACCGTATTCTCTTTTTTTTTAATTTAAAATAATGCGGGGCACCTTTTGGTACTGCCCCGTAAACAGTGTGGATATTGTTAGCACCGGTGGTGGTGCGGCATGTAAAAATTACAAGTAGCACCGCTATCCAGTGCGAGCCGAACGGCTCCGGCGCACCGCACGATATTTTTTTTTCTTTTTAATGGTTATTTTAAAGGTTATTTCAAATTCTAATCCGCTAAAAAGCTTAATTATGGAAAAACTAGAAAAATCCTGTACATTTCGACGTCGAGGAGGCATATTGACTGTAGAATTTGCAAAAGAAAATTTGCCCACCGTTATTCAAAATGCAAGCTGGAGATTGGTGGCCAATGCACAGCAGAAGTGCATGCAATGGGTGCAATGGGAGCACCGATGTCAGGGCGGCTCAGAGAAGGGTAAATGGCTCTGGTGCTTGAGAGCTCTGGAGCACTGAGGAAAATGAAAAATGCGGTTTTTTGGCCGTAATTTTTTTTTTTTATTTAACCTTGTTCCAGTGTGTGGGGTTTTATAGGCACACTGGTACACTTACTTACAACCGCACCAGGCGATGTCAGATTTGGTGCAATGTTTATGATGCACCGAGGTGGTGTCCTAACACCACACTGGGATGTTTCAGTTTTGGCGTGAAGTTTTGATGATGCACCGGGGCGGAATATTCGTAAAGCACTGGGGCGAAATATTCATAAAGCACCGGTGCGGAATAGTTGTAAAGCACTAGTTTTTTGGCTGTAATTTTTTTTTCATTTAATGCTATTCCGGTGCATGCGTTTTACAGGTGCACTAGTGCACTTGGATAAGAACGCACTAGCACGTTTCTGTTTTGGCGTGGTGTTTTATGATGCACCGGCAAGTTTCTGTTTTGGCGTGGTGTTTTATGATGAACCGGCACGGAAGAGTTGTGAAGCACTGGTGCGTTACTGTAATAGGACGCCCCGGGCAGGTGTGTACGTCACGCACGATGTCTAGTGTGCCAATTTTTTGTGTCCACCAAGGCTTTCTATGGTAAAGCGCACCAGTAATTGAGAGCTCAGGAGCACTGAAAAATGAAAAATCCAGGTTTTTTGTCGTAATTTTTTTCTTTATTTTACCCTTTTCTGGTGCATATGGTTTATAGGCACACTGGTTTTGTTTCTTACGAACACACCGGTCGATTTGTGTTTTGGCGTGTTGTTTTATGATGCACCGGTGCGGTTTCTTATTATTGCACCAGGCGGTTTCGGTTTTGGCGCGGTGTTTTATAATGCACCGACGCAAAATAGTTGTGAAGCACCGGTGCTCTACAATAATACGACGCACGAGGTGGGTGTGTACAGAGTGCATGGTGTCCAGTGTTCCAATGTTTTGTGTGCACCGGTGCTTTGGAGTTTCAAGAGCACTGGTGGGATGTTTAATGATAAGCGCACCAAACAGAAAACATCCACAAAACCCTCTGCCCGCCAACCTCCTCTAGTAACCTCCGCTAGAAACAGATGTATGGGGTATTTTTCTGTGGGGTTCCTCAAAAACATCCACTATAGGGTCTTTTCCTTGTAGTGGTATCTATAAGAGTCCATGGGGTCACAATATAATCCTAGCCGACCTAACAATGATAATGTAAGGGAACAAAAATAACAATAGTGGGGTTTTATGGGGCACAATAATAACAATATGGGGATTACAGGGGTACAACAATAACAATAATGGGGCTATACTAACAACAATAAGGGACTACATTTGAAATATAGGGACCTAACATAATGAATGAAAATAATGGAAAATGAATAAAATAGAGGCCTCATTAATAAAAATACTTCTGAGGATTTTTTTTTTCCCAAAGAAAAAATCGAACCCATATATTGATTAAGTAGAAGGTTACATAGTATATGCATAAGCATTCAAAGAACTTTGTTTCCCCTTTCTTTTGAACAAAGGAGAAAATGGAGTTGCAGCTGATGAGGAGATGTGTCTATCAATCCTCCAAATTTTGTCAAAATTAATTCTAAGAGACGTCTCCATTCAGCCTCTAGGCTTCCACTTTATTGAGGAAGAGCCCGAAACAGGGATGAAAGCAAACTGTGTCTATTTGAAATCATCAAAAAGATGAAAAACTGGGTGGTAGACACCATTCCAATTTTCTAAGTTTTCAAAAGCATAATGTTTTAAGCAGAGAAATAATAGTCTCCTGGATCTCCTCAATGAGGAAAACAATTCGAAACAGATACAAATAGTATAGAAATATTCAAATAGTATCAAGCAGGAATCTACAAAAACATAAAGTAAAATATGAACAAAAACATCAAGAGTAGTGTGTAAGAGCAGTTGGAACTTAGCAGGAAAAAGGAGGTTGTTCGATCCCTCGGATCTAACCTCCTTCAACTGCTACAATGACCCAGTGCCCCATATCTTGATGAGCGCCCTCCTTATATAGGAGGTTTGCTTCACTATTTTTTTTTCCTCTTAAGTAGCTGCAGCGGTTCCAGCATCTGGTGGAGGATCAGCTTCAATAGGCAAGGCCTGAGCATGAGTCAAAACTTCAGAAGCGGGTTGAGAGGCCTGTTGAGTCACAGTAGGGATTGTATTTTCGATGGCACCTAGACCTTCAACCCCATCCATCAAATCCTCTTCAGAAATCCTGGCCTCTTCAACCCCCAAAGGACGAAGAGGCTCTTGGTTTATCCTTTTTTGTTTTCGCCTTCTTCGGTGCCCCAGCGGGAAATCCTTTGCAAGATGGCCATACTTATGGAAACGGTGGCTTCGGAACGACAAGTGTTCATAATCCAACACTTGAGAGTACTCATATTCTTTGTATTTTAGCCGCATTTCCTCTGCTAACTCTTCCTTAGGATTCAATTTTACCAGGATTCTAGCTGCACTCAGATCCTTGGTCTGTTGGAACGACATGTTTGCTTCCAGATAGTGACCCAAGGTGTTCCCAATAGAGCGAAAGGCAGATTCCATCCAGAAAGGAATAGGAAGGCCTGGTAACTTTACCCAGACTGGGGTATCTTCTAATTTCTCCCTCTAAGCATTGAAAAGAGGAGTCCATTTTCTGAATAGGATGGGTCTCTTCCCAAAATTCCAATTATTTTCTAACACCCATGCTAGGTGTTCACTCTTCTCAATTTTTTTCATGAACCACCCCTTGGCAACAATTTGGATCTCGATGGGGTGTCCTGGGGCATCAAACCATTCCGAGGCCGTCCGTTCATAGATGTAGCTTGTAGAGTATTTTCTGCCTCGAACTCTACCAACAAGAATTGTTTCCATTGCTTCCATAACTTCGTTGATGTGTATATCCACACCAAAAACACAACATGGGTATTCTTCCAACCTTCTAATTAGCTTGGCCTTTTTCCTTTTCGTTCCAGCAACCCTTCCTCTTCCACCTTCCTTGCCTTCCAGTGGCCTTTCAGTCTTGTCTGGAACTTCAAGATTTGGTGTCCCAGGTAGCCCTTCCGCAAGGTTTTTCATACCCTCCCAGGCAGATCCACCTGCTTCTTTAGGGCCTTCTTGAGGTCTCATATACCCAAGGACCTCCTTGTGATTGTCTTCTTTCTTAGGTCCATAAACCCCCCCTTGTTTTCCTTTTGAATGTGCAGAATGACAGACTCCCGCCTGTCTCAACACCGAATGTCTCGGCCCTCTAGGATTTCTAGCCATACCCTTGAATAATTCCTGTACTGAGCTCGCCGCTTCACTACCCTGAGAGAGGAGGAAATTTTCCAGAGAGATGATGACCTACCACTGTAGTGGCTATCGTTTCACAGTTGGTACTTCGCGGGGAAATCCCCTACCCCAATCTACCTCTCTATAGCTTTCTCCCAAGAAGGCTTTGAGCCCAGCATAGCCAAACAACCCATAGCTAGCTAATATATCTTCCAAACCTCTGGAACGAAAGGGAATAGATGAATTACCTGGCACAGATGCGATTTTCTGAGGGATCTGGGGCAGGTCACCTCTGATCTTTGCTAGATTTGACGAAGGTTGTGAAAAATCGTGGGCTACCCCATTCTTCCACGCACAATTAAACTTACTCTGCAGACTCTTCTTAAGCAACGCAACACTGTTTGACATTGCCCAGGCACCCACTAGAGCCTTGTCTTTTTGACCAGAATCGCCCAGAACCAAGAAAAAATGGTCCAAATTTTTGCTGACACCTCTTGACCCCAGACAATGAGCAAGTCTTCCAGCGACGGTTCGATATCCATGGAATCCCGTTCAAAACCCATTTTTGATCAGTGTATTAGGGCTTAAACCACCTGTTCTACACTGATGAAACCCTACCAACACCAACCTCCCGTGCTCACTTCGCTGATAAACAAGGAGGTTAGGGTTTGTGAGTATGGGGACGACCATCCTAACCCTGCTTAACCCTAACCTAAACCGTCCAATCCAGCCTGGTGCATGGACGTTTGCAATGAGCTCATGTGTCTGCATGACTCTGACAAGCTGGGACATCTGTCATACCGTTCGACGCCTTGTTGATGGGCCCTACAATCTGCCTCAGAGCCACCAGAACCTAGCCTTCCTGCCATGATTAGGGTTTCTCATCGCCCTGTCAAACTCAACTCAAACTTTGATATAAAAATTGATTTCTGAAGGTGATTAAGAAAAGACTCAAATACTTCTGAGGATTAGCTGGTAAACATTTTTTAATTCAGTTTTGGAGCTCTCATTCTATTATCTCTATCTCACTCTCTTGGACACTTACAAAATTCTTGGAGCATTCTAGGATTGGGTCAACAAAAGAAATGGAAGAACAGAGAAGGAAAAGGGAAGCAAATATCAAGCAAGGAAGTGCAGGATCAAGCAACTACAATAGGATTTCTTGTAGATATCGATTTTCATGTGTGATTTCCTTGCTATATTTGGCATGCATGGTCCATGCATGTGTGTATTTGGTTCTCTTGTTGTCATTGCCATGGGTTTTTCCAAGTGCGACAGTGTTCTTCAGCCTTGCCTTGCCTTGCCATTTTCGAATAGCCATGGTGTGATGGGTTCTATTTTACTTGGTTGAGCTAGATTTCTAGATGGTTTCAAAACTAAGTGAGGTGGTATCTAAAATAAAGAACATAATACCTAGGTATCCCTAGACCAAATAAGGTGGGATTGTGGTAAAGCTAAATTTTTTGTACCTCGGTAGGCCTAGGATTCCTCGACTGATGAATGGCGGGATATATGGTAAAGCCTAAAGGTGTGTGCCCTCGATCAAGCCTAAGAATCCTACACCGGTGAATGGTGGGATATATGGTAAATCTTGGAGGGTGGAGTCTTCATTGGGCCTAGGAATATTCAACCAATGAATGGTGGGATATACATTAAAGCCTAGAGACTAGGATGCAGGGAAATTCCTCACGGTCTAGGTGGCGAAATATGAAGGCATCCATGCTTGTTTAGGGACTAGTGATCTAGTGGGGATTGCGATAAAGAATAAGGAAATATGGATTGGTTTGGTTCGAGTCCCACATTCATTCTTGGAATATGGCACAAGGGTGATTGGCTGAAAGGAAGATTTGGTTCAACCCAATATATGGTCGGGTGGTATGTGGAAGTACCAGACTTGGTTACCTTTTTCATATGTTAATAATGGCTCCTTCTCCTTTGGTATTTCATGTATAAATGTACTTGTTCATATGTTTCTTTTATGTTTTTTATATCCTTGTTATTTATGTTAGTTATATGTTGGTTATGAGTATGATTGATGACATACTTGATGTATGACTCTTATCATGTTTTGATTAGAAATTGAGTTAATAGTGAATATATGACCTAATAGATGATAATGTAGCTATTTTGAAAAGGCATCAATGCTTATTTACGAATCTCAAATAAATATGGGACCCCTACGCTCAGATATGTTGTTATGACTTGTAGATTGCATATTTGTGGCATGTTTGATGAAATGCTTGTTTTCGCTCTTACAGTTACTTTTCAGGATGATTGTATATGTGTAATAAATAGTGGAGCCTCAATATATATGACAGGGGAATATGGTCAAATATAAACCTTATCAAAAGGGATCTCTTCTCATTCAGTTAACCTTGGAGATAAGAAGAGCTACTCAGTCAAAGGAATTGGATCTTCTTCTTTGGAGTTGGAAACCAAGTTGGAAAAATAACTTGCTCCCTATTTCTTATGGAAGATAAAGGTTATACGGTTTCTCATCTTGATGGAAAAGTCATTGTATGGGGTTAGGGATCTTGTATTGAATATGCTAACAATATTGGGATTCGTGAGGGAAGGTTGTATAGGATTCTAACACCTCTTCCTCAATCTCATGTGCATTTATATATCAACCCTTGTGAAATATGGCATAGAAGGTATGGTAATTGTCATTAAAGATATTTCCATCATTGAATCATATGGTTACTGGTATCCCCGAACTAAAAGAAGAGTGTAAAGGAATTTGTAAGGGATGTGCTCTTGTCAAGAATGTGAAGAAGCCTTTTGCAAGCAGTGATACAAGATCCAACGAAATTTTTGATCTCTTACATTCCAATTTTAGTGGACATATGGCAGAAAAGTCTCTTAGAGGTCATCAACATTATGTAACATTCATTGATGATCACTCTAGAAAAACTTGGATATACCTCCTCAAGTCTAAGGATGAAGTGTTTGAGAAATTTCAAGGCTTCAAGGTAGAAGTAGAAAATTTTATAGAAAGGAAGATAAAAACCCTAACATCAAATAATGGTGGAGAATATAATTCTATAGAACTTATGTATTTTTTCAAGGAAGAAATAATTAAGAGGGCTCTAATAGTTCCCAACAATCCTCAACAGAATGGTGTGGATGAAAGGAAGAACCGACCAAGTGAAGAATGTGTTAGAGACATGCTACATGAACAAGACCTCCCTAAGTTCTTATGGGGAGAACTATTTGTAATGACAATGTATATATATATCCCTCATAAAATTATCAATGACATAACCCCGGAAGAAGCATTCACAGGAAAGAAGCCAAGACTTGACCATCTCTGAATATTTGGATGTATTGTATACATTAACATTCCAAAGGACAAAGGAAGAAATTGAACCCTTCAGGTATAAGAGGCATCTTTGTTGGATATAGTACTTCATCAAAATATTATAGAGCCTACATCAAGGAAGATCAATGAATCGAGGTAAGAACATATGTTATCTTTGATGAAAGCATTGCACACAAGAAGTCCAAAGGAATTCCTATTGAGTCTGATGAGGAAGAAGAACCCATATTTTAAGAAGTATAAAGGCATGACAATATTCAAGAACCTACTAATAATCATGAATAATTTGAAGGACCAAGTGAATGCGTGCAACAAGTCATCATTCCAGGAACTCACAAGAGGACAACTTGGTTGAGGACAATTTACAGGGAGTCGAAGGAAATGAAAAAACAAAGGGAAATTTTAGAGAAAGAAAGAAGCCTAAAATATATTTAGGCTATGCAACTTATATGACTACTATTATTGAAGAAGAACCTATCACTTATGAGAAGGAAAATGAACATCAAGATGGAGAAATGTAATGCAGGAAGAATATTAGTCTATAATGAAGAATGATGTCTTGGAAATTATTCCAATACATAGAAACAAGTCTGTTGTCACTTCCAAACGGGTATACAAAATCAAACATGAAGTTTATGGAAGCATTGATAAGTATAAAGCAAGGTTTGTGGCAAGAGGCTTTTCTCAAAAGGAAGGAATCAATTATGAAGAAACCTTTACTCCTACAACTATATATACAACCATTAGATCATTAATATCTTTGGTTGCTACTATGGGATGGATCATTCATCAAAAGGATGTTAATAAAATTTTTATAAATGGAACAATAGATGAAGAAATTTACATTGAGAAACCATAGATATTTGAATTCCATGATAAGGAAACGCATGTTTGCAGGTCGAAAAAGGCCTTGTATTGCTTGAAGCAGGCACCTAGAGCATGATACACAAGAATGGATGCATATATTCTAAGACTTGGTTTTTTCAAGAGTTATGCAAATCATAATCTCTACATCAAGGTGGTCAAGAATAAACATGTGATCATATCGTTATCATGAGGGCTTCAATCAATGACCCTCTGACATAACATGTGCATTCATGGCATACTAAACAATACCCTTAACTTAACTACATATTGGAAAATACCTCTAAAAATCACATTATTTAACCCCCTACCAATATGAACCCAATACATGACCTTACCAAATTAAAAAACCTATACTTTCACTATATATTGTAGCTATCATTTATATTTAAAAAACCTTTATATTTTTTATTAACATTGTGTTTCATTTTTTATACCTGCCAATATGAAAACCCTTTACCCCATATTATACGCTCAATATATTATTTCATTTTTTTCTCAATATATATCCCCCAATATGAATGCACGTGATATGGTATTACCCCCATAATGAAGTCCCTGTGACTACTATATGTGGATGAATTACTAGTTACAGGTGTAGAACATTGTATTCAAGAATGTAAGAAGTAGTTGGAAGTTGAATTTGACATGAAGGATCTTGGGCTTATGCACTACTACTTGGGATTAGAAGTATGGTAGAAATCTGGTGAACTCTATCTTGGTTATGGGAAATATGTAATAAAGATATTGTAGAAGTTTGGAATGATGGACAGTAAACCAATGATAGCTCTGATGATCAATAATTTTAAAAAGGTGAGAAGTTCAAAATCAAGCCTTATTGATCCTACATGCTATCGAAAGTTGATTGGATCCTTGATGTACCTCGTGAACATGCAACCTGACATATGTTATGTAGTAAATGTTATTAGTCAATACCAAATGGAGCTAAGGAATGATCATGGGATAGCAGCTAAACATATTTTGAGATATCCTCATGGGACGATACATCACTACCTCAGATATGTTGGTATTAAGATACATTTATTGGGCTATACAAACTGTGATTTGGGTGGCAATGAGACAGATGCAAGAAGCACTACTAGCGGATGTTTTAGCTTTTGATATTCTATAATCTTGTGGATGAGCAAGAAACTAGATTCGGTTTCATTAAGTACTTTTGAATCCAAATATATTTCAAGTGGTAGAGAAGTAGTTTCGCTTAGAAATTTTCTATAAAATTTGTTTGGAGGACTGTTGGACCCTGCCATTATACAATGTGACAACCAAAGTTATATAAGGTTTACAGAGGGCCCAATTTTTTATGCCAGGACAAAGTGTATTAGTAATAGGTACCACTATTATAAGTCTAGTTCAGGATGGGGTCGTGAACCTACACTACATCTCCATTGATGAACAAGTAGTTGACATATTTGCGAAGTCTCTTTCAAATAATAAGATTGAGTACTTGAGAAACAAGATTGGACTTGTATATATCTCCTCCCTGGTTGAGAGGGAGCAATGAGGGACAATGTATTCTCCATGTGTCATGCACAAGACTAGGACTAACAATCATAAGTCTAGTGAAGGCACTAGTAGGGGTAATGGAGGATTGGATAAGCATCCGAGACCGATACTTATTGAGGATTGAGAATCCAAGATAGAAGTAGTCTTATGGATTGGTACTCTTTTAGGATGAGGAATGGCATCCAAGATAAGATTAGTCAAAGATGATCGATATTATTTGAGGATTGGGAATCCAAGATAAGAATAGTCCTGGAAGGACATACCTAGTGAACATCTGTATGGGGTATGTTCCTTTAGGGTTTGTCGTGATGGTGTCCATATGTATGCCTCCCAACATTGTTCTCTAATCTAGTGGAGAGTTAGAGTTTGTCAGTCAAGGCCATACTATTTTTGAAATAGAAAATGCTAGTTATGATGTTGATGCTTAAATACAAATTATTAATTTGACTCTTCTTATGAGAATATTTCAATTTGAGTATCCTTGTACCTTGTTGTGGAATTACCAGTACCTACCTAGTTAAGAGGGAGTGCTGGAAAATGTAACTAGGTTTGGTATTCATAATTATCTTTGTACTTGTATCAATATATATTTCTCATAAAAAAAGAAAAAAGAAGAAAAATAAAATTTATTATTATTATTGTTTTTATTTTCAAGCATGTTCTTCATGATTTTAGGGTTTATTGAGTCAAGAAGAAAACTTCTTGTGTGTCAAAGTCCCAGTTGGACTATTTTGTATCAAAAGAAAATTATTATTTGAGAGTGTAAACTTCTGTGATCCATATCATATTAAAATAAAATAAATCTTCCGGGAAATCACATGAGATATTTTAGAACCGACGCATTTCGAACTATTGAATGGTTCATCATCAGTATCCTAATGATGAACTACGTTCATTAGTTCGAAATGCGTCAGTTCTAAAATCTCTCATGTGATTTCCCGGAAGATTTATTTTATTTTAATAAAAAAATATTATTTTTGAGTTTAAAAGAGTCATTTTGACCCCCAAGACCAAGTTGGCACTTCCAGGAGAAGTGGGACAAGAAGAGGCCCAATTCAACCACATGTATGGCTATAAAATGAAGGGACTTCATCCTCATTTTCACATTTACTCACTCAATTTTGATCCATGAGAAAGAGAGGATGAAAATAAGTGTGAAGGTTGAGGAAGAGAGAGAAATCTAAGGAAGAAAGGAAAATATAAATTTTTGATTGTTTCTTCCCACATGTGCAAGAATTATGGGGTTATTCTATGGTTTGTAGGGCTGAAGTTGTAGGTATGAATTGCATATATGAGTTACCGGTTTGAAATTCTAATTTTGACCATTTTTGGTGAAGTTTGACTGGTGTTGACTTTGTGGAATTTGACTTTTTTGGGAAAGGTCCTGAAGGAGGGTTGTCTTGGTGCTTATGGAGGTCTTGGTCTTGGTCTTTAGGCCTTGGATGCCTCACTTTGATCTGATTCTATAAGAAGAGAAGAGTTGACTAGGCTTTTTCCCTTATGGGGTTTTGCCTTGGCTTGGAGCCTATATCTTGTACTCTTTGTGTTCTTGTGATATTCATGCATTTTAAGTTTAGGTAATTTCTTGATGAAAAATACATAATTGGGTAATGAAAGCCAATAAATACTCACAAGTAATTATAAAGTAAGAGTAATCAACCTTAATCTACAAGTACTGTGTTTTCGCAACTCCTTTCCCTTTACTACAAAACCTTTAGGATGTTTCATGTAAATTTATTCCTCTAAGCCACCATGAAAAAATGATTTATTTACATAAATTTCTCTAGTTTTAGTGTGGCTATATACATTAGTACTAATATTAATTTTGCAACAAGGGATAATATTTCACTAAAGTCATCTCCCTCGATTTAGGAATAAACTTTTGTCACTAGTTGATTCTTGTACTTCTCAATTTGACCTACCACATTTATATTTTTCTTGAATACCCACTTGCAAAAAATGGGATTAATTAGGTAACTAGACCATTCCCCATGTCTCATTATTGCACAAAGATTCCATTTCTTTGAGATTAATTTTGACCAAATTTTACCCTACTGAGTTGAATGCCTCCCTAAATAAGTGAGGTTCATCATCAATTGTAGATAACACAAAAGCATACCAAAAAATTGGTGGATTGTACCTTTTAGTTTGTTTCCTTACTCAACCAAACCTCCTCAAGATCAAACCATACAATTCCACTTCTTCATTCAATTCATTTAAATCACTTTCTGTGTTCTTTAAATCAAACATCGATTTTTTTTAATTTCTCCTCCTTTGGAGCATCTTCAGTTCTATAAGTATACCTAACTCCCACGAATATAACAAATTGAATATAAATTATTTTCCTTTTCACTGGTTCACATGGCTTATCCTTTCATTCTATCCTTGTAACTAATGAATTACCATGGAATGCCTTATTATCTAGCTTTGTCATCTTTTCTTTTGCAACATGGACAAAAACATTGTAGCCAAAAAATATGATATGTGTGAATGATGAATTTTCACCAACAAAAATACTTCATGTGGAGTCTTGTTGACCTATGCTAATGAAGGATACATATTTACGAAGTAACATGTAGTATTCACTTCCTCTAGATAGAATCTTGTGCCAATCCCACACTATTGAGCATTCTCCTCGTATTTCCCATTAATGTCTTATTAATTCTCTTAGTGGCTCCATTCTACTGAAATTCTTCCTTAGAAAATACACACATGTCATCCTCGAGAAATAAAAGGAAACATAATACAAAGATCCATGTAGAGACTATACTAGTACTAGCCCAAATACCTCACTATGATCTAGATCTAAGACCCCTTTTTCTCTTGTATCACTAAATGGGAATCCAATAATATTATGCTTTCCATAAATATGATTTTCACATCAATTTATTTATAGAGTTACCAATAAAACCACCAACCATACTTTTCTTTGCATATCTCAAAAAAAAT
Organism: Pinus albicaulis; assembly: GCA_034641835.2. Lineage (NCBI taxonomy): Eukaryota > Viridiplantae > Streptophyta > Pinopsida > Pinales > Pinaceae > Pinus > Pinus albicaulis. The sequence continues at coordinate 592,427,442 of CM076583.1, read as the reverse complement.
TCTCCCAAATTTCTCCCAACATCTAATGCCACAACATAATCTCATCGAATAGATAATATTATGACCCACATGTTCCAGGAACAACTGCACTATCATCCACTTGCATTGAAATTCCCTGATAGCTTGTACAATGTACCAATCCAAACACCTCTTGTTGACACCATCAAGTCTTTAAACCATATTACATGTATCCTTCTTGAATACAATATGCACCCTTAAGTTATGTAATCTATTGATACATATCAGTTTTTTGGTAAAACATGGACTATGTAGAACTCCTGCTAATGTTCTAATCCAATCTCCCTTGAGCATTAGTTTAACTTGACCTCAACTGATTATATTGGTTGTTGAGTTGTCCCTTAGATACACATCCCCTCCATCGTATTCTTCATACTAGAAAAACCATTCCCTATGGGGTGTCATTTGATATGATGCTCCTAAGTCAATGAACCATGCCTTATGACCTAACTGTGTACTCATTGAAGAGAAGTACACATCCCCTCCTTCATCTGTAGAAGTTCTCCCTTCAATAAATTTCTTTTCATATCCCTTGCTCTGTTTAGCAACCTTTGACTTAAAATGTCTTTTGTGATGCCCTACTTTATCTCATTTGTAAGATATTATTCACATTAAATGACCATGACACTTAAATCTTCCCTTCAACCTAGATATCCCTTTGGTGAATTTATCTTTACCTCTATCGAATAGTGGACCTTTCATTCATTGCGTGTCCTTGGTCAATCCTTCCATGTTGTTTCACCTCATCTACTCTGACAATAGAGATGCCACTACATAATCAAGTGTCAGTGTGGTTGTATTATTCCTAATAATCATAACTAGACTATCCCATGAGTTTGGAAAAGAACACAATAGAATGGTACATTTCTCCTCCTATGTTACAAATATATCCACATTCAATAGATGACTGGCCATAATATTGAATGCATTAAGGAGAAACATGACTGAATCATCCTCTCTCATACTCAAAACACAAAGTTTCTTCTGAAGAAACTACTTGTTAACCAAAATTTTTATCTAGTACACATTTCCAAACCTATACCGCATTTTCTTGGTTGTGTACTCTTCCCCCAAGACATTGAACAACACAAATCTGCAAGAAAAGATCGAATCATACTCCTCACTTATCTTTCCAACTTATTCAATTGAATCCTCTATTGACATGCCAATAAAAAGTGTTTCTAGTTGTACAATGATCCATAACTCTTGATCCATGAGGAAATATTCCATTGTAAGCTTATAAAGTTCAAAATTTTTGGCCATTAAAATTCTTAATCTCAATTCTTGGACTGTTATCCAACCTTATTTAAATTAATTTCTATCTTAAGAACCCCATTGGGATAGGCTTATCTCATATTCAACCAATAATGTCTTTGTTGAAAATATCCAAGTCCAATAGCCACAACCTTTCAAGGTAGAGATATCTCCTTGCATCCAAAATGTGCTTTGATACCAAATGTTAAATGTGAGGCTCAAAATTTATAGTTATGGTACCATATTATGAAAGTAGTGAGTGATCTTTAACAATATTTACCAATCTTGAATATTCTTTATATCTAGTTACATAGTTGATTAGACATGTAAACCACTCTTGAAGCTCAATTACCATAAACCTTTAAATTCACATTAGAGAAATTAAGGAACAAAATAAATAATGGCCCACCATAAAGATTCACACCATGCATATAAATTTTACTTTGGAAACCATTTACTAGGAAAACTAACAAACCTTTGAGCTTCATTGTTATTACATTATTGATCAAATATTTAGCCAAATTACAATGAAAATGGACCTTGGTCCATATGTAAGGTGAATGTGCTCATACCTCACCTAATCTCTACTAATCATGGGTCTATCATTATTATTCATTAGCCTTACATCATGCTTTATTTTTCGAGTATAGAAAATCCTAATTCATAACTCCTGAATTAGTTATATATGGTTGAACCATATTGGAAAAGATCTAAGGAATGTCAGGATTCCTTACACAGTTCGAATAGAGTTAGTTTCCCTTCAACCACTAGTTAACAATTAGTTAGTCAACTATGCTCATGCCTAACTATGATTGTTCTCAACTACTCCAATCAATTGCCATTTTTTGTCAGCTACTTGGTTGTCCATTGACTTTGACTGTGGTTCCTATCCTTGATTAAAAAAAACACAAAATTTCAAAAAAAATTCCATTTTTTGTCAGCTACTTGGTTGTCCATTGACTTTGACTGTGGTTCCTATCCTTGATTAAAAAAAAACACAAAAGTTCAAAAATTTTATAATTATAATTACAAGATTCCAGGATTTCCGACTCAAAGTAGCCCATTATTGTAATTACAAGATTCCATCATTTGGATTGTAGATTCGGAGGTCCAGACTACAATTTCAACTGTTGATTTTGAGTGTGGATGAGAAAACCCAAATATTGAATCGAATTATAGTCATGCTAACAAGATACACCTATCCCTTTATCCCGCTATTCTAAAAAAGTATTTGGCTATGGAATTGAGCAATGAAATCATCACATCTCTGCCTCAATTCATCACTTCTCCCATCCACTATCACCATTAGTTCAGATTCCAAAAAATCCTGATGCAGGGCCATCTAATTTCATGTCAGAATTGTCTTGGAGTTTGCCCTGTGTCATACCATTAATGCGACTATGGATGCGCTTGGAATATGGTTGTTTCTTCTCAAGTTGTGTAACAGTAAGGCTCATGGAAATGGAATTAATCCATTCTCTTTTTTCAGGAGCTTCTCTACTTTCCGTACCAGTCCCCTCCAAAGGGTTCTGCTGCTTTGGCCAGGTTTCAATTTCCTGCACAAAAGAACTTGAATCACTTGAATCACTTGAATCCCCATATTGGTCAGTACTAGAAAATAACAATCCCAATTTGATGGAGAGAATAAGGATGATGATATTACATAAAATCAACCAGGAGATTGAATCAGCCGAAGTTCAACTTGGGTGGAACAACATATAGGAATGGAACTTAGCAGAACCTCCCTTACAACTGCCCACTGCCTAACGATGAGATTAAATGAGACAAACATCATGGGCACAAACATATGAATGCCTATGCTTGGATTACATGTAGAAATCCAGTGGAATATTTTTTCCTCTTCAGAATTTTGGGCTTTTGCCATGTGAAATGGGAGGAGAGAGGAAAATCCATGAGCAGTACAAATTCAAGCCCAGTCAAGGTGGAGATGGAACAAGGAAAGAGAGAGGAAAATGCATGATCACCATCACTCTTCTTTTGTGATTGTGGACCTCGTTCTCTGACCACAGAGTATTTGGAGAACCCTTTAGGTGAGAAACAATAAATATTTGAAGAACCCATAGGGGAAGAAGAACCTACATCACCTACCCAAGAAATGGCTAGAAACAGGTAGCTTAAGATCTTTCCTATCAGAGAAACCAATGGGGAGGATATAATCAAGAGCATAAACCCCACTACGCTCCCACATTTCTATGGCCTAGTTTCTGAGGACCCTGACACATTAATGTTTGAGTTTTTTGTGGTTTTTAGAACCTGTGATTACACTTATGATGATAAAAATATAAATTTGTTTCATTCTTCTCTCAAGGATGCAGCCTTGCACTAGTTCATGAGTTTAGAAGGAGCCAACATCACCACTTGGGCTCAAATGCAACAAGCCTTCAATCAGAAATACAAAGATTATTATAGATCCAAGGAGACCAAGGAGGAAATATTTAGAATGACTCAGGGGATAGACGAGTCCCTGGAGGACCATGAAGAAAGATTTCAACTCAACTATAGGAGATCCAACTGCACCCTTGACCCAGATTCAGTAAATCTTGTATTAATCAAAGGAATCAGAGATGAGCTAATGGAAACCCTTAACATGTTTTTTGGTGGAGATATTTACCAACTGAATTATAACGACATCAAGATGGTATTCAAGAATCACTCTAGGGCTACAAGGAAAATATGTAGATCTAGTCAAGGTCTAGTAAATTCTTGACCCTCTACCTCAACCATCAAACATGAAATATGGAACACGCTAGATGATTTTAAGAGTGAAATGTTACATACTTTTGACTTACGAATGGACACTGTGCATATTAAGAAGAAGCAAGAGGATCTGGAAAGGGAACTAGCTATATTTTTCCCTAGATGCACCAAGAGGCATACCAGAAATGAGTGCCAACAAAATGTAATAGAAATCTACTTTGTTTGTGAAGAGAACCATGCAATTGATAAATTCCCATCTCTTATAGGTCTGAAGGCACATCAATGAATAGAAGGTGGCTTGGAGCATCTTTTCTTGTCAAACAAAGGAGGCCACAAGGTCCTCGACCATATCAACAAGGCATGCAATGTGTGCACTATCCTTCTTTCAATCCAAATCAGAGTGCACCTTTCTAGCCTTGGTATCCTCCAACCAACCTTTCCATCCTTAGTATCCTCCAACCATAATTGCATAAATATTTAGTTGGATCATTCATTTAACCTATTTCAGAAAGTGAATGGGTATCACCCTTAGTTATTGTACCCAAGAAGAATGGAAAATGGAGGATTTGCATTGATTAAAGGGAGCTTAATAAGGCTACCCAGAAATATTATTTTCCCTTACCTTTTATTTACCAAGTTTTGGATAGTCTTGCAAGACAAAAGTTATTTTCATTTCTAGATGGTTTCAACAGTTATAATAAGAACCAAATCAGCCCCAGGGACTAGGATAAGACTACCTTCACATTCCCATGCGGGACCTTTGCCTATATGGTCCTTCCATTCAGCTTGTGAAATGCCCCCGCCACCTTTCGAAGGGCAGTATTGAGTACTTTTGTTGATATTGTACATGAATCAATTAAAATTTATATGGATGACTTCACTCCTTATGGAGACACATTCTAGGAAGCCCTCTCTAACTTGTGTAAAGTTTTGAAAATATGCATTGAAATGAATCTCTCTTTAAGTCCAGAAAAAATTGAATTTCTGATGGATCGAGGAATTTTTTCTAGGCCACTTCCTCTCTAAAAAAGGGATTTAGGTTGACCTTAATCAGATATCCATTATCAGAATGGTTCATGTTGCACAGAAACAAAAGGATTTTAGAAGCTTCATAGGACTATTTTGATATTATAAGATATTTATCAAAGATTTCAGTAAAATTTCCTCACCTTTGTTTGGTTTGATAACAAAAGATTCATATTTTTGTTGGACAGATGAATTTCAAGAACCATTTGAAGAGCTCAAATAGAATTTAAAAACTACACTAGTTCTTAGGGGCCCACATTGGGCCTTTCATTTCCATATTCACACAAATGCACTAGAAAAAGCAGAAGCGACAACCTTGGGATAGTTGGAAGGTACATTGCCTTATGTTATCTATTTCATTAGTAAGGATTTTTCCAAGGTTGAACTCAAATATATAGCCACTAAAAAGAGCTCTTGTCTATAGTACATTCCTTGAATAAGTTTAGACATTACCAGGGCACCAATTTTTTGTGCACATTGATCATGCATCCATTAAGTATTTATGAAAAAAATTGATGTTAATGCTAGGATTATTAGATGGTTATTGTTGTTACAACAATTTTGTCTAACCATTGTTGAAAAGGCATGGAAATAAAATGTGGTTACAGATTTTTTATCTAGACTAACCATGTCTGCAGGTAATGAAGAGATGATAGATGATCAACTCTGAGATCAACACATCTTCGCAATATCATTGTTTTCACTTAGTTCGTTGACATATAAAACTTCTTGGTTGCTGGAAAAATTCTTCCTAATCTCTCTTCCAAGGAAAAGAGAAAAAAATTCAGAAAAAGTGCCTCTTACACTTGGATTGGGGGAAACATTTTCAGATTAGGGCTAGATCATATTTTGAGGAGATATGTGAGGGAAGATGAAGTCTTGGATATCCTCTCAACATGCCATGATGAACCTTGTGGATTCCATTGTGTTGCCAATAGGAAAACCTTCAAGATCCTTCAACCAAGTTACTATTGGCCTACTATACATCAATATTCCATAAGGTACATTGCTTGGTGTGATGAGTTCCAAGGGATGGGGAAGCCCACATAAAGGGATGAGATGTCACTTCAAACTCAAGTGACTCTTGAGTCATTTGAGATGTGGGGAATGGATTTAATTGGGCCTATTAACCCTCCATATGGACAAAAGAGGTATATTATTATATGCACATATTATCTAACAAAGTGGGTTAAAGTGAAGGAAGGCAAAGAAAAAACAAAACAAAAGGTGGCATAATTCTTAAGGGAGAACATTTTCTACAAAGTTGGTTTCCCAAGAGAACTAGTCATTGACCAAGGAACTCAATTCACTACTAATTTGATAGATTGGATAATGAAGAAGAATTACATCGAGCATAGGAATTCCACCCCATATAACCCTCAAGTAAATGGGCAAGTGGAAGTGACGAATAGAGAATTTGAAGACATCTTGACAAAGGTTGTTAGGCACAATAAGAAGGATTGGGCAACTAGGATTGTGGAGGCCACTTGAGCCTACAATACTACATGGAATAACACCATTGGATTCACCCCCTTTGAGTTGGATTATGGTAAGAGAGCACTATTGTCCATTGAATTTGAATATAACACCTTGACAATAGCAACACAATTACTTGATCTAGACATCACAAGAGCTCAAGAAGAGAGGGTTCAACATTTGAATTCCCTTGATAAACTTAGGTTATAGACTCTTCTGCATATTGAAGTGGTTCAATTGCAGATAAAGGTTTGGTGTGACAAACACATCAAGAAAAGAACCTTCCAAGAGGGTGATTGGGCCCTCTTATATGACTCCAGATTCAAGGACTTCAAGGGGGAACTTATGACCAGATGGTTTGGTCCTTATCTAGTGGAGAAATTCCATGACAATGGATTTTTTCATATATCGTCAATTGATTAGGAAAATATACCACTTCTGTTCAATGGTTATAGTTCGAAATTTGACAAGAAGTCCCTGTCAAAGGCTGAATTTACCAGTTCAATAAGAAGAGAATTGAATGTAATTGAGAGCCTCAAAGCTCCCAATCCATTCAACCCCTAATGAAAAGAGAAGAAATAAAAAATAAAAATAAAATAAAAGAGAAAAAAAGAAAAAAGAAGAAAAATCCCTAGGTGAAAACCTACATTAGGCACTTGAGGCGAGATCTTGGGCTAAAAACCTCCATGAGGCAACAAAAGAGCCTGAAAAAACAAAAAATATAAAAGAAAATAAAAAGATACCCAAGTGAAAACCTCTTTGTAGGCACCGGGGGCAGGCCTAGTGGGTTGAAAACCTCCTTTTGGGAAGCCTTTAGGTCTCATGAAAAAAAAGAAGAAGATAAAAATAAGAAAAAAATAAGAGAAATAAAAAAATGAAAAGGAACCTTTGCCTTATCTATTCTAACACCATTTCAAGTGAAACAGGGTTCGAACTACAATCAAAGAATAAAAACACATTCAAATAAAGTCAGCATCAAAATTCACCTTCAAGCACTTTCAGTCAACTCTTTGTGGCCATCCCATCCATTTCTTAACCTTTCCCAATCCTTCCATATCATTACCTAGTCCCTCTCACTCGATTTCGTTAGTATCCTAAAATGCTACAAGAAATTCCCTATATTGCTATAGGAAGTGGTAAGTATAAAAAGGGAGCAGATCACTTATTTTTCATTTGAGGACAAGGGAGGGAGTCTATGAGAGTCCAACCATCCATCTACTCCATAAACTTTTACTTTTTCCACCTTTATTCCACTCACCATCCATCGAAAACTTGATCCTTCACCTTTTATCCACCCATTTCCATCACAAGGTGGCTCTCTATCCACCATCAAACATAGTCTCCCCATGAATTATCAAAAATTTTGGAAGCACCACTTTAAGAAAATTATGATCCTGAGGGGTCTATGTGGCTTCTACAAGAAGATAAATAGTCCTGTAACAACCTACATAAAACCTACAGGATAAAACTTGAAGCATAAAACTGGGAATTTTTAATATCACAAAGCTTGAGGATACTCCAACAACATACTTGAGAAGTTACAAGATTCCCTATAGACTACTACAAGATCCTTGATCATCAAAACTAATAGAATTCGATTAGTTGTGGAACCTATACTCTAATAACCTGAATCTAGGGAATTCCATTAGAAATGAACACTACAAAATAATTCCAAAATACTATTGAAGTTTTCAAATTGCATTACTAGCCACCTCAGTATCACCATAAGGAGTTCCAAACATCCACATCAACATCAACGCTCCAGTAGCCTCATACAAGCATAAATTAGCCATATCACTAGCTACAACACCACTAGCAAGATAATAACCAGGTAAGTCTTAGGTATGCAAAGTCCTAGCCCTTTCTTATGAGCACATATTAGTTTAAAAAGTATTATCATTGCATAAAAGAAGAGGCTTTATGGGCTAAATTTGGTTTAGCGATCTTAGGAACCATTGGTACTGAACTAAAATCATCTCCCACATCAATCACACATACAAAGGAAAAGGAATGAGAGAAGGTGATGACTCCAAGGAGTGGACCAATGTGCCTACTCATCACATGGTTTGGTATGTGAAGGTGGTAGGTGGGGGAAAACTCACACAATATGTTGAGCCCATCCATTAGACCACCAACCACATAGTTGGGCCCCCAAGCCTCATTTGGGAGGCCCACAACTACCAATGAATGATGTTACACCCAAACCATCACTTTCACATACTGCTATAGGAAAGCTATATAAATTGTAGACTACTGCTATAGGATAGTTCTAAGGTGTTACGAGAACAATCTAGGGAGCTACAAGAGGATCAATTATGAGCATTATTGTCATTCAAACCCTAGGATTCAAAGAGGATAATCATAGAAGGGGTAAGAACAAACTTTCCTTTTCAACTTTTTGATGTAAATAAGCCTACGAAACCCTATAGTTGTTCCCACTATAATTTTGGGAAGGAAGGAAATTGAAGTGTAAGTGTTTTTGAATTAATGAGCATGATAAGAGGAGGGAATGAAATTGTTTTGAGTTGCAATGGTTGTAAATTATTCCCTCTCCAAGGAATTATAAACAAACTTTCCACTTTATTTCTACCTCAATAACCCCAATTGCACATAAATTTCTAGAACCCTATAGTAGGGAGAGGGAAATTGTTTGTACTACTTTGGAAAAAAATGTATTGAGACTATGGGGAGTGGTTTCAACTGTATGGAGCCCATGGGTGACTTTAAAATTCATCGGCACCCTGACGTTAGGGGCCCTTTTTTCCAATAATTAGTGGTTAATGTTCTTTGAAATATTTAGGGGTTTTGATGATGAGGTCACTCAAGAAATTTGCTCTGAACCTCTAGCCACAAGGAGAGCATGGTATTCAAAACCATGTGACTTGAGCTGACTTTGTGGACATGGACAAGGAATCCTTCTTAGAAACTCAAGCACAAGCTCAATTGGAACTTGGAGGAGCAACAACAAAAGGAGGATCTAGGGAAGAGGAAGATGAAGAAATAATGAAAAGGAAAACTAGAAAAATAAGTGGAGGAGGAATAAGAAGAGGCAGAGGACAAAATAAGCTAGAAACAATAACAACAATTCCTAAAAAAATTCCTGGCCTAGCCTATTGTGACACAAATAGAAGAACAACGGACCTAAGCTTCCTCTAGAACATCATCTCGGCCACAAAAGATAAGGAGAATGGAGGGGAGGGAAACACAAATGAGGAAGTTTTTTATACCTTGGAAAAATTAAGTACCCCAACTAAATGAAAGGTAGGGAGGCCAAGGCAAGCCTCTATGTTCTTCAAGAGAAGAAAAAGCAATAGGGTAAGGCAAGGGAAGCCTCGACCACCTTCTCCAACCCACATCACTATTTAAGATTCAACCAACCATTAGGGGGGAGAATTGGAAAGATACAAGAAGAAATCAAAAGAAATAACCTCCATAAAAATAAAGGGAAAACAACCACAGATCCCACAAAAGGGCTAAGTACCAAGGGGACCAATATTCCTAGAAATATCATCAAGTTACAGGAAATATTTGCAGAGCTATAAGAGGGGCATGTAAAGATACAAGAATGTACAATAGAGTTACAGGAAGGCATAAGAGAGCTACATGAAGGCACAAAAAATCTAATGGAAGGATTTGCAATGCTACAGGAAGGAACAAAAGTGTTACAGTAAGAAACAAAAGAGTTACAGGAACATACAAAACAACTATAAGAAGAGACTGTGGGGTTACAGGAGAAAAATACCAAATTGTAGGAGCCATATCCCAAACCATACCTTGGAAAATTTTATGTCTGGATCGATGCAGAAAAAATACTCCCTACCCATGTTGCAGTCCAGCTTCTCATTGTACTAGAAAAGGAGAGGGGAAGGACCCATAGGTGGATGAAAATTGAAAATCAAAAGGAGTTGAATATGTGGGTATCATGGAGGAGAAAATGAAAAATATAGGGGAAGAAATGGCTAACCTTAGATTCATAGAAGCTAATGTAAGGGACCACTAGTAGAATGAAAACACAAGGCTAAAGGCCCAGATACAAGAGGAGGAGGAACAACTTTCCAACATGGATATCTTGTCCATGAAATCCATACACTATAGGAATCCATCAAAAACCTACTCATTATTCCTTAAATACCAATGGTGCCAATTCCAGATTGAGACATTATCCCAAAATGGCTCTCTCCCTTTCCAAGACTACATAAAATTCATCGAGTTCTATCATAAGAGCAATGTTGAAGATAGATCTAAAATGTTTGAGTTTTACATGAAAAAATTAATATTGACTGACATGAACATTTGGGACCCCAACTCACAGATGGGAGATGTGTAATTGATGGTATTAGCCTCTTGGATCAACTGTGAAGAGGCCAAAGCTTAAGAAATTAAAAGAGTCATGACTAGAGAGGTAGATGAACCCTTGTGCATCAGTGCAGAGTTAAAAGGCCCTCGTTTCATCACTAGTAATCATAGTCTCATCGGTGGAGATTCTAGATTGGAACCATCCTATATAGAGAAACAAGAACATGCAATATTACTTTTTGAAGATACCTTCATATTATTAGGAAATGAGATTATGTCAGAGAAGGTGGCATACCTTTCCACACTTCTTGAGGATGAATGAATATCACTCACTTGAGATGTTGATGAACACTTTGGATAAAACATCCTTGTACAAAAGGATAGTCCATAGATTGGGAATGAATTATATTGAACTCAAGTTCAGTCCCCCTTTACTATTGGGCTTGTAGAGAATAGGGACTAGGTAGAAGAACAAAGAGAATGGGTTGAGATTTAAAAGAATGCAAGTTTACATCATGAAGAAGGCATTCCTTTTGAGATAGATTGGGATGTCAGCAAGGCCACTAGGGCAATGAATGAGTTACATCTAGGTGACTAAGTTTTTCAAAGGATGAGAAACAATTGCAATAGGGGGGTATGATGGGCCTCCCAAATAGGTACAATGCAATGCCCATATGACCATCCTTTGGAACATTTTAACCTCTCCTTTTGCATTTGATAATACCTTTTTCAAGTATAATGTGTTCTTAGGAAGGTTAGGGAATATTTGTTATATCATGTATCCTAATGCATTAAATATGTAGGACAAAGAGGATTTATTATGCATAACACGTTGGATACCAATAGGAGAATATTTATGAGGCTTTTTCCTTGCTTCAACTCATCAACAACTTGGTTGGCTCATGAGAAATTACTACCCCTCAATGGCTGAGAGTTCACCAAGATACCATATGATCCACTTTTGTAGGATTTTTGGAGGTAAGAAACCCTCCCTTAAAGGAGGCTTCCCCTCACTCAATTTTGTATAAATAAGAAATCCTAACAACTCAGTAGGGATTCAAATTCTAGAGGAAAGATAATGACTATTAGAGAAGGAGACTTATGCTTGTTATTTCCATTTTCATGTTACATGTTTGATCAGTTTTGAGGTTAATGAAAAGAATAATTTTTTTTCCAATCTGAGTTTGCTTCAAGGGATCTAAGTCTCCTTGGGTTAGAGACCAACCCAAGTGCTCAAGCCCCTTCCTCTATACATTCCTCTATGCAACGTTTTTCATGCACTTAGTCTAGTTGTGGTTTTTCTGTAAATCTGGTTTATAAGAAAAACATTATCTCTGCAGGTTCTCCTTGGAAGTTTGGTTATGTACCATGTGTGGACAAGCACCAAAAATATTTTTATTTTTATACAATAAGTAGATTATGTCCTAAATTCAACTCATCCTTTCACTGATATTATGTTTTATGAAGTTAGTGTTTTGGTAGTCATTTGACCACTTTTTTTTCATTAGTTGAGCATGTATTTTGTGTGCAGATGGGATCTAATGGTTCATAGGGTAGAATAGCACAATTTTATATGCATAAGAATCACCCCCTACAACACTCCTCCTTCCATTTATATTCATTTCTGCAAACTGTCTATGTGTTAGAAATTATCTCACTGAGCTACAAGAGTCTGTTATTTTTGTTTTTTCTTTGCACAAGTTAGTCTACAAAGTATATCTGGGCTAGGTAAGGTCTATTGCACCCTTGTATAGCTTCCCACCATATTTTTCCACCTTCCTACTGCTCATAGAACCATAAGATTACTCTCGGATGCTTTCCTGTAGCAAAACATGGCATCATGTAGCAATCTTGTAGAAGTACACAAAATTCTTCATACTACGCACATAATTTCCTCCAAAGCTTACTTTTTGCTTCTCATCACTCCACAACATCCTCTAAGACTTGAAAACGAACTTGAGAAGACCAGACACCCTCTAGATTCCTTCCTTTCATCGTTGCAGTTTCAAACCTGCAATTAGGGTATATTGTTTTGGTAATGTGTTAAGTAGAATGAAATTAGTTTTCCTTGATCACTTTTGATCATTTAAATGCTTTTTAAAATATAATAGAATTTACCTAGTTTGTAATAACATGGATTTGTTTCCTACAAGATAGATCAAAGTTACTTTCATGGAATTTAATTTCATGCAACTAGCTTAAGGTAACTTTCCTTCTATTTACCTTTTGCAAGATAGATTAGGATATATTTTCTAGCATTTCCTTTCATGCAAATAGATTAGTATTTATTTCATGTCGTAGAACAAGTTATGCTTCAATCATGTATTTTATTGCAAAGTTAAGCTAAGTAGTTTGCCATTTTTTATTTTGAAAAGTGTTATTTATACATTTCAATTCAATTCATTGCTTCAAAATAGGTTAAGTAGAATCTTGCTTGTTGTGCATATAGCACTGACATCTCTTAAGTTTGTACGAACTCGAGATTAATAAGTTAAAGTTGGTAACCCTGGGAGTTGCAGCATTCTTGTTGAAATATTGGGACTCATCACCTTCCCTGACCATTTCCACACTGGAAAATCTCACCATTTGTTGTTATGGCATGGAGTGGTGTTGTTACCACTGAAAAATGAGGTTATTAACTTCCTCAAGTACTATGTTTCCCCAAGGAAACTCCTAACCTCATAAATATTAATAGGCACCGAGAATTTCATGATGGCCTCCATCTTGGAAATATATATCTTCATCTCTCCTCCACCTATCACATACCCAGATACACCAAACACTATTGTGAAAATTCACACTTCTTGATATTTGTTAGTAGTTGATGCTTCTTTAATGTCTCCAACACTTGCATCAAATGTGAGATGTGCTCCTCCTAGGTAGCATTGCATACTATTATATCATAAAAATAGAAAACAACAAACAAATCTATAAATGAACACAATATATCATTAATTAAGCTCATAAATGTAGTTTGTGCATTCTATAGGCCAAATGACATGACTAACCACTCATACAAACCTTGCCTAGTTTTGCAGGTATCTTCTTATTTGACTCGAACTTGGTGATATACAAACTTTAATTATAGCTTGGTTAATTACTTCGCTTATTGAAACTGAGCTAACAAATCATCTATTTAGGGTAGGGGGTATCTGTTCTTGAGTGTGATTTTTTTCAATGCCCTATAATCAATACACATCCACCAAGTCCCATCCTTCTTTGGCACAATGATGATGAGTGATCCACATGGTGATGTAGTTGGTCGAATGACACCATGTTCTAGTAGTTTTTGCAATTGTTTCTTCACCTCACTCTCTTCTATAACAAACTACTGGTACAACCCAATATTTGGCAATGGAAATTCTGGCAATAAATGGATCTCATGCTCCACTTCCCTCTTAGGTGGTAACCCTTTAGGATCTTAAAACACATCCATGTATGCTTATAGAAACACTTCCAATTATTATTTCTATTTCTTATTACACCCCTCCAAGGATGCCTTACCTCTTACTAACTCTTCTACATATTGGGTTTCTCTAAAAATAAGTGAAACATACTTCTTGCTGGAATTAGTTGATTTATTGGCTTGGTTGGCACTTACCAGCGAAATTTTTTACTTGAATTTATACATGGTTAGGGTAAATTATTTCCCATTCTTGATAAGCCAATATTGGTTGGATTTACACATGAATATTGCATCCTTCATATACATGTAGGGGTTTCCAAAAAGCACTCCACATACATCAAGGGGAACCACATCTAGTTCTACTTCATCAATAAAATTAGCACTAATAGAAAATCCAATTTTGCACGATTTTGTTACCTTTAAATTTTCATCTTTATTTATCCATCCCAACGGATATGGGCTTGGATGATCATGAAATTCCAATCCCGATTTGTTGAATAGATCTACTACAATGATATTCTCCTGCAATGTTGAGTCACATAGAGCATTAATCTTTGTCTTCTTGACCTATATCTTTACATGGAGATTTTGATCATCTTTCTCTTCCTTTTGTTGAAGGCTACTCAGTTTCACCTCCTTTTCCACTAACGTACAAACAATATTCTCATCCATGTCCAAGGTGATTTCAACTTGGTTGCTCAAATGGGTGACCATAAGGTTCTTCTTCTTATTGGCTTTCTTTTTGTTCTTCGGGTTAAGATTTGGATGCAACTTCCAACACTTCTACTCTGTATGGCCACAATTGTTGCATTGTTTGCTAAGATGTTTGCATTGGTTTGTTGTGGCTACCATATTTTTATCTTTTCCACCTTTCCACTTCTTCTTCCCCTCAAAAATGTCTTGTTGCTCCTTCTACTTGGATCCACTTGATTTGCCTTTTTACAAGACTATGTTCTCCATGTATTGTGCCTATACACAAGCCTTGTCCACCAATATAGGCTTGAACAGCATCACTTGCTTTCACTGATGGTTGTATATACCCCCCAAATAATTGAGGAGTATATATGGGTTCTTTGGGAAGATACCAAACATTATGGCCATATTTTCTGAACTCTATGGTGTACTCATGTATGCTCTACCCTTGCTTTGTTCTAAAGTAGTGCTATCGGATCCACTGGTCCTTTACATACCAAATAGGTTAAAATTGTGACTTTATGAGGGTTTTAAAGTCCTCATACTTAGTCATTAGAGGTTCTCTCTCCAATCTCAAGGTCTTCATGTGGATTTCCCACCAAGTGAGGGCATGGCCATCCCATTTTATCCAGGAAAATGAAATCTTTTGTTCTTGCTCAACATTATGGACATTGAAATAAACTTATAATTGCTACAACCAATGATTTAGCTCCAGAGTGTTGATCTCACCTTGGTACAACCAATTGATATAGACCTTTGATTCCATTTTGAGTAGGGATTGTAAATGATTCACGACACCTAAACTAGTTTGATCTTTTTTGAGTCCTTTATTTGGCCAGTTCTTTGTTTCTTCCCAATCTCCAAATCCTCCCTCTGATCTATCCGTTGCATTAGAACCCCCATATTATCTAAATATCCCAAGCTTATTTCTCAAGTTTGACATGAGTAAATTCATATTATGACTTATATCTGCAATGTGTGCTTCCAGCGGCGAAAATCTCTCCTCTGCAAGATCAGGAGGGTCACTCACAATTTTTTTAGCCATGATTAGGTTTTAATTATTTATGGCCTAGCCAATCTAGATCCTTCGTAAATATCCACAATATACCCAAAGAATCCTTCTATGATACCAATATGATATGTAAACTACCATGGATATTCCACTAGACAGTTTGTCACAACAAATATGATAAAACTATATTTAAAAATCTAAAATCTACACTATGGGGGTTTTATTTCTCTTTAGATTTATGGATCTATAAATTATTGTTAATTGCGTGTGGATGAAAATTAAAATTATGCGGAAAATAGAGAAAAATGAAATAAAAACTCACACACCTTGATTTGACATAAGATATGACCTAGGAAACCCTTTCGATAGAAAACCCAGTTGGAAGGTGAGGCCGCTCTACTCCCTTTCTCCTAATAGAGAATGGATGCAAGTACAAAGAAGTATGGAATATGGCCCATGGGATAATAAAATGAAAAAATAATCTATGTGTGCTCTATCTCCTACCCCTCTCAACTATTTTTTCTCATTTATGGAACAAATGTACTCAAAAGAGTGGAACCCCTTTTCCTCCTAGTGGCATGGTAATAATGATAGCCTGATAGCCTACTAATGGTTAGCTTTGACTACCTCGACTCTTAACCAGAGTTACAAGTGTCTTCTTCATCATAATCATGTGGCTAGCCCCTTTTCCATGAATAATGGGGCCTGACGTGCATCCTCTCGAATTATGGTAGTGAAAATGGAAATGTCAACTTCTAAGTAGCCTAACTTTTGTGTACAGACTTCGATTGATGTGATTCTTGTGTCGTTGGAAATATATCTATGTAGAATATGAGAAAAAGATGTGTTGTTAAAGCATAATTTTTTTACCGCAAAAAAATGTCATTTGATGCCTCAAAATTCTCCTAGAAGGTTTCAAACCCCAATTTTCCAAACTGGGTCCTACCGGTAAAAATGCTCATGTGGGTTGATTCCTCCAATTTTTGCATTCTAAATGCATCGAGATGGATGAAAGAAAATATAATGATCCAATATGGATCATCTTCTGCAAATATTCTGAGCTTATTACTAAAGACTGACATGAAGAGATTCTTATTACGGCTTATATCTGCAACTTGTGCTTCCAACCACGAAAAACTCTCCTTCGTAGGATCACGAGGGTCATTCACAAATTCGTTGATCATGATTAGAGTTTTATGAATTTTGGCCTAGTTGATCTATATCCCTTGCAAATCTCCACAATATACCCAAAGAATTCTACTATGATACCAATATCTGTAAATTGTCGTAGATATTCCACTTGATAGTTCATCACAACAGATCTGATAAAACTATATTTAAAAATTGAAAATCTACACTATTAGGTTTTTATTTTGTTCATATTTATGAATATGTATATTACTTTTAATTTGATATGAATTCAAATTAACATGGTGTAGAAAATAGAGAATAGTGAAATAAAAACTCACAAACCATGATTGACACGAGATATGACTTGGGAAACCCTTTCAGGAGAAAACCTAGCTGGAAGGTGAGGTCGTTGTAGAAATTAGTATACACTAAGCAAGCATACATCTAGATTCCCCTGATCTCACAATATTTAACTTCTTGCAAAATACAGAATCATTCCACTGTTAATCTTTTGCGGAAAATTAATTGCACACACATGTGAAGCATAAAAACAATCGCACATAACTCCAGTAAACCCTTAGGAATTGCGTAATTCCTTCAGCCCACTGATTTGACAAATCTGTATACTGAAATTAAGTGCTCCAAGAGAATAAGTTGTTGTTTAGAGTCTGATTATTATTAAGGGCTAATAATAATCGACATGCATCTATTTTTAGATCAGCGGTCTATAAATAGACTTCGCCCAATCTTCTAAAAATAGAATCTCATCTATTTTTCACATTTGACCAACCATCGACAAATAGCCTCCTACTACATATAGAATATGCTCACCATGTCTAAAAATAGACATACACCTAAAAATAGCCTGTGTGGGCCCCACCTAGTTTAGGTGATTATTTTCCAACTAGGATCAAGGATGATGTTTCAGGATACCTCCTTCACTGTTTCTTGTTGCAAACTTCAACAATCACTCTGCTTTCTTTCTTTGAATAGAAAATGGTTGTGAGTAAAAATAAGTATGTATTGTGGCCCATGGGATACTACAATGTATAAATCCTATTTGTGTGCTCTATTTCCTATCCCTCTCAACTAGTTTTTCTCATCTATGGAACAAATGCACTAGAAAAAATGGAACTCCTTTTCCTCCTAGTGGCTCGGTTATTACGCAACTTGATAGCTTACTAGTGGCTAGGTTTGACTACCTCAACTCTTAACTAGAGTTACAATATGGAAGCTTCTAGATTCTTCTTCATCATAATCATGTGGCTAGCCCATTTTCCATGAATAATGGGGTTGATGTGGCATCCTCTCGAATTATGGTGGTGAAAATATCAATGTCAACTTTTGAGTGGCATAACTTTTGCATAGGGATTGAGATTGTCACGATTCTTGCATTGTTGGAATGGTCTCTATGTGTTGCATAGGAAAAAAGGGGCAGCACTAAATTGACAAAGTTTTACCCACAAAAATCGTTGTTTGATGCCTCAAAATGTTCCTGGAAGGTTTCAAACCCCAAATTCCCAAACTGGGTCCTGTTGATGAAAATGGCCATGTGAGATGATTCCTCCACTTTTTCCACTCTAAAGGCATCAAGATGGATGGAAAAAATTATAATGATCCAATCTGGATCAAAAACTAACATCTCATTCCCTACTCATATATTTGCTTCATTCTTTCTTCCTACACCCCCATTATCTCTACATAGAAATCTTACCATTGACAACTCTTAATGTTAGAGATCGCAAACAATGCATTTGATTCATCATCAAAGATCATGAAAAATACATTCAAGCTAGCATCTATGTGTCCCAGTAGCTCTCTTATAACCTCCATCCTTTCCAAGCTCTCATGTTCATGAATATGTGAGGGTGAACATTAGGCATGAACCAAGTGATGATGTGAGTAATGTGCTATTTAAAGGCCCTTCATTATCCATATAGTGGTGGTGGTTCTAGATAGTTGCAACAATAGCACTGGCACTATGACATATTCACCATTACTAACACATGAATATAACACATGGAATGCAGTGGAGTTAACTAATGGAGGGGCATGTAGGACCATGGAGAGGTAGAAATTGACTAGAGTATTTCTCAAAGTGATTTTATGTGTTTTCAATGTTGACATGTGTCTTTTTGGAGATGTGGATGAAGAGAAGTGAAAGCTACAAAAGTAAACAAAGGAAAGGATGATATAATATATTACAAGACACCGAAGCCTTATACCTTATGGATCACAATAAGAGTCTAGATGTTATTCTTAGACTAAGAACCTTGGGATAATTTGTGTTTCAATATCTTCAATTTGAAAAATCCTTCATGAAAACTAATGTATTTACTTTTTGGTAGTTCCTTTAGAAGTCATATTGGGAGAAGAACCATTGAGGAGGATGTGCCATCAACAAGAATATTGATGATTGGGTTTGGAATCAAGAGATTATTGGAGGTTTATTTGGAATAACATTATCTATTTCAAATTAGTACATGAGAGACTGACAAATTCACACTTTAAAGTTTGAACCTTTTACAAGAAAAATCATGTAAAAATTCTTTTAAAATGATAAGTATTAAATGTTGTTTTGATTGAGAAGTAATCATTATAATTTCATTTTTTTTATTGCTAAAATCATTGATGTTATAATTAAGGTTTAAGATAGATCATAAGTAAATGACCTTTGTATTGTTAATAATATTTTATTTTTTTAATATTAAATGACAAACTAAATTTTTAATAATATAAATTTTAAATTATTTAATATAATATTTTTTGTATTTATTTATTATTATTATTTTTCAAATTAAAAAATAATATAATCAAAATTCATATGATTTTAAATCACTTCACATATGTAAAATGTTCTTACCATTTTGACAAAATAATATTGATTTAATTTTATAAATTTATTTTTATAGAATGTAATTTTTACTTTTTAAAATCTAATTATTATACATTAATTTTTAATAACTATAAATTAATTACATAATAATGTAATATATTTATTATATAACATATATTTTATAAATATATTTATGTATTTTTTTAAATAATAGTTTTGATAATCGTTCACTTACGTAATAAATAGTGACAACATATATTGTTAAATCATTCCTTGATATAAAGTGTACTGATTCAAAATTTTATAGACAAAAATCCAATAAACCTTTTAAGATATGTTTTCGCTCCAATAAACCTTATAACATATGTTTTCGCTCTAATAAACCCTTCGCGTCAATGCTAAAATTTCGGGTGGAGAGGGCCCCTTTTTTGTTCGCCACTGATTGCCTTTACGGATACTCGAGATGATGTAATGGAATATTTGGCTGCAGTCAACGTGAAAAGGAAATCAGCCGAATTTTTCTGAGACCATATGGGTACAAAATTTGACTCTCTCACTGAGATTTTGTAATTCAGATTTAGTTAGAGAAAGAAATGAAATACATACGAGCAAAACACAAACACAGTGATACAGTGAAACTTCATTTTTATTAATAAATGGAATGTGTTGAAATTGTAAGAATGCAGATTAGTTCAAAATTGGTAGTTTATTTTTAGGTAGTGTAAATTACAATATCGCTGAAATAATTTTTAAACATTAGAAGTTAAAATTTTTTAAATATTTCAAAATTTCACTTTAGTAAATGAAACATTAAAAAATTTGTGAGTTTTATTGAGATTCTTTGTTACATAAATTACCCTAAACATCCAAAAATCTAATTAAACACCAAAAAACTTGCCAGTTCTATTGGAGTTAGTTGATTCATCAACTTCCATGATCATAACATTGCATACAATATCTATTTGGTGCACTTGATAGTCTATTGAAAAGGTTTAAACAAGAGTTAAGCATTAAGCATTTACTGACTTAGTTTTGTGTTTCCCTGCCACTTGTTAATCCATCAAGTTCCATAATCATAATATTTACATATAATATCTATTTGGAGTACTTGGTAGTCTATTGAAAAGGTTTAAACGAGAATTAAGCATTTTCTAACTTAGCCCACCACTTTAAAAAAAACATCATTTAGAAGTTCAAAACAATCCTAAAAGTTTAAATAAAAAAACTTGAAAAAAAAAAACTTCCAAAAAATTGTGCTTCGGCTAAATAAATAACCACCTATATCTAATTGGATCATTCTATGCAGTAAACAAAACAGAAAAATATAAATAAGAAGACACTGATACGTAATAGTGACCCGGAGATATTTCAATCAAATTTGCTTAAAAACCAAGTCTTCTTATTAATGGAGTGAAAGGGGCTTTTAAGTCTTTTGAAGACTGTTGACACCTAATCCTATGGATGGGTGTGCATATGTATTTTTGTATATTATTTAATATTAGGAAATAAGGAAGGCCAAGAGTCATTGGGAGATGAATCCCAATAGCCTCACCTCCATGTATATCTATAAAGCATGTACATTGTTGACTAATACATTCGTTTCGGTGCCTCCACAGTTTGACGTGGTATCGAACCATAAAGGCTATGGCATTTGCGCATGTGGTGTAACTCCTCTCCTTTTTGCTACGATCAATATTTTTTAATAATTTTTATTTTGCTCATTAATTGCTAATTTGTTATTACGCATTTTCTCTAATATTCTACAAGCATTTGACTCCAGCTCATGCAGCTCTTTGAAAACTGACTCTCATCGTGCCGCAAATTGTGACTTTGATTTCGTGCAATTCATTCCGTTGATTTGTAATAGCCTTTTTTAGCCTCATTCTCCATCGACTCACCCACTTCCCTCACTCCATTCCCTCAACTCTGCGCCCTCTCCCAACGCCTTACCTTCCCTCAGCTCTCTCCCTACATTCCTCACACTTCCCTCACGCATACACCATCGACTGCCTCCTGGTTCGATACAGCTCGGCCCTCCCCTTACAGTACATGGCCCTTCCGGCCCGTCCCAACCATATATGACAGTTTTGTAATACAACGCATACGTTGTCATGTGTTACATCAATACCGCTCCTCCCTCATTCATATCAGTTACGCTCATATTTCAATACCGCTCTCGACTCCTGGTTTGACAGCGCCTGCATACTCCATATTCAATATGCATCCATTTATCCGCATATAATACCGCCTCTCCGCCCACCATATACAGCTCCCACGCAGATTTGAATCCCATTATAATATATATATTCGATGCGTTATGCGTTCTGTATACAACACGCCATCCATATTACATTGACCGTGTTGTTATACGACCTCTGTTGCACCATATAATACTGTTGCACCATATATAATACCGCGTTGTCAACACAGCCATACAGTTGCACCATTACCGCGTAGTCCTCCCACCATACGCTGTCACTCATACATCACTTACGTCCTTTGTATATAATAGAACGTTGTCTGACCATATACAACGCTGTCTGTCCACCATATTAAAACTGCCCCCTCATTATATTCAATACCGCTCTTATACAACGTTGTCTGTCCACCATATTAAAACTGCCCCCTCATTATATTCAATACCGCTCTTATACAACGTTGTCTGTCCACAATATTAAAACTGCCACCCTCCACTTTTCTAATACCACTCCTCATATACCGCCCCTTCATTATATTCAATACCGCTATTATTGTATTCAATACCTCCCCTATATACCTGCCCTCCTTTTTACAACGCACTCACTCATATATTACAACGCACTCACTCATATACATTTATACATCAAGTCACTCATATATTACAACGCACCATATTATATTACGTTCTTCTCCATATTACTTTATTTCACTCCATATTCGTTTTGTCCCCCATTCATATTGTATTACGCCCTTCTCAATACCGCCCCTCATTACATTTATATACCATCCCACCATACATTCGATACCGCTCTTTTCATACAAATACCGCCATTCCATATCACTCTACCATTTCATAAAAAAAAAATTCCCCAAAAAAAAAAAATATATACATATATTTTTTTTTATGCAGAATTCAGTCTCTTAGCAAAGAGTTTGTGTCTTTTTAAATTCAGTCTTCATATTTGCAGCAAAGTGTTTCTGTCCTTTTAAACTGAGTACATTTTCCAGCAAAGATTTTTTTTTTTGTTTTCTCTCCTTCAAGAGAAATTTTCCAGCAAAGTTTTTTTCTCTCCTCCTTCAAAAGAAGATGACAGTCCCTTCATCTTCTAAAGAGGCTGCCTACTTGGCACAGAGAGAAAAGAGACATGCTTCAGGTCCATCCAGAGGAAGAGAAGGCAGAAGACGAAGAAGAAACTTCAGAGAAAAGGGGGGCAGACAATCTAAAGCTCAGCAACAAACAAATCAAGACAGAGGTAAAACTGATGACAAAGACAAAGGTAAACCAGCTGAATCAGCTCATTCTGTTCTAGCACATTGTAACAATGGAGTAACTGAAAACCTATTTGATGTTTCATTTACTTCATGGAGAGATGATTGGTTGCTAGATTCGGGAGCAACATGTCACATGACATTTAGAAAAGATTTTTTTGAAGATTTCACTGACAAAGTTGATGGAGCAGTATATTTCGCAGATAAATCCAAACTCAAGCCATCGGGGGGCTTATTGTCGTTGACTTAAGCACGGTCTTCCGTCACCATCTGGGTTCTGCCTACCGAGAGTTGAAGAAAACACGACACGGTCGAAATCCGGCCAGAGCACTACGATTCCTTGTTTCGGTAGCAAAGGCGGAAGTCGATCGACATCGGATCTAACTCACTTGTCATGGAGGAATAGAAGAAGGGAACTCTCTTGGAAATTCAGAAAGTTCATGCTCATGCTCAAAACTTGCATTCGATTCACATCATGATGAAGGTACATTTCCATCAAGTCTTTTATGGCATGCTAGATTTGGACACAATATTATATGACGACCTTACGTTTGTATATCCTTTAGTGTTGATGGACTGCCTACAATTCCTAGAAAACCTAAGGAATGTGATGCTTGTATTCTAGGAAAGCATAGCAAACAGCCATTCCATGATTCACACTCAAGAGCACATAGGAAACTTGAACTTTTTCATTCAGATTTATGTGGCCCTATGCCTATTGCTTCTGCAAATGGAAACAAATACATGATGACATTTATTGATGACTACACCAGAATGTGTTGGATTTACTTACTGAAGAATAAGTCTGATACTTTTCAAACTTTCAAGAATTTTCATGCATGGATTGAAAATGATGCACAAACACATATTGGCTCTCTACGTACTGATAATGGAAAATAATACACTTCAAACGAATTTGAAAATTATCTTCGTCAACATGGAATCAAACATCAAACAAATGTGCCATATAATCCACAACAGAACGGTGTAGCTGAAAGAATGAACAGAACTATTTTAAATATGGTTCGCTACATGTTATGTTTTCAAGAATGTAAAATTGATGTTTTGGGCTGATGCAATTCTATGTGTTGTTTACATAAAGAATAGGTGTCCTTCAAGTTCAATTAGAAACAAAACTCCTTTTGAAATGTGGCATGGCCACATTCCTTCGGTAAAGCATTTCAGGGTCTTTGGGTCCACCTGTTGTGCCTTGATACCCAAGGGTCAAAGGAACAAACTTGGTGCTAGAAGCAGAAAATGTATCTTCTTGGGGTACTCCAATACCTCCAAAGGATATCGTCTCTATGATGGAGCAAATAAGAAGTTTGTGATAGCAAGAGATGTCATATTTCTTGAATCTTCCAAGAGTGACAAGGTTGTTGAGCGGCAACTTGATCGCCTGGACAGATTCACACATGCAAAGTCTTTCCAAGACTTTGATAATGTGATTCCACACCTTGAAGGGGGGATTCCGATATTGAATCAAACTGTGGAATCATTTCCTGAACCACACTCTCCCCCACATGAAGAAACAACCATGGATGACACATTGGATGATGTGATTGACAGAATTGGGAGATTGAATCTTGAATCAATCCCAACTCAGTCAAGTGACCAGCCTGGGCCATCTCAGAAAGGTCCTCCCAAATAGCTGACAAAGACACTGGAGGATGTTCATCCTGATGAGGTTGGAAAAACAGGAACAAGAAGTTCCACTCAAGAAATCGAAGGTGATGTAGATAATTCTGATTCTCCTGTTGATATGGATATTGCTTATAACTGTGAATTGAGTTTGTCTACGGATCATGAACCAACTTCCTTCAAAGAAGCCGCTTCTCATGATGAATGGAAAGAAGCGATGCAGAAGGAGTATGATGTGTTAAAATGGCATGGAAAGGCTGAGTTGATCACTTCCAGGCAAGGAGCAATTTGGGTACATGTAAGTGGGTCTGCAAGAACAAGTATAAAGCAGATGGCTCACTTGACAAGCACAAGGCTAGGCTTGTGGCAAAAGGTTTTGCACAAAAAGAAGGAATCGATTATGAAGAAACTTTTGCCCCCACAGAAAAATGGACCACCATCCAGACTCTCTTTGCCCTTGGCAACTCGGAATGGATGGAAAGTCCATCGGACGGATGTAAAAACAGCCTTCTTGAATGGAGATCTAAAGGAGAAAGTTTATATGTCCCAGCCAAAAGGATTTGTGATAAAGGGTCAAGAAAACAAAGTTTGCAAACTTGTAAAATCCTTGTATGGCCTTAAGCAAGCACCACGAGCCTGGTATGAGAAATTGACCGAGCATCTTCTGAAACTTGATTTCAAACATTTTGATCTTGATGATGCACCTTTGTTTGTTAAGAAAGTTGGAAAAACAGTTGTATATCTTGTGGTATATGTAGATGATATTTTGATAATAGGAAACAATGAGAGCTATATTGCATCCATGAAGAAAGAGTTGAAGAAAGGTTTTGAAATGACTGATTTGGGTCATGTTCTGTTGCTATTTGGTATTGAAATAGACAACATCCCTAAATTCATATTTCTTTCTCGGAAAAGTACATTGGAGATCTCTTGAAAAAATTTGGCATGGATGAATGTAATCCCTTAACCACTCCAATGGAACAAAACTTGAAGCTCACATCTATTGAAGGGAAGGAATTTGAGGATGCAACTAAGTATAGACAGCTTATAGGAAGTCTTATCTACCTGACCACCACCAGACATGACATTTCATTTGTTGTTGGAATCCTCTCAAGGTTCATGTAAAAACCTTGTGAAGGACATTGGTCTGCTGCAAAAAGAGTGCTAAGGTACTTGAAGGGGACTCAAGACTTTAGACTCAAATATACACAGGTAGGTGACTTCAGCTTGATCGGATACTCTGATTCAAACTTTGATGGTGACAAAGAAATAGGGGTGTCTGCTATAGGTTACACCATGATTCTTGGATCAGGAGCTGTCTCATGGAGATCACGCAAACAGTCAGTTCCAGCAGATTCCATGACCAAGGTAGAATATGTAGTAGCAGCTGAAGCAACAAAGGAAATTGTGTGGCTCCAGAAAATCCTGGAAGATTTGCAGATGAAACAAATGTATTCCACACCACTCATGATCGACAACATACGCAATAAAATTGTTAAAAACCCAAAGTTCCATGATCGAACCAAGCATATCAATACAAAGTATCATCTAATTAAACGTCGTATTCGACCAAGCTCACCATCACCATCATTGTTCACAAATGAGCAATGGACATCTTCTGCAACACTTGGAAGAGAAAAGTTTGAAAAGTTCAGATCGATGCTTGGACTCACCAACATCCCTTCGGATTAAAGGGGGGAATGTTGACACCTAATCTTATGGATGGGTGTGCATATGTATTTTTGTATATTATTTAATATTAGGAAATAAGGAAGGCCAAGAGTCATTGGGAGATGAATCCCAATAGCCTCACCTCCCATCTATAAAAGCATGTACATTCTTCAGCGAATATACATTCTGATTTGAGGAGTTACCTCCTGGTTTGACAAAGACAGAAAAAACAGAGTTTTTTTTTAGGGTCATAACAAGTTTTCTCATATACAAGCTAAAGTTTATTTGATAGATAAAAAAATATCAAACATGAGGACACCAATAACACCAGCTAAAAGTAGAAGATTACTGGAAAAACCCTGGTGCAGAATAGGAACCGGGAACTTTGAACCTGAACTCTTTGCATGCCCTGTTTCAACCACTAAACCGTAACCTAATAAATAAATATTCATACCCCATCGAACCGAGCTCAAGCAATTAGACAGGAGTCAGCCACTGGGATACCATGGCCAATCGAGTTAACCCTCTCTAACAAATTGATTCTGATCTTTTTCTGGGACAGGAGTCAGCCACGGGGATACCATGCCCAATCAAGTTAACCCTGACTAACAAATTGATTCTCATCTTTTTCTGGTTATATGGATTGGGTAACGGGAGACAATCATGGGGTGTTTATTTTGATATCCAGAATCTAGTTTTATTCAGCATCTAGTTTCAAACAAATAGTATACGGTGGAGTTTACCAGGGAATAAATGAAAATATTGACTAAAAAACAGCAAAATTTTGAGCCTGATTTGTTATGTAACTTATAGACTTAAAAATTAGTACTACAGTAAAATTTCAAAAATTAGTACTACAGTAAAATTTCACAACTGGTCACTCTATTATTTGTGATGGAATAGATGATATGATGAATTAGATAAAATATTCCAATGAAACTACATCCCAACATATGTAGCAATCTATTGTAGTTACCGACATCAAAATAAAACAGAGAACAACCAGAAGATCGAAACGAGACGAAGAGGAAGTGCCTCAGAAATTTTACAGTTATTAATATTATTTTTAGATGGTATGAGATAAAAATATTCCACTGTTAATTGCATACATCAAAATTAAAATACATCTGCCAGAGAGCCTACAAATACAAAGATGAAAACACTGAAACTGAAAAAAAAAACACAGAAGTTCAAAACTCTTATAATTATAATTACAAGATTCCAGGATTGCCAACTAAAAGTTCAAAACTCTTATAATTATAACTAAAGATTCCAGGATTCCTTTGGATTGTAGATTCGGAGGTCCAAATTACAATTTCAACTGTTGATTTTGTGTGTGGACGAGAAAACCCAAATCTAGAATCGAATTACAGTCAGGCTAACAAGATACAGCTATCCCTTTGTTCCGCTATTCTGAAAATGTATTTGGTTACGGAATCGAGCAATGAAATCATCGCATCTCTGCCTCAATTCATCACTGCTCCCATCCACTGTCACCATTAGTTCAGATTCCACAATAGCCTGATGCAGGGCCATCGAATTTTTCATGTCAGAATCGTCTTGGCGTTTGCCCTGTGTCATACCATTAATGCGGGTGCGGTTGCGCTTGGCAGATGATTGTTTCTGCTCAGGTTGTATAACAGTAAGACTCATGGAAATGGAATTAATCCATTCGCTTTTTCCAGGAGCTTCTCTGCTTTCCATACCAGTCCCCTCCAAAGGGTTCTGCTGCTTTGGCCAGGTTTCAATTTCCTGCACAAAAGAACTTGAATCACTTGAATCCCCATATTGGTCAGCACTGGAAGTTACACAGAGCAATCCCGATTTGATGATCCATTCGCTTTTTCCAGGAGTTTCTCTGATTTCCATACCAGTCCCCTCCAAAGGGTTCTGCTGCTTTGGCCAGGTTTCAATTTCCTGCACAAAAGAACTTGAATCACTTGAATCCCCATATTGGTCAGTACTCGAAGTTACACAGAACAATCCCGATTTGATGGAGAGAAGAAGAATGATGATATTACACAAAATCAACCAGAAGACTGAATCAAGACGGTGAAGTTCAACTTGGGTGAAACAGCATATAGGAATGGAACTTAGCAGAACCTCCCTTACAGCTTCCCACTGCCTGATGATGAGAGCCAATGAGACCAACATCATGGGCACAAACATATGAATGCCCGGATTACATGTAGAAATCCAGTGGCATATTTTTTCCTCTTCAGAATTTTGGGTTTTTGCCATTGATTCCTCTGCTCCAAGAGCGCCACCTCCTTCCCCTGCTAATTGGGATTTATAGGAATTTGTGATAGTGGATGCCAATGTGAAACGGGAGGAGAAAGGAAAATCCATGAGCAGTACAAAGTCAAGCCCAGTCAAGATGGAGATGGAAGAGGGAAAGGGAGAGGAAAATACATGATCCCCACAAAGTCGTGGTTAGTCAAGGTGTAGAGAGAAAAATTGAGGGCAGTGGGCTCCCATGGTCTGCAAATATAATAATTGCTCAACTTTGATTGATTTGGATTTGGAATGCTTAGATTTATTATGTATATCTGTCAAAATATCGCTGGGCTCAAAGAGGTGAAGTTGGAATATTTTTTAATCCATGTTGTTTTCGAACTGGTTGAAAATGAACGAGTAATTGTCTTTATAATCCTATGGGACTCAGGAATTTTCTTTTTATCTAACTGTTATTGATGCCCATGTTTCCAAGCTCAATCTTTTTCCATTGACCAAAAGGGTTATGACAATTAAAACTCCATGGTATCAGTGGATAGAGGATAAAATTATTGAAAGTGTCTTTTATGAATGATTTCGACATCATTTAAAAAAATTAATGATCTTCATAACCATCTAAATCATACTGTCGAATTGTCCCACAAAGTTTCCGCGTTTTCGAATCGATTCAAAATCCAAAATTTGAATTTTCCTTTTTAAAAGAAAACCAGAAAAAAATAATCCCATTTGACCTCACAACAATAAAAAGAAGGGTTTTCCTTATTTAAAAAAAAATCCTGTTAACAGACACCAGGCAGTTACCAGGAAGCCCACAAATACATGCGAAGCATCGTCTGTCCCTTCGTGGATGTATCGCTTACACTTTTTCTATTCTGGCCAGACAATGGAACTGTTCCAGTCATACAGGCAAGCTTGTAACCCAGGTTCAACTTGATCGCTCATTGGAAGATGATAGTAGGTTTAGAGATCAAACAATTTGACATCAATCACTTTCAACCTTCAAACATTAATTCTATGATGTTAAATTTTGATATTTATGTTTATGAGACTGTTCAGATTCATAGTTTTAGACAAAATTTTGAATAGGTGTTTTTCTCTTTCATTTAACACCTGATTTTCAGTTATCTTCAATGAAGGTATGAGTGAAAGAAAGAAATCATGGATGAGACAAAACAACAAATGGATGCAAAAATGGAATATTTACCTTAATGCATGTCCCACAAATAACAAGGAGTTCAAGAATTTTGTGCTGGAGAAGTTCCATAAGGGTATATGGGGAAAAGAGTTGGGTAGAAAGAAGAATTATTATGTTCAGGAATTCAACCCCACTTGTGATCTCCAACAAAAACAATACATTGGAGCTAGCATTCCGTGGATAGCAAAGGTTTTTATTGCTCAATTAAGAACTAACTCACATCAACTTCGGTGTGAAACGGGACGGTGGAAGAGACCTAAAAAAGCTTGGGAAAAAAGGGTATGTAATTTTTGCACTTTTGGGGCAGTGGAATCAAAAAAGCATTTCATTTTGGAATGTGATGCTT
Organism: Pinus albicaulis; assembly: GCA_034641835.2. NCBI lineage: Eukaryota > Viridiplantae > Streptophyta > Pinopsida > Pinales > Pinaceae > Pinus > Pinus albicaulis. Next base: position 592,397,020 of record CM076583.1, on the reverse strand, counting down.
TCAGAGACATCAGGGACAGTAGTTGCAATATGTTAGCATCATTCTGTGGCATTGTCTTTTCAATGAGGGAACTGTTATCAATTTGAGTAAGAAAAGCACTGAATTACAGAAGGCAAAAAACAAGGAAGTTGGTAGTCCCATAGACTATTTTTAGTCTCATGGACGTTAAAATATCATTCATTCATTCATTCAATTTGAGGGTATAATATTCATTTTCAAAGTGGATTTCTTATCTTTTAAATTAGCATAATATGAGTAAACTTGTTTGGTTATTTATAGAAGTTGGAATTAAAGTAGAAATAAAATTGGAATATTTTGAAACGTCAATAAAAACAAATTTCACATCAATTTAAGGGTTCAATATTATTTATTATTTAAATATTTAAACAATAAGACTCAAATTTATATAATTTAAGTTTTTTACGATTTTACAATGGTATTGAATTTATTTATACATTTAAAAATGTGATTTAAAAATGAAAAATTACTATCTCATCATAAATTATATTGTTGGATCTTGCATTGCTCCAGGTGGAGGACTTAAACACTTTTAAAGTAGAGTATGGAGTATTACAACACTTAAAAACCAAAATTTAGAATTTTTAAGATATGTCAAATATCTCTACGTAACTTAATTATAACCTTAAAATTAAATTTCTCGGATGGGATGTTTACCAAGCAAAAGGGAGGGGGTTGTCACCCTCTCGCCTGGCCAAGAGACTAGGGGACATGACAGAATGCCCTCGTAGTGGTCATTAATTGTTTGAATGAATTTGAAGTGATGCCACTTGTAAACATTTACAATGGCGATTAAACTTCTTTGCACTCCATACACTAGTATAATGTGCCTCGACTACCATATGCCTCTCCAAACTGTATGTTAGAGCTTCTCTCATGTGAAGCATCAATCCAAGCTAACATCAAGTATGTCAATTCATGTTTTGGTTCAAGCAGTTCATATTTATATAGTCATCAGCTCCCAAAGGCCTCTATTCCAAAAGTAGACTTCAACTCTCATTAAATATTATTAGACTTCTTTGTTAGCACATCTTTTTGACACTTGGCCTGGCACATACCTGCAATTTTTGGCATATCTCCAAAATTCCAACAAGGAAGGCCATCACATTGCTAATTTGGATTGTAACTCTCAAGAAAACCGCCACTAGACCACTCAAGAGCTTGGTTTCGCCTTGGTGTCACTTTTTCCTTACAGGTTCATAGGGTATTTTATGGCTTTCGCGCTCTGTTTTCATTCCATGTAATATTCCCAATTAGCAGCAGCTAATTGGAAATATTAATTTTGCTCAATTTTTCTTTTCTAATGTTAGTCAGTTAATAAAGGGGGTGGTGGGGCCCATAACCAACACTTAGGAAATAATAATTCCCTATAGTCACTTGAGCAAATATTATTTGGCAGTGTGCGACCCAGGAGGGCCAAGTGACAACGCAGGGAAGGGGCAGCGTGGAGACAGTGTTGGCTAGGCAGCGCAGTGGCAGTGTGGGCCAGGGCAGTGTAGTGGCAAGAACAACGTGGCCAAGAAGGGATAGTGCAGATGAGTGGGGCCCAAGGGGGAGCTAAGCTCTCGAGCATAAAAGGGAGAGGAGGCTTACCATTCAATCATTCTATTATGCATTTTATGATTTATGTCTTTTGACATTGAGCACGCTTTTGCTATTTGCGAAGTCTGCAAGTGTTGTTCAGCACACGGGTGTCTCCGAGCAGAGATACCAACCTCAGCCTCGGGGGACTTCGAGTGCCCACTCAGGTGAGGAGTTCCACCATTGTTTTCCAGAGATTAGCACTCGGCATCCTTTAGCCAGGAGCATGCAGTTTCTCAGACATTGCAATCCCTCTAGGAGATTGCGCAGTTTGGAGAGGAGGCAGCACCGGGAGAGAAGGGAAGTAGGAGATTCAGTCTGGGAGCATTGTGAAGGACCAGCCCTTCACAAATCATCTTTTGCAGGAGGAGGAGGCTACCAGTTACAATTTATCATTTAAGGGCCAGCGTACTCATCTGGAGTGCATGATTTTCCAAGGGAGGTCAATTTCCGGGGTCGGCCATTCTGAGATTCCTTCCTGGGTTTTTCCGGGTTATTGGAGGAGAGATTGTATCCCGATTTTCACATTTTTCTGAGTAGGAGAACAGCCCCAAGGAGCAGCTCCATTCGAGCAGTAGCAGCAACAACAATTCTGGAGTTATGCATTCCATGAGGGAGCAGCCATTCGTTGATAGATTCTCATATTACTTGTTTATGTTGCTTTATATTACTGTTTATTTCCTATTCAGGATATTACAGTGGTATCTGAGCTCATAGACTTAGATTAGCTTGTGGAGCAGATCAGTCTATGACACCGGGAGGGAAACCATATATCACCTACCAGGAAGAAAATACAAGAGCCAAGAGCGAAGGCTCGAGGCCACTTTTGGAGAGGGGCATTGCATTCCAATGGTGGACGTAGAGGAGGAAGAACCTATGGTAGAGGAGAGAGATGAAGGGAAGGATTTCAGGCAACTCCTCCTAAAATATGTATAGGAGCTCTCAAGGTGGATTGAAGAGATGGGGCAAAAGTTGACAGTGGACCATAGACAACACAAAACCCCAAGGGGTTTTCACATTGGTGAGGGATCTGGTATTTCCCATCACATATAGGAGAAACCCACAACGCAGCAGGTAGTGTCACTCACTACCTCGCGTTCTACGATGCCCACATTCCTGACTACAGGCACCGGGACGGGAGGACCTCAGGAGCCGGAGCCGGTTCATATGGGAGATTATTTTGCGGAGTATCAGTCCTATGGGTGAGTGTTTGGTGAAGCTCTCACTTTTCACAATTTTTTCCAACTCAAGAAGGACAACAAATCCCACAACCAGAATAGAGGTGGCAGGTACACGCATGATGGTGAGCTACAATGTACGGTGGGCATATTTTTTTCTTGCGAACATTTGATAGATCCTCAAAATGTTCAGCAAAAGCTTGGGTGGAAAAGCTGGACATTTATTTCCAGCTCAACCAGATGGCAGAGGGAGAGGCCATCAAGGTGGCAGCGCTACACCTTGAGGGAGAGGCCCATGACTGGTGGTTCCATGGGATGGCCACGCTGGGTCACTCGAAAGTGACAACGCATGCAGAGTTTACACGGAGGTTAGTGGAGCGATTTGACCGAAAGGATTCAGAAGAGTATTTTGTTGAGCTGACCAAGCTCAAGTAGACCGCGAACTTGAAATATTACATTTTTGAGTTCTTGAGAATTTCAGTGATGGTGCCCGACTTGTCCTCAGCTAGGAGGATATACATATTCATTGATGGGTTAGAATAACCTTTGCATTTGTTGGTCATATCCACGAGGCCTGATACACTTCAGGATGCCATCGGGAGGACCAGAGACTTGCAGGATGCTTTTCCCAGGACCAGAGCTCCTTTCCCCCAGAGACCGGCATTTCAGCTGAAGGGGAAGGACATGAGAGTTCCACCTCCAAAGGGGAACCAAGGTCGGGGGCCTTTGGACGATGATACCCGAAGAGACTTGAGATGGAAGAAGCTATGCTTCACATGCCAGGAGCCATGGGCACCAAGTCATCGATGTGTCGCGAGAAAGGCACATTACATAGAGGTCTTCTTCGATAGTGAGGGGGAAGAAGATGCTTATGAGGGGTTGGAGACAGATGCCAATGTTGTAGTGCAGAGAGGGGATTATCCACCACCTCCTCCCCCAGGAGCAGGAGAAGCAACGTTTGCACCCACAGGAGGAGTCCTTGCATCCTTGCGAGGGGTTCCAAAGTATTTGACACTGCGTGTCCATGCCAACGTTCAGGGACAATGTGTTTCAGTTCTAGTAGACAGTGGGGCCACCCACAACTTTATTGATGCCCAGCTGGTAGAGAGGAGGGGCATACAGATAGAGAGCTTTGATGGCTTTTCAGTACTGGTACCGGGTTCCAGAACTATGCAGTGTGCCAGATACGTTCTGGCACTAGCCGTAACCATGGGGAATTACACGATGACATATCATTTTTTTGTGGTCAACATTCCAAACACCAACATGATGCTGGGGGTGCAATGGTTGACCACGCTGGGGAAGGTCACCATAGACTGGGAGACTATGGAGATGGAGTGGACGGACAAGAAGAGCGGTAAGCATGTTATGATCAGCGGCATGCACACATATCCTCCACAGATAGTTTCAACACACCGGATGGAGGAAAAATTCCGGCAGGGAGATATAGAGTGGGTAGTGGAGATGCGTATCTCAAAGGCAGGGGCCACAGGGCAGGCAGTTCACCCAGATGTGCAGTAGATTTTGGACAGATATGCTATGATTTTTGGGGATATACCTCCAGGACAGCCACCAGATTGAGGGTTTGAGCACACCATTGAGCTTGAGCAGGGTATTCAAGCTATGATTACCACACCCTATAGGCATCCCAAATCCTATAGGGATGAGATTGAGAGAGCCATTCACGAGCTCTTAGTATTGGGACACATCCGGCCTAGTACTAGCCCATTTGCTTCTTTTGTTGTATTGGTGAAGAAGAAGGATGACACACTGAGGATGTGCATCGATTACGAGGCTCTCAATAAGAAAACGATGAAGAATCGATACCCCATCCGGTGGATTGACGAATTGATGGATGAGCTGAGGGGATCGAAATTATTCTCCAAGATTGATCTGAGGTCGGGCTACCATCAGATTTGAGTGAGGGACCAGGATGTCCCCAAGATGGCCTTCAGATGTCACTATAGCCAATTTGAGTTTTTGTTGATGCCCTTCGGGCTAACCAATGCTCCGGCCACCTTCCAGTCCTGCATGAACCACATCTTCCGTGGTCAGTTGAGGAAGTTCATGTTGGTATTCTTCGATGATATCATGATATACAACTGCAATTGGGAGGATCATTTACAACACATTGAGGCTCTATTGTGTATCTTGCGAGTTTGGGTTGACAGAGATGCTCTATTTGGGGCATATCATTGGTGTGGCCGGAGTGAGAGTCCACGAGGAGAAGATCTGGGCCATCTAGGAATGGTCAGAGCCGAGGAATGTGACAAAAATCCGGGGGTTTGTAGGCATCTACACCTAATATCGGAAATTTGTCAAGGGGTTTTCCCAACTTGCTGTACCCCTCACAGAACTTACCAAAAAGGGGGCATTCAATTGTACCAACACAACGTAGAGAGCCTTTGAGAGGCTCAAGGAGGTGATGAGTAGTTTCCCAGTATTATTCTTGCTGGATTTTATGCAGCCTTTCATCTTGGAGTGTGATGCTTCAGGAGAGGGATTGGGCACGATTTTGATGTAGGGAGGCCACCCCATAGCTTTCGAGAGCAGAAATTTGTTTCCACATGAGAGGTTGTATCCTATATACGACAAGGAGATGTTGGCCATTATGCATGCGTTGGCCAAGTTCTGGTTGTATCTGGTGGGCAATAGGTTTCGGGTGAGGACTGACCACAATAGCCTCTGATTTTTCCTAGAGCAGAAGAAGTTGTAGGAGAGGCAGCAGAAGTGGGTCAGTAAAATCCAGGCATATGGATTTGACATTGAGTATGTCAAAGGGAAGAACAATGTAGTGGTTGATGCTCTATCTCGCAGACTGGCAGTGTTGTCTTTGATGCGTATAGACACATACTGAAGGGCTCAGCTATTGGTGGAGTACTCCAAGGAATGTTTTTCCTGTGAGGTGTCGGATGGCCAGATCACAGATGACAAGTATAGGGTGATGGACGAGGTCATTTACTTCAGGGACAAGATCTTCTTAATTGAGGGTTCTCAGCTCAAGGAGAAGATATTGCATGCCTCCCATGACTCACCATTGTTGGGTCTTCAGGGGTTCATGAAGACTTACAGGGACATCACATAGAGGTTCTCTTGGAGAGGCCTCAAGGAGGACGTACTCCGGCATGTCTGAGAGTGCGAGGTATTTCAGAGGAACAAGGGAGAGATGAGTCACCCAGCTGGACTGCTACAATCACTTCCCATTCTAGAAGGAAAGTGGGAAATCATTTTGATGGACTTCATCATTGGGTTTCCCACAATGTAGGGCAAGGACTGCATCTTTGTAGTCGTTGATCGACTAAAAAATTATGCTCATTTTTTTCGCCATATCCGCACGACACATAATAGCACAAGTGGGAGAGTTGTTCTTCAAGGATTTTTTTCAGATTGCATGGTCTCTCGAAGACCATAGTCAGTGATAGGGGACAACCATTTCATGGGCAGGTTTTGGTAGGAGCTCTTTCGTTTGGTGGGTACCGAGTTGACTCCGAGTACCAGCTATCACCCTCAAATGGATGGGCTGACAGAGATAGTGAACAAGTGGCTGGAAGGCTACTTGTGAAACTATGTCATAGGGCAGCAGAAGACATGGCTGCGTCGGCTGCATTTGATAGAATATTGTTACAACACCACTTTCCATATGTCTATCGGTATGTCTCTGTCATATGCTTTGTATCATTATCATGCTCTGAATTTTGCTGATCTCATGTTTGGAGCTAGCAAGGCCCCTAGGGCCAAGGATTGGATCCAAGAGAGTCCGGATATACTCTATGCTCTTAAGGATAACCTAGCCACTGCACATAACCAGTAGAAGTTGTATGCCGACAGAGAATAGGTAGAGAGGCAGTTTGAGGTATGGGACTTGGTCTACCTACGAATTCATCCATATCAGCAATCTACACTGAAATAGAAGGGGGGCGAGAAGCTCAAGCTCCGCTTCTATGGGCCTTATAGGGTGTTTCGCAGGACAGGGGAGGTTGCATATGAGTTGGAGCTGCCCAAAAGTAGCAGGATCCACAACATCTTCCATGTATAATGCTTGAAAAAGTCATTGGGGCAGAAGGTGACTGCAATAGAGGAGCTTCCGCCTATAGATGATGAGGGGCATTTGGTGTTACAGCCAGAAGCCATTATTGACACCAAGGAGATACAGCTAAGGAGTAGGACCATTAGGAAGTACTTGGTGAGGTGGAGAAATTTTTTGGATAAGGATGCCACTTGGGAGAGTGAGAAGATCTTACAACATCTGTCTTTGCAGTTGCTTGAGGAGAAACAACATTTTGGTGGGGAGGACTGTAATATTCCCAATTAGTAGCAGCTAATTGGAAATATTAATTTTGCTCAAATTTTCTTTTCTAATGTTATTCAGTCAATCAAGGGGGTGATGGGACCCATAACCCACACTTAGGAAATAATAATTCCCTATATTCACTTGAGAAAATAGTATTTAGCAGCGTGGGACCTAGGAGGGCCAAGTGACAGCGCAGGGAAGGGGCAACGTGGAGGCAACATGGGCCAGGGCAGCACAGTGGCAGGGATAACGTGGCCAAGGAGGGATAACAGAGATGAGTGGGGCCCAAAGGGGAGCTAGGATCTCAAGCATAAAAGGGAGAGGAGGCTCACCATTTAGTCATTATATTATGAATTTTATGATTTCTATCTTTTGACATTGAGCACGCTTTTGCTGTTGAGCGAAGTCTGCAAGTGTTGTTCAGAACACGGGTGTCTCCGAGCAAAGATCCCAACCTCATCCTCGAGGGACTTCGAGTGCCCGCTCAGGTGAGGATTTCCACTGTTGTTTTCCAGATCTTAGCACTCAGTAGCCTTTAGCCAGGAGCACGCAATTTCTTAGACAACGCAGTCCCTCTAGGAGATTATGCAGTTTGGAGAGGAGGCAGCACCGGGAGTGAGGGGAAGTATGAGATTTCAATCCGGGAGAATTGTGAAGGGACCAAACCTTCAAAAATCATATTTTGCAGGAGGAGGATGCCAACAGTTACAGTTTATCAGTTCAGGGCTAGCATACTCATCTGGAGTGCGTGATTTTCCAAGGGAGGTCAATTTCCAAGGTCAGCCATTCTGAGATTCCTTCCTGGGTTTTTCTGGGTTATTGGAGGAGAGCTTCTATCCCGAGTTTCACATTTTTTTGAGTAGGGGAACACCCCCAAGGAGAAACTCCATTCCAGTAGTAGCAGCGGTTCCGACAGCAACATCAGCAACAATTTCTGGAGTTACGCAGTCCATGAGGGAGCACCCATTCATTGATAGATTTTGAGATTACTTGTTTATGTTTCTTTATATTAATTTCTATTCCTATTCGGGATATTACATTGCATGTATGGTCATGACACCTCTTGTTGCTAGACATTGCATTTCGTAGATGTGGAACTGGATTGCACTTGTTTAGGAACCTCCTCTCTATTCTCGGTCTCACCTTATCTTCCATGGTTCTTTTTTCGATTTTCCCTGCATTATGTTTTGGTTTGGTCTACTTGTCACTGTGGTTGCCCAATGTTAGTTCCCTAGTGGATTCTTAATGGTCCAAATTTATGGGCCTCTCACTTTCCCTCAAAGCTCTCCTTCTCTGGTAATGAGTCTACCTCCCAACTCTTTCCCTGTGCAACTCGCCTTCTTTATCATCTGCTAGAATATGTCTAAATTCCCTCTTGTCATGGCCTTATTCAATGCTCTATCACTCTCCCCTAATTCTCCTATGCGTGGATATCTATCATCCCTTTAATGTCCCTCTTCTGGCTCTTTTCCTCATTTTCCTTCTTTGTGATCCCATCATGCCCCATTAACAAGCTTGTGTCTGCTGGGGAGCGACATATTACCAGGAATGAGCCAGTCAAGGTAACACACATACACCATTAATTGGAGGAAATCCTCTCTTGGTTCCAAGATATTACCCCAGGCCCCATCTAGCATGAGTTCACCCATAAACCTAAGATAATTTAGAACATATCAGAATATATTCTCCAATGGGGCATACGAGCATAATATCGGGAGGGTGTTTACAGCCCCACCGAATTCTATGATAGGCTATATAGTTGGGGGTAATCTCTTCTTATACTTATACCTAATGGCTTTTGGATATACTTTGATAGTGTTGTTTTTAAGTCAAATTTTGGCTTCTGAATGGCTAAATTTTTTTTTTTGTCATATATGATTTTTTTGGAAATTACTTATTAACTAATAAATTTAGTAAAATTGACACTAATAAGATATTGAAAACCCTTACACAAAAATATAAACATTTTGTATAAATATAAAAAATATTTCTATTTTTTAATATTATTAAAAAAAATATTTTTTATTTCTTTATCATTATATTTTTATTCCTTTGTTTTTTAAATTCATTATTATTTTGAAATTTACTTTCACCATATTGACATTACTCTAAACACTCATCTTTAAAATCTTATATATAAATTAAAATACATTGTCATAATACATATTCTATAAATATATAAAAATATCTATATACTCTTTTTCTCTATACTTTTTTAGAAACCAAATATCTAGTAAATTAAATACACTACAATAATACATATTTTCTAGATAATTTAAAATATATCTTTTAATTTCTATTATTTAAATTATATTTTTCAATCTATATTATTAAAAAACTGAGTACAAGTATTTTGATTTCTTCTTTGTTTGCTCTATATTTCATAGTCTAAAACATTAGATAAAGAAAGTTATAGCTAAAATATCAAGCTAGCTTGTTTGTAGAAAATTTTAGGAGCATTCACAAAGCCTAAATTCCTTAGAGCATATATCCAAAATCATTTGGAAACGAGATTTGAAATTTATACCACTAGTACCTTGAGATCTCTTCTCTATCTCTTCCAAATTTCATAGTCTAAAATATCTCAGAAATAAAGTTATAACAAAAATATAAAGTTGATGTGCTTGAAGCATACTTAAGGAGCATTATACAAGTCTAAATTCCTTAAAGTATATCTCCAAAATTACATTGCACGAAGGACTGAAATTTTAATCACAAGTACATGAGTACCATTTATTTATATCCTCCAGATTTCATGATCTGAAACATGGCAGAAAAAAATCCATAGCAAAAACTCCAAGTTAACCTTTTTGAAGTAGATTTCAAGGGCATTCACGTCGGAGCCTAACTTACCTAGAGCATATTTGTGAACTTTTAGCTAAAAGGGTCTAAAAATTGAGATACAAGTACATGACATCTTCTATCTATATCCTCTAAGTTTCATAATCTGAAACATTCAGAAGAAAATTTGTAGTGAAAATTCCAAGTTAACTGGACTGAAGCAGATTTTAGAAGCATTCAGGAAGCATAAGTTCCTCAAATCATATCTCTAAAATTATAGAAAAACAAGGTATAAGACTTCAATCATAAGTACATGACGATATTTTGTATGTATCTTTTAATTTTCACAATCTGAAACACCAAAGAAGAAAAATTATAGCGAAAGTTCCAAGATGACTCATTCACCCCATAAATCACATTTATGTTTCCACCTTTAAACTCCAAGAATCAACCAAAAAATATTCCTTACCTCTTCTTGTGAACCTATGATCTCTTCTTGATTATATATACTTCAAATGAACTCATCTACCATTTATTTATAGTGTTTTACACTCACTTATGGGGCCAACTTGTAAAACTTGTTGGGGCAACCAACTTATACTTTAGTTGGGTCATCCTGACGAAATCCTTCATATATCCTCATTCTTATGGAGTTAGAGGGAGTGCTATATACCACTTGAAAGTTATTTGAATACTATTTTCAACCATATAGCCTATGCTCCAATTTGATCTAAAAATTTGAGTAAAAATGCCTTCAAAGATAGGTTATCCAAAGTGAGCATTAAAACTCAAAAACAATATTTCCAATGATATTCATTTTCCAATCTTTATCTTGGACATTAGTAGTTTCCCTCTATCTTTGACATCATTGAAGGAAATATTTCCAACAGATAGGTCATATTTTCGTGATTTGGTTATAAAAAATTTTGAAACATGTTTGAGGCATTAAATAACATTTTTAGGGGTCCAAAATTTGTGAAATTTATTATCTACTAAAGGTGAATGAGTTGAGGGTTTAATAGAAAATTCACCTTTGCTAGATACTTCCACTAAAAATGAAGAAAGGAGAAGTGGTTCTACTAAAACCTCAAGTTGATTGGTGTTTTCTTTGTAGTGAGGCATGAATAGCCACATATTGGTGAACTCTAGACCATAACATGTTGGTTTAAGATATTATGGTGGTAAGATAGTCAATGATGGAGGTTTCAAGAAACCTTGAGTAATTTGCAAGCCTCAAAGAAGAACAACTTCGGTTTTAAGTTGGGAACAAGAAAGAAGACCAAGCACCCATGCACATTCTAACAATTGGAAGAACAAGAAACTTGGTAGAGAGAAATCACAAAGAATAGTAACTGGGTAATTTTAAGGATTCAATTGCTATACCTATGTATAGTATTCTAGATGATTAGTATAGCTTGAAAAATCATACATATATAATGTAGGAAAATATTCAATAATAAACATGTAGTTTACTATTAAAACTCGTAAATTTTTGTAAATACGATCAATTTAATCATATCTATTCGAAAAATTGGTGAATTTGTAACTAAATGAGAGAATTTTTTTTTTTTGAAATGGCCAAAAAATAGCGAATTGGTGATTTTTTTACCATAAAAAATTCCTTGGAGATTAAGGAAGGTTTTTTGACAATAAATGTTTTGTCGCTTTTATTTGTTGTAAGAAGAAGGGTTATAATGGCATACCAATGTTGGCTTCATTTTCTTATTTTTTTTTATAGATTAAACAACCATCACGGTTGTTGTGTTAGAGGAAGTAGTACAAGACCAAATATGTTAGGTGTTTCAAGAAGAAGAGAAGATGTAAGGGCCATACTTCCAACCAAAAATAAGGTCAAAGGATGAAACTTCAAAGTAAAGACAACGCCATCCAAAATGTGGTGAAAATAATTTATGTAGTCACGATAATATAGTAGCTATTGGGAGAAGTGTTGGATACTTCATTCTCATCTTAGCCCCTAGCATAATTAACCCTAAATTGAAGGGGAGTGAAGTGAAAAATGCACCAAAAAACTTGAAGGAATTAATTTAACATGAATTTGAACCTTCTAAAAAGGATTTCTGTAGAGCATGTGTACCTGTTGAAGAAAATTCTTCATCATTACATCAAGGTATCAATAGATGCTCCTTTTGGAAGAGTAGATGTTTTGTTGTGATAAAACGTTATAAAAATTGGATATTTATTGATCATCATTCTTGTTGGATGTTAGGCACTAGATTTACAAATTTGATACAATATTATAGAAGTATTGAGTGATATTTAACAATATTTACCAATCCTTAACACTATTTGCATCCAAATACATAGTCAAGTAGACATATAAACTAGTCTAGAAGCTCAATTAACATAAACCTTTAAATTCACATGAGAGAAATTAAAGAACATAAAAGAAATAATGACTTTCAATAAGCATCCACACAATATATAGAGATTTTATTCTGAAAACCCTCATCTGAGAAAAGTAGCCAACCTTGGACTTCACTGCTCTTATATTCTCAATTAAATATGTAGCCAAATTAAAATGAAGGTCAACCTTGGTCCACACCTAATACCAATCCACTCATACATCACTTAATCTCTAACAATCATGATTTCTTCATTATTATCATCAGCCTTACATCATTTTCTATTTATATGCATAGAAAACCCTAAATCATAACTCATTAGTTAATTACAGGTGGTTAAATCCTATTAGCTAAGATCCTGGGAATTGCAATATTCTTAAGTAATTACGGTATAGCTCAATTGTTTTTGATTTCCTGTTTACCACTAGCTTTGGTTAATTACACTCATGCCTAACTACAATTACTCTCTACTGTTGTAATCAACTATTAACTTTTGTTAGTTGCTCAACTACTCGTCAACTTCGATTGTGATTCCATTCCTCAAATTGACCATCAAATTATATTTGAATTAGTTGTTGAATTTTTCTCATCTTGAAAATTGACCTATCGACTTGTTGTAGCCACTACAACAACACCCAAAATTTTGGGGTATATTTAAAATTTCGGGTTCCCCCTCTGCTCGCTTAGGCGTTAAAGTCTTTCACTCGACCTGCAGTCAGTGACATCCCACCGACCTATCCCCAACCCCTCATGAGCTTTCTCACCATCATGATCAGATGTTGTTGCTGCAATCACGCCATATGTGGGAGGGATCATCCAACATATGCTCGAACACTCTTACCGCAGTCGTGCCATGAGTAATGAGATTGCCATGCATACATTTGAATGGAAACCTTTTTGTGTATTGACGATTAAAGGCCCTCTCGCCATGGGTCATTAAGCATGTTGTTTGAATACTTCTCTTAAGCTCGTACGTCTCATATGTTTATCTAGGGACACCGTTCTCAAAACAAGTAATTGTGATGTGATAATGTTCCATACAGGTCGATCCCATGGGTGATATACTCATAAATGTCATCACCACACTGATGAGAAGGATAAGAGTAGTGCGAGCTGAAACATGAGAAGTGGAGGACATCTATCACATGTATGCAGGAAATAAGACCGCGCCAATCAAGGGAACTTGCAGTCACAAAGGGACTTGGGAACAAATTGCAGGCTATAAGTTTGTTGGCTTACTTGAAAGATCAACGGAAATTCCCGTGGCCCTTTTGGTGTTGTGTCCACTAAAGTTGCGACCTTGACTCTAGGTGAAAATACCTTTGGATGTAGCAAATAGTTCAAGCCGCTAAGATATATTGTGCATGCATTCATGCTTCAGTGTACAAAAGCTGTACTTGTCAAGAATGGAACTCCTACATTGCCACCACTGTTTGGGGTTACAGTATTGGCTCCATTGGTCCCACTTCAAAAGAAAATTTATGTATCTGTATTGCATCAAGATTTGCCCAGCTTCAAACAAGTGGTTCAGGCACTCAACATCAATCTTTACAAAATATTGTGGTAAAATTGCGAAAACATGTAGCCATTCTTATCTTTTCAATGGTGTGGAGCCAGAACCATTTGAAGAGGGTGAACACTTAGTTCAGGCAAGTGGAAAGCTCATCATCTTGGACATTTTGCTTGAGAAGCTACATAGTCAAGGACATCGTGTCTTGATTTCTTCCCAAACGACGTAGACAATAGACATTCTTCAAGATTACTTCGAGCTGCGAAGGTATTCTTATGAGTGTCTTGATGGATCAGTAAGAGCAGAAGAGCGTTTTGTAGTTATGCAAAGCTTTGGTCACAAAGCATCAACACTGCCAGATTCAAGTGACATCAGAAAGGCCAATGATGATACTCGTGAAGAATTTGTATTTTAATATCTACCCGAGATGGTGGTGCAGGTTTGAATCTTGCAGGAGCTGATATTGTCATTTTCTGTGAGTAGGAATGGAATCCACAAGTTGAAAAGAAAACATTACAGCATGCTCATCACCTTGGTCAGCTGCATCATGTTTTGGCAATAAGCATTAAACACAGTTGAAGAGGTGATGATGCAAAGGGCCCACGGAAATTTGCAGCTTAGTCACAATGTGATTGGCCATGATGATGTCGATCCAAAAGCACATAGATCAGATAGTATAGTAGGTGGTAATTTGAGGTCCATAATAATTTATGGCCTGCACAAGTTTGACCCATCATGACAACATAGAAGGAAGCTCTTGGTTATAAGTCTTTAGCTTTTCAAGGTACATCTGAGAGTCTGAGTGTTGTACCAAAGTCAAATAATGGCGAAGTACATTTTGTCTTTGGAGATTGTACAAATTCTATAAAGGGCCATTCTTCTGAACCAACAATAATTTTGAGTTGTGTTGACAACTCTGGCAAACTAGGGAAAGGAAGAAATGTTTGTTAGACCTAAGCTACACGGCAGGCACACTTTCGATGGACCAAGGTTATGATTTTTAAATGTTATGTAATTAAACCAAGGCGCAAAACAATGTAGTTTCCAAAACCATATAAATGGCAGATTAGAACTATATGAAAACACATTACAAATGGGCGCAAATGTTCGATGGCAGGTTTTCGGCTTACGATAAATGTTTGAGAGCAAATATATATATGCAACAGTCAAATTTTATGATTAAAACGCGTACAAGTGGACGCAAGCGTTTCTATGACAGCTTTTCAACCTGTGGAGCAGACATATATATATAATGGTCGAATTTTACGTTTAAAACAGGGGGCAGAACGTTATAACAAATCTATAAAGACAGATGTTTGATAACTGCGGTGCGATGTGTCTGGTATACGCTGCTGGCTGCAGTTTTGCTGGGCGTTTTTTTGGTCATTAGAGATGGCGTGCTAACACCGTGTGTACACGTATTTCTCTGCGCATTAAGGATGGGGGGTATCGTAACGTATGGATTTGTGAGAAAACAAACGCTCTAGTGAACGATCACAACGTCGACATCTAATCTATGATTCTTCATTCTATCGGTTTGCTCTCTTCATGCCTTTGTCTTTTACCAGACATCGTCCCACACGACATTTCTCCACGATAGTTTCGCTACGTAAAATTGGTGCATGATCTATCATTCTACGTTATTTGAACTTGGACGAGACATACGCTCCACATCAGGAGGGGCCTCTTCACAGCGTTCTCTTCCACAGAATTTCCAAGTACTCTTGAATGACAAAGCAGATGGTGGCCTTCAAGATTTATCATTTTAGGATGCAACGTAGATGCAAAGTCTTTGAGCATGACTGGCGTAGGATCGTAAGTGAGGTCGCAATTTTCCTTGGTCGCTGGGTCGCAACACATCCAAAGCGAACAGCATGCGACCTGCCCAGAATCGTGACTATGCGACCCCCCATGAAGTCGCAGTCTTCCCCGGTTTCCAAGTCACAACAGATCCAAAGCAACCAGAGTGCGACTTGCCCAGAATCGCGACTATGCGACCCCTGTGAGGTCGCAGTATTCCCCAGTCGCCAAGTCGCAACACATCCAAAGAAAACAGAGTGCGACTTGCCCAGAATCGCGACTATGCGACCCCTGTGAGGTCGCAGTCTTCCCCGGTTGCCAAGTCGCAACACATCCAAAGAAAACAGAGTGCGACTTGCCCAGAATCGCGAATATGCGACCCCTGTGAGGTCGCAGTCCTCCTCAGTCACTGGGTCACGTAAAAGCAAGGGAACAACGATGTCTACCCAAATGAAGAGAGCTTCCAGCTCCCTCCAAAGGATGCACAGCTAGGCATTGCAATTACAATTGGGTTGGTTTCAAGATCTAACAAGAGACTATTTTCTATGCCGGGGTAACTCTTGAAGAAGTTTGTTTCAGGTTCCATGGGGCACATAACTCAGCAGACTGTAATTGTAGCCTTAAGCTTCCCAAAAGACTTGCTGTTATTTATTCAAAAATAAGTGAGGACCCTACCAAGAAATAGTTAAAGGCAGAGAAATCTGTTTTACATTCATTAGCAGAGCCTCAAAAGAGGGAAGAAGTGAAATGCCCTACCCCTTCTGCTGGGGCATCAAGAGTACAGACTTGGCTGCGTCTTTCGAATGGGGTATCCATTTTACCCTAACCTTTGGATTTTGCTATGATCATGGAGAATAATGATGATGCGCCTCTGTTTGAATCAAACATATATAGGGTTGGCATACTTCCTTCGATATTGGAAACGTTGAGAGGTTTTGTAAACTTATATCATGACATTGTTTCGTTCCCTGAAGCATTTGCATCCTTGTACCTCTATTGCATGAAATGGTCAAAGAAAACAAGATACCTAAGATTCTCCGATTGAAGATGACAAGTATTGATCCTCTAATGAATGGGAAAATCGATGAGCATGAAGACCTACGACGACCACTGAGAATGTGAATGAAGAATCCCATGCCTATCAAGTAATTTAATACAAGACTTGAAGAAAACCTTGTGCATGGGAAAGATTATGATCCTGAAAGAGAAAGGGCACAGAGAAAGCTTACCCTATCCATTCTCTCCGAAGATTCGGTAGTTGACCACACAGGGGTCTAAGTTATTATTTTATTCTTACAATTGATTAAAATGCCCTTAGCATTATTATTATTCAATCATGAAGACATGTGACCTGTGTTATTTTATTGCAGGAAGAACCTTTCTGTTTGCACATAATAGCCAAGGTTTTCCCTAGCAAACAAGGGGACCTTTTCAAACCAAGTAGATGTTGGAGAACCTCCAAAGAACTCACTTTAAGTTTAAAGGCACCTGGCCCCGTCCACCAAAAGGAGGCCACAAGTTGCTGATATGCCCAAGGTCGCAGGTCGCATATCTGCCCAAGGTCGCAGGTCGCATATCTGCTGAGGTCGCAGGTCGCGGATGGTGCAAGGTCGCAAATCCAAGGAGGTCGCGAGGTCGCAAACCCAAGGAGGTCGCGAGGTCGCAAACCCAAGGAGGTCGCGAGGTCGTGAATCCAAGGAGGTCGCGAGGTCGCAAACCCAAGGAGGTCGCGAGGTCGCGAATCTAAGGAGGTCGCGAGGTCGCAAATCCAAGGAGGTCGCAGTTCGCAGATTTGCTTGAGGTCGTAGGTTGCGAATTTCCTGAGGTCGCAAGTCGCAGAGGTCACCAGGTCACTAAGTCGCATCCCCTACTAAATGCCCGATGGCGTGACCCAGTGACCCGGTGACTAAGTCGCAAGGTAGCCCAACAGTCGGGAAAGCGAAAAGTTAGGGAGTCTAAAGGGCAAGCTTTTCTCTATAAATGTTTCCTTCAGGAACTTAGAATGGATCTTTTTTTTGGGACTCGAGCTGAGTATATTGTATTACCAGAGGATTATACATTTAAGCATGAATACAAGCATTTTGAAAAATCCCTTTGTGGATCTGGTGTTGTCATATGTATGAGCGCTATTGAGTATTATGTTTTCAGTTTCTGAACGTCTTTAGATTAAGGGAACTGTTTCTTTAATTCATATCACAATTGCATAACAGTTTGTTGAGTATGTTAATGGTGGTTGAGTTCATTTCACTTTCTTAACAAACAATGATGGCTTTGTGTATTAGTATTTGTGTTACCATTTAAAACTTTTAGGAAGTGAAGGGTGTTCCTCCCATAAGGAATTGTTTCCTTTGTGGTCAGAACAGTTTACAAGCATGACCCTAATGAAGTGTT
This sequence comes from Pinus albicaulis, assembly GCA_034641835.2. Lineage (NCBI taxonomy): Eukaryota > Viridiplantae > Streptophyta > Pinopsida > Pinales > Pinaceae > Pinus > Pinus albicaulis. Next base: position 592,379,107 of record CM076583.1, on the reverse strand, counting down.
GTGAACAACATCTCCTTCGGTCTTCATGCTTTATTATTTCCTCTTGCTACTCATAGTGTTACATGTACATTTAATGCATCAATCATATGTCTTGTATCATTTTATTAGGTGTGTATCCACTTTTTTATAAAGTTCAAGCGAGACCCAAAGAAAGGAGAAATCAACAGTAGCCAGACCCACACCCCGGACAGGATCCCTATTCCAAACGGTTCAAGGTCTAATTGGGACCTTTTACTGGGGAGATCCCCTACTATTGGCTGGACAGATTTTCCCGTCAATAGAACTGGCACTAGAAGGAGGGCCAGATGACAAGCTGAGCCCTGAGAGCCTGCAGTTAATCTCATATCTGTAATGGCTCATTCCCAGATCATTCTCCCGAGATGTTTGTCGGGGTTTTATGAGCCTCGATGTCTCATCCCCGATGAACTTATGTATCACTTGTCCCAGTTAAAACTCGATGGTGAAAATGGAGTATCCATAAACTGACACCTTTCATATTTTTGTGACTTTGGTGAGTGCTATGAAATTGAAAATGAAGGTTTGATTTGTTTTCTTTTCTTCCTCACTCTTGAAGGTCGCGCTAAGCAATGGTGCCGCACATTGCCGGAAGCTTCCATCCATTCGTTTGAACAACTCGCCAGTGAATTACAACAATTTTTTCACTGGTACAATTTTCAAAGTGTATTGATAAAGCTAAATGACATCAGAATCGAACCTCAGTAACCTCTTGATGAATTTTCTATTAGGTTTGTTCATTATTGTTTTGAGTTCCCTGAAAAGGATGTCGATTGGGAGTTTTTAAGTGAACAATTCAGCTATGTGATTCTCATTTCCCTTGAACAATTTTAGTTAGCAACCCAGCCTGAGCCTAGTGTTCCCTATGACGACTCGCAAGTCAATGACTGTTTTACCTTTGAATCTTTCACGCACCCTGTCGAATCTGAGCTTGAAAACTATCGTGGCACATTATCTCTCCTAGTTCATGAAACCTACCTCGAGCCCACTCTATGTTTCCCTAGACACAGTCCTAAATCTGATTCACATACTGATTATGAATCGACTCCTATCTCGGATGCAGTTGATTCCCTTACAGGACCTGCCAGATCATTGTTTTCTCTGAATGACACAGATGCGCATGTTGAAAAGCCTTGTATGGTTAATGCCCCTGTAACTCAATATGTTCTTTCATTATTCCCCGATTTATTTCATGATCCCGCCACACCAGCAATTTCTTCAAGACATTCAAAATTTCCTTATACTGGTATTGGCGACAATCATAAGCACACAGATGGTGTTTCACAATCACAGTTCAAAATCGATGAATCTTTTAGATATGATCTTTCTCACTTGGAATCTTTAGACAGCCATAGGAGCATTTTCTTGTCTGGGAAACCTCAAGATGTCCTCTTTATTGAACCATCCCAGTTGGTAACTCCCGAGGAGCCTAACTTGCCAGGTACCCAACTTGATCAAATCAATGGTTACAGTGATCCCTGCTTATCTGAAAACATATTCCATCATACCGCTGAGGACTATCACTCGCATCTCTTTTCCGACCATATGGAGACACCAAAATTCGATGATTCGCTTTGGGAAGATTCAAGTACCCATCAGAAAATCGAAGCACCTTAGCTTCTGCCGACCGTTTCTCAAATGACGATCCCCAAGTACCATGCTCCTCCCAGCATAACTGCATCGAATTCACCCCACCCTGGAAAATCTAGAGAATCTGATACTTTGGATTATCAATCTGTCAGTGCTAAAAAATTTGACCGAATTGATACAAAGCCCACTAACATTTTGCAAATCACCACAATCCATGATCACATCCAGTCGCTTGTTGATCTCGCCCAACTGTCAGAGTTGGGAAACCCCCCGCTTGAAGGTCTGGAGTTTGTTCAAGACGGTGAGGAATTGCAGCCTCCACCGAAAGTGGATTCAGATCCTCATATCCTTGACAGATTCCAGGAACAACGTCGAACTAGGGTTTTCAAAATTAGGGTTTCTGCACTCGGATTCGCAAGTATCTATAATTTTCCTGGCACATGCTTGTTGTTTCCACCCCGTAAAATGGATCACCCTCACTACCATAATGAGCATGCTGGTTCGTTCGACCAACCCTATCCGGTGAATGTGCTTGCAAATAGGAATTGGCTTACCCATCACCCCTCAGATCCGGGATCGTGCATGAATGGATTTGTGACATTTATCAATAATGTTGAGTTTCAAGAAAATATTGCTGTGTATCAAGATAAGAGCGGGATTCAGCTTACACAATCTATTTTGGCATGTTCTTTGGTATGTATCCATGATCTTCTTGCCGTTGCACATGCTCTTCAGGTAAGTCTTGCTGTTGGTGCACGATTTCGTATGCTGGCTCTGATTGCGAACATTGTCGTTCTTGTAGGTTAGGAACTAATGCGGTGGCTGCAATGGAAAGCTGATTTCACATAACCTGGTCGCCTCATTAGTTAAACTAGGGTTTTAGGTGTAGGCTAGCTAGGACCTGTTAATAAAATTTGTTAGTTCAAAGTTTTTAATTAGATTTACTTGCCAAATTTTTACTTCATGATTTAAAAAAAGTGTGTTTGCTATTTTTGTTTACGATTAATATCTTAGGCATCTTCATGTTACAAGTATTTTCCACTCATTTCTTTTTTAGTTACTGGTTGCTGCATAAATAATCACTGCTTGTATTGTGCTTCTTTTCCACCTACAACTGGTTGATCGTTCTCGCACATGGCGTTGCACTGCATCTTGAGCCTCGCCTATTACATTGCGTCATACACTCTCTTTATCACATCATTTTTGTCATATTGCCCGCCACTTCATGAGCCCTCATTGCAACCCTACCACCTTGTGGTCTTGTTTTGCCCCGATTGCTGAAACAGTAACCCCATTATTTTGCGTGAGGTTGCTGTGGCTATCTCAAGAGGCAACTTTCTCTCAGGACAGGTCATCAAAGTCGCTTTCTCAACAATATGCCTATGAGTCTAAACTTATTTAGCCGGGGAGATACGAGCTGGTTTCTTATGGGAGACCTAATGAGTTTGAATGGCCCATACCTGTAGCCTAAGCCTTGTGTCCAGCATAGTCTCGGGCGTCTTAATGATCTGTTTTGCGCGCTTCGCCTATTGTGGTAGATGGGATGTGAAGGTCTGGCACAACGGCAAACCCAAATCAGGATATCTTTCAGTTTCTGTAAAACAAGAAACAACCTCTCTTGCTCGTAAAATAAGTCGGGATCCCTCATCTGCCCATGAAAAATAAGTGCCACAAGCACATGAAAATAAGTGCTACAAGCACATGAAACAAATAAGGGTAAAGGATCGAGAAAGGCTTCCTACGCAAAGAGGTAATGCAACGACTCCGCCGGGGTACTGACCAGGCTCGCTGGTAGCGGAGCAACGTTTGTGATTTCTTGAAGTGACTCCGCCGGGGTACTGTCTAGGCCTGCTGGCAGCGGAGAAACACTAGAAACTTACTTTAAAAAATCCTGAAAACAATAAACCCACTGCCTTGCTCTTCACATCATCAACAAGCTACTAGCGTCTGTGAGATTTCTCTTTGATGTGTTTCTGATTAGCGAGACCTAGCTGAGGCACAAGGATTAGGCATGCATGTAAAGGACCAAAGGGTACCCACGGAACTTGTTCAATATTCCCTTGCATCACTATCCAGACTCAGACTATTGTTTTGATATTGACAGAGATGCTGGATTCTACTAGTGGTTCGCCATTTGTTGTAGCCGCTACAACAACACCCAAAATTTTGGGGTATATTTAAAATTTCGGGTTCCCCCTCTGCTCGCTTAGGTGTTAAAGTCTTTTACCTGACCTGCAGTCAGTGACATCCCACCGACCTATCCCCAACCCCTCATGAGCTTTCTCACCATCATGATCAAATGTTGTTGCTGCAATCACGCTATATGTGGGAGGGATCATCCAGCATACGCTCGAACACTCTTACCGCAGTCGCGCCATGTGTAATGAGATTGCCATGCATACATTTGAATGGAAACCTTTTTTGTGTATTGACGATTAAAGGCCCTCTTGCCGTGGGTCATTAAGCATGTTGTTTGAATACTTCTCTTAAGCTCGTAAGTCTCATATGTTTATCTAGGGACACCGTTCTCAAAACAAGTAATTGTGATGTGATAATGTTCCATACAGGTCGATCCCACGGGTGATATACTCATAAATGCCATCACCACACAGATGAGAAGGATAAGAGTAGTGCGAGCTGAAACATGAGAAGTGGAGGACATCTATCGCATGTACGCAGAAAATAAGACCACGCCAGTCAAGGGAAATTGCAGTCAGAATGGGACTTGGGAACACATTGCAGGCTATAAGTTTGTTGGATTACTTGAAAGATCAACGGAAATGCCCGTGGCCCTTTTGGTGTTGTGTCCACTAAAGTTGCGACCTTGACTCAAGGTGACAATACCTCTGGATGTAGCAAATAGTTCAAGCTGCTAAGATATATTGTGCATACATTCATGCTTCGGCATACAAAAGTTGTACTTGTCAAGAATGGAACTTCTACATTGCCACCATTGTCTGGGGTTACAGTACTAGCTCCATTGGTCCCACTTCAAAAGAAAATTTATGTATATGTATTGCATCAAGAGTTTCCCAGCTTCAAACGAGTGGTTTAGGCACTCAACATCAGTCTTTACAAAATATTGTGGTACAACTGCAAAAACATGTAACCATTCTTATCTTTTCAATGGTGTGGAGCCAGAGCCATTTGAAGAGGGTGAACACTTAATAGTTCAGGCAAGTGGAAAGCTCATCATCTTGGACATTTTGCTTGAGAAGCTGCATATTCAAGGACATCGTGTCTTGATTTCTTCCCAAACGATGCAGAAAATAGACATTCTTCAGGATTACTTCGAGCTGCGAAGGTATTATTATGAGTGTCTTGATGGATCAATAAGAGCAGAAGAGCGTTTTGCAGCTGTGCAAAGCTTTGGTGACAAAACATCAACACTGCCAGAGTCAAGTGACATCAGAAAGGCCAATGATGATACTTGTGAAGCATTTGTATTTTAATATCTACCCGAGCTGGTGGTGCGGGTTTGAATCTTGCAGGAGCTGATACTGTCATTTTCTGTGAGCAGGACTGGAATCCACAAGTTGACAAGCAAACATTATAGCGTGCTCATCACGTTGGTTAGCTGCATCATGTTTTGGCAATAAGCATTAAACACAGTTGAGGAGGTGATGATGCAAAGGGCCCATAGAAATTTGCAGCTTAGTCACAATGTGATTGGCCATGGTGATGTCGATCCAAAAGAACATAGATTAGACAGTATAGCAGGTGGTAATTTGAGGTCCATAATAATTTATGGCCTGCACAAGTTTGACCCATCATGACAACATAGAAGGAAGCTCTTGGTTATAAGTCTTTAGCTTTTCAAGGTACATCTGAGAGTCTGAGTGTTGTACCAAAGTCAAATAATGGCGAAGTACATTTTGTCTTTGGAGATTGTACAAATTCTATAAAGGGCCATTCTTCTAAACCAACAATAATTTTGAGTTGTGTTGACAGCTCTGGCAAACTGGGGAAAGGAAGAAATGTTTGTTAGACCTAAGCTACATGGCGGGCACACTTTCAATGGACCAAGGTTATGATTTTTAAATGTTATGTAATTAAACCAAGGCGCAAAAAAATGTAGTTTCCAAAACCATATAAATGGCGGATTATAACTATATGAAAACACATTACAAATGGGTGCAAATGTTCGATGGCAGGTTTTCGACTTACGATAAATGTTTGAGAGGAAATATATATATGCAGCGGTCAAATTTTATGATTAAAACACGTACAAGTGGACGCAAGCGTTTCTATGACGAAGTTTCAACCTGTGGAGCGGAAATATATATATAATGGTCGAATTTTAAGTTTAAAACAGGGGGCAGAACGTTATAACAAATCTATAAAGACATATGTCTGATAACTGCGGTGCGATGTGTCCGGTCCACGCTGCTGGCTACAGTTTTTCTGGGCATTTGTTTGGTCGTTAGAGATGGTGTGCTAACACCGTGTGTACACGTATTTCTCTGCGCATTAAGGATGGGGGGTATCGTAACGTATGGATTTGTGAGAAAACGAACGCTCTAGTGAACGAGCACAACGTCGACATCTAATCTATGATTCTTCATTCTTTCGGTTTGCTCTCTTCATGCCTTTTCCTCATGGCTTTGTCTTTTACTAGACATCGTCCCACACAGAGTTTCTCCACGACAATTTCGCTACGTAAAATTGGAGCATGATCTGTCATTCTGTGTTATTTGAATTTGGGCAAGACATACGCTCCACATCGGGAGGGGCCTCTTCACAGCGTTCTCTTCCACAGAATTTCCAAGTACTCTCGAATGCCAAAGCAGACGGTGGCCTTCAAGATTTATCATTTTAGGATGCAACGCAGATGCAAAGTCTTTGAGCATGACTGGCGTAGGATCGTAAGTGAGGTCATGGAATTTTATGGTACGCAAGGTTTATACATCCAAAGCGAACGACGCCAGCTTGCCCAAAATAAATGACTATGCGACCCCCATGATACATGATGTTTACGATTATGGAAATGTGGTCCAAAAACAACGGTGCGAGATGTTTATGATCGTGTGACCTAATAATTACGGTCTTCTAGGTTATGAGTTGCTTGTCCAAAAGAAAATAAGGTCAGGCACCCAAATCGTGACTATGCGACCCCTGTGAGGTTGCAGTCCTCCTCAGTCGCTGGGTCACGTAAAAGAAAGGGAACAACGATGTCTACCCAAATGAAGAGAGCTTCCAGCTCCCTCCAAAGGATGCGCAGCTGGGCATTGCAATTACAAGTGGGTTGGTTTCAATATCTAACAAGAGACTATTTTCTATGCTAGGGTAACTCTTGAAGAAGCTTGTTTCAGGTTCCCATGGGGCACATAACTCAGCAGATTGTAATTGTCGCCTTAAGCTTCCCAAAATACTTGCTGTTATGTATTCAAAAGTAAGTGAGGACCATACCAAGAAATAGTTAAAGGCAGAGAAATACATTTGCCATTTTTTAGTAGAGGCCTCAAGGAAAATCGAAATTCCCTGCCCTGCCCGCTGGGGCATCAGCAAATAGGGCTTGGTTGCATCACCGAGTGGGTGTATTTTACCTCAACCTTTGGATTTCACTATGATCATGGAGACTAATGATGATGCACCTCTCTTTAACTCAAACATATACAGGGTTGGCATACTTCTTTCTGTATTGGAAACGTTGAGAGGTTTTGTAAACATATATCATGACATTGTTTCATTCCCTGAAGTATTTTCATCCTTCGTACCTCTATTGCATGAAATAGTCAAAGAAAATAAGATACCTGAGACTCTCCAATTGAAGATGACAAGTATTGCTTCTCTAATAAATGGGAAAATTGATGAGCATGAAAATCTACGACAACCATTGAGGATGCGAATGAAGAAGCCCATGCCTATCAAGAAATTCAATCCAAGAGTTGAAGAGAACTTTGTGTATGGGAAAGATTATGATCTGACGAGAGAAAGAACCTGGAAGAAAGCTTACTAATATGTTCTATAAAACGATTCGATGATTGACAAAGTTAAGTGTTATTTTATTCTTACAATTGATTAAGGCCTTGTAGCATTATTATTATTCAATCATGGAGACATGTGACCTATGTTATTTTATTGCAGGAAGAACCTTTCTGTTTGCACATAAGAGCCAAGGTTTTCCCCAACAAACAAGGGGACCTTTTCAAAACAAGTAGATGCTGGCGAACCTCCAAAGAACTCACTTTAAGTTCAAAGGCACCTGGCCCCGTCCACCGAAAAGAGGCCACAAGTCACTGATCTGCCCAAGGTTGCAGGTTGCATATCTGCCCAAGGTCGCAGGTCGCATATCTGCCGAGGTCGCATGTCGCAGATGGTGCAAGGTCGCAAACCCAAGGAGGTCGCGAGGTTGCGAACCCAAGGAGGTCGCGAGGTCACAAACCCAAGGAGGTCGCGAATCCAAGGAGGTCGCAAGGTCGCAAATCCAAGGAGGTCGTAGGTCGCAGATTTGCTTGAGGTCGCAGGTCGTGAATTGCCCAAGGTCGCAAGTCGCAGAGGTCGCCAGGTCGCTAAGTCGCATCCCCTACTAAATGCCCGACGGCGTGACCCAGTGACCCGACGACTAAGTCACAAGGCAGCCCAACATTCGAGAAAGCGAAAAGTCAGGGAGTCCAAAGGGCAATCTTTTCTCTATAAATGTTTCCTTCGGGAACTTAGAATGGATCTTTTGTTTGGGACTCGAGCTGAGTATATTGTATTACCAGAGGATTATACATTTAAGCATGAATACAAGTATTTTGAAAAATCCCTTTATGGATCTGGTGTTGTCATATGTATGAGCGCTATTGAGTATTATGTTTTTAGTTTCTGAACGTCTTTAGATTAAGGGAACTGTTTCTTTAATTCATATCACAATTGCATAACAGTTTGTTGAGTATGTTAATGGTGGTTGAGTTCATTTCACTTTCTTGAAGAACGCTGATGGCTTTGTTTATTAGCATTTGTGTTACTATTTAAAACTTTTAGGAAGTGAAGGGTGTTCTTCCTTTGTGGTCAGAATAGTTTACAAGCATGACCCTAATGAAGTGTTGTTAACAACATCTCCTTCGGTCTTCATGCTTTATTATTTCCTCTTTCTACTCATAGTGTTACATGTAAATTTAATGCATCAATCATATTTCTTGTATCATTTGATCAGGTGTGTATCCATTGTTTTATAAAGTTCAAGCGAGACCCAAAGAAAGGAGAAATCAGCAGTAGCCGGACCCACACCCCGGATGGGATCCCTATTCCAAACGGTTCAAGGTCTAATTGGGACCTTTTACCGAGGAGATCCCTTGTTGTTGGCTGGACAGATTTTCCCGTCAACACGACTCTAATATACCATCTAGTCAATTCTTCACCTAGTCAATTTTCCCCAACTAGATTGTTGAGGCTCATCCCTAGTTGATCCACTCGACTAGCTAGTCCTCCAAATGAACTCTAATCAACTGAATTTCCACTAAAAATAATATAACATCTCAATATTTTCTCACTTATTATGCTCTTTTCAGGTTTAACAATATTGTGATTTAGTGAACTAGTGCACTAATGCCCACTAGTTTTCTACACCAAGAGAACTTCCAACACTCACCAACTTTGTAATAATGTCTGAAAAATTCTTCACCATGTCCACCTTTACTAGAAGTGCCTTATTTTTTCTACCATACCTATCATGAATTGGTGCTATGCATTAATTTCCTTATTTTTTAATAGTAATTTGAGGTTTTTTACTCGGAATATTGCACTCTAGATATCACAACCTACCCTTACTACTTGTTGAGAAAACTCGTTGGTTGAACACAACTTCCACAACAAAAATACTTTATTACTTGCGTGAGTGGTTTCTATGTATTCAATTTTCATCGTCAATAGTGCCACAACTAACTACCACTTATTCATCCAATTAATAGCTCCACCAAATAAATTGAATATGTATTAGCTAATCGACCTTTTTCTATCCAAATTTCCAGCCTTGTCAACATGATAAATCCATGTATAGTTTCTCCATTACCATCCTTGAGCCTTCCATACTAGCACATCACATGATAACTTGTAACGAACAAATACATGAATACTCTTAACAATATTCTAGCACTCTTTTACCAAGTGTCGCCATGTACCAACTCAATACTCCCACTATGTGATCATTGTAGAGTTGAATGTTGACCATTGCATACATCATATTAGCTATGACACTAGTATATAGAAAATAATCCATGTCCTCTATCTCGCCTCGTGTCTTTAGAAATTTATCAATAATTATCCTTGGCCCAATAGGAATGGTACATCTATCAACATGTGATCCTACATGTTGAAATGCTTAAGAATTGTCTCAAAGTGACTTTCTTTGATTCGCCCAGAGTTTCCAACAACATGGTATCTCTTGATTTCCATTCCAATAATTAAAGGTGTAGCATTGAGATCCCATTTGTCAAATTTGAAGGATAACTGCATCTTCACCTTCTTGATTGCACCCATATCATTTATGACCAATAACATCTCATTGGCACACAATACTACATACATGAAACATATATCTTATAACATGATATATACACATTGATCAACTCGCCTTCTCACAAATCCCAATTTTTCGATGTATGTGTTGAAATATTGGTAGCACATCCTGAGTGACTAATTCAAACCATAAAGGGAATTCCTCAACTTGCAGACCAACCTCTCCTTTTGTTGGAAAAGGTAACTAGGTTTGATCTTCATAATTATCTTTTTACTTACATCAATATATACTTTTTGTAAAAAGAAAAAAGAAGAAAAAAAAAAATTATTATTATTATTCTAGTCAAGCATGTTCTTCATTATTCCAGGGTTTATTGAGTTCAAAAGAAATTTTATCTTGTGTCAAAGTCCCATTTGGACTATTTTGTATCAAAACAAAAATATTATTTTTTAGTTTAAAAGAGTCATTTTGACCCCCAAGACCAAGTCGGCCCTGCCAAGGGAAGTTGGCCTCGAAGAGGCACAATTCGACCACATGGATGACTATAAAAGGAAGTGACTTCATCCTTGTAACAACCCTGGTTGAAAATCCATGTAATAAATTTAATAAAGGCAAAATAATACCAAGGTCATAGGACACATATTCCAAGTTGAATGGTGGGAAAAACATCCTAGTGTGGGTGTTCATTTGGTTTATTATGGCTAAAGGAAATTGGAAAAGGAAAGAGGCATTAATTGGCATTTTATTTATGAAAATAAAGGAAATTAGGAGAAAAGGAAGGTTAAAGGTCACATGTTTCATGTGAGGAGGAAAATGAAGGAAAATAATGGAAAATGAAGAAAACAGAGGCCTCATTAATAAAAAATATTTTGAGGATCAATTGGTAACCTTTTGTCAGTTCAATTTTGGAGCTCTCATTCTAGTCTCTCTCTCTCTCTCTCTCCCCCTCACTTAGACACTTAGAGAATTCTTGAAGCATTCTTGCATTGGTTCAAGAAAAGAAAAGGAAGAACAAATAAGGCAAAGGGAAGCAAAGATCAAGCAAGGAAGAGCGGGATCAAGAAGCTATAACATGATTACTTGATGGTATCAATTTTCATGTGTGATTTCCTTGCAATATTTAGCATGCATGGTACATGAATGTGTGTATTTGGTTCTCTTGTTGTCATTGGCATGGGCATTTCTAGGTGTGACAATGTTCGTCAACCTTGCCTTTCCATTTCCAGATAACCATGGTGTGATGGGTTCTCTTTTACTTGGTTCATTTGGATTGTTGGATGGTTTTGAAAATAAGTGAGGTGGTTTCTGAAATAAATAACAGAAGGCCTAGGAATCCCTGGACCGGAGAAGGTGGGATTGCGGTAAAGCTGTATTTTGGGTACCTCGGTAGGCCTAGGAATCCTTGACCGGTAAATGGTGGGATATACGGTAAATGCTAGAGGTGTGTGCCCTCTACTATTCCTCGCAATCCTCAATCAGTGAATGGTGGGATATACGGTAAAGCCTAGAGACTAGGAGGCAGGAAAATTCCTCATGGTGTAGGTGGAGAAATATGGAGGCATCCTTTCATGTTTAGGGCCTAATGATCTGGTGGGGATTTCGGTGAAGCCTGAGGAAACCTAGATTGGTTTGGTTTTGATTCAAAAATTCATGCTTGGAATATGGCATGGGGGTGATTGGCTGAAAGAAATATTTGGTTCAGCCCAATCTATGGTCGGGTGGTATGTGTAAGTCCCAAACCTATTTTATTTTTACATATGTTAATTAGAGCTCTTTCTCCTTTGGTATTTCATGTTTAAATGTACTTATTCATATGTGGCTTTTGTGGCTATTATATCCTTGTTATTTTTGTTGGTTATATGATGGTTATGAGCATGTGTTATGTTAGACTTGATGTTTAGATCTTATCATGTTTTGATTAGAAACTGAATGAACAATGAATATATGACCTAATAGATAAAAATGAAACTATTGTGATAAGGCATCAATGCTTCTTTACGAATCTCAGATAAGTATGAGATCCATATGGTCATATTTGTTGTTATGACCTGTAGATTGGATATTTGTGACATGTTTGATAAAATGCCTTTCACGGCTATAGGGGTTAGATGAATTACTTGTATCATTGATTGCATTAGTATATTTGTTCCATTTTTATCATTTATTTATGAACGTGTCATGAAGTTATGGGCAGGGGCTTGAGACCTAGCCCTGAAAAAGTGGCTCAAAATATGGGGTGAATAACATAAAACTTCCTGAAAATTTCCATAATCATTGGCATGCCTTGTTGTGGGAGCGACTAGAAGGCCTTAGTCGCATGCATGGCTTTTCATGGGAGCGACTAAGGGTATAGCTCCATAAAATGCCAAGTTATCTAAAGTGTTGGGCACCTGGAAGGGTTAGTTGGCTCCTAAAGGTTCTATAGCATGTATAGAACGTCAGGTTGGTTTTGTTATGTCGATTCCACTTCCTTAACTGTACACGGGGAGTTGAATCACATCATAGTAGCCCCTCATCACATGTTTACCGCAGTGGACCGGTTAGCTTGTGTAAATATGGGAGGAGGGTGTTATAGGGTGGTATTAAAGGATGGTTCATCCCTTGGACTAGATGGGCAGTGTGTTGGTCATGCATACATATTGGTTGCATTAGTGTTGTAGTTTATTGGTTTTTCATGTTTTACTTCTTCTTTGCTTCTTGTTCTTGTCTTTTATGTTTTGACGATATCAGGAATTGGTCGGGAAAGAGGAAAGGTAATGGAGCTCGAGGAGAGATATGTGGTGCTCAATAGTTAAGGTAAGACTCATATGAATCTCAGTGCATGAGTATAAAGGTGGTTGAAGGAAAGAGTATGAAAAATGGTTATATTGGTTGGGTCCTTTGGTGTAAATGGACGGTGGCAAGACAATCATGAGAAAGGTGAAGTAAATGGCTTTGAGGCATCAGATGCCTTAACTATGTTGGGAACTGTTGTTCTCAATTTTGTGCATGTTGTGCATGGATAAAGGGATTTCTCTTAACCTTAACCTTATGATATATGGTAATTATGTTGTGATGTTGATTGCGTTGATGTCTATATATGTATACATGTATGTATGTATGTCGTGTTTGACAGGGTCATCATGGATCATGATTGTTTTTATGCTAATATTTATATATATGTATGTATCTATCTATCTATGTCACTGTTTGAAAGGGTTGTTAGGGATCATTCTCGTGGAGGAATGATTGCTTATGCAGGTGAATGCCATGAAGAGATTCTTGGTCTTATGGGGAATCAAGTGGGAAGAGTAGCTTGACTGATCTCTGAGGTCAGTATCATGTGGTTATGAATTGGTATTATGTGATTATACTATATCTATGTTTATGTTATGGACAGGTAATCTTGAGGGATACACAAACGAAATGAAAGCAGTATGGTCAGTGGCATGTTGAAACAAACATGAATAGTGGAAAGACACTAGAAACAAGGTTGCTTGGTAGAGTCTTTGTGTGGTATATGGATGTACAATGTTATTACTGTATATATGTTGTACATGTTGCAGTTGCGATGTTGTGTGCATGCGTTGTTGTGTACATGTTTTTTTATGTGTGTTGTGTACAAATGGTGTTGTGCGCATGTTGGATATGCGGTGTTATGTACAAATGGTGTTGTGTGCATCATTAGGGGAATTTTGAGGTCTAAAATGGGTCTCCTAAGAAAATTGTACATCCAAAATAAACTTTATAAGAACCAATAGGATTCAAGATGATGATGTCAATCATGGGGGATGATTCACCATTTTTGGAGTAAAAACGTAAACAGATTGAAAACAATAAAATAAAAAAACTACTTTTTCAACTCATATTTTAAACTTATCTCCTTAAGGTTTTAATCAAATTTTGAGTATGAGTACTCGTTGGATGCAAAATTTAATTCATCGTCCAAGGAATACCCATGTTGCATACTTTCGATGGACCCTGCTACATGAAAAATGAGAAATACATGAAAAAACGTGATTGCAGTCACGTTTTTCATGTATTTCTCATTTTTCATGTAGCAGGGTCCATCGAATGTATGGAACATGGGTAATCCTTCGATGAGGAATCAAAATTTTCATCCAACGAATGTTTCCACTCGAAATTTAAGTAAACCCATAGGGAGATAAGTTGAAAATATGAGTTGAAAAGTTAGTTTTTTCTTTTTTCTCTCTAAAATTTGATGATGTAATATAGACTTATTTTATTATCTCCACTATTATTTTATAATTTCCTTAGGAAGCCCATTTTAGACCTCAAAATTCCCCTAATACGGTTGGATATGGAGTGTTATGTACTTATGGCGTTATGCACATGTTGGATATGTGGTGTTGTGTACATATGGTGCTTTGTGCATGTTGCATATGCGGTGTTGTGCACATATGGCGTGGTGTGCATGTTGTACATATGGTGCTATGTACATGTGGTGTTGTGTGCATGTGGTGCCATGTACATGTTGTATATGGGTGTTGTGTGCAAGTGGTGCTATGTACATGTCGTGCATGTGGTGTTGTGTACATGTTGTACATGGGTGTTATGTGCAGGTGGTGTTGTGTACATTTCGTGCATGTGGTGTTGTGTACACATTGTGTAGGTGGTATTGTGTACATGTTGTGTAGGTGTTGTTTTTGTTGAAATTCAACAAGAAAATTTCAGCACCCACGCCTAGTGCATTAAGCACCTACACTAGGGTGGGGCCCATAGGGTTAAATTTTGGTACATGTCTATTTTAGTTATCCCTTAATTAAGATGGAAAATAAAATGTCATCTAGTCTCAAAATAACTTGTAATAGTTAAATAAGAGTGTTAAACTCAGTTAGCTCATGAATTTTGATTAGAGGTAGTTGGTGAGGCATGTAGAGTAATTCTAGTTGTAACAGAGTTCTAAGTGCAGTGGTGCATTAGTTAATGCAGGTTGTAATTAGTTTAACTCAGTTGTGCTAGTTGTAACTGTTAGATACTCTAGCGAGATATCAAATGAATTAAATATGAATTAATTCACAATCAGTGATCTCACATGCAACTAAGGATTTACTATTATTAGTTGCATGCATGTCAGATCCAGTGGAGACCCAGTTGAGATCTAGGTGAAAGGGAAGTTGAACATCAGTTGTAGGATTATTGGGTTGCACCCATGCAACCAAACACCCATTGGAGTTCCCATGATACTTTCATAGTCAAGGAAGGACAAAATTCCTATTCTTTAGGGATTGCATTCATCAGGTATTTCGCAAGCAAGGCAGGTTGTCTGGAGGCAGTAAATTGGCTAAGTATTGGTCAGTTTTTTGTGTGACATTGTGAGACAATTAGCTGAGTATAGGAAGGCTCTTGTGAGAAGAGTTGTATGTAATTGTTTCATGATTCCATGTTTAATATACAATAGAATATAGTGGGGTTTTGAGTAGCAAGATTTCCCCGAGAAATTATCTATGTTGTGGCTTGATTTATTCTTCTTTGCTTCATGTGATTGGTGTTTGTGTTTTTAATTCCACAAAATTTTTGTAGAAGAAATTCAGTATTTAACGTTAGTAAATTGTTAGATCAGATTGAATCCATGATATACATGATTGTTGTATAATTTCTACATGGCATCAGAGCACAGGAAATCACAATTGTGAAGGAGGAGCTGAGTTTGTGACTGGATAGAATTCGAATTTGCAGAAAGACTTTCTTGGTGCTACAGCTGATTCAGGATCAAAATGGCTTTCAATGGCTTGAGGTTGGAGTATGCACTCAAGGGAATCTCAAAATATATTTCTTGGAAGGATAGGATGGAGGCAATACTCGAAGAAAGTGGCTTGAAGGAATTCATTAACAATGATGTTCCTAAACCCGCTATGACAGATGCTGCAAATCTTGATGCATGGAAAAATAAAGTGGCAAAGGCGAGGAGGATCCTATAGGAGGGAGTATGAGACCAAATTGTCTCAAGCCTCCATAGGAAAGCCACACCATATGCAATGTGGAAGGCTTTTACGGATCTATTTCAGAGAAGCAACGAGCATAGGAAATTTTCGCTCAAAGATAAACTCAGGAAGATCAAGATGGAGAAAGGTGACTCCATACCAAAATATATAACAAATTTTGTCCAATGTCAGGATGAACTGGGGAGCATTGGTATAATTTTTGCTGATGATGATTTCGTGAGATTGGCTCTCCTAGGAATTCACAAGAGTTGGCATAGTTATCAATACCCTATTAATGGAAGGGAAAAGCTGTCAGATTGGGAACGACTATGGTCGGATTTGGTGCAGGACGAGTTCAAATGGAACACCAGAGATGGATCTTCATCTAAGAATGAAGATGAAGAAGATTTTTCTTTGGCTGCCATGGCGAAGAAGGGTAAGGGGAAGAAATTCCATTCCAAATCCGAGTCCAAAGATGGCAAGAAGTGGGACATGTCCAGGGTGAAGTGTTTCCACTATCACGAGCATGGGAATTATGCTACTAAGTGTCCCCAAAATAAGAAAAACAAGAAGGCTGGAGGATCTGCAGCTGGTGAGGCTTTGGCCTCACAATTTTGGCTTGGCTTCTCATTGATTGCATGCATGGTGTCAAGTGCATTTGGATTTTTGTGGTTTTTGGATAGTGGCACTTCCTTTCACATGACGAGAGACAAGGAAAATTTCAATAACTTGGATGATAAGGATCTCCAGATTCATATTGAAATGGGCGAGGACGGGCGGTATAGTGCTACTGGGATTGGCACCATTACCTTGCAGAGGCAGTCAGGTAAACCCTTTCAATTAAAATATGTAACACATGTACCAAGTTTGAAGAAAAATTTAGTCTCAGTTTCAATGTTGGAGGATAGAGGCTATGATGTTGTTTTTAGTGAAGGAAAATATTTCCTACGACACAAAACAAAAAGACAAGCCAAGAAGATAGGGATTCGAGTTAAGAATATCTACAATATGGATGTAGATGGTTAGTAGCATTGATGGGAAAGGCGAACAAAGTGGTGAGCCGGGATGAGGGAGAATTATGGCACAGGAGATTGGGGCATATTCACCATGGAGCCTTGAAAGCCATGTAGCAGATTTCTACTGGTCTTCCTAGGGGGTAACTTGCATAGTCAGACACATGCAAGGGATGTACCATGGGGTAATATGTAAATGCCACCTTTCATGAGAATGAGAACCGAGCTTCGGGGATCCTTGAGAGAGTTCACATAGATGTGTGTGGACCATTATTTGTTGCTTTAACATCAAAACATAAGTACTATGTGATATTTTTTGATGAATTTTCTCGTAAGTGCTGGATATTCTTCATGCAGAAGAAAGATCATACATTCTCTAAGTTTCTTGAGTTTAAAGCATTGGTGGAGAAAGAGTCGAGGAAGCAAGTGAAGGCTCTTAGGAGCGATAATGGTGGAGAATACATCTCTAACGAATTCAAGAAATTCTACAACAAAGAAGGAATTCGAAGAGAACTGATAGTGCTAATAAGCCACAACAGAACGGGGTCGCTGAAAGAAAGAACAGAACAATTGTGGGTGAAGCAAGAGCGATGTTGCATGATCAAGGCCTACCGATGAATATGTGGACGGAAGCATGCAACACTACGGTATTTGTGTAGAACTGTTGTCCTCATAGGATGCTTGGCATGAGTACACCTGAAGAGGCTTTCACTGGTAAGAAACCTGATGTTTCACACTTTAATATTTTTGGCTCATCTGTTTATGTGCATGTGACCAAGGACGCTAGGAAGAAGCTGGAACCGGCAACTTAGATTGAGATTTTTGTGTGGTACATTGAAACACCCCACATCTATCGAGTGTATTTTCCAAAAAATAGAATGATTTTTGTGCGATGGGATATAAAATTTGATGAGGAGAAAGCCATGCGGTTGTCCCTTAAGAGGGAGTTGGACTTGCATGCAAAGGAGGAACTGTTGGTTCCCAAGGATAAGCCTCAATATGTGGAGCAACCACATGCAAAGGATCATGGAGTGGAGGAAAACACTCATGCAGAGCCATCCATCAGAAATGGCAGAAGGCGCACCAAAAAATCTAATAGATTGAGACTTGATGCTGCAGAGAATGTAGGATCCCATACTTCATAGCGCATACAGAGACAGACTCCTGACAGGTTTACTGAATACATAGTTCTTATGAGAAAATGTATTGTGATTGAACCATATTCATTTCAAGAAGCAGTGTAGCAACCTACTTGGGTTGATGTGATGGTGGAAGAGTATGTCTCCATTGTCAAGAGCAGTGCATGGGAGATTGTCCCAAGACTAGTCGACAAATTAGTGGTTGGATTGAGATGGGTCTACAAGATAAATAAACTACTAATGGGAGTGTGGAGAAATACAAGGCTAGATTTTTGGCCCGGGGATTCTCACAAATCGAGGGGATCGATTATGATGAGACTTTTGCACCTGTTGCAAGGTACTATTCTATAAGATCCATCCTTGCACTCTCAACGCAGATGGGCTGGCGAATTCATCATATGGATGGAAAACAACGTTTCTCAATGGGATCATTGAGGAAGAAGTGTACATAGAGTAGCCTGAAGGTTTGAAGATATTCAACAGTGAGTCGAATGTATGCTGAATCAAAAGAGCACTGTATGGGTTGAAGCAAGCACCTCGTGCTTGGTACACTCAGATAAAAAACTATTTCACCGGACTTGGCTTCACCAAAAGTGAAGCAGATGCAAACATGTACCAGATTGTGGTTGAGGGTAAGCTATTGATTATTTTTCTTTATGTTGATGATCTAATTTTGACTGGTGATGAGCAGCTGATATACTCACGCAAGGAGGAACTTGCAAGGCAGTTCGAAATGAAGGACATGGGACTCCTTCATTATTTCCTTGGATTGGAAATATGGCAGCGGGATGGTGAACTTTTTGTGTCTCAAGGAAAGTACAAAAAAGAGATACTGTGTAAGTTTCACATGGAGAGCTGCAAACCCATGGATACTCCTCTTCGAGGAAAATAGAGGAAAGATGATGCTACTTCGGAAAAGGTAGTGGATTCTATTGTCTACAGTCAGTTAGTTGGTTCACTGATGTATCTATTGAACACCAGACCAAACATTTTCTACTCAGTTAACCAACTGAGTCAAGCTATGGTTAAGCCTACCAAGCTCTTTTGGAAGGTAGGGAAGCATGTCATGAGATACCTGAGGGGCGCATCAGAGTATGATCTTTGGTACAAATAGATATAGGGTGTGAAGCTTCACGGATGCATATTGGGTAGGTAGTCCATCAGACATAAATAGCACATCAGGAGGGATCTTCAGCATAGGATTGACAATAATTTCTTATATAGTAGGAAGCAACGATCTGTGGCACTCAATTCAGTGGAAGCAGAGTACATGACAGCAAGTCAAGCTGCATGTGAGGCTATCTGGATGAGAAAGATCTTGGTTGGTTTGTTTGGTTCTCATATGGATCTGATAGTGATACATTGTGATAACTAGAATTAGATTAAACTCTCGATTAATCCTGTGTTTCATGATAGGTCCAAGCACATGGATATATGGTACCATAATCTCAGAGATTTTGTGCAGAGAATAATAATGTTGCTTTAGTACATTCCCATAGAAGATCAGGATGCAAATATTTTGACGAAGGCGCTCACCGGGAGAAAATTCGAATACCATAGAGGCAGGATTGGGGTGAAGGATAATCCCTTTCTTGTTGAGAGGGAGTGTTGAAATTCAACAAGAAAATTTAAGCACCCATGCCTAGTGCATTAAGCACCTACACTAGGGTGGGGCCCATGGGGCTAAATTTGGTGCATGTCTATTTTAGTTATCCATTAATTAAAATGTAATCTAGTCTCAAAATAACTTGTAATACTTAACTAAGTGTGATAAAATCATTTAGCTCATGAATGTCGAGTTAGAGGTAGTTTGTGAGGCATCCAAAGTAATTATAGTTGTAACAGAGTTCAAAGTGTAGTGGTTCATTAGTTAATGCAGGTTGTAATCAATTTAACTCAGTTAAGTGATTTAAACTTGGTTGTGCTAGTTGTAATTATTAGATACACTAGTGAGAGATCAAGTGAATTAAATATTAATTAATTCACAATCAGTGATCTCACATGCAACTGAGGATTTACTATTATTAGTTGCATGCATTTCGGATCTAGTGGAGACCCAGTTGAGATCTAGGTGAAAGGGAAGTTTACTATCAGTTGTAGGATTATTGGGTTGCTCCCATGCAACCAAACACCCATTGGAGTGCCCATGATACTTGCGCAGTCAAGGAAGGCCAAAAACTATTCTTTAGGGATTGCATTCATTAGGGATTGCGCAAGCAAGGCATGTTGTTTGGAGGTAGTAAATTGGCTAAGTATTGGTCAGTTTTATGTGTGATAGTCTGAGACAATTAGCTGAGTATAGGAGGGCTCTTGTGAGAAGATTTGTATGTAATTGTTTCATGATTCCATGCTGAATATAAAATAGAAGATAGTGGGGTTTTTAGCAGCAAGCTTTCCCTGAGAAATTATCTGTGTTGTGGCTTGATTGATTCTTATTTGCTTCATGTGATTGGCAATTGTGTTTTTAATTCCGCAAAATATTTGTAGAAGTAATTCAGTATTTAACTTTAGTACATTGTTAGATCAGATTGAATCCATGATCTACATGCTTGTTGTATAATTTCTACATTTGTGTACATGTTATGTAGGTGGTGTTATGTACAGGTGGTATTGTCGTGCATGTGGTATTGTTTGCATGTCATACATGATGTGTTTTGCACATGTTGTATTGTGTGCATGTTGTTTTGTGTACGCGTGGTATTTTATATGTGCATTGTGTAGTCATGGTATCGTGATGTGTATTCATTGTGTTGTACTATGTGTATGAATATGTATTTTGTTGTACACTGTGTTAGTGCTGGAATTAGCACTTGGATTGTGACAAGTGCCTAACCAGACACATCCTAAGCTCTAGGTAAATTTAATGATTTGAATTATATAATTGGTAGGTGGTTTAAGCTCTCAATCACTGAAAAGGGGTTTCAGGAAAATTCATTGTCACACCAATGAGGGTATTTAGACCTGATATGGTAGCAAAAGATAAATTTGTAGCCCTTGGAAAGAAGAAAGTGTAAAATAGTGGAAAGGATAGTGGGTCTGCAAAGAAGAAATTTGCTTCTTTGATTAAAAACAACACAAGAAGCAGTTTGATAATATATCAATAAGAGAATGCTATATTAATACTTACAATAATCTTATTGTATATCATGAAAGATCATTGTCGTAAGGAATGCTCTTTAAACTGTCAATATTTATATCTCATCAAGAAATATCACTGAGTAAGACTGATAAAAGTTGATAAGATACACAATTACATCAAGAGACTCGTAAAAACATACAACAACGTTTGAAATTACAAACTGCAACTAAAGATATTGAGATGTGGAAACACATATAAATATTAACAATACACATATCAAGTACGTAATAAGTCCCCAATAGTCTTCTTCAATATCATTCATTGAAAAGGTACACTGATCATATGAGTAAAATATTCACAAACCATGAACCCTTTCTCCATTTAGTTTCACCATATATGTAACAGAGATATTATGCTGTCATCTCCACAAAAAGTGTGAATCTGTTCTAGAGGAGTTATCATATTCCTATACGTAAGGTGAAGCTCATCCTTAACCATAATACAAAGTAGTGCATCATAACAAACATAAACAACATGATGACATATAATTCAAAGTGGCTGTAGTGATGTGGCAGGATGCTCCTCATTTCTGGTATAACCACTTCCTCAAAAATTGCAACTAACAACTGAAGTTGAAATCTGGATCTCTCCCCAAAAAGTGCAAAACAAAATTCTAAAATTTAGGATGGAGCTTGATCAATTGACACCTGGCAGTAGCTTCTTTTGTTGATAATGCATACATGTAATTACCCCTTAGCATCATCTTTCGAGATTTGAACAAAAAATATCTCCACTTCCTTTATACAAAAAATTAGGAAATAATAGTTGCCTTCTAGGTTTGCTGACAAAACCAGATTTTCTTAGTGAGTCTTTTAGATTTTCCTTTTCCTGCATATTTCTGTTTCTGAGTTCTGGTCTTTTGGCTTCATTTCTTGGGATTTTATCAACATTTATATTGGGTGATTACTTAGCTTTCCACCACTTACAGATATAGCCATAATATAAAGCTTTCCAACTAGAGACAGAAACCCTACACACAACCCTCCTTTCTTGCTTGAGATCGCAAGTTGTTTGCTGGAAAATGTAACACTATTAGCTATAACTTTCTTGGAGAGCTCGGTCATGAAAAAAATGAACCTAATCCTCTATAGTTTGTGCCTTTAATCATGGTATGGTTTAATTGACAGGATTTGAAATGATTCAAATTTGAGTGCCAAGTCACCCCATACAATACATCACTCCTTTGCATCATTAAAAGATTGATACCTTGTACCTTATTTTCCGCTTCAGCCATAATGAATAGCTATAGGTTAGCTCCACCAAAAATATAATCACTCCTTTATAATATTACTTCTAACTTAGAAATAATTACCCTTTTAAAAAGAATATTATCTCATAACATAGAATATTTTCAATTAATTTCAAAGGAGAATGATCTTTTCTCTGAAAAATGCTTCTTACACGAATTTTATAGGTAATAGCTACTTACTGGGTTTTCTTGTAAAACTAGATTTTCTATAAAAAAAATATCTTCCTTGGGTTGCTGACTCCTTTTAAGAAATCCCCCAATTGACACCTTTCATCAAGGTAATACCTCTTGTTTCAGCGGACCTTAAACATTCAAAGAAATATCTTTTCACGTGATAAATGCCTCTTTTCAATTAATTTCATCTCCTTGCAGCTCCTTATGCAGTTTCGAAGAAATAACTGCCCTTTTCTCCATGTCACCAATGAAAACATGCTCCTGAATAAATAGTTGTCGTTTTCTCTATGTCACCAATGTAACCTTTAATTCGGAGAAATAGTTGTTAACCCAGAAAGAGCAGCGATTATTTTATTACTAAAATGAACAATAACTTTTAACACTAACCTAAGTTAAAAGAGTAGTTTTAACTTATTTTATAAACCTAAGACACAATACCACCTATAAAACTTAAAAATATTTTTGGTTTCGAGACTTTTTTTGGATTTGATTGAAGATGAATAGAACTTTGACATAGGCTAGGGAACAAGAAAAAATAAAAAACAATATGCAATGGCGGCCAGACTATTAAAATTTATAGTGCTAACAGTGGCTCCTATTGGGGAAGAAGTCCTCCCTGTGAGGCTTCAAGGATAGTAGTTCCAGTGCCTTGTCCAACCCTTATTTCTCAAACCAACAATTCTGCTCATTAACTCAATAAGACCAGCATGCCTAGCCATTGGGTAATGGAGTCTTAGGCTAGATTTCGATCTTCTACAACTTATTTCAACATAAGTGAAAACTAAAATAAACCGTAATATAAAATTGAAACCAATACTCGAGTGGAGAGATTATTTATGTACATACTTACTTCTAATTAGCTAAAATTCACTTGATCAAGTGTATACAAACTTCCAAAAAAAAAATTTCAACAACTGATATCTTGACATGCCTTCACATCCACTGCTGAAAAGCTAAAAAGTATGAAGCATAATCTCTAAATGCGACTCATACTTGCTACTATGGACGAGAAGTACTCCAAGACTAATAACAAGAGATACTTTCAGAAAACTAAACACCATATAGTCAGCAACATGATTAGAAAATCGACAAGGAGACTTACTCGAAACAACTTTGTGTTCAAGGATAGGCTGACACATAATTTCTTCTGATAGAACAATGCTTTGATGAAGAGCTTGTTCATTTTTTTACAATTTTTTTCTTTGACATTGTATCCCTACAACTTATATTTATACATTTCAAACATAGGCTCATAATTGTTTTTCTTATCATCAATTCTCAGAAAAGGTGATAATTCCTTAGCAATTTGTATGAGATGAGCATCATCTTCTTCCCCGGATTTAGATTCATAACTATCATAGATTGGATCATCACTATAAACTTTAAGACAAGGTGACATAAAAATCTGCTCTTCATCATTTGGATATTTATCAAACAAAGGCTAATTTACGAAGTTTTCACTATGTTCACCTAATATCTCATCATGCTGCCCAATAATTTGTTGTTTATCCTCTTCTTGAATGATAGGAGATTGAAGAAAATCATGAGAACAAAAGGATTGTTGAATACCTTCCGGTATAACCATGTTTTCTTTACATTTATGTTGTTCATCATCACTTTTAACTTTCTTATCAAACTGATAGCAACATTCTGGAGAGAAACATTCGACCAGATACCTATCTTTATAAAAGGAATTTTTTTTTTCTAAATTAAGCTAATTCTATTATATAAACATACTGATACAAAACTGCCTCAGTTTAGCTGCAGGAGCCTGAACTGTGCTTGATGTCCATGCTGTTAACAAAATGATGAACTGCCCATATCGGGAAACCAGTTCTGTCAAAATAAAGTGCACCGCCCTTGAAAGGGAAACCGGTGGATAGTTCAGTACATACACCATAAGAGAACTAAAGACAGACGGTTCTATCATGCAGCTTCTGCTACTATAGATAAAAAAAATCAAAATATCATCCAGATGCTGGAGTGTAAATACCATGATGAGCTAAGGCAGAGAGGGCAGATTCGTGTGAGGTGGAGAAGGCTGCTCCTCCTCAATTCGACACCTGTAATGCTCCTCTGTGTCTTCAACAGTTTCCATATGAACACCATCTGTGCCTGAGAGATTTTCTTCCACCTGCAAAGAAACCTGACCCAGGATGGAAATGTTAGAGGCGAGGGGAGTGTTAAGATCGGTAGAAGTAGCAGCAGGGGCGGGCCGAGGGAACAGGGGAAAGGGCGGAGGCGCATGCAAAGGAGGGGGTTGAAGGGTCGACTCTTCACGAAGGGTAATGGTGATATAAGCAGTGATGGTAGGCCGGTCGAATGCATAGTCAAAGCGCAACTCCGATCTCTACGAATTTTGTCGAAGAATGTGGCTTCCAGAAGGACGGGGACCAGCGCAAGCCGGAGGAGGAATATCTCCAGGAGGATGAGAAGAGGGTTGATGATCTTGGGCGAAGCCAGGAGGGCTATCCTGATCCCATTGCTGGCAGGAGTCCTGAGTATTCCGTCTCTCAGTGTGTTCAGTGGAGAGAGCGTCGCCATGACTGGAGGAGGGACGCTCACTAGCTAGCCTGCCCCGAGTGGCGCCTCTGCGGCACCTCATACGGTGTCTTAGCCTAGGCATAGCGGTAACAGCAGAAGGAAAATGCCAAAGACGAAGGGAATCTGCTCAGATGGGAGTAGGAACACAGTGAGGACCGGGAGGAAAATGCAAATTGGAATGACAGGAGGCGCTGTGAGAAAAGTGACACTCAGGAATTGTTTCAAGACAACTGAGAAGTGAACAATGCCGACTAGTGTGAGTTCGGGCACTGGGTACAGCACAAACTGCCGAGAAAACTCTGGGAATGGATTCAAGGAGCCGCGCACAGAGCTGGAAAGATCTGGAGTGCTCGAAGCAGGAGCCATTATGAATCGAATTAGCATATCGAGAATGGAGTTAAGCCGTCGCTGGAGAGTTAAAGGCCTGCGTGCAGGTGCATTTAATTTGAAATCAATGGAGCCGCGGGGGGCCATATGGCCTCCCCATGCGAAGCTCCTTGGGAGGTACTCCGGGACGGTAGTCCCATCAAAACATTTAAACATCTGCATCCGGAAATCTTTATAAAAGGAATTAAAAGCATCATGAAACTGTTTTAAACAAGTGATGTTATTTTTAGGAATATCCCTACACCAATCAAGGGTTGCACCCTCCAAATAGTATCTAAAAAACTTAATCTTTACGTCTTCATGAAAAAAATGCAGCCTATGAATCCAATCATGAAAATCCCTGTTATAGGTCAATTTGGGCATCATCCCCCATGATCTGGTCAAACTAGACATCATCCCCAGGACCAAGAAATAGGGTCTACCATCCCCTTACATTTTAGTTGCTATATGACCTAAGAGAAGAAAAAAACCATTCATGGCTTCTATTGTGAGATTTCCAAGTTTTGAAGTATATGTTATATCACTTATGAGCTTATCAATGCTGCCTCTCAAGGGACTAACTGTGTTGCATATGAAGCTACCTCCATTCAAGGGTGCACTGCAATGCACTTCCCGACATTCAAGGGTGCGTTGGTCAAGTGGGAGCGAAATTCTCATTGTTCTAGAATCTCCACATGGGTAGTGCCTTCTAGAATATTCCATATGTGTCAAGCTTCGAATCCAAGTGTTCATCTAACACCTCTGAGCTTGGGAACATGTCTTGCATATTATTAGAAATTCATTCATTGAGAAACTACCTTCAGTTTCCCTATAAATTGAGCACAGATCCTAGTGCTAGGGAAGGAAGAATTTTGGTAAAGAAATGTTATTGGATTCTCAATTGAGAGAGTGAAAGTACTGAGATGCTGCTCATGAGATGTTGAATGTGATGAGGCTAGGATGAAGCTAGATATGGTGACATCAAATTTATCATTGGTTGTAACCTCCCCCTTCTACTCTTTAATAAATATTGTTGTTCATTTTCCTATATATGTATCTATTTATGTTTCTATTTCTCATACAATGTACCCTTGAATGATATATATGTTTCATGTTTAATCGATTTAGGTGATTAAGATAAGTAGGAATCTATATATTTCAATTTGTTTGCTGTTCTCTATTTATACTTGCAGGAATCAATCTGGCGAGCTAAGTTGGATTGGAGGCTACAACAAAAGCGACACAGGGAGAACAGGAAGCACTTGGATCACAAGTAGGTTCTTCTATCATTTTTTGTGTCTATTTACTCTTAGAGAAAGTGATAGAAAAGTCTTTAATCCATTGTTCTAAGTGCCTAGCACCACACTTAGGGAATTTGATTTATTCGTAGATCATAATTCTGCATTAACAAATTGGCGACTCTGTTGGGGAATTTCCTATCATTTCTAGTGTTTTTTCCTCTAATTATTCACCCAGTAGCATCTACTCTCAATTATTATACTTTTGAATCAAATAACTGCATTAGAAGTGTGTTATGTAGCTTGCGTTTTCAATCTCTGCTGCACCCAACACACTGTTGGTCAAGACACAGTGAAATACAATGCACTACTCCCACTCAAGGGTGCACTACAACACATTGTCTCCCCTTAGAGACTGTGTTTCCCCCTTAGCCAACCAAATTCCATTTTAATTTTTCATTGCCACCACTCTCAACCATTTGTTTGTTGTGTTTTCAATTGTCTAATATCTCCTAGAGAACAATGAATTTTCCTGATTCTTCCACCTTTGAAAAGTAAGTTTGTTCAATGTCTCTTTAAGTGTTTTTATTTATCATTGACAAAGAAAATTCAAAGTATTTTATTTTTGCATTAGATCCATTTGTTTTCGTAAAGGAAATTGTCATTAAATTATTCGTTTCCTGTAGGAAAAATTTTAGTTCCATTCTTCATTTTTTCTAAAAGAGAAATTGTTGTTAAATTCCTCATTTCTCAAAGAGAAAAAATTTGTTTTTTTTTATTTGATGCACATAGTTTCCTTTCTTGCACTCACATTAAGGGGACTGAAAAGAAAAACCTACATATGCATATAGTGAATTGTGTGTTTTGCATAGGAACAAGTTAGGAAAGTTGCGTTTTAGTTTGTTCTCTTTGTTGTTTGCTCTAAAACTGATTGTTATTTCTCTTAGTAGCTAGGATTTTTATTGAAAAAGCTAAAATTAAAAAGTTTGCTTACCATTTTAGTTTTCATTTTTAGGAATTTCCATCACATCACACGGTGAACCTCAAAGGGAAATTTCTAAACAAGATCAACTTAAAATTTACATCAATTTACCTAAGAAATAATTGGAACCATAACGATAACATTTAGAAGGTATAGGCTGGAGACATATTCCAGCGTCGTTAAACATAGTAGTTGTTGTTAACTTGTCTGCGATACATTCCAAGTGTGATACCCCACTCCACGTACATAATTATATCAGAGCTCATCCACGTACCTTCGAGTATATCAAGCGGTGTTCTAGTACGAAAAGTATAAGGGGGTGCTCTCATTGTGCGGTTTCGCATTAGACAACACTAATACAGACTTGGGATTCCACGTACCTTAAAGTATATTTGGGAGGAAAACTTTAGGCTGCTATCCATCCATATTGAACCGATTCGAGTGCCTTGCAACTTGTGATACACCCAACACAACATTTGGGGAGATCGCTTTCCCGTAATTTTTGATTCGCTAGGAAGTATTCTGCAGTTCACAATTACTTGGTAAACCTTTTTCCTAGAATTACCCCTTTTATTTTTTTTATTTGTTTTTGGTCATAAAATAAATCAGTCATTGTGGAAGAAGAACATCCCTTTCCCCATCGTTCGCGTATAATAGCACTGAAACCACCTTTACCACCGGAATCCACTTCTGGTCGGTGAAGGCGACATCGCTCTACCAAAACTAGTACTATCAGTACCTCTGGTGCGACATCATCCTCACATATACCAGAGTCGGCACAAGTTGTTTCTACAAATCCTGGTTCATCTACTGTTGTCGAGATGGAGTCCTCACAACTACTCATGGTCACGATCCATCCAATCAGTGAGACCATACCTCCCGAACCCGATGTTGTTCAACTAGAAGTTGATCCGGAACCTGTCACTTTTTTCCCAGAACATCTGCATCCTGAAGTCGAATGACTAGAAGTTGTTCCTGTATCGGTTGCCCCACAATATATTGTAGCCATTGAGTCTCCCATACTGCGTAGTCAATCTCCTGAAATATACTTTGGGCCTGACAGCGAAATCCTTCCACCTGGTTTAATTTCGATTGAATAAATACCACAAGACGAAACACCTTTAACTCTAACTCATTTTGGGGCGGAGCTTTACCTGTATGAGTATTTTCCTCAATCACTTGCCTCTGCTCTTGTTGATCCTATGTCTATTAGAGTTCCCGTAGATCCAATAGGGTATACATTTGGTCGAAAAAACATGGTTGAGCCAACATATTCGGTTGGACCATCTATTCCAATTGTGACAACAACTTCTCTTGTTACCCCTGTCGATGTTCACAACTTCACCAGAGTCATATCTATATGGTGTCCCTTCCGTCCCACCTGGTTATCGATATTTATCTGGAACCTTCTCTGGTGCACCCTCAAACCCATGGACTTCACCAATGTCATTGTCTGGTATTCTAACTGGTAAATCTATAATGAGTACTGAATAGCTTGATCCTTTATTCACATAATCAGGGAAATATCAAGCTGGTCCATCTGGGTATATTTCATATAGTACAATTTCAACTGGACTCCCTGCATTTGGAGAACAATATTTTCCA
Organism: Pinus albicaulis; assembly: GCA_034641835.2. Classification (NCBI taxonomy): domain Eukaryota; kingdom Viridiplantae; phylum Streptophyta; class Pinopsida; order Pinales; family Pinaceae; genus Pinus; species Pinus albicaulis. The sequence continues at coordinate 592,349,686 of CM076583.1, read as the reverse complement.
TATTATTATACTCCTCATGCTAGGGGGCAACCTATGGTCACCAATTTTGATAGTACTCCGTCGTTATTTGACCATGCTAATGTTAGAATGAATGTTTGCCAATGGCAGCCCACTCTGCCTATCCAACAACAAACGGTTGTACACTCGTATCAATTGGTTCAACCTGTTGCACCCACATCAACTCCACTTGTTAATACATTTTTACCCCTATTATAGACTCAAAGTGGTGTACCTCAACCATATTAGGCAGGTCCTTCAACCCAATACCCTCAAGTATTGGGCCCTCAGACTCCAACTCCTTTGGCTAGTTTAAAACAACTACCTATATCCGGAATCATTTATTCACAAGCTGGATTACCATATTATGGTATGTCACAACCGCAACCATGTTATACCTATCATCAATTGAATCCAAGCTATCCTAGTTTGGGTTATAATATTGGTGGACATATCACTTGTCAGCCACAAGCACAAATGCCACAACCTTCATTTCAACAAGTAACATACCCAGGTTTTGGTCAACAAAATCCTTAAGAATTTTCTTATCAAAACAACCCCTATCTAGGTTACCAAAAAAAAATTCCTTATGCTGGTACTCAAAGGCCTGTTTTCCAAGCAATTCCATCATAACCTAGCTATGCTCAACCCGACCTTAATCGACAGTTACCCTTTGTTGCAACTTTAGAGTTACTAGATTTAAACCGACTCACCAATGATCCAATCAACTATGCTCCTTGGTGGCTGGTGATACCTCATAAATTACCCTCAGATATTCCTAAGTTCAATGGAAACCCTGGGGAATACCCGTCAACTCATGTTATGACTTATCATTTGTGGTGTTAGTCTAACTCCCTAAATGATGACTCTGTTCGACTACGTATTTTCCAGTGTACGCTCACTAGTCTGGCTGCAAAATGGTACATTGAGTTACCAACAGCTTATTTTGATAATTTCACTACCCTAGCTACTATTTTTTTGACCCACTTTCAATTACGCATAAAATATGAAACTATAATGAAACTCTTGACTAATTTTAAATAGACTAATGCTACTCACATTTCTGATCATATTCATGAGTGGCGTCATTGTCGTAGAATGGTTAATAAATTTGTTCCTGATCAAATCCTTGCTGAGTGGTTCATTAAGTCCCTGTTACCATCTATAACTGAGGATGCGGCTAAGGGTGGTGTCATCACTGAAGAGCAAGTCATTTCTTGTGCCGTGTATTTAGACTTGATTTATACTCAAACTAGCACGCTCTGCGAGAAAATTCCTAACGCGTCGCGATTTAATTTTACCGTTCCTCCTCCATCTAAGGATTCTCATGCTAGAGACGGTATGATCGGTACTGCAAGCACACATCACTCTACTACATCTGATCCTATGCCTTCTTCTGAAATCCATGCCATGTCATCTGACAAGGGAAAAAGTGACAAGCAACCCGAAAGTAAGAAAAAAGGGAAATCAAAGAAAAAGCAAACTTCTACCCCACAAGAAAGATCATCTGATCAATCGACTGGAAATCGTAAACCTCATTACCCTTGCGTAATCTATAATGAGGAACACTTTTTTCAGGACTGTTCTCACCATGCCGAAATCTCAAAAATGGTTCAGACCTCGCATGCGTCATCTGTGATGACAGATCCATTTCCGAATCCGAACACAAATTTGGTTGCTATGGATCCAGCTTCTAGTTCCCAAGTGCTTATGTTGTCTGTCACGAAGCCATCGACTGATGTTTTAGTGTCAACGAGTAATAAATATTATGGTATTCAGGCTACTGATCAACCTACTACCTCAACCACGAATCCATCTACGGAATCGATACCACCTACTATTATTCCTGAATTGACAATAAAGCCACCAAAGGGAGTCGTTCATAAATCGACATTTAATCCTTTAGCCAGAGCTGCTCAAAATTATAATATAGTTGAAGATTTGACTCAATCCCCTTCAGTGATGTCAGCGCTTGAGGTGCTACAAAATTGTCCCTTCCAGAAGGAGGCTTTGTTGTCAACAATTGGTGGAATTTATCCGACAGATTCCAATCTCATAGTCTTTAATCATATGGGATATATGCAAAAATTACCAATAGAATTGGAATTCTCCATCCAAGTAAATGTTCTCAATCACCTTGTTCATCTTACTATTATTGATGAGGGAGCATATTTTATCACTCCAATAATTCCTAGGGTTGTTATGTTTGTTTAAAGAAATATTAGAGGTAGCTATCAACCTACTTTTGAGATCAGGATCTAGCATTTCTAATGCTCAGTGAGGGCTCTCTATTTATGATTTAAATTTGTTGTTTTAATTGATTTTAGGCTAGTTATGTAAGATTGATCGGTTTTGGTTTTGGTTTGGTTGGTGGAATTATTGATTTATATGGATAGGTGTCTGTCTATTTTCCATTGGGCTATGGAATCAATGTATCAAGAAAACATGACAGAATCAAGTTCTAAAGGAAGTGTTCACAGGGCAAGGTAGTTGAGAAAAATCAGATCTTTTATGTTGAATGGTGAAGTGGTTTTCAATCGGGATCAAAGAGCAGTTAAGGATTCCTTAAACCGGATAATGAGGGAAGGTGAAAGAGGTCAATCACGACTAGAGAGAAATTAAGGATTCTCATATCCAGATATCAGAGGAAAGCATTAAAATGAATAACAGTTCAAAACTGAGTGTACTTAAACAATTTCTACAATTATATTCCTGCTATAACATTTAAATTTGGAAAACATGCAAGTTTATGGAATACTTAAGAAAATAACAATGAACAATTGAAATATACTTCACTGAAGTAGCTCAACACATGAATCTTGTAATGTAATGCCTTTATTACTTGTCCTATTTGTTGACTTTAAAATGGTACAATACACCCTCGGGTATGTATATCAATTACAACTATAGAAATGTTCAAGAATCCACACTCAATACTTCGAATTATGAAGTATTTAGACAAAATGTAATATAAAATATCCTAAAACTGATTTTAGGATTTATTCAAGGGAAATAAAATATCTTCCTGCAAGAAGATAGAGACACCTATGTAACTAAATGCAAGTTGTCCCTATTTATTGGATTTTTTGTTTGCTTTCTTTGATATTTTGTTGCCTTATCTCTCTGACTGTTGCTTTTACGCTGGCTGCATATTTATGCTGGTTATCTTCTGATTTATCTTTTAAATCTGTTTTGATCTCTAAACTCTATCTTTCATATGTATTCATCTTTATCTGGCCGCTCTTTTACTCTTTAACCTTGACTGCTCTGTTCACCTGCTTTACTTTTACCTTTCAGAGTAAATCATATAATATTTCCCAAGCCTCTTCATCTGGTAATTTAATTTTTACCATTCTCCTATAAATCTCATCTATTTCAGTGTACTTGGTAAATTTAGGCTTGTTTATAAAGAGGTGATTTACCTCATGCTAGAGGTTAAAGAGATTTTCAAAAGTCTGATAGAGTAATTTTCCTGTAGGAATTCCTTTCATAGAGGAATTGTTGGACTATTCTTTAGCCACTTCTCTGATATTCTTGTCATAATATTCATGCTTCATTAGTCTGTCATTAATCACCAAAGGATTTGGCAGATCTTTCTGCCTCAAAACATCAAATTTGATCATGAACATGTTTACTGGTAGCTCCATGTTTTGACACTTATCTTCAAGGTGTATCATGAGATTTCTCTTGGAAATTACCTTTTTTACCTCTAAGATTATTTCTGTTCTATCACTTATCCCAATTTCTTCTAATTCTTGCTTGTTCTCATAATTGAGAAACTTAATTATCTCAGTGGCCTCTTCTGGTTTCTTCCCAAGTTCTTCTTTGACTTTCTGAATAGATTCACTTGCTTCTTTTATCAAATATTTCTATTCAAATATAACTTGGATTGAAGGCCAAATATCATTAACAGAGTTAATGATATTGGTCCACATTTGTTGCTTTGCTTGGGCTAGTGGCTCTTTCGGTGTTAATTCTTTTTCTAACTTCTGTACTCTGTCATTCAATCTGTTTTACTTATGTGTTTCAACCTTATGCATGATTTGAGCCAACTTATTTTCATCTTCTATAATTTTTATTTTTTCTTTAAGTCTATTAATATCAGTTGTTTGGATTGGCATGTCTTGCATGGCTTTAATCAATTTACTTTCCTTATCATTGGGATGAGTTGTTTCTATTGCTGGTGTGGTAGCTGGTATTACTGAAACTTTTGTTGTTACTAGAACTGCTATAGTAACTGATACTGCTGTAAGTAATGGAGCTGATGAAGTAGATGGATCTGTTGTTGAAGCTATAGGGATGGCAGTGACATGGATTACTTCCATGCCGACCTTATTTTCTTGCACCAATTTAGCCATTTCACTCTCCATCTCTTTCAGTTGAGCTGTCAACTGAATGATGAGATTCATAATTTCATCTTTCTAACCTTCATTCTCCAAAACTTCCTTAGTTTGCGGATGTTCAATGGGAGGTAATTTCAATTGTTTCTTCAATGCAAAAATGTCTGCATTCTTCTTTTTGATAATTTCCTCAGCCGCTTTGATGTTATTTGGATCATTTCCAACCTCTATGAACAGTTCTTCAAGTGTTTTAATTCTATTATCCTCGGATTGTGAGGAAACCTTCTCTAGTTTTAACTGTACTATGATATTTTCTATAGAATTTTGTAGTTTTTGGACACTCATAGCTTTGTTGGTCATAGTGAAGTAGATAATTTCTCCTGCTTTCTTATGAAACTCAATTTGATTTATGGGATGCACATCTTTAGCCATAGCTTCAAATGTTGTTTTCCTGTAGTCTACTGATGACTTTGGAGCCTACACTGTTGGCTACAAAAAGGTCATTTGCATCTTCCTAGTTTTATAATCAAGGGCTGAAAGAAACCTATTCTGGTCACTAGGAGTCTGTTTCCAATATTGGGCATAAGTCACAGCTTTCAATGCCTCATTCCTGAGTTTGATTTCTATGTACTTCTCTATTATGTCTTGTTCTTTATTCATTGGTTTGCATGATGAAGAAACTTCTACACTATGTTGTTTCTAAATGATCTGAGCACTAGAAGTTGATGGCTGGTGTGTTTCTTCTAAAACTATGGGAGGTGCATTATCCCTGACAATTATATTTGTATCAATGATTTCAACTGTATCAATGACTTCAACTTGTTATACCACTAGATTCAGTTTGGCCTTTTCCCTGTACATTAACTTGAATTTTTTGTCAGTAGTGGTTTCAACAAAATAGGAGCCTTCCTCTCTTGTTCTTTTTGAGTTCCTGTCTTGTGGGGTTGGATTATGCAGGATGGAACTAGTATCAGCATGTTTCTCCACCTCTTGTAAATTATTTTCCAACCACTCTAACAATTTCAAATACTTTTCAATCTCTGGTTTTGACTCATGAACAAAAGGAGTCAATTTGAATTTGATTCTTTGTTTACTGATGACTCCCAAAGGATCATACTGCCATTTGAAAGTATTACTGAACTTGAAATCTTGCAAACACTTATCTACTTGTTGACCAACATTCCTATTATTGAAAATGAAAGGACCAAGCTGGTTCTTAATCTTAAACTAAGTTTTCTTCTTTGTTGATAGGAAATTAACTTCATTTGAGTTTAGGATATGTCTGATGTATTCTGATGCAAATAACCTCATTGGGAGGTATTTGGGCAGTTTGTATGGAGTGAGCTAACATCCATACACCCTAATTTTAGTATGGTTTTGGTATAAATACCAGTATCCTATTCTACTTTGTTATGACAATTGTAAGACTTTCTTTATCTCTTCATTAACCCTAGGTTGAATGCTACTGCTTAGCATGTTGAAAACTGTATAAAAAAATGCATCAATGAAGTCCTTGTAGCTGAATTATGTGGAATCCTTTCTGAGTAAGGATGTCTAGAAGAATACAGATTGGGAGAACCCTTTGTGTCCAGTTTTGGAAGGCTAACTGCAAACCTTTCTGATTGGAAATATAAGAATAAATGAAACAAAACAGAGGAGTATTTAAACAGTCCTTCCTCTGGTTATTAAAATAATTGTTCATGGATGGAATTTGATAGATATTGAGCAAAGTTAAATGTGGAAGCTGGAGGTTGTCCTGGGCAGAATATGGACAAAAAACCTAATATAGAAGCATCTACATATTCATCTGTGAAGTACCCTAAGATGCATGACAACATTGTGACAATCTGTCTGGTTCTCTCTGAAAAAATTGAAGCAGATTATGGAGGGTTACTCTTTGAGGTTTATACTAATGGAGGAAGGAAGGTTTGGAATATTTGAAACCTTTTGGGAAAATCCAGCTTCAGATATAGTTTAGTTAGGATTTCAATTGATAATGGGGCTTCATCAGGCTTGGGTTGGATTTGCAACATCTAATTTATGGATTCTGCAGTGATTGTGAATAAAATCTCTTTGCAAGGGGTTACTAGGGCTCTTTCATTGAGAAAGTAATTAATTTGACAGAGTCTGATGATTTCTGGAAATTGGAAGGTCTATGGGAAGATATATTTAGGAAAATTTGGGTCCCAAAGGTAGATATCATCAGCCTGGTCTATGGATTTCTCATGGCTCCAGCAGTGGATGTCCAAGAGGTTGAAATCAGTGACCATATCACTAATTTTGAAGTATTTATCAGCAAGGAGGGTATGTTCAACATCAATTACAGGTGGTGGCAGAGGGTTAACAGAGATTATGCTCTAGGAGGCCATTTAACTTGTTCAATTAGAAATTATTACTTTATTTAGCTTAAGTAATGGCTTCTGGCACTTAGGAATACCTGTGAAATGGCGCAATTTGGTCTACAGAAGGGATTTTGGTCACAACAAAGGTTTTCTTGGTCTTATAAAGCTTTAAATCTGAGTCAGCAACGGTTCTGGTAGCAAAAGGATTGAATTTGAGTCTATACTTGCTTCAAAATAGGTCGGCAAGGCTTCCTTTTCGCAGTTTTTAATAGAAATGGTGAAATATGTTTTAGAGAGGGCTTTATTGCTTTTAACCGGAGGTGGTTAAACATTGGGTGGGGAGGTTAAATTCAAACAAGGTTGGTTTCGTCGCATAATAGAATATTGGTATGGTAGGTTATCGCATGTTAAAAAGCGGTAAAGTGGTTTCGGGATTGAGGATGCGATAAGGCGTGGGTTGTCGTGTGGCAAATGGGAGGGGGTGCGAAACCACCCATTTTGCACTCCCCCTATGGTTTTAAACATCGGGAAGTGGAGAGTGTGAAAGGGCTTATTGTCCATTGGATCTAATCGGATGATTGGGTGAATGGGTAAGTTGGGGGGATTTGATAGGTGGGGTCAGTATTTATATGTGATGGGATTATGTAAAGTGGGACCCGGGTTTCATATATGCGATGGGTCGGGAAATCATATTAAAACAAGGTTTAACATATAGCGGGGGATTAATAAAATATACAAAGTGAGGAGTAATAAGTGCGGGGTTATAGCAAAGTAGGACCGGGATATATATAAACTATAGGTTTAAATTAATATAAAAGGGGTTAATATGATATGGGATCGGGGATCTTAATATAATATGGGGTAAATGAATATGAATGCGGGATGTTAATAAATCATTAGGAATAAGTGTTAAAATGACATCGGGGAGGAGTTTTTGTAGTGGGGCTCAACATTATTTTAACCATTAAAAACTATGCAAAGTGGGTTTTTTGCATGTTTTAATTGGAAAAAGGGAATTAGTAAAGGGGAAGTTATTTTTCAAAGGCGAATGTGTTTTTTAACTGGGGAAAGGAGTTTTAGGAAGGGGAAAAGGTTAAAATGAGGGGAAAAGGATAGTTTACAAGGGAAAATGCCTTCTTAGAGTGTCAATGGGGTTTTAAGCAAGGGGAAAAGGATTTGGGGGATATTAGTGATATGAAATGACCAATTGATGCTTTCCATGACTTGTAAAAGTGTTTTTGCCTACCCTTTATTTACCCTAACATTTTTTCTTCATTTATTAGGTGCATTTGATCTTGTTGATCCTTTATTTTTCTTTTGATAAGCAAAATAACCTACTTCTAACCTTATAACTTCCAATGGCTCAAATTAAATTGATGAGCTCATTTTTATTTCTCTACCTAACTACTAATCTACCAAGATTAAATGGTTTGGCAAGTTATTTATTCAATAACTATTGACATGAAATTTAAATCATGAATGAATCAAGATTAAATTGTTTGATCGTCATGAATTGTGGCATTTTGGACAAGATACACACAATTTTTATTTGCAAAGTAAAGTAAAAGTAGTGGCATTTGAATGTGCAACACTTTTAGGGTCTATTTTTATCTCTTTTTGTGGGGTTCATACTTTATCTTCTTTTTTGATCTTTTCTTTTAGTCCTTTGATTTTTCTTTTAGGACTTACCCTCTTTACATTTATAATATGGGAAAACATTTGTAGAAAGCAAAGTATGTACAATATTACAAGACTAAGCATAGTCAATTCAAAATTATGATCCCTATTATTATAGGACCCTAACAACATCTAAGTGTATTATGTATCTAAACTGCTAGAATTCACTTGGCTCGCCGCACCTATATCAATCGCCTACGACGTTGAAATATTTTGATGGATGTACATATAAGCCTTGCGGTATTATCAATAATCTACATGTTGAACTAGGGGGGGAAATAATGAATGTTGAAGTTGAGGTTGTTGACGGACCCCTTGAATAAAATATTTTACTCGGAAGGCCATGGGTATATGCTATGACTGCGATCATTTATACATATTTTAGAATAATCACCTTTCCACATAAAGGTGTCATCACAGTCATCAATCAGCTATAATTCTTTGCCTCCAGTTCCCAGGTAACTGGAAGTGTACTGTTAGTTCACGAACCCCAACTCGCACTTCCAAACATTGGTGTAGGGCTCTTAAAGGATTCCACTCTCATGGGAACCTTTGTATTACCACAGCCTCTGGCGTCGACAGAAATTGCAACTATAGATACCTATTGCTTGATATCTTCCACTCCATCTGGCTTAAGGAAGATTACAGGTAATTTTGAATTTGTTACGTTGGATGAGTTTTTGTTTCCCATCCTAATTGAGCTGGCATAGCAATCACTCATATGCCTTGGGAGGCGAATCCGAAATCATCGTCGCTGGTCGTTTGGCTTGATCGTTCATTAGATTTTGGCACTCCATCTGATTATTTTTCCTCAAATTTCTTGAAAGATGAGAATATTGTGGAATCCATGATGCTAGAAGGAGAACCATGGGAAGATCATCATCATCACTCCCATCTTCAAGATTGAAAAGAAGATAATCTTAGTGAACTATATCACCCATCAATCAAAACATTCTTTTCGAATCATTTTCCTATTAATGCAATCAATTACGAGCGAAATTTATCAAATATTGAAGAAAACATTTCTATTGATATTTCGACCAAACCCAACATTGTAGAAAACATTCATGTCGGCATGTCTTGTTCTCCATCAGAACTCGAAACAGATTTCTCTCTCTTTCATGAATTTTGTGATGTATTTTCTTGGTCTTACGAGGAAATTCCAGGCATAGGTAATAATATCATTGAAAACACTATTAATTTGTACCCTAATTTCAAGCCGGTACGTCAATGCCTTCGTCCTGTTCATCCGAAGAAGGCCGCTGCCATTAAATAAAAAGTTGAAAAACTTTTGTGTGTTGGTTTCATTTACCCTATTGCACTAACTGAGTGGGTTTCCAACATCATTATTGTTATGAAAAAACAAGGAACCATCAGTGTGTCGATTATTGGAATGTAAATCTTGCTTTTCGAAAAGACAACTATCCTACTCCCTTTATCAACCATATTATTGAATATTGTGTTGGATGTGAAATATTTTCGTTCATGGATGGATTTTCAGGCTACAATCAAATCAATATTTGCCTAGAGGACCAATATAATACAAAATTCATTTGTCCCTGGGGCACATTCACTTATCGAAAACTCCCATTTGGTTTAAAGAACACTGGGGAAAGTTTTTAGAGAGAAATGGATTATGCTTTCAATGACATCAAGCACATTGTTCAACCCTATCTAAACGATTTACCCACGCATTCACGAAATTGCACTAATCACCCTATGCATTTGAGAGCTATATTTTTATGCTATTGATACTACAAAATATGCCTCAATTCGCATAAATGTGTGTTTTGTGTTGGTTCTGGTCCTTTGCTAGGATTCGGTGTCTCAAAAGAAGGAATTCAAATAGACCCATTGAAGGTCCAGGCCATACTTGATTTTCCTGCGCCATCAAATTTGATTCAGTTATAGAAACTTCAAGGAAAGGCTAACTTTCTAAGGAGGTTCATACCCAACTACACCAAAATAGATAAAGGATTTACCCAGCTCTTGAAAAAGGGGATTCCCTTCCATTGGGACCAAGTTGCACAAGCTTCTTTTGATGCTGTAAAGTATACAATTTTCCAGGCGTCATTAATGTATCCCCCCAATTATCAGAGTGATTATTTCTTATATATCACCGCGACTGATACGAAAATTTTTATGGATTGGTCCAAGTAGAAAATGGGATAGAACATGCGATCTATTATTTGAGTCATAATCTCAATGATACAGAAGTGAAGTATTCGTACATAGAAAATCTTGCCTTGGCGGCTGTTCAAACTATCCGAATATTTTTCCACTATATCATGTTCCGGAAGACCATTGTCATTTCAAATTGAAACCCCATGACTTACATCTTATCATGTCAATTGCTGGGGGGAAACTGTTCAAAATGGATTGCCATTTTTCAGGAATTTGATTTGGAATTCATCAAATCAAAGTCAAAGAAGTCTTTAGTTTTTGATGAGCTTATTTGTGACCTTCCCTATGATAGTACTGCTACTACATCGAAACCATCTATTCCTGATGAGTCTCTGTTTTTGATCGGATCATCTGATCCTTGGTATGGGGATTTATCATTTATCTCCAGACCCAGACGTTTCTACCTGATACCTCTCACTCTGACTAGCGACATATTCGATACCAAGTCAAAGATTATTTGATTGTTGATGATACACTTTATTGTCATGGTGTTGATACAATTTTAAGAAGGTGCCTCACTCATGAGGAGGCTGAAAAGGTTTTAAATGATTTTCATGCTGGGGCTTGTGGTGGACATTTTTCTGGATATGCTACCGCGCAGAAGATACTCCACGTTCGTTACTTTTGGCCTACCATATTTTGCAACTGCATCCTCGCGGTCAGAAGTTGTCATGCGTGCCGGATATTTGATCATAAAATCTGCAAACCGCCCGCACCAATGCATCTCATTGTCTTTGTGGGACCATTTTCAAAATGGGGCATTGACTTAATGATCTGTAACCCTCGTTCATCCGGGGGGCATGGTTATATTATTGTCCCAGTAGACTACTTTACCAAGTGGGTCGAAGCGATGCCTACATTCAACAACACAAGACAAACAACTGCATTGTTTTTCTTTAATCGTGTCATTTCACAGTTTGGGTCCCATAGGCTATAGTCACAGATCATAGTTCACATTTTCGCAATCATATGATGAATGAATTGACTGCCAAATTAGGACTGACACATGATTGTTCTACTCCTTATTATCCACAATCAAATGGACAAGTTGAGGCTATTAACAAGATTCTTAAAAAAATGCTTCAACAAATGATAGGAGTTCGTAAATGAAACTGGAATTTTATCTTGTACTCGGCTTTGTAGGCGTACCGAACCTCGGTGAGAAACTCAACCGTATTTACCCCCTTTCAATTGGCATATAGTTTGGAAGCTATCTTGCCAATCCAATGTGAAATACCGTCGTTAAAACTTGCAATCAACTTGTTACACGACACCTTTGCTGAAGAAGCGTGTCTTTTTAACCTCGTCCATCTTGATGAAATGCATCGTGAAGCCCAATTGGCCAACAAAGCGCATAAGAGATGTATAAAGGCACAATACAAAAAGCATTTCCAACCTCGCATTTTCTCAGAGGGTGACCTGGTCCTTCTTTATGATCAGGAAGCTGATGTAATAGGTACAAGAAAATTTGAGCCATTATGGCATGGACCCTATATTGTCAAAAGAGTTGTTACTAAGGGTGCCTAAGAGTTGGTAGATTATGATGGAATTTCGTTGGCGGAACCCCGAAATGGGTTGTATTTGAAACATTACTATGCTTAATCATGAGCATTGTATTATATTATATATATGTTGTTGATTTGGATTTACTGAATTAGTTTGTTTTCTAGAGTTTTCTTGAAGTTAGTAATTTTCTTTACATTTCATCGCAGATGTTTTAATCTTTGGAACCATTTGTTGGGTATGCTGATGATGCTAGTCGTATTACGTAGAATCTATCTCTGCATCGTGGGCCATTTTTGCTCCGAACAACGAGTTAGTGAGTTTTCAAGGGAATTGTATCGGTCGATATACAAACAATATCGCTGAGTATAGCACGTTGATTGAACTTCTCTCTGATTCCATTTCATTTGGTATTAACCGCATCATCATAAGGTTAGACTCACAACTTGTGGTACTGAAACTTACTAGTGTTTATATTGTTAGAAATCCAACACTTCATCGTATGTACCTAAGAGTTCGAATTTTGGAAAGACATTTTGATTTCATTCAATATCAACATATTTCCAAAAACTTGAACACATTAATTGATTCTTTAGCAAATTATGTTATAAAAAGACCTTTGCAACACATGTAAAATACATTCACATAATTGAATAGAATTGTGCAATAAACATGGGAAAACACTGAAATCAAATAGTTAGATAGTTATAGGTTTTTACAAAATTTGTGCCCAAGACACATTTATCATTTGACCTTAAAATGTATGCAACATGTCAAAATTAAACTAGTGGTGCTCATGATAACATGCTATTGATCTAGCTATCCTATGAAGTGACTGCATCCGGCAGTTAGGAACGCCAATAGTGTGGCGCTGCAATCACATGGGTAACTCTTCGATCTGGCAATCTGGAATCCCGAATTTCAACCCTTGTATGTGCTGTTGAAGCTCAGCAAGAGCCTCAGCCATATCTAAATCCTGAAGGATTGCTCTCCCGACAACCCTCTCTGCTGGCTCATCTGCTCCATGCTCTAGCTCTCCCACTGGTTGAACTCGACCCACATCTGCATTACATAAAAAATTTAGTTTAGTCTTGGGAAAAAATTAAAGAACAAACACATGTATAAACCTAAGAAAAATAAAAAAACATGGTCAAAACATTCTTACCAATTGCACCCCACTGAGCACCTTCTGGTAAAGCTAAGTTTGGATCTCCTCGGAAATCGACGCCTGCATATGCATATTCATCGATGGCATTAATTTTTCGCCTGAACTAGGCGAAGAATGTAGTAGAGAACTGTAGGTTTTAACCCTGTACAGAAATTATCTACTAACGAATCTTAAAACAGAAAATAAACAATAGCAAAAGCATAAAATTTAAAACAGATAAACATAGAGATATTCCCCTGGATCCCAAAGCGGGACGACCACCATGATTTTTCATTATTTACAACACATATATATACATATTGAAGCATACATAAACCCCAATCCATTAACCCTGCATTAGAACATAATTGTAGTTCCCTTAGCCGGATCTACAAAATACCAGGGGCTGAAAACCATTGTACCCCAAAACCATGTGCAAACCCATGCACAAAACCATGGGCGGATCCACCCACCAGAAAATAAGGACCAAATTTTTTTTTCGAGGCGTTGCCTCAGACCCCAATAGGGGGGGCTACTGCCCCCCCCTGTGACCCCACCAACGTTGCGCCCAACGCAACATACAAGGGGGGCTATCACCCCCCTGTTACCCCCCCGCACGTGATTAGTCATGGAAATAATATAACACATACCCAACATTCTCCCACTTTTTGTTTTATTTCCATAGGGGGCCACAGGAGAGCTTAGTCATTAGCCCACTTCTGCAACACCCATTATTTCTCTACACCAAGAGAACTTCTAAGTGCTTACAGACTTCATCAATGCATCTACAACATGTTTCAAAGTGTCCACCTTTACCAGCAAAACCCTTTTAGCCTCAACCATATCTCTCACAAAGTGATATTAAACATCAATGTGCTTTTTCTTTGAATTATAAGCAGGGTTCTTAGCCAAGAAAATTGCACTTTGGCTATCACAATCTATCCTTATAGCTTGCTGCACCAACCCCATATTTGAACACAATCTCTGCAACCAAACTGCTTCCTTGCTTGCATGAGTGGTTGCTATGTATTCAGCCTTTATAGTTGAAAGAGCCACTACAGACTGTCTTTTACTCATCCAACTGACTGCACCTCCAAATAGGCTAAACACATACCCACTTGTAGATCTTATTTGGTCCAAATCTCCAGCCTAGTCTACATCAACAAAACCATGAATGTCCAACACTCTTTCCAATCCCAGTCTTCCTTGGTAGCACAAGCCATAATCATTAGTGCCACGTAAATATCTGAAAACCCGCTTCACTGCTGTCCAATGCTCCTTCTCTGGGTTTGACATAAACCTGCTCAATACTCCCACTGCATGTGCAATGTCTGGTCTAGTACAGACCATCGCATACATCAGGCTACCCACTGCACTTACATATGGAACACGGGACATATCCTCCTCTTGTTCTTGTGTCTTGGGACATTGTTCAGTAGACAGCTTTGTACCTACAGGGATCAGAACATTCATCGGTTTACTATCCTGCATATTGAACCTCTGCAATATAGTCTCGACACACTTCCTCTGGTTTAACCGGAGCTTCCTCTTTGCCCGATCTCTCTTGATTTCCATGCCAAAAATATAGTTTGCAGCACCAAGATCCTTCATGTCGAATTTGGAGAATAGTTGGGTCTTCAAATCTTGGATAATTTCTTTGTCATTTCCAATCCAAAAAATATCATCCACATACAAGACCAAATAAATAACACGATCACCAATTAATTTAAAATAAACACAGTGATCCTCCTTGCTTCTGGTGAAGCCAAGTTCCCGTATGTAGGTATCAAATTTATGATACCACATCCTTGGTGACTGTTTTAACCCATACAGAGACTTATTTAACCTGCATAATAGTTATTTCTTCCCCTTCACCATAAAGCCTTCAAGTTGTTCCATGTAGATCTCCTCTTCCAGATCCCCGTGAAGAAATGTTGTCTTCACATCCATTTGTTCTACCTCAAAATCAAATGCGGCAACAACAAATAAAAGTAATCTAATAGAAGTAACTTTGGCAACAGGAGAAAAAATATCACCAAAATCAATTCTCGACACCTCGGAATAACCTTTTGCTACGAATCGAGCTTTGTATTTCTCCACCATGCCTTCTACATTCATCTTCTTCTTAAACACCCATTTTCTCCTGATGGGCTTCCTTCCAGTCGACAACTCCACTAGATCCCATGCCTCATTTTTATGCAAGGATGCCATTTCATCAACCATGGCCTCCTTCCAGAGTTTTCCATCCTCTGAATCTACTACCTCCCTGACAGTTCTAGGATCATCATCAGTTATAGTTAAAGCAAAATTTGAAAAGAAAGCAAATGGACTATACCTTTCCGGTTATCTTCTTTCCCAAGCTGATCTTGTCACAACTGGAGTTTGTGGCTCTTCCTCTTCTGAGTCTTCTTCTGTTGTAGAGTCTGATTCATCCTCCTTTAG
Organism: Pinus albicaulis; assembly: GCA_034641835.2. Taxonomy (NCBI): domain Eukaryota; kingdom Viridiplantae; phylum Streptophyta; class Pinopsida; order Pinales; family Pinaceae; genus Pinus; species Pinus albicaulis. The sequence continues at coordinate 592,334,054 of CM076583.1, read as the reverse complement.
CTCAAACTCTATCTTCTTAGGTTCCTTTGGTACGACTTCATGTTTAACAACATATTTCACCTATGTAAACACCACATCTCGACTGTACACAACCTTCCTTGCTTTTGGGTTCCAAAGCTTGTAACCCTTTAAACCATCCTTATACCCAATAAAGATGCACCTTTCAAATTAATTATCCAACTTGGTCCTTTTCTCTTTTGGAACATGTACATATGCATCACATCCAAATACCCTCAGATGTGAAAGAGAGGGTTTCTTACTAGTCCATACCTCATGTGGAGTCTTATCCTCCAACGCTAATGAAGATGATATATTAACCAAGTAACATGTAGTCTCCACTGCATCTACCCAGAATTCTTGTCCTAACCCGGTACCACTGAGCATGCTTCTTGCCTTTTCCATCAGTGTTTTGTTCATTCTTTCTGCAACTCCATTTTGCTGAGGTGTGTATGGAGTAGTCTTCTGACGTGCTATACCACACTTCTTACAGAACTCTTCAAATTCCTTCTTGCAGAACTCCCCACCATTATCTGTCCTCGACACCTTTACCTTCTTCTCTGTCTAGTTTTCCACCAGAGCCTTAAATTATTTAAATCTGTCAAAGACTTCAAATTTCTTCCTCAAGAAATATATCCATGTATTCCTTGAGAAGTCATCTATGAATGAAACATAGTACACAGACTTACCCAGTGATGGAACCGACACAAGTCCAAACACATCACTGTGCACAAGATCTAATATCTTGTTTTCCCTCTTAGCACCAGAAGGAAAGCTCACCTGATTCTGCTTCCCATATACAAAGTGTTCACAGAAATTGAAACACTGTATCCATGCAGTATCCGAAGGCCCTTATCTCCAATATGTCTAAGCCTTTGATGCCATAGCATGGTCTTTTCTCCAGAGACCGCTAGGCTTTTCGCTCCACTTTCGAGAACCAAAAAACTATTGCACCCAACAATAACAGTACTGCCCTGAAGCTTGTATAGAGTTCCAATCCGAACTCCCTGTATTAATACCAGTGCTCCACGAACCATCTTACAGGTATTTTTCTCGAACACTGTTTTTACACCTGCATCATCCATCTTGCTTACAGAAATCAGATTTCTAGCCAATGCAAGAATGTGCAGAACACTAGGAAGTGTTCTAATCCTTCCACCTTGGAGCTTCATCTTGACTTTTCCACGTCCGATGATTCTAGCCTTCCTATCATCACTTAAGAAGACATCACCGCCATCATATTTCTCGTACTCGTAGAAACACTCCCTATGGGGAGTGAAGTGAAAGGATGCATCCGAGTCAATCAACCATGACTCATGATCTACATGTTTATTTGAAGAAGAAGCCAAATACACATCCCCACCTTCATCTGAGGTAGTTTTTGCCTATGCAGAAGGAGCATCATCAGATCCCTTTCCTTTCTCAGGAGCTTTAGATCTACAGTCCTTTTTGTTTTTCCCTTCCTTTCCGCATTTCCAGCACACCTTTACAAAATTTCCAGGAGATTTAGATCTCCCACTCAAAACCTTATTCTTGTTTCTGTTCTGGGACCTACCTTGTACATATAAGGCATCTCCATTCTGACCCTTCATATTTCTTCGTCTCATTTCCTCCAACAATAAGGCTGAGACAATGTCATCAAAATTCAAGGTAGTTGTATTTCTACCTATTGCAATAACCAGACTGTCCCACGAGTCTGGTAGAGAACACAACAAACTGATGCACTTATCTTCATCTCAGATTTTAATATCAACAGCTGACAACTGACTTACCACAGTGTTGAAGGCGTTCAAATGCTCTGTCACCGAGTCTCCATCCTTCATCCTCAGGTTATACAACTTTTTCTGCAGGAACAATTTATTCAATAGAATTAGATTGGTAAAAAGTCCCTAGATTGTCCCACAAGGTCTTCGTCGTAGCTTCCCTAGATACATTCAACAATACTGAATCTGAGACACACAATCGTATTGTGCTCTTTGCCTTCCAATCCAGCTTCTTCCAGTCTTCATTTGACATTGTCGTTGGTTTAGTACCTGGATCTACCGCGATCCACTGATCTTTATCCACCAGCAGATCCTCCATCTTGAGCTTCCACAACTCAAAAATCTGACCATTAAATTTATGGATCTCTATCTTCCTGCCGCTCACCATCTTCTTTCACCACAAGAATCGATCCCGAAGATCTCCCACTGAACAGGGTCTAGCATAGGCCCGAACAAAAAACCCTCAGCAGAAAAGGCGTCTCCTTGAAGCTGAAACAACTATGATACCAAATGTAGGTTTTAACCTTTTACAAAAGTTATCTACTAACGAATCTTAAAACAAAAAATAAACAATAGCGAGAGCACAAAACATAAAACAGATAAACACAGAGATATTCCCCTGGATCCCAAATCGAGACGACCAACTTGATTTTTCATTATATTCCTTTTAGTGTTACAACACATATATATACATGCCGAAGCATACATAAACCCCAATCCATTAACCCTGGATTAGAACATAACCGTAGTTCCCTTGACCGAATCTACAAAATACCAGGGGCCAAAAACCATCATACCCCAAAACCATGAGGCAGATCCGCACATCGAAAAATAAGGACCAAATTTTTTTCCAGGGCACTGCCCCAGACCCTAATAGCGGGGGCCTACCGCCCCCCTGTGACCCCCCCGACATTGTGCCCAACGCAACGTACAGGGGGGGCTATCGCCCCCCTGCGCATGATTAGTCGTGGAAAGAATATAACACATACCCAACACGAACACAATGGACAATTGATCAGCATGTCTAGCCATAAGTTCTACCCATCCCTGCATCCTTGGATATCTAGGGTTAGATATACCCAATGTCACATGCTAAGGTTGCATCAGTGGAATCTGCTCTAAGGAAAAAAAAATGAGGATCAAACCATAGTTGAAAATTTTCTTTCTTCCTCCCTTTTCCTTGCTCAGTTTTTCTTTCATTAGAGAAAGTAAGACTTCATCCCAGTTTAAAACTGTTGGTTCCATGCACTCTAGTGCATACTGCATATAAGATCTGTTCGCTACATGGAGTGTAGTGGTACCAAAAATCTTTGCAATTGTGAATAAGATGGTTCTCAATGGAAAATCATGAACATCCCGGATTTTTATTTTCCCATCCTTGCTAGGCTCTAACCCTGGATTGCAATATTGCAATATATAGTCTCTCACCGTCTCTCGTTCGAGAGCAGACCCTAAGAGAGAAATGGGTAGGCCTCTCCTCGACAAAGCCTGTCAGAAAATAGATATCCTCCACTAAAATTTGGACCACTTTGTTCCCAATATGAAATGCCTCAATCGCCGGATCCCATGGACGAACAAGGAACTCCAATAGTTCCATCTGTTGCCTCATACCCGATAGACGGAAGTACTTTAACAACCCTAAGTCTTTGAGGCATCTTACAGTAACCAAATCATTTAGGGAAATCATGTTTTGTTTTTCATGCTCTCTTTCCCTCCAAGTAATTGTCATTTTGGTCCGTTGAATCCCTGAAATACAACCATAAGACTCATTAGGACCCTTTTCATGCAAAACACTAGGAAACATTTCGGCACAATGCAAGAATAAAAAATGTGAATTGCGCCCAATGCAGCCTTAGACAAGAGACAGTGCATTGCATATGCACCTAGCCTTCATTTTAGGTACATTCCAAAGCAGGTTTCAACATCCAAGGGTGTGTTGCCCTCTTTTGAAAATAGATTTACACTAAGGGGCCCAAATCCATAAAAAATTGCAATTAAATGAAACAAAAAGACTATTGAAGGAAAGAGGAGGTTTATGGCACCAACCTAGATCAAACGGTGAGGAAAACCGTCCACAGAATGAATCGCAATCAACAATTGAAGTTCAAGGGGAAAAATAGGTTCAAAGCTCCAAAATGAAAATGGTAACTTTCAAATGGTAAAAATGAATAGTAAAAAATCTTTTAATTAGTCATTTGATTATTTTCAAATCATATTTATTGTTGTTACTATGGCTTTATTCATTTTTTCTCATGAAACAGGTATTTTTAATCCATTTTATGTTGTTTTGAACAGTTGTTTTAAACATAAAGCATACTTTTATCCTTATTTTTCGATCTTTGATAAAAACGAAAAAGGACTTGAAGCACACTTTTATCTCTTTTTCGAGCTTCGATAATAGCGAAAAATGAACCCTTGGAGTCTTCTTTTAGCTCTTTTCAAACTCCGATAATGTGAAAATATTGTCGAGCACTTGTCTTTTCAAGCTTGTAAAATTAAATGAATTGAAATCTACTCAGTATAAGTTTAACCCTTTTCTAGATTGAGATAGATTATTTATGAAAAAGGAAAACATTAGTCGAACATGGCTAGGAGGTTCTCTCAGATATCACTTTACAGTTTTTCGAATCTGAGCGACAACTTTACGAAAAAGTACTTATGGAGTTTTCTTTTGCCCTCTTTTTCAAACTCTCTAAATATGAAAAAGGATCAGGCTTTCACTGTCGTTAGGCTGGTTGAAACATAAAATAGCGATGAGCTTGTTTATCATGGCAATAATCGAGTTTCATTTATTGCTAAACTCATTAAAATATTAAATAGTGATGCATATTCGCCTGAAGGGTTGAATTATAGATCAAGCATATGTTGTTATCCTCCTCGATCTTGTTAAAAAATAAAGAGGTACTCGTCGACAAATGACCCGGGAAAATTTGGGAAAGTGAATAGAACTTTTACGGTATCAAGTCGCTCTTGAACATGAAACTTCACTCCATCATCGTGAATATTTGATTTGGGTAATCTTCTTGATGGTTCATTCATACCTATGGTTCATTAGACCTTCACTTCAGTTTTGGGTCAATGCTGCCAACTCATCTCCATGTCGTTGATATGTTCAAGAGAAGTCATCCAGTGAATACTCCTCCTTCTGCAATACTCATAAACCTTCATTTTCATGACAATCATCCCTGAAAATTTCTATATCAAGTCACATTTTTTCTCTAAAATCAGTAACTCCCGTTTCACGATAGAGTGGCTTCTCGTCAACATCAAATCATCATCCAGGAAGTTTACTTAGAAACATCATTTTCCAGTACCATGAGGCTTGTTACAACATCAACAAGATCCTCGCTTCCATACCTTTGACCGAAAGATTTTGTTTGGCGTTCAACATCAAATCATATATTCATGCCTTACGAAATGTACTGCAGTACCTTGAGAGCCATTAAAATCAATGGTGGTTCTCTCGCGCTTGTTAACAGCTCACATCATTGGCTGGTAATCAAATGATGTCTTACCATGTTCGACTACAAATCATATATTCGCATGGATAGACTTGTACTTGAACGATCGAGTGAATGAGATAAGAAGACCCCGGATCTCGTTTCAGCCATCCGGGCTACAATTTCAGGATTGTTGTACACATCACATGTACGGTGACCTTACATACATATCGTCATCCGGACATGGGCCTATGGCATGTCTATATTTGGCAACATTCCAATGTAGACGAATTTCTTCACTATGTACATGTTATTAGATAGTTTATGTGCTAAGCATGGGAATGCCTCCCTCAGAAATTTGTGATCAAGATTAAAATTTCATGATGTAATATATTGTAAGATTGATGCAGGTTGCCACTCTAATTCAGTTCCAACCCATCACATCGTAAAGAATCTCATTCAAAATATTGTTATTTTTTTGACTTCATGCTTCAGGGGACAGCTGTTATAGGTCAATTTCGACATCATCCCCAGGACCACTGAAATAGGGTCTATCATCCCCTTACATTTCAGTTTCTATGTGCCCTAAGAGAATAACAAATCATTCATGGCTTATATTATAAGATATACAAGGTTTGAAGTATATGTTATATCACTCATGAGCTCACCAACGCTGCCTCTCAAGGGACTAACTGCGTTGCATATGCAGCCACCTCCATTCAAGGGTGCACTACAGTGCACTTCTCGACATTCAAGGGTGCGTTGGTCAAATGGGAGAAAAATTCTCATTGTTCTGGAATCTCCACATGGCCAGTGCCTTATAGAAGATTCCAGATGTGTCAAACTTTGAATCCAAGTGTCCATCTAACACCTCTGAGCTTGGGAACATGTCTTGCCTATTATTAGAAAGTCATTCATTAAGAAACTACCTTCAGTTGCCCTATAAATTGAGCACAGATCCTAGTGCTAGGGAAGGAAGAATTTTGGTAAAGAAATGTTTTTTGATTCTCAATTGAGAGAGTGAAAGCACTGATATGTTGTTGGTGAGATTTTGAATGTGATGAGGTTGGGATGAAGCTAGAGTTGGTGACATCAAATCAATCATTGGTTGTAACCTCCCCCTTCTACTCTTTAATAAATATTGTTGTTCATTTTCCCATATATGTATCTATTTATGTTTCTATTTCTCATGCAATGGACTCTTGAATGATATATATGTTTCATGTTTAATCGATTTAAGTGATTAAGATAAGTAGGCATTTGTATATCGAAATATGTTTGTTGTTCTCTTTTTATACTTGCAGGAATCAATCTGGCTATCTAATTTGGATTGGAGGCTACAAAAAAAACGACATAAGGAGAATAGGAAGTGCTCGGATCACAAGTATGTTCTTCTATCATTCTATGTGTCTATTTACTCTTAGATAAAGTGATATCAAAGTCTTTAATCTGTTGTTCTAAGTGCCTAGCACCACACTTAAGGAATTTTATTTATATGTAGATCATAATTTTTCATTTCAATCCCATAAAAACTCAGTTGGTAGTTCCCAATCATGTCCACTAAAAATTGGAAGAGAAAATTTCCATTCACTTATATCTGGAAAAGGATTAGGAAAACCATATATCCTTGAAAAATTGCAGAAAGCATATCTTTTAGCGAGGATCACTCCCATCAGAGTGCTGGATCTGAAAATAGTGGAGTCGCCTTTGGATTCTTTGTCATGGATTCGCCAGGTGAAAGATCACAATCTTCTTCAAGTCACTAATCCTTGTTCACCATAAAAAATTGATCATCAACAATTTAAAACAAGAGACTCGGGAGAATACATTGTTTGAAGGCCTTCGTCTCCCATAGATGCACCAAAAGATGTTAGCACTGGAATCAACACTTGGATTGTGATAAGTGCCTGACCAAAAACATCTTAAGCTCAAGGGATATTCTATGATTTGGATTATATAATTGGTAGGTGGTTTAAGCTCTCAATCACTGAAAATGGTTTCAGACAAATTCATTGTCACACCAATGAGAGTATTTAGACTTGATATGGTAGCAAAAGATAAGTTTAGCATGTGGCGGGAAGAAAGTGTGAAATAGTGGAAGGGACAGTGGGTCTACAAGGCAGAAATCCACTGCTTTGATGAAAAAAAACACAATAACCAGTTTACAATGTATCAATAAGAGAAATCTATCATAAGACTTACAATAATCTCACTGAATATCATTAAAATTCATTGTCATAAGGAACGCTCTTAAACTGGTTACTATGCACATCTCACAAAGAAAGCTTAATAAGTAAGACTGATAAAAGTTTATAAGGCACATAAACTCATCAAGAGGCTTATAAAAACATATAACATGATTTGAAACTACAAACTGGAACTGAAGAGATTTAGGTATGGAAACACTTGAGAAGGATTGACAATACACATATCAAGATAGCAATAAGTCCTCAAGAGTGTTCTTCAATATCATTATCTGAAAGGAGTACATTGATCATATGAGTATAAGGTTCAAAAACCATGAACCCTTTCTCCATTGACTTTCATCATATATATACAAAGATATTATGCTGATATTTCCACAAAAAGTGTGAATCTATTCTAAACGAGTTATTAAATTCCTATACATAAGGCGAAGGTTATCCTTAACCATAAAGTAAGGTAGTGCAACATAATACAAATAAACAACATTATGGCATGTAGCTCATAGTGGCTGGAGTGATGTGGCAAGATGCTAGTGGACTGATCCTCTTTTCTGGTACAACCACTTCCTCAAAAAGTGCAACCGACAGCTGAAGATGACATCTGACTGTTTCTCCAAAAAGTGCAAAACAAAATTATAAAATTTAGGAGGGAGCTTGATCAATTGACACCTAGAAACAAATTCTTCTATTTATAATGCATGCATGTAATTAACCCTCAGCATCATCCTTTGAGATTTGAACAAAAAATACCTCCACTTCCTTTATACAAAAAATTAGGAAATAATAGCTGCCTTCTGGGTTTGCTGATAAAACCAGATTTTCTTAGTGATTCTTTTAGCTTTTCCTTTTCCTACATATTTATGTTTTTGAGTTATAGTCTTCTTGGCTTCATTTCTTGGGCTTTTATCAACATTTATATTAGGTGATGAATTAGCTTTCCATGACTTGCAGATATAGCCATAATATACAGCTTGCCAACTAGAGACAGAAACCCTACATGCAGCCCTCCTTTCTTGCTTGAGATGACAAGTTGTTTTCTGGAAAATGTAACACTATTATCTATAACTTTATTGGAGAACTCGGACATGAAAAAAATGAATCTAATACTCTGGAGTTCGCGCCTTTAATCACGGTATGGTCTAACTGGCGGGATTTGAAATGATTCAAATCTGAGTGCCAAGTCACCCCATACAATACATCACTCCCTCGCATCATCAAAATATTGATACCTTGTACCTTATTTTCTGCTTCAGCCATAATGAATAGCTATAGGTTAGCTCCACTGACAATATAATCACTCCTTTATAATATTACTTATAATTTAGAGATAATTACCCTTTTAAAAAGAATAATATCTCATAACATAGAATATTTTCAATTAATTTCAAAGGAGAATGTGCTTTTCTCTGAAAAATTTTCCTTGCACAAATTTTCCAGGTAATAACTACTTACTAGGTTTGCTTGTAAAACTAGATTTTCTGTAAAAAATATCTGCCTTACTTGGGTTTTTTACTCCTTTTAATAAATCCTCCAATCGACACCTTTCATCAAGGTAATAACTCTTGTTTAAGTAGATCTTCAACATTCAAAGTGCAGTATCATTTCACCTGATAAATGCCTCTTTTCAATTAATTTCAGCTCCTTGCAGCCCCTTATGTGGTTTTGGAGAAATAGCTACTCTTTTCTCTGTGTCACCAATGAAAACATGCTCCTGAAGAAATAGCTTCCCTTTTCTCTGTGTCACCAATGTAACCTTTAATTCAGAGAAATAGCTATTAACCCGGAAAGAGCAATTATTATTTTATTACTAAAATGACCAATAACTTTTGACACTAATCTAAGTTAAAACAATAGTTTTAACTTATTTTATGAACCTAAGACATAATACCACCTATAAAAATTAAAAATATTTTTGGTTTTGAGACTTTTTTTGGCTTTTATTGAAGATTACTAGGACTTTGACATAGGCTGGGGAACAATAAAAATTCGAAAACAATGATAAAATGGCGGTTAGACTATTAACATTTATAGTGCTAACATGCTGGATGTAGGTGTATGTATTGTATTGTGTTGTACAATGGGTGTAGATATATGTGTTGTATGTCAGGTGTAGGTGTATGTATTGTGTTTTGTTGTACACTGGGTGTAGATGTATGTGTTGTACGTCAAGTGTAGGTGCATGTATTGTGTGGTGTTCTATCTTGTGTGTGGTTGCATGCGTGTGATGTACACTATGTGTATGTGTATGTGGTTGAAGAGAAATGCATTGGGTGCTTTTCGGGTGTGGAAACTAATCTGATGTGTGTATGAAAAGGAAAAAGGATAAAGGGAGAAGAAAAGAACTTATTAAAGGGTAAGTATCAATATCTTATTTCAATTTTCATTATGCATGTGATCTATGATTCTCGTTTATGATGGTTACATGTGATCTATTATTTTGATTATGATGGTTTCATTTTGAGCTGACTCGATGTGATATTTTTATCCATAATGATTTGATCAAACAAATAGTTTGACTTGTTGTGACAGAAAGTGAAAAAAATTGCAAGTTTACCTTATTGGCGAGCTATTAGTGAGTTATGGTTTGAATTTATTTCTATTTATTTTTAATCTAATGGAAATTATGTGTTTGGTACATGAAAGCATGATTGAAATTCCCACTTGGGGGTAGTTGAGACTGATTGCAAGAATTAGCAACATCGGAAAAGGAGTTGAAATAGACAACAATATGCTAGTAAAGCACCTCAAGAGCAGGGCCATTGTGGGAAACTAGTACCCAATAGTGTCCATTGATTTCCATAAGCATGATATGATTGATATGATGGTTTTGAGGTAGGTATATTCCTTGGTTTTCTCGACTTCTAATGCGAGGAAGGCTTACCAAGGGATGGATCACCCGGGATAGGGAATGCCAGCGAACTTGGAAGGTGAGTGACTGCACGGAAGGGGATGAACTAATTACCTAATGGACTGTGTAACAAATAAGAGAAGGCCGGGAATAGATTTTTTTTTTGTCATTATTATTTCCAGATGGAATCATAAGCACATTGGGGTTGTGCCCTCGAACAATGAGTCGGTAAATGTTCACTAAGAGGACAAGTAGCACGGGATTGTAGAGCTGGACATTGGATGTAGCTTTGAATTTGGAAATGCATTTTTGACTTCCTGTGAAGGAAGTGAATCCTGGTATTACTTTTGAGGGTGGAGATGTGAGTCTCTGAATTCCCTTGTATCCTTTTATTTGTTGGTTGAGAAAATGTGCATATATGTGTATGTGTATATTATTGTAAATACTGTATCGAGTTGGATATATAAAACTCCATAAAAAGTATGGTTATTTTTGGTTGAAGCAAATGTGCATAAGTATATGTGGTTTTTATTGTAAATACAATAATGAGTTGTGTTATAAAGCTCCACTAAGTGGTATGTTGGCATGTTTTTAAAAGTGATCATTGTAAATATTGCAACGAGCTATGTTATAAAGCTCCATGGGAAGTATGTTTTGGTTTTCAATGGTTTTTTGGGTGTAGGTGTCATTGAACACCGAGGACGGTGTTCCCCCAATGGGGAGGGTTTTGTAACAACCCTAGTTAAAAATCCATGTAATAAAGTTAATGAAGGAAAAATAAGACCAAGGTCGTGGGACACGCATTCCAAGTTGAATGGTGGGAAAAACATCCTAGTTTGGGTATTCATGGGGTTTATTATGGCTAAAGGAAATTGGTAAAGGCAAAGACAAAGGAATTTTAAAAGGAAAGGGGCATTACTAGGCATTTATTTATGAAAATAAAGAAAATTAGGAGATAAGGAAGGTGAAAGGTCACGGGTTGCATGTGAGGAGGAATATTATTAAACCAACTTCAAAAATAGAAGAAAAAAGAGATCAACGCCTTATAAATCAACCACTTCAAGGGGGAAATCTCCTTTACATTACATAAATGAAAAATTATTGGATGATTCAAATGAAAAAACCTCCTTTGTATATATAGGCGTCCATTGGGCCACAAGATAATCCTAGTCGACCTAACAATAATAATGTAAGGGCACAACAATAACAATAGTGGGGTTTTATGGGTCACAATAATAACAATATGGGGGCTACATGGGTACAACAATAACAATAAGGGGGCTACACTAACAACAATAAGGGACTACACTAGAAATATAGGGACCTAACATGCCCCTCTCCTTCAAACAAGTGTTGTCCTCAATGCTTGATTATTTCTTGATGCTTTTGTATAAAATTATCATCCTCCCATGTGGAATGTTCAACGAGTAAATTCTTCCACTTTTTGAGATACTCTGAAATTGACGATTTGGTAGTTGTCGAGTTCTTTTTTTTGTGACTACTTCAAAACTTCTTTCGCTGTGTTGTGAATCTTCTTGTTGTTTCATTCGATTCTGCACCAAAGTTAGGTTATCATTTGAGAGTTAGAGACCTTTTTGTTGACACTCAATGTGATATTCCACTACTTTATCATCCATATTAGCTTTCATTTGATCCTCAAAACTATCCAAACTAGCCTTCATTTCTGCTTTTAAACCATCTATGTCATCTTTGATTGCTCTTTGTAAGATCAAAATTTGTTGCACTTGGTATCATAATTTTGATATATCATATTTCAATTCTTCCTCTTCATGCATCATAGTAGAGATTTCTGAGGGCTTAATGGGTGTGGAATTATTTTTAGGGGGTACTTTAGAACCCAATACGGATATATATGCTTCAATATGCCCTTGGAATCACTTCAAATTGATTTTTCAAACCAGACTTATGCAATTTGAAAAAAAAAATACACACTTTCTCTTTCTTTTGAGGATATTGAAACTGATGTATCTCTGTAATTTCAGATCCCTGAGATCTTATCTTCAGTCCTTTAGTGGCCCTCTGAATCTTATTTCCAATGCCACAAGTTTGACCTGATTTGGATTCTTCAAGGCAAAGTTATTCCCAATCTCCCACAATGACCTAATTATGGACTAGTTCAATAGAGCGAACTTGTACGACGTGCCACATGTCACTGTTTCCTCCTTCGGCTCTGAAATTGATAGACATGAAATTACAATCATTTTACATTCATCCAATTTTTGCAGAATTCTAATCCAATGCTCAGAGAAAGAGTTATGACGATTTTTCGAAGGTCACCTCTTTGAGATGAAACTTGTGAGCCTACAAAAACCCTAACTTCCACAGATCATATCTCTGAAAATATTACGAACCAAGATCTGAAATGTTTACACAATGTTCCTTAGTATTTATTCGCAAATGGGTTTTTTTTAGGCTTCTAAACCTTCGTATAAAGAACGTTATAGCAACAATTCCACGATGACCTATTTGAAGTAGCGAAACCCTAGAATCCAAATCTCTAATACCAAATGTTATGAAAACAACTCTAAAAATAGAAGAAAAGAGATATCAAATCAACCACTTTGAGGGGGAAAACTCATTTACATTACATAAATGAACAATTCTTGGATGATTCAAATGACAAAACCTCCTTTGTTTATATAGGATTCCATGGGGCTACAATATAATCCTAGTCGACCTAACAATAATAATGTAAGGGCACAAAAATAAAAATAGTGGGGTTTCATGGGGCACAATAATAACAATATGGGGACTATAGGGGCACAAAAATAAAAATAAGAGGGCTAGACTAACAATAATAAGGTACTACATTAGAAATATAGGGACCTAACATAATGAAGGAAAATAATGGAAAATGAAGAAAATAGAGGCCTCATTAATAAAAATACTTATGAGGATTAGTTGGTAAACATTTTTCAATTGAGTTATAGAGCTCTCATTCTATTATGTCTATCCCACTGTCTTGTACACTTAGAAAATTCTTGGAGAATTATAGGATTAGGTCAACAAAAGAAAAGGAAGAACAAAGAAGGAAAAGGGAAGCAAATATCAAGCAAGGAAGTGCAAGTTCAAGCAACTACAATATGATTTCTTGCAGATATCGATTTTCATGTGTGATTTCCTTGTTATATTTGGCATGCATGGTCCATGCATGTGTGTATTTGGTTCTCTTGTTGTCATTTCCATGGGTTTTCCCAGGTGTGATAGTTTTCTTCAACCTTGCCTTGCCATTTCCGGATAACCATGGTGTGATGGGTTCTATTTTACTTGGTTGAGCTAGATTGCCAGATGGTTTCAAAACTAAGTGAGGTGGTATCTGAAATAAATAACATAAGGCCTAGGTATAATTGGACCGAAGAAGGTGGGATTGCAATAAAGTTAAATTTTGTGTACCTCGGTAGGCCTAGGATTCCTCGACTGATGAATGGTAGGATATATGGCAAAGCCTAGAGGTGTGTGCCCTCGATCAGGCCTAGGAATCCTAGACCGGTGAATGGTGGGATATATGGTAAAACTTGGAGGGTGGAGTCTTGATTGGGCCTAGGAATCTTCAATCAGCTGGATATACATTAAAGCCTAGAGACTAGGAGGCAGGGAAATTCCTCATGATCAAGGTGGAGAAATACGAAGGCATCCATGCTTGTTTAGGGCCTAGTGATCCAGTGGGGATTGCGATAAAGACTAAGGAAATATGGATTGGTTTAGTTTTAGTCCCACATTCATTCTTGGAATATGGCACAAGGGTGATTGGCTGAAAGGAAGATTTGGTTCAACCCAATATATGGTCGGGTGGTACCTGGAAGTACCAGATCTGGTTACTTTTTTCATATGTTAATAATGGCTCCTTCTCCTTTGGTATTTCATGTATAAATGTGCTTTTTCATATGTTTATTTTATGTTTTTTATATCCTTTTTATTTCTATTGGTTATATGTTGGTTATGAGTATGATTTATGGCATACTTGATGTATGAATCTTATCATGTTTTGATTAGAAACTGAGTTAACAATGAATATATTACCTAATAGATGATAATGTAGCTATTTTGATTAGTTGGCATCAATGCTTATTTACAAATCTCAAATAAGTATGGGACCCCTATGCTTAGATCTATTGTTATGACTTGTAGATTTCATATTTGTGACATGTTTGACGAAATGCTTGTTTCCGCTCTTACAATTACTTTTCAGGATGATAGTATATGTGTAATAAATAGTGGAGCCTCAAGATATAAGACAGGGGAATATGGTCAAATATAAAACTTATCAAAAGGGATATATTCTCATTCAGTTAAACTTGGAGATAAGAAGAGCTACTAAGTCAAAGGAATTGGATCTTCTTATTTGGAGTAGGAAACAAAGTTTGAAAAATAACTTGCTCCCTATTTCTTGTAGAAGATAAAGGTTATAGGGTTTCTCATCTTGATTCTAACACCTCTTCCTCAATCTCTTGTTCATTTATATATCAACCCTTGTGAAATATGGCATAGAAGGTATGGTCATCATCATTAAAGATATTTCCATCATTGAATCATATGGTTACTGGTATCCCCGAACTGAAAGAAGAGTGTAAAGGAATTTGTAAGGGATGTGCTCTTGGCAAGAATGTGAAGAAGCCTTTTGAAAGCAGTGATACAAGATCCAACAAAATTATTGATCTCTTACATTCCAATGTTAGTGGACCTATGGAAGAAAATTCTCTTAGAGGTCATCTGTATTATATAACATTCATTTATGATCACTCTAGAAAAACTTGGATATACCTCCTCAAGTCTAAGGATGAAGTGTTTGAGAAATTTCAAGGGTTCAAGGTAGAAGTAGAAAATTTGATAGAAAGGAAGATAAAAACCCTAACATCAGAAAATGGTGGCGAATACATTTCCATAGAACTTATGTATTTTTTCAAGGAAGCAAGAATTAAGATGGCTCTAATAGTTCCCAAAAATCCTCAACAGAATGGTGTGGATGAAAGGAAGAAGCGATCAAGTGAAGAATGTGTTAGAGACACGCTACATGAACAAGACCTCCCTAAGTTCTTATGGGGAGAATTATTTGTAATGACAATATATATATATATATATATATATATATATATATATATATATAATCAAAGCCCTCATAAAATTATCAATGACATAACCCTAGAAGAAGAATTCACAAGAAAGAAGCCAAGTTTTGACCATCTCTGAATATTTGGATGTACGGTATACATTCACATTCCAAAGGACAAAGGAAGAAATTGAACCCTTCAAGTATAAGAGGCATCTTTGTTGGATATAGTACAAAATATTATAGAGCCTACATCAAGGAAGATCAATGAATCTAGGTAAGAACATATGTTATCTTTGATGAAAGCATTGCATACAAGAAGTCCAAAGGCATTCCTATTGATTCTGATGAGGAAGAAGAACCCATCTTTGAAGAAGTATCAAGGCATGACAATATTCAATAACCTGCTAATAATCACGAAGAATTTGAAGGACCAAGTGAATGTGTGCAACAAGTCATCATTCCAGGAACTCGCAAGAGGACAACTTGGTTGAGGAAAATTTTACAGGAAGTCGAAGGACATGAAAAAACGAAGGGAAATTTTAGAGAAAGGAAGAAGCCTAAAATATATTTAGGTTATGCAACTTATATGACTAATCTTATTGAAGAAGAACCTATCACTTGTGAGAAGGCAAGTGAACATTAAGAATGAAGAAATGCAATGCAGGAAGAATACTATTCTATAATGAAGAATGATGTATGGGAAATTGTTCCTATACATAGAAACAAGTCTGTTGTCACTTCCAAATGGGTATACAAAATCAAACATGAAGTTTATGGGAGCATTGATAAGTATAAAGCAAGGTTTCTGACAATAGGCTTTTCTCAAAAGGAAGGAATCAATTATGAAGAAACCTTTACTCCTACAACTATATATATGACCATTAGATCATTAATATCTTTGGCTACTACTATGGGATGGAGCATTCATCAAATGGATGTTAATACAACTTTTATAAATGGAACAATAGATGAAGAAATTTACATTGAGAAACCCTAGAGATTTTAAGTCCATGATAAGGAAACACATGTTTGCAGGTTGAAGAAGGCCTTGTATTGCTTGAAACAGGCACCTAGAGCATTATACACAAGAATGGATGCATATATTCTAAGACTTGGTTTTGTCAAGAGTTATGAAAATCCTAATCTCTACATCAAGGTGGTCAAGAATAAACCTGTGATCATACTGTTATCACGAGGGCTTCAATTAATGACCCTCTGACATATCATGTGCATTCATGGCATACTAAACAATACCCTTAATTTAACTACACATTGGAAAATACCTCTAAAAATCACATTATTTAACCCCCTACCAATATGAGCGCAATACACCTTACCAATTTAAAAAACCTATAATTTCACTAGATATTTTAGCTATCATTTGTATTTAAAAAAGCTTTATATTTTTTATTAACATTGTGTTTCATTTTTTATACCTGCCAATATAAAAACCCTTTACCCCCTATTATACGCTCAATATATTATTTCATTTTTTCCTCAATATATATCCCCCAATATGAATGCACGTGGTATGGTATTACCCCCATAATGAAGTCCCCGTGACTAATATATGTTGATGAATTACTAGTTATAGGTGTAGAACATTGTATTCAAGAATGTCAGAAGTAGTTGGAAGTTGAATTTGACATGAAGGATCTTGGGTTTATGCACTACTACTTGGGACTAGAAGTATGGTAGAAATCTAGTGAAATCTATCTTGGTTATGGGAAATATGTAATAAAGATATTGTAGAAGTTTGGAATGATGGACAATAAACCAATGATAGCTCTGATGGTCAATAATTTTAAAAAGGTGATAAGTTCAAAATCTATCCTTATTGATCCTACATGTTATTGAAAGTTGATTGGCTCCTTGATGTACCTTGTGAACACGCGACCTGACATATACTATGTAGTAAATGTTATTAGTCAATACCAAATGGAGCCAAGGAATGATCATTAGATAGCAACTAAAAATATTTTGAGATATCCTCATGGGGCGATACATCACAACCTCAGATATGTTGGTATTAAGATACATTTATTGGGCTATACAAACAGTGATTGGGGTGGAAATGAGACAGATGCAAGAAGCACTACTAGTGGATATTTTAGCTTGTGATATTCTATAATCTCGTGGATGAGAAAGAAACTAGATTCAGTTTCATTAAGTAGTTTTGAATCCAAATATATTTCAACAAGTGAAGTTGGTAGAGAAGTAGTTTCACTTAGAAATTTGCTATCAAATTTGTTTGAAGGACTATTGTGTTGAACCCTTAGTTAAACTGAGAGGGGGGGTGAATCAGTTTAACACATTCATGGTCTTTTAAAATTTATTTTACACTTATTTACATCTTCATTTCATGATCAACTTATATAATGAAACAAAAATATTAATATGTGTGCAACAAGTATTAAGCAGATTAAATACAAAACATCAACACATAATCATCATGCACATGGACAACAGATATAAGTGGAAACCCATAAGGGAGAAAACCACATCTTATTATTTTTGTGATGCAAAGGCAAGCTCCAACTCCCTCTCATCACTGATTTTCTGTAGGCTCCAACCTACAGGAGGCTAATACCTCAATTCTTCAAGCTACAACTTGCAAGGAAGCTCCAACTCCCATCTATTTTCTGTAGGCTACAACCCACAGGAGGCTCCTACCTCAGCCAGCTACAACTGGACATATATCAAGCTAAAACTTGATATGGAAGCACCAACTTCCTCATTCTACACTGAAAACACATGCTGATTTACCTAGATATCAGCTATGTTCTATTCCTTCTTCACTGCTATCCTTCAGCCTTGATATCTACCTTATATCATCTCTGGATCTACACAACTTCTCTATCTGCTCTATTTCTTTCTTATTCCTTCACTCTCTTTCCTCATGTTGTTCTCTCTCTCCCCTCTATGCACACTGATATTACATGTTTTATACAGATAACTACATGACTGTTTGCATTCTACAGGGAATTCGAAGTGAACAGGCCTGACTCTATGCCTTCCAGCCATTTGATTCCTCACACTTAAATTCAGGTTATTACATCAACCAAAAATACAAAGATAATCATTTCAGCACTCATTGAATTTTTTCCCTATGCCTATGGAGACTTGCCTTTGCATCACAAACAATATAAAATTAATAATACATTTTCAGTTATACACAATTATTTACTCAATCCATCAATTTCTCGCTTTTCTGTGTGTTTGGCCTCTTCTCCTTGTTGTTCTTGTGTCCTTTCTATTTCTACCATTTTATCCAGCTCTGATGCATAACTACCATGTTTCTTCTGTTACCTATGTCTTTTGTGCTACGTTCACCCACACTTTTCATATATACAATGCACATCTCAATATTAAAGACCCCAAACAGTAGTAACTTCATATGGGGAAGCTATTTCGCTTACATAACCTATGGTATAAACCATAATAAAACTCCACTTTATGAATATCGAATCTACAATTCGGCTTTGGTTAAAAACCCAAAATGTCAACATAATATTAATATTCGGGCCTACAACATAATACTCACCTTTCCGCCTTCCTGCTTATAGCTTTGCACATTTAACTGCCACCGTAGATATTTACTCCGTGATCCAGCGATTATCGCTTCATCATGACTTACCTTTCCCTTCACATATATCGATGCTCCTTAATAAATTTGGGACCACAATGCACCTTTACACCTTTACCGTCAATCACTGCTAATCCTTCCATCTAACGGTAATAACATTTCAAGATGCGTGACCATTAACGGTTTCAAGCCTATGCGAAATAGGCAGTTTTAATATGCCATGTGTTGCTTCTGGAGGTATATTGCATGGTCTTCAACCATTACCACTTATAGCTTTCAACCTACGCGAAAACCACTTGCTGGTTTCCAAGACCAATTACCATTCCTCTGCGCTATTGGCCCACGGTTTCACTTTTTGTTTGACTTACTTGAAATTTGTATTTATGAAACTGACTTTGGTTAAATGTACCAAAGTGCCAACATAATATCATATCCGTTCATGACATTCAATCTTATGAATTCGACTTTGGTAGAAGAAAACCCAAAGGGTTAACATAAATGTTAATATATAACATAATTGGGCCCACACTTACCTTTCCATAATTCACGTTTCAAACCATATAAATAATACCTGTCATGACAATTTGTATTTAAGAATTCAACTTTGGTTAAAACCCATTATGCAAACATAATACATTTGGGCCCCATAGCTTACAACCAAATGTAGCTTTACCAACGATTTACGTGCCTTCCCTTATCCAACGGCTATCGCACTCCAACTACGATCTATACGTATATCCAACGGATATTGCATAATAAGAAGCATTCCATTTAACCTTTCCCAACCTATGCGAAATAGGTGGTTTTGATTTGCCACTTGTTGCTTCTTGAATGCTATCGCATTCACTTCAATTTAAACCACTCACCAACTAAAAGTAGTGCGAAAACCCTTTGCTGGTTTTCTAAAACCACTTTTATTGTTCCTCTTTTATTTCATTGTTTCTATGTTCTTCAATCCATTACAAAATACGTATTTGACATAAATTTGAATATCGAGTTCTTTTCATAATTTCACTGTTTAATTGGCTTTTATGCATGTTGTTTCATTAAAGGGCACATTCTTTTAATGGGTCACCGTCGATCCATTCTGTGATCGATGGTTGCTTGTTAATCCCTTAAAATATGCTATTTTATACAAAATATTTCATTATTCATAACGTAGAATTCAAATACTCTATTCATTCTTCATTTTTTTATCACTTGCAGATATAAATATAATGCCAATCCTTTGATTCAAATACAAATCATACTTCCATCAGTCAATGCATATACACATGATTCAAAATCGATTTTTTCTGTATATATATGTAACCAAATAATTACAAAGGATTTCTTTTCTTGTAGCCTCTGCCACTTCACTTTCTTCCTCATGGTCCAACCATGTCTCTGGTCTTTCTTATTTCTCAACAACAATTCCATCTGATCCCGATCTACTCCCTTGTCCTTGATGATAATTTATGGTGCTGCTCCTTTCTTCTCCTTTGCCATTAATGAAAATATTTCCAAAAGTCTCCCCCTTTGGCATTGATGGCAATACTCCAATGCTTCCTCTAGAATTTCCTCCCCCTTCTCATTCTGAGAAGTGTCTTGTCTTCATTTGCTTTCTTTTCAGAAGAGCCTTTCTTCTTTTGCTTGCTTTTCCTCCCCCTTTGACATCAATGGAAAAGGGTTGCACATTTCCCAGTGTGGTTTCTATCTTTTCATAATACTCTGATCTTGAGGACCTGTTCCATGCACTGCTCCATTTTTATATCTCTTTTGTGACAATTTTTATTGACTGCTCTCCCCCTAGAATAATGCTTTCTTGTCTGATACAGAATATCGCTTGTCTTCTGCACTGATCTCGTTCCTTGTATGCAGTCTTCACTTATATATTTTTCTTATTTTTCTTTTTTATTTCTGATCATATCAGAGAGTAAAATTTACAGACACTACCCCTATTTTGTCTCTTAGATATTCAAATGGTTCTTTAGCAAGAGGTTTTATGAATATGTCCGTTGTTTGTTCCTTTGTTGGTACATATTCCAACTTCACTAATTTTTGTGCTACTTGTTCTCTGAGGAAGTGGTACTTTATTGGGATGTGCTTTGTTTTTTAATGAAGTACAGGATTTTTTGATATACTTATTGCACTAGTATTTTCACATTTGATAGAAATGGGTTCATCAATGCTTACCTTCATGTCTTGGAGAGTTTGTTTCATCCACATTACTTGTGTGCAACGCGCTGCTCCTGCTATGTATTCTGCTTCTGTTGTAGATAGAGAGATAGAAGTTTTCTTCTTGCTTAGTCATGCCACCATAATTTTTCCCAAATAAAATTCACCTCCACTTGCACTTTTCCTGTCATCCACATAGCTGACCCAATCTACATCTGTGTATGCTGTCAATGTGAAGCTTTTTCCTTTTGGATACCATAGGCCATAATGTGCAGTTCCTTGTAGATATCTGAATATTATCTTGATTTCTAGTAAGTGATTTTGTTTTGATGCTGCTTGATATCTTGCCACAAATCCTACTGCAAACATAATGTCCAGTCTAGAGGAAGTTAGGTATAGTAGACTTCCTATCATGGATTTGTAAATTGTTTGATCTACATCTGCAGATCCATCATTAGCACATAGTTTGCATCCAGTGATCATGGGAGTTGAAACAGGTTTGTAATATTCCATTTGGAACCTTTTCAACATCTCTCTTATGTATTTTTCTTGCGAAATGAATATTCCTGTGTTCTTTTGTAGAATTTGAAGTCCTAAATAGAAGGTGAGCTCTCCAATCATAGACATCTCAAATTCTAATTTCATTTCTTCTGCAAATCCTTTTGCTAACTCATCTTGTTGCTACCAAAAATGATGTCATCTACATATACTACTACAATTAAGAGTTCATTTTCATTAGCCTTTATGTACAAATTTCTATATACTCCTCCTTTCTTGAACCCTTGTTTTTGCAAGTATTTGTCCAGCCTTGAATACCATGCACAAGGAGCTTGTTTCAAACCATACAATGCTTTCTTTAATATGCACACATAGTCAAGTTTATCTGTTAAGGAGAATCCTTTAGGTTGTTCCATGTAGAATTCTTCCTCTAAATCTCCATTCAGGAAGGAAAACTTCACATCCATTTGATATACCCTGAAATCATGATAGCATGCAAAGGCCAAAAACATTCTGATTGCTTCCATTCTGGCTATAGGGGTAAAGGTTTCATCATGATCAATTCCTTCGATTTGAGAGTATCCCTTGCATACAAGTCTGGATTTATTTCTAATTACCTAACCTTGTTCATTCATCTTATTCTTGAATATCCATTTTGTGCCAATGACATTTTTCCCAGTGGTCTTGGCATTAACTCCCAAGTATTGTTCTTCTCAATTTGGTCTAGTTCTTCATTCGTAGCATTTACCCAATTTTTGTCTTTGTTGGCTTCTTCGAACTTCTTGGCTCTATTTGAGATAGCATGGCTAGGTATACTTCTTCTGTCCGTTCAGCTAGCTATCTTCTAGTCTGGACTCCCACACTCTTGTCCCCAATTATTTGATCTTCTGGATGGTTCTTTTGAGTGTGTCTTGAGGGACATTTTGAGTTTAGTTCAGTATCTTTT
Organism: Pinus albicaulis; assembly: GCA_034641835.2. Taxonomy (NCBI): domain Eukaryota; kingdom Viridiplantae; phylum Streptophyta; class Pinopsida; order Pinales; family Pinaceae; genus Pinus; species Pinus albicaulis. The sequence continues at coordinate 592,311,544 of CM076583.1, read as the reverse complement.
GTGGTCTTTCTCTGTTCATCATTATCTTGGTTCTCATATTAATGATCATCTGGAGGATTGGTGCAGCTTGTGCTTCTTGTTATGTTTGGTAAATATTCGTCGAATCTTACATCAATTCTTTCCACAATTTTGTGCAGTCTTTTGTTGTGGCACCTATAAGCCTTACTCTTGGATGCATATCCTAAAAGTATTCCTTCATCAGCTCTTGCATCAAACTTCCCCAGTTTTTCATCATTATTTTTAATGAAACACTTGCTTCCAAAGACTCTAAAGTTCTTGATTGATGATGGTTTACCATGCCATAATTCATAGGGAGTCTCGTCACAATTTGGTCTTAGATGAGCTTTGTTAAGAATGTGAATAGCTATGTGTACTGCTTCTGCCCAGTAGCTTTGGGGAATGTTACTTTCTTGCATCATGGTTTTGGAAATCTGTTGTACTGACCTATTTTGCCTCTCTGCCACTCCATTCTATTGAGGTGTACCTACAATTGTAAACTATTGTTTTATCCCATGTTCATCGCATAGGTCTGCAAAATCATAGTCTGTGAATTCACCTCCTCTGTCTGATTTGATGCACTTTAGCTTGCATCCTGTTTGATTTTCTGCCAATGCCTTGAATATCTTGAATTTATCAAGTGCTTCAGGTTTATATTTGAGAAATTCCACCCACGTCAATCTGGTAAAATCATCTATTATCAGCATGAAATAATATTCTCCACCTGGTGCATTAGTTCTTGAAGGTCCACATAGGTCCATGTGTACAAGCTGAAGTGGCCTACTTGTAGATAGTTTATCTTTGGTCTTGAAAGATGTGCGAGTCTTCTTGCCTAGATGGCAGGATTTACATATGATATTTGGAGGCTTCTTTATTGCAGGAATATCTCTGACTACATTCTTCTTTCTCAGACTGATGATGTGGTCAAAGTTTAGGTGTCCCAATCTTCTATGCCATAACCATGATTCGTCAAGTTTGCTTATGTGGCACGCTTCATTCTCTTCTTTCACTATATAGACATTACTTTTTGTTTGAACATCTTTGATCAAGGTCTTTCCTATATATGGTGCTAGATCTTACTTCACAATCTTGGGCTATGAAAAGGACCTCAAAACCTTTATCACACATTTGACTGACGCTTAGAAGATTGGCTTTCAGCCCATCCACAAATAGTACATCTTGAGCCTCTCCTCTTCCATTATTCATACTGATTGAGCCTTTTCCTTTGATTTTCCCTGCTTTATCATTGTCGAATGTTACATTTCCAGATTTCTTTTCATCAAAGGTTACAAACTTGCTTCCATCTCCAGTCATATGCTTTGAGCATCCACTGTCCATATACCATTGGATTTTCTGATCTTGAGCTATTAGAGCCAGGTCACACTTATTCAGCTTCTTTTTCCACTTCATGTAGCTATTTTTTTGATACCTTTCCTAAGAAGATGGACCACAATATTTGAGAGAACATTTGTGAAACTTGTGCCTGATATGATGGCAGACAAAGCATTTGATTATGTTTATGAATGGATTATGTATACGAGTGAGTTCTCCATTGTTCATAAATCTCCTTGAGTTTTCATACATCAGTATTTGTTCATACGTTATACACACCATGGCTTTATGACCGAACCCCTTACAATTCAAACAATACACATGGAAACGATTAGTGTACCTGGTGAAAGGTTGTCCTCTCCATTTGTTTTCTTGAGGTAGTCTTTTCATTTTCTGCATCCTTTGCTAGTTGGACTCGATTTTCTTTTTCTGACAGTATTGATCCAAGTGGATATTGGTGGCCACCCGCCTATTCCACTTGGGGCCCCACCATTGTCTCTTTCATTTTTTTTCACAACTTACTATTTTTAGCAGTTTTTCGTGTCCTGAACTTCCAGATCCATTTTGAAGCCCCAAACGGAGATAGTATGCCGAAGTTACGTCCCCGGGAAGTTGAAACACCAAATTACCCAAACGGGGCCCATAGTTTTGGCGCTTCATCTCCTAGGGTTAGGTTTTTGGACGTTTAGAGTTCTCCATTGTTTCTCCATAATAAATAGGCCCTCGAGCCTCATTGTAACACAGTTCAGAGGTATGTAGTCGCCACATCTCTTCTCGGAGATTCGCTACCAGCACCCTAGCTATTTTATTTCCATCATGTTTGTAAGCATATTTTTGTGATTTGATATTAATGAAATGAAGTTTTATTTCTATGTGTATGGTTATTTCTGTATTCTGTTGTGCTCTTGCATAAATCTAGATCAGTGGTATCAGAGTGGTCTGCTTTTTCTCGATCCTTCTTTGCATGTCCCCAATGAGGTTAGGGTATAAGGAGTTAGGGATCTGGTGGAACCATTGCAATATCAGCCTCGCAGACCCTGACAGACGCCCATGGGGGATGAAAAGAAAGATGAGGGAGTAGGAGATCCTATCAAAATATTGCTCGAGGAGGCCCTCGAAAAACAAAGGAACGCGATGATGGATAACTTTGCCCAGATCCTTCAATGACTGCCCACCGGCGGCGCATCTGCATCCAGTAGCCACTCTGGAGGTGCGACTCCCTTTAAGGTACAAGTAAACTTTGACATTCCCATATTTGAGGGTCAAATAGATGCAGATGTTGTAGATAGATGGTTGAATCTATTAGAAGGATATTTTTCGGTTCATGACTTTTCCGACCGGGAGAACATTATTTTTTCACTCCTCAAAGCTACCCCCCATGTCAAGGACTGGTGGGAAACCTACTGTGAGAGAAAGGATGAGACAAAACCCTCTCTGTTCTCAGCTGTACCCACTTGGAATTCTTTCCGAGATGCCATCAAGGAACAATACTATCTCGTGGGGAGCTATGAGGACAAGTACATACAATGAACCACGCTATGGAAACAAAGGGATCAAGATGTGCATGAGCTAACGAATCTGTTCCATACTCTATGCACAAAGTTGGGTATCAAAGATTCAGAGAAACATTTGGTGCTAAAGTATCGTGGTTGTCTGCACAGATAAATTCAGGAGGAAATGGAGTTCCTCGACATCTCCTTGCTTGGTACGACATACCGGTATGCTACCAAGATTGAGCAGAAATTCAAACAGAAGAAGCGAGACTTTGGATTTGCAAATCAAAATCAAGGGAAAGGTGCCCCCAAACCGCAAACAAAGGACAAAGCCAAGGCATGGCGGCCCAAGACAACCTGACAAAGACACAAGCAAAGAACAACACCGCAAAGCCAAAGAAGAACATGGGAAAGTCGTGTGAGTTCCATAAGAGCTCCACTCACAACACAAGTGAGTTTCGGGCCAAGCAGTCGCCGGTGGCCAAGATGAGGGCTTCTAAATCAGATGCATGCTTCGACTCTGAATCAGAACCTGACAAGGTTAATGACAAAGAGAAGCAGATTATTGATGCAGAGCCCAAAGCCACTGTTGCCACTACGAAGATCTAGAAGGAGGAACCAAAAGATCCAGAGGAGGTAGAGCATCTCTTCCACTCGCATATGTGGGTAAAGGGTTCCCCGCTATGGTTCATTGTCGACAATGGGAGCCAAAAGAACCTCATTTCAGCAGATGTCGTGAAGCGGTTGGGCTTGCCGACCATAGTGCACCCACAACCATACACCATCGGGTGGCCTCACCAAGGACAGGATCTCCGCGTCAGCCAGCAGTGCCGCCTTGCTTATAGCATCAAGCCTTTCACGGATGAGGTATTGTGTGAAATTGACCTATTGATGTTTCTGATGTATTATTAGGCTAACCATACTTGTGGAAGCGATATGTTGTGTATGAGTACCAACCTCACGCTGTTATTGTTACTTTGGGAAATAAATTGTACAGGATACTAGAGGTACTACCGCCTCCCATTATCTCTTTCGTTACTACAAAACAATGCAGTAAGCTCATTTCCCAAACCAGGAAATTTGTTTTCCTGATGATCCACCCCTAGGGCAAGAAGAAGACTGTGGCCACGACCTCCAGGCATGGCTCCTCTGCACGACAACAACAAATGGACAAGGTTGTGGAGGAGTACGGGGACATATTCACCTCACCCACAGGGGTGCCTCTACACTATCAGGTCAAGCACCCCATTAACCTGACCCTAGGTGCGCCGCTACCCAATGGAATGATCTATAGGCACTCTGTTATGGAGAATGATGAAATCAAGAGGCAGATTCAGGAGCTGCTGTAGAAAGGTCACATCTGGCCAAGTTCATTGCCCTGTGGGAGCCCGATCATGTTGGTATAGAAGAAGGATGGGACTTGGAGACTCTGTATTGATTATCGAGCACTGAACAAGATCATTGTCTAGAATAGGTACCCGATCCCATGGATTGATGACCTTCTGGACCAACTCAAAGGGGAAAAATATTTTAGCAAGATCGACTTGAAGTCGGGGTATCACCAAGTACCAATTGAACCCTCTGATGTGTGGAAGACTACCTTTAATGCTAAGGAGTGCCTTTTCAAATGGCTCGTCATGCCTTTCAGATTGACAAATGCTCCCACAACCTTCATGAGGTTGATGGATGACATCTTGCATCCATTCACCAACTCATTTGTAGTGGTATACTTGGATGACATTCTGATCTTCAGCCAGACTTGGGAAGAGTACCTCCACCACATCCGAGAAGTCCTCCAAACACTGCGACAACACAAGTTGTGTGCCAATTTGGAGAAGTGCACTTTTGGCATGACCCAGTTTCAATATCTGGGATACATTATTGATGAAAGGGGGGTGCATGTGGATCCAGCCAAGATACAAGTCATTTGGGATTGGCCAACCCCAACCACCCTAACAAAACGTCACAACTTTCTGGGTCTTGCTAATTTCTACCACAGGTTCATGCTGGGATTCTCTCATATCACTTGGCCCTTGAGTCAAGTCACCAAGGGAGGAGAAAAAGAAAAAATATGTTGGTCGGAATCTCAACAGAAGGCGTTCGTAGAATTGAAACATCGCCTTTTTTTTTCCTCAGTTCTCACATTACCAGAATTGCAACAACCATTTGAGATTGAGACAGATTCATCTGACTATGCTATTGGGGCTGTTCTTACTCAACAGGGGCATCCAGTGGCATATCACAGTGAGACATTGTCCGACACAGTTCGAAAGTATCCCACTTATGACAAAGAAATGTATTCCATTGTGCAGGCTTGTCGACAATGGAAGCATTACATTTTGGGAAAGGAGACAATCATCCACACAGACCACCGACCCCTGCAGTTCATACAGACATAAGGGAAGTTGCAGAAAGATTGCCATTAGAAGTGGTCCAAATATCTGCAACAATTTCATTTGAACATCAATTACAAGAAGGGTAGCACCAATAATGTTGTAGACTGCCTCAGCCGACCACCGATCGTGGCCATAACAACCATTCTCAACTCTTGTGGGCATGAGACTTCTGATTGGAGGCTTCTCTACAAGATCCAGAATTTAGCTACACATACAAGGCACTTTGGGGGGTGTGCAAGTTCCAAATGTTTACCTCCAAGATGCATTATTATGTCACCTAGGACACCTTTGTGTTCCTTCAAGTGAGCGTGCCAAGATGATATGGGAAGCGCACTACAGTCGAGTCACTGGGCATTTTGGGGTCGAGAAAATAGTGGTAGTACTACAGAAGTATTTATATTGGCCGAACCTTCGACAGGATGTCGGGAAGTACATCATATCCTGCACTGTTTGTGCCATTTCCAAATCGACCATCAAGAAGCAAGGGCTCTATACTTCGCTACCTACCCCCAGTCGACCTTGGGAATCCATCTCCATGGATTATATGTTAGGCCTTCCTTATACTAAGAATGTAAATGACTATGTTTTCATGGTCGTCAACAGATTCTCAAAGATGGCCATTATGGTGGCCTGCAAGAAGAATATCACAGCAGAAGCCACTGCTAAACTCTAATTTGAACGAGTATGGGTGCACTTTGGGATCCCATAGTCTATCATATCATATCGTGATAGTAGGTTCCTCAACACTTTTTGGTCCAACCTCTAGTCAATGTTGGACACCAAGCTCACCAAGTCCACAACTTTCCATCCCCAAACTAACGGCCAGATAGAGGTCGTCAACAGGATGATTGTACACATTCTGCGGATGTACAATTCAAAGCATCCATGCACATGGGATGAGAGCCTGCCCTATGTACAACACAGTTATAGTCGGGCTCTCCAAATCTCAACCAGCCACAACCCTTTTCAGGTGGGCTTGGGATTCCAGCCACTATGTCCCATTGACATATCCATGCCATTTGCAGCTACTCGAGTCGATTCAGCTCATGTCCAGTCTGAAGCTGACAAAGAAAACAACTTCATTGAGCGCATTCAGCACATCCACCAATAGGTTCATGACATATTGGATAGAGAAAATGCTAAGTACAAGAAACTACATGATCAACATCGAGTGCCACACAACTTCCAGGTGGGCGAAAAAGTGTGGCTACATTTGCAGAAGGAGCACCTCATTGGACCCCACCACAAGATTTTCCCGCTCCGATATGGGCCATACACCATCACCAAGGCTGTAGGGAACAATGCCTTCGAGCTCAATATTCCATCATTCCTTGGTCTGCACCCAATATTCAATGTAGACTGCCTTCGTCCCTACTTCCCACCTCTATTGGACACATCTAGCATTGCAGAAGAACTCACACCAAAAGAGTTAAACCCAGACTGCATGGAATAGGCCACCACAGACTGTATCATGGACATGCAAATCAAGAACACTCGCCGACAGAAGATCCAACTGTATTGGGTTGTCAAAGCTGGCCAACTATTGCACCAAGGCAAGTGGTTCACCAGGGACCAATTTCAACATAAGTTTCCTCATCTCATGGAGGAACTCAACACAATGGGGACCATTTCTTCCTAAGGGGGGAGGAATGATCTAGGTGGATATTTGTGGCCACCGGCCTATTCCACTTGGGTCCCCACCATTGTCTCTTTCAGTTTTTTTCACAAATTACTATTTTTAGTAGTTTTTCAGGTCCTAAACTTCTGGAGCCGTTTTTAAGCCCCAAATGGAGATAGTATGCTGAAGTTACGTCCCTGGGAAGTTGAAACACCAATTTACCCAAACGTGGCCCATAGTTTTGGTGCTTCATCTCCTAGGGTTAGGTTTTTGGAAGTTTAGAGTTCTCCATTGTTTCTCCATAATAAATAGGCCCTTGAGCATCATTATAACATAGTTCAGAGGTCTGTAGTTGCCACATATCTTCTTAAATATTTGCTACCAGCACCCTAGTTATTTTATTTCCATCATGTTTGTAAGCATATTTTTGTGATTTGATATTAATGGAAGGAAGCCTTATTTCTATTGTATTTCTATGTGTATGGTTATTTCTATATTCTGTTGTGTTCCTGCATAAATATGGATCCAGTATGCTGCAATATGTCCCAGTTTTTGGTAGGAAAAACAAGTGACATTTCTCATAGGAGGAAAGAATCTCCTTTGACAGCTTCCGAATTTATTCATTTCATATTCAAGAGTGTAAGAGCCTTTTTCAGCTGACTGTTTCTTTATTTCATTCTTTGTCATTTGAGTTTCCTGCTTGTTTATATTTACTTCATTGTAGTTCATGTTCTTGCTGGCTTCTACTTCTGTAGGAATCTTTTGAGCTGCTACATTATCCTTTACAACTTTTACAAAAATAATATTCTAGTTATCTTCTACCTTAGATTTGTTGGTTTCTCCTTCGTAACCTATCCCAGCCTTTATGAGAGGAGATCTTTGAGCATTTAGTATTTTATCCAATTTTTCAGAGCTTGTCATTCGTGGAGTGTTCATTGATAATTCCCTTTGGGCGTTTTCTAATTTCTTTCTCAGGCATACTACTTCTTCCAATTTCTCTTACTTCTAAATTTTATCCTTAATTTACTTTAGTAGAGTGTCTTCCACCTTCTTAGCTTCTTCAAGCTCTACTTTCAACTGAATGAGGTCTTCTGAATTTGGTTCTTCTTTTACATATTTGAGGAGAATGTCTTTCTGTTTTCTACACTTGAGTTTAAGTCTGTCTATTTCCTCTAGGGCACTTCTTAGCTCCCCCTCAAGATCTACCTCACCTTCTTCCTCATCTTCTAGAAAGAATCCTTCAAAATCTTCCTTGGCCATCAACAAAAATTCAGAGGTTCCTTCTTCATTTGAGGATTCATTTGAGTTTTCAGATGCACTTCTATATTGTTGATCATAAAATGACTTTCTATTGAATCTCTTCCCTTTCTTCCAGTTATTTTTTTTTGTTTTCTCTCTCTCTTGTGTCTTATTCTGCTTTCTTATGAGGACACTTATATGCATAGTTCCCAACTCTTCCACAGTTAAGGCATTTAAATGGAATTTTACCTTTATACTTGCCTGAGCCTCTATCCAATCTTCTGACAAATTTGGCCTCTTCTTCATCAGAGCAGGAGCATGTATCTTCCTTTTCTTCTTTGCCCTTCTCTGCCTTAAAGGCTGCCTCCCTCACATTTGACTTCCGTTGTGGAAGTCTCATCTCATAAGCCATCAAGTTTCCAAGTAATTGGTTCATGGTCAAAGTTTCCCAATTTGTTGTTTCTTCTATGGCTGAAACCTTAGGGTTAAACCTGGATGGTAAAGATCTCAATATCTTTTGCACAATTACACATTCTTTAATGGGTTCTCCTAGAGCTTTCATGTTATTCACAATTTCCACAACCTTTAAGAAGAAACTGGCTACATCTTCATCTTCATTCATTTTTACATTTTCAAACTAAGCTCTATAGGTTTGCAGCTTGGCCATATTCACATTTTTATCTCCCTCATGGATACTTTCTAATGTATCCCATATTTCTTTGGCAGTCTTGTTGTGCATTACTTTGATAAATTATGCCTCACACAGACCACTTAAGAGTGCATTCATGGCTTTTGCATTAGCTATAAAATCTTGTTTGGCTTCTTTCTCTGTGTCAGAATCCTTTGGGGCATATCCTAATTCCACAGCAGCCCAGACTTCTATTCCTAGAGACATTATGTGCGTCCTCATTCTTATTTTCCAGAAGGCATAGTTTGTGCCAGTAAAAAAAGGGGCTTTATTTGTTGAGCATCCTTCTAGACTAGCCATCTTGGGGACCAAGGATCTCCTTCTAGTTGTTAAGATGATACAGAAGGAACTTGGCTCTGATACCAAATTTTGAACCCTTAGTTAAACTGAGAGGGGGGGTGAATCAGTTTAACACATTCATGGTCTTTTAAACTTTCTTTTACACTTATTTACATCTTCATTTCATGATCAACTTAATATATAATGAAACAACAATCTTAAAATGTGTGCAACAAGTATTAAGTAGATTAAATACAGAACATCAACACATAATAATCATGCACATGGACAACATATATAAGTGGAAACCCATAAGGGAGAAAACCATATCTTATTATTGTTGTGATGCAAAGGCAAGCTCCAAATCCCTCTCATCACTGATGTTTTGTAGGCTCCAACCTACAAGAGGCTACTACCTCAATTCTGCAAGCTACAACTTGCAAGGAAGCTCCAACTCCCATCTATTTTCTACAGGCTACAACCCACAGGAGGCTCCTACCTCAGCCAGCTACAACTGGACATCTACCAAGCTACAACTTGATATGGAAGAACCAACTTCCTCATTCTACACTGAAAACACATGCTGATATACCTGGATATCAGCTCTGTTCTATTCCTTCTTCACTGTTGTCCTCCAACCTTCATATCTGCCTTATATCATCTCTGGATCTACACAACTTCTCTATCTGCTATTTTTCTTTCTTATTCCTTCACTCTCTTTCCACATGTTGTTCTCTCTCTCCCCTATATGCACATTGATATTACATGTTTTATATAGATAACTACATGACTTTTTGCATTCTACAGGGAATTTGAAGTGAACAGGCCTGACTCTATGCCTTCCACCCATTCGATTCTTCGCACTTCAATTCAAGTTATTACATCAACCAAAAATATTGAAATAATCATTTCAACACTCATTGGATTTTTTCCCTATGCCTATGGAGACTTTCCTTTACATCACAAAAAATATAAAATTAATAATACATTTTTAGTTATACACAATTATTTACTCAATCCATCAGTTTCTCACCTTGTTGTGTGTTTGGCCTCTTCTGCTTGCTGTTCTTGTGTCCTTTCTATTTTTGTTGTTTTATTCCAACTCTGTTGCATAACTGCCTTGTTTCTCCATTGCCTGTGTCTTTTGTGCTGCGTTCACCCACACTTTGCATATATACAATGCACATCTCAATATTAAAGACCCCAAACAGTAGTAACTTCATATGCAGAAGCTATTTCGCTTACATAACCTATGGTATAAACCATAATAAAACTCCACTTTATGAATATCGAATCTACAATTTGACTTTGGTTAAAAACCCAAAATGTCAACATAATATTAATATTCGGGCCCACAACATAATACTCACCTTTATGCCTTCCTGCTTATAGCTTTGCACATTTAACTACCACCGTAGATCTTTACTCCGTGATCCAACGGTTATCGCTTCATCGTGACTTAACTTTCCCTTCACATATATCGATGCTCCTTAATAAATTTGGGCCCACAATGCACCTTTACACCTTTAACGTCGATCACTGCCCATCCATCGATCTAATGATAATTGCATTTCAAGATGCGTGACCATTAAAAGTTTCAAGCCTATGCGAAATAGGCGGTTTTTATATGCCACGTGTTTCTTCTGGAGGTATATCACATGGTCTTCAGCCATTATCGCTTACAGATTTCAACCTACGCAAAAACCATTCCTCTGCGCTATTGGCCCACGATTTCACTTTTTGTTTGACTTACTTGGAATTTGTATTTATGAAACTGACTTTGGTTAAATGTACCAAAGTGCCAACATAATATCATATCCATTCATGACATTTACTCTTATGAATTCGACTTTGGTAGAAGAAAACCCAAAGGGTTAACATAAATGTTAATATATAACATAATCGAGCCCACACTTACCTTTCCATAATTCACGTGTCAAACCATATAAATAATACTCGTCATGATAATTTGTATTTAAGAATTCAACTTTGGTTAAAACCCATTCTGCAAACATAATACATTCGGGCCCCACAGCTTACAACCAAACATACCATTACCGATGATTTACGTGCCTTCCTTTATCCAACGGCTATCGCACTCCAACTACGATCTATGCGTATATCCAATGGATATCGCATAATAAGAAGCATGCCATTTAACCTTTCCTAACCTATGCGAAATAGGTGGTTTTGATTTTCCACGTGTCGCTTCCTGAATGCTATCGCGTTCGCTTCAATTTAAACCACTCACTAACTAAAAGTAGTGAAAAAACCCTTTTCTGGTTTTCTAAAACCTCATGTATTGTTCCTCTTCTATTTCATTGTTTCTCTATTCTTCAATCCCTTACAAAATACGTATTTGATGTAAATTTGAATGTCGATTTATTTTCATAATTTCACTGTTCAATTGGCTTTTCTACACGTTGTTTCATTAAAGGGCACATTCTTTTAATGGGTCACCATCGATACATTCTGAGATCGATGGTTGCTTGTCAATCCCTAAAAATATGCTATTTTATACAGAAGATTTCATTATTCATAACGTAGAATTCAAATACTCTATTCATTCTTCATTTTTTTGTCTCTTGCATATATAAATATAATTTCAATCCTTTGATTAAAATACAAATCATACTTCCATCAATCAATGCATATACACCTGATTCAAAATCTATTTTTTATGCATATATATATATATATAACCAAATAATTACAAATGATTTCTTTTCTTGTAGCCTATGCCACTTCACTTTCTTCCTCATGGTCCAACCATGTCTCTGGTCTTTCTTATTTCTCTGCAACAATTCCATCTGATCCTGATCTGCTCCCTTGTCCTTGATGATAATTTCTGGTGCTGCTCCTTTCTTCTCCTTTGCCATCAGTGACAATATTTCCAACATGTTGGACCCTACCATTATACAATGTGACAACCAGATTTATATAAGGTTGATAAAGGACCCAATTTTTTATGCTAGGACAAAGTGTATTAATAATAGGTATCACTATATTCTAAGTCTAGTTCAAGATGGGGTCGTGAACCTACACTACATCTCCATTGATGAACAAGTATCTGACATATTGGTGAAGTCTCTTTAGAGTAATAAGCTTGAGTGCTTGAGAAACAAGATTTGACTTTTATATATCTCCTCCCTGGTTGAGAGGGAGCGATGAGGGACAATGTATTCTCCATGTGTCATGCACTCGACTAGGACTAACAATCATAAGTCTAGTGAAGGCACTAGTTGGGGTGATGGGGGATTGGATAAGAATATGAGACCGATACTTATTTAGGATTGAGAATCCAAGATAGAAGTAGTCTTATGGACTGGTACTCTTTCAGGATGAGGAAGGGCATCAAAGATAAGATTATTCAAAGATGATGGATATTATTTTAGGATTGGGAATCCAAGATAGTAATAGTCTTGGAAGGACATAGCTAGTGAACATCTGTATGGGGTATGTTCCTTTAGAGTTTGTGGTGATGGTGTCCATATGTATGCCTCCCAATATTTTTCTCTAATCTAGTGGAGAGTTAGAGCTTGTCATTCAAGGCCATACTATTTTTGAGACTGAAAATGCTAGTTATGATGTTGATGCTTAAATACAGATTATTAATTTGACTCTTCTTATGAGAATATTTCTATTTGAGTATCCTTGTACCTTGTTGTGGAATTACCAGTACCTCCCTAGTTAAGAGGGAGTTATGGAAAATGTAACTAGGTTTGGTATTCATAATTATTTTTGTACTTGTATCAATGTATATTTATCTTAAAAAGAAAAAAGAAGAAAAATAAAATTTATTATTATTATTATTATAGTCAAGCATGGTCTTCATGATTCTAGGGTTTATTGAGTCAAGAAGAAAATTTATCATGTGTCAAAGTCCCATTTGGACTATTTTGTATCAAAATAAAAATACCATTTTTGAGTTTAAAAGATTCATTTTGACCCCCAGGACCAAGTTTCTGCTTCCAGGAGAAGTGGGACAAGAAGAGGCCCAATTCAACCACATGGATGGCTATAAAAGGAAGAGACTTCATCCTCATTTGCACATTTACTCACTCAATTTTGATCCATGAGCAAGAGAGGATGAAAATAAGTGTGAAGGCCGAGGAAGAAAGGAAAATATAAAATTTTGATTGTTTCTTCCCACATGTGTGAGAATTATAGGGTTATTCTATGAGTTGTAGGTCTGAAATGCATATATGAGTTAACGGTTCGAAATTCTAATTTGACCAGTTTGGTGAAGTTTGACTGGTGTTGACTTTGTGGAATTTGACATGTTTGAGGAAGGTCTTGAAGGAGGGTTGAATTGGTGCTTGTGGAGGTCTTGGTCTTAGTCTTTAGGCCTTGGATTTCTCACTTTGATCTGATTCTATAAGAAGAGATGAGTTGACTAGCCTTTTTCCCTTATGGAGTTTTGCCTTGGCTTGGAGCCTATATCTTGTACTCTTTGTGTTCTTGTGATCTTCATGCATTTTATGTTTAGGTAATTTCTTGATGAAAAATACATAATTTGGTAATGAAAGCCAATAAATACTCACAAGTAATTATCAAGTAAGAGGAATCAACCTTAACCTTCAAGTACTTTGATTTCTATACACCTTTCCCCTTACTACAAAACCTTCAAGATGTTTCATGTAAATTTCTTCCTCTAAGTCACCATGCAAAACCGATTTATTTACATTAATTTCTCTAGTTTTAGTGTGGCTAGAGACATTAGTACTAATATTAATTTTGCAACAAGGGATAATATTTCACTAAAGTCATCTCCCTCGATTTAGGAATTAAATTTTTGTCTGTAGTTGATTCTAGTACTTCTCAATTTGACTCCTACCATTTATATATTTTTCTGAATACCCAATCTCGCAGAAAAAAATGGGATTAATTAGGTAACTAGACTCATTCCCCATATCTCATTATCGTCACAAAGATTCCATTTCTTTGAGATTACTTTTGACTCTAAATTTTGCCCGTATTGAGTTGAATGCCTCCCTAACTAAGTGAGGTTCATCATCAATGGTAGATAACACAGTTAAAAGCATACCAAAAAATTTTTGTGTGATTGTACCTTTTAGTTTGTTTCCTTACTCAACTAAACCTCCTTCAAGATCAAACCATACAATTCTAGCTTCTTCTAATTCGATTCATTTAAATCATTTTCCATGTTCTTTAAATCTGAACAATGACTTTTTTTTATTTTTCTCCTCGTTTGGTTAGCATCTTCACGTTCTATAAGTATACCTAACTCCCATGAATATAACAAATTGACTGATAAACTATTTTTCCTTTTTCACCAGCATCTACCATGGAAATAGAGATGCCACTACATAATCAAGTGCACGGTCGTGGTTATATTATTACCTAATACAATAATAACTAGACAATCCCAAGTGAGTTTGGAAAAGAACTAGCTAATAGAATGGTACATTTCTCCTCTATGTTAAGCAAATATACTCCACATTCAATAGATGAGTGATCATAATATTGAATGCATTAAGGAAGAAATATAAGCTGAATCATCCTCTCTCATACTCAAAACACAAATTTTCTTATGATAGAAACAACTTGTTAACCATAAATTTTTATCTAGTACACACATTTCCAAACCTATACCACATTTTTCTTGGTTGTGTCTTCCCCCAAGACATTGAAAAACACAAATATGCAAGAGAAAAGATCAAATCACTACTCCCTCATCGCTCGTCTTTCCAACTTATTCAATTGAATCCTCATATTGACATGCCAATCAAAAGTAGTTTTCTATTTGTACAATGATCCATGAGGAAATATTCCATTGTAAGCTTCTAAAGTTACGAGAATTTTTTGGCCTTCAAAATTCTTAATCTCAATTCTTGGACCGTTATCCAACCTTATTTAATTGAAGTTCTATCTTAGTTTAGAAACCTTCATCGGGATAGGCTTATATCATATTCAATAAATAATTTCTTTGTTGAAAATATCTGAAAGTCCAATAGCCACAACCTTTCTCAGGTAGAGATATCTCCTTGCATGCAAATGTAAGTTTTCTTGATACCAAAATGTTAAAATGTGAGGCTCCAAATTTATAGTTATGGTATCATATTATGAAAGTAGTGAGTGATATTTAACAATATTTACCAATCTTGAATATTCTTTATATCTATTTACATAGTTGACCCGAGACATGTAAACCACTCTTGAAAGCTCAATTAACATAAACCTTTAAACTTCACATGAGAGAAATTAAGGAACAAAATAAAATGAATGGCGACCATAAAGATTCACACCATGCATATAAATTTTACTTTGGAAAACATTAACTAGGAAAACTAACAAACCCTTTGAGCTTCATTTTTATTACATTATTGATCAAATATTTAGCCAAATTAAAATGAAAATGGACCTTTGGTCCCTATACATAAGACAACGTGATTATGGTCCTCACAAGGTACCCTAGTCTCTACTAATCATGGGTCCATCATTATTATTCATTAGCCTTACATCATGCTCTATTTTTTTGGGGTATAGAAAATCCTAATTCATAACTCATGAATTAGTTATATATGGTTGAACCGTATTGGCAAAGAGAAAGATCTAAGGAATGTCATGATTCCTTACATAGTTCTAATAGAGTTAGCTTTTCCTTCGACCACTTTAGCAAAGTTAACAATTATGTTAGTCAATCTATGCTCATGCTCGACTATGATTGTTCTCTAACTACTCCAATCAATTTCCATTTTTTGTCGACTACTTGGCTTGTCCATTGACTTTGACTATGGTTCCTATCCTTGATTATAAAAAAAAGCACAAAAGTTCAAAACTTTTGCCATTTTTTGTTAGCTACTTGGTTGTCCATTGACTTTGACTATGGTTTCTATCCTTGATTAAAAAAAAACACAAAAGTTCAAAAATTTTATAATTATAATTTCAAGATTCCATGATTGTTTCCAACTCAAAAGTTCAAAACTAAAAGTGAGCCCATTATTTTAATTACAAGATTTCATCCTTTGGATTGTAGATTCGGAGGTCCAAATTACGATTTCAAATCACTGTTGATTTTGTGTGTGGACGAGAAAACCCAAACATCTAGAATCGAATTTCATGAAATGCTAATAGTATACACCTATCCCTTTATCTCCACTATATTGAAAATGTGTTTGGTTATGGAATTGAGCAATAAAATCATCACATCTCTACCTCAATTCATCAATTGCTCCCATCCACCTTGTCACTCATTAGTTCGCATTCCACAAAATCCGTGCGTGTGCCATTGAATTTTCCATGTCGAATCGTCTTGGCATTTTCCCTCGTGTCATACCGTTAATGCGGTACAGCGAGTGCGCTTGGAAAATGGTTGTGGTTGCTGCACTCAAGTTTTGTAACATTACAGGCTCATGGATCTGGAATTAATCCATTCGTTGTTTCCAAGAGCTTCTCTACTTTTCCATACCCAGTCCCCTCCAAGGGTTGCTGCTTCTTTGCCTAGGTTTCAATTTCCGCACTGAAAACAACTTGAATCACTTGAATCACTTGAATCCCCCATATTTTTTGGGAGTATTGGAAGTTGCACAGAACAATCCCGATTTTATGGAGAGAAGGAGGATGATGATATTACATAAAATCAACTCGTAAGGTTGAATCGAGATACGAAGTTCAACTTGGGTGAAAACAACATATATGAATGGAACTTAACGAACCTCCATGTTACGACTTTCCACTTTGCATGAGTAGATGAGATTCAATGAGACAAACATCATGGACACAAACATATGAATGCCTATGCTCGGGATTACATGTAGAAATCCAAAGGTGTGGATATATTTTTTCCACTTTAGAATTTTTTGGGCTGTTTTCCTGTGTAAACGGGAGGAGAGAGAAAATCCATGAGCAATACAAAGTCAAGCCAAGTCGAGGTGGAGATGGAAACAAGTGAAAGAGAGAGGAAAATGCATGATCACTGCACATCACTCTTATTTTGTGATTGTGGACCTCCTACTTCTACTCCCACTCAATCTTTTTTTGTAATTGTGGACCTCTGTACTGCGACCACGGCAGAGTATTTGGGAGAACCCCTTAGGTGAGCAACAATAAATATTTTGAAGAACCCGTAGGGGAAGAAGACACCCTACATCACCTACCCAAGAGATGGTTGGAAACTGGGCGGCTTAAGATCTTTCTTATCGCAAGAAACAAATGGGGAGGATAGAATCAAGAGCATAAACCCCCACTGTAAGCTCTTCTGCATTTGTATGGCCTAGTTTTGAGGGACCACGACACATTAATGTTTCGGGCTTTGTTGTGGTTTTTTAGAACTTTGTGATTACACTTAGTGATGAGAAAAAATTAAATTTATTTCATTCCACTCTCAGGGATGTAGCCTTGCATGCACGGTTCATGGAGTCTAGAAGGAGTCAACACTCACCACTTGGGCTCAAATGCAACAAGCCTTCAATTAGAAATACAAAGCATTATTATAGATCCAAGGAGGATTTCAAGGAGGAAATATTTAGAATGACTTAGGGGATAGACGAGTCCCTAGAGGACCATGAAGAAATATTTTCAACTCCGCTATAGGAGCATCAACTGCACCCTTGACCCGAGTTAGGAAGATATTGTATTAATCAAAGGGAATCAAGAGATGAGCAAATGGAAACCCTTAACATATTTTTTGGTGGAGATATTTACCAAGCTGAATTATAAGTACATCAAGATGGTATTCAATAATCACTCTAGGGCTACAAGGAAAAGATGTATGTATCTATTCAAGGTCTAGTAAAATTCTTCACCCCTACCTCAACCATCAAACATGTGAAACATGGATACATGCTAGAGGATTTTAAGAGTGAAATGTTGCATACTTTAACTTACAAATGGACGTCGTGCATATTAAGAAGAAGCGAAGAGGATCTGGAAAGGGAACTAGCTATATTTTTCCCTAGATGCACCAAGAGGCATGTTAGAAATGAGTGCCCACTAAATGTAATAGATCTACTTTGTTTGTGAAGATAGAACCATTCAATTGATAAATTCCCATCTCTTACGGTATGAAGGCATATCAAGGAACAGAAGGTGGCTTGGAACATATTTTCTTGTCAAGGAGGCCACAAGGTCTCTCTACCATATCAAAGGCATGCAATGTAAACATCTATCCTTCTTCCAATCCATACCGGTAGTGCACCTTCTCCAACCTTGGTATCCTCCAACCAACCTTTCCATCCTTAATATCTCTCCAACCATAATTACATAAATATTTAGATGGATCATTCATTTAACCTATTTCGGACAATGAATGGGTATCACCCTTAGTTATTGTACCCAGAGAATAATGGAAAATGGAGGGTTTGCATTGATTACGATGTGGGAGCTTATTAAGGCTATCAAGAAATATTATTTTCCTTACCTTTTTATTGACCAAGTTTTGGATAGTCTTGCGGGACAAAAGTTATTTTCATTTCTAGATGGTTTCCACAATTATATCGGATCCAAAATCAGACCCAGGGACTAGGATAAAACTACCTGGTCACATTCCGCATGCGGGACCTTATGCGTATCACAGTCCGCTTCCATTCAGCTTGAGTAATGCCCACCTTGCCACCTTTCGAAGGGCAATATTGAGTATCTTTTATGTCGAGTAGTTGTACATGAATCGATTAAAATTTATAGTGGATGACTTCACTCCTTATGGAGATGCATTCTAGGAAGCCCTCTCTGAATTTGTGTAAAAGTTTTGAAAATATGCGTTCAAATGAATCTCTCTTTTAAGTCTAGTAAAAAAATTGAATTTCTGATGAATCTAGGAATTTTTTCTTGGCAACTCCTCTCTAAGGAAGCTGATTCAAAGGTTGACCTTGAATAATATTTCCATTATCATAATGGTTCATGTTCCACATAAACAAAAGGATGTTAGAAGCTTCATAGGACTATTTGGATATTATAGGGATATTTTATCAAAGATTTCGATGAAAATTTTTCTTCACCTTTGTTTGGTTTGATAACAAAAGATTCATATTTTGTTGGACATACCAATGTCACATGAACAATACTGAAGAGCTCTAAATATGAAGTTGAAAATTGCACTATTTCTTAGGGGCCCACATTGGGCCTTTCCTTTCCATATTCACACAAATGCACTAGTACAGAGACGGTAAGAGTTTCAACAACCTTGGGGATAGTTAGAAGGTATGTTGCCTTATGTTATCTATTTCATTAGTAAGGATTTGTCCAAGGTTGAACTCAACTATATAGTCATCTCAGAGCTCTTGTCTATAGTACATATCCTTGAATAAGCTTTAGACATTACCGCAGTGTGCACCAATTTTTGTGCACATCGATCATGCATCCATTAAGTATTTATGTACAAACTTGATGTTAATGCTAGGATTATTAGATGGTTTAGTTGTTGTTAGCAACAATTTGATCTAACCATTGTTAACAATTTGCATGTATGAAATAAGAAATGTGGTTGTGATTTTTTATCTAGACTTAACTATGTACGCGTAGTATAATGGGGAAGAGATGATAGATGACTCAACTGCGAGATCAAAACATCTTCGCAATATCATTATTTTCACTTGTGATCTGTTGACATATCAAACTTCTTGGTTGTTGGACAATTTCTTCCTAATCATCTCTTCCGATGGTAAAAGAGAAAAAATTTCGGAAAAAGTGCCTCTTACACTTGGATTGGGGGAAACCTTTTCGGTTTAGGGCCAAATACTATTTTGAGGAGATATGTGAGTGAAGTATGAAGTCTTGAGTTATCCTCTCGACATGTCATGATGAACTCTTGTGGAGGTTCCATTTTGTTGCCCATAAGACAACCTTCAAGATCCTTCTATGCAGCAGTTACTATTGATGCCTACGCTACATCAAGATTCCATAAGGTGCATGCTGTTTCTCTGGTGTGACAAGTTCCAAGGGATAGGGAAGCTTCACATAAAGGGATAGATGTCACTTCAAATCAAGTGACTCTTGAAAAATTTGAGATGTGGGGGAATGGATTTCATTGGGCCTATTGACCCTCCATATGGACAAAAGAGGTATATTATTATATGCACATATTATCTAATCAAAGTGGGTTAAAGTGAAGGCGAAAACAAAGAAAAACAAAAACGAAAGGTGGCATAATTCTTAAGGGAGAACATTTTCTACAAAGTTGGTTCTGAAGAGAATCTAGTCATTGATCGAGGAACTCAATTCACTACTATATTGTGATAGATCGGATAATGAAGATCATTACGATCGAGCATAGGAATTCCACCCCATAGTAACCCTCAAGTAAATGGGCAAGTGGAAGTGACGAATAGAGAATTTTGAACGCATCTTGACCAAGGTTGTTAGGCACAATAAGAAGGATTGGGCAACGAGGATTGTGGAGGCCACTGTGAGCTCTACATATACTACATGGAATATACGACCATTAATCGATTTCATCTACCCCTTTGAAAGTTGGTTTATGGTAAGAGAGCACTATTTTCCATTGAATTTGAATATATCTGACCTTGACAGATAGCAACTTTACAATTACTTGATCTAAACACATCACAATGTAGTCTCAAGAAGATATAGGTTTAAACATTTGAATTCCCTCGATGAACTTATAGGTAGTAGGTTGAGACTCTTATTCATCCTTTGAAGTGGTTCAATCTGCGTGCATAAAGGTTTGGCATGACAAACACATCAAGAAAAGAACCTTCCAAGAGGAGTGATTAAAGTGCCCTCTTATATGACTCTGAGATTCAAGGAATTAAGGGGGAACTTATGACCGTATGATGGTTTGGTCCATACCTAGTGGAGAAATTTCTATGATCAATGGATTTTTCTCATATCTAGTCAATTGATTAGGAAAAATATACCACGTCATCAATGGCTATAGTTCAAAATTTTACAAGAAGTCCGCATAAAGGCTTAATTTACAGTTCACATGAGAGAGAATTGAATGTGATTGAGAGCCTCAAAGCTCCCAATCCATTCAAACTCTGATAGAAAAAGAGACAGAAAGAAAAGAAAATAAAAATAAAAATAAAAGAGAAAAAAAAAGAAAAAAGAAGAAAAATCCCTAGGTGAAAACCCTACATTAGGCACTCAGGGCAAGATCTTGGGCTAAAAACCTCCGATGATGGCAACAAAATAACCTGAAAAAAACAAAAAATATAAAAGAAAATAAAAAATATACCCAAGTGAAAACCTCTTTATGCAGGCACGTGCGAGGCCTAGTAGGTTGAAATCCTCAGTTTAGGGAAGCCTTTAGGTCTCATTAAAAAAGAAGAAAGAAGATAGAAATAAGAAAAAAAATAAGAGAAATAAAAAAGTGAAAAGGGAATCTTTACCTGATATATTCTAACACCTATTGCGGGTGAAACGAAAGTTCCAACTACCGAAATCGAAAGAAGAGAAAACACATTCAAATAAAGTCAACATCAAAATTCACTTCAAACACTTTCTAGTCAACTCTTTGTGGCCATCCCATCCATTTTCTTAACATTTCCCAATCCTTCCATATCATTACCTATCTCCCTCTCCACTTGACTTTCATTAGCTATCCCTGAAATGCTACAAGAAATTCCCTATGATATGCTAGGTAGAGAAGTGATGTAAGTATAAGAAGGGAGTAGATCAATTTTTTTTCATTTGAGTACAAGGGAGGGAGCCTATGATAGTCCTAACCATCCATCCACTCCATAAAATTTTACTTTTTCCACCTTTATTCCACTCACCATCCATCGAAAACTTGATCCTTAGCCTTTCTCAACCGCATTTCCATCACGGCGTGGCCTCATCCTCACCATCAGACATAGTCTCCCCAGTGAATTATCTCAAAATTTTTGGAAGCACCACATCAAATAAAATATCATGATCCCGCGGGGTCTATGTGGCTTCTGCACAGAAGATAAATAGTCCTGTCAATGGCATAAAACCCTACGGGATCAAATCTTAGAAGCAAATTGCATTACCATAGCCACCTCGGTATCACCGGGGAAGGAGTTCAGAACATCCACATCAACATCAACACTCAGAGTAGCCTCATACTAGCATCAATTAGTCATATCACTAGCTAAAAACACCACTATGAAAGAGAATAACCGAGGTAAAGGCTTAGGTATGCAAGTCCTAACCCTTTCTTATGAGCACATATATAGTTTTAAAAGTATTATCATTTAAGCATAAAAATAAGAGGCTCTATGGGCTAAAGTTGGTTTAACTGATCTTAGGAACCATGGTGGTAGTTAACTCACAATCATCTCCCACATCAGAATCAAATGTACAAAGGAAAAGGAATGAGAGAGAAGTGTGATGACTCCAAGGAGTGGAACAATAGTGCCTACTCATCACATGGTTTGGTATGTGAAGGTGGTAGGTGGGGAGTAAATTCTACTCAATGTGTTGAGCCCATCCATTAGACCCACCAACCACATAGTCGGGCCCCCCAAGCCTCATTTCTGGCATAAAAATTTGCATTTTAAAAGCCAATGGAGAGGCCCACCACTACCGAGTGAAGGATGTTACACGCAAACCATCACTTTCACGTATGGTGCTAGCAGTGAGTGTTTCTCATAGTAAATTGTGTAGACTACGCGATAGGATGGTTCTCAAGGTGTTACGAGAACAATCTAGGGAGCTACAAGCAGGATCACTTACGAGCATTATTGTCATTCAAACCATAGGATTCGAAGAGGAGCATCATAGAAGGGGTAAGAAACACAACTTTCCTTTTCAGAAAGCTTTTTTGATGTAAATAAGCCTACACAAACCATAGTTAAGTTCCCACTATAATTTTGGGAAGGAAGAGAAAGTGAAGTGTACAGGGTTTCTCTTAATTAAGAGCACTGATAAGAGGAGTGTGAATGAAATTGTATGGCTGCATGCTGTTGTGAATTATTCCCTCTCAAGGAATTATAAAACTAAAACTTTCCACTTCTGTTTACTACCACCTCAATAACCCCAATTGCACATAAATTTCTAGAACCCTATAGTAGAGAGAGAGAGAGGAAATTGTTTGTCCCACTTTGGAAAAAAAAATGTATTGAGACTATGGGGAGTGGATTCAAGCGTATGGATACCATAGGTGACTTTTAAAATTCACTTCGGCACCCACGACGCTCGCAGTGGCCCTTTCTTCCTAATAATTAGTGGTTAATGTTCTTTGAAAATATTTAGGGGTTTCGATGATGTAGGTCACTCTAAGAAATTTTCTTTGAACCTCCAGCCACACAGGATGTAGTATGATGCGGACGTCACCATTAGGTAAGGGGTCTCATTATTCACTTGAATGAGTAACTCATCAATAGAGCTCACCACACTTCCCCCTAAGGATGAGTTGGAGCAAAGAAGACAGTGACGAGAGGCCATCATCAACAATACTAAGAACTTCTTCCTTCTAGAAGAATAACCCATTGAGAGTCAAGAATGGAGCTCAAGAGAGAAAGTTTAACCTATCATTGGGACGAGGTAGCATGCCATGTATAAAGTACATATATATTGTGAAGAAGGAATACTTATTATTGCTGTATACATACTAGTGCATGATGCTGCGGCTCAAACTTCATGTATTTCAAATGAATTTTCCTATCCTGTGAAAGATTTTAACATTCCTCACTTTCTCTTCCAGTACGATCTAGGAGATTGAGCTGTAGACAGCAAGAAAGTAGGAAGCATCACTACATGGCACACCATGGATCTGATGAAATTAATAGTCATGGATGATATGGAAGGTGCTTCTCAAACTCATGTGACTTGGCTGACTTTGTGGATCATGGACAAAGAACCCTTCCTAGAAACTCAATCACAATCTCAGATTGGAACTTGGAGGAGCAAAAACAAAGGGAGGATCTAGTGGAAGAGGAAGATGAAGAAAAGAATGAAAAGGAAAACTCGGAAAAAGAGTGGAGGAGGAATAAGAAGAGGCAGAGGCACAAACTAAGATACAGAAACAATAACGACATACTGCCTAAAAAATACCTGGCCAAGCCTATTTTGATACAAATGGAAGAACAAAGGACCCTAAGAGTCCACTAGAACATCATCTCGACCACAAAAGAGAAGGAGAAGTTGGAGGGGAGGGAAACACAAATGTATAGAAGTTGTTTACACCCTTGGAAAATTTAAGTACCCCGACTAAATGAAATGTAGGGAGGCCAAAGGTGCAAGCCTCTAGGTACTTCAAGAGAAGAAAAAGAAATAGGGTAAGGCAAGTGCAAGTCTCGACCACCTTCTCAAACCCACATCACTATTGAAGATTCAACCAACCATTAGGGGGGAAGAATTGGAAAGATACGGAGATAAGCAAAATATAAAAGGAAATAACCTCCATAAAAATAGAAGGGAAAACAACCACGTAGATCCCACAAAAGGGCTGAAGTACTAAGGGGAACAATTTTTGAAGTAGAAATCCCTCATGATCGGACGGATGCGATCCTACTAGACCTAGGAGTGGGTCTAGCAACAACTCAAATCACACAATGATGTTGGTTCCTAGTTACTAAGAAAGACAAGATCGCGATCACAGACACAGCCTTCCACCTCAAATCCCATCGTTGTTGTTGTCTGAGGAAGAAGCGATGCTCTTCGTCTCTAGCTCGACATATCACGAGTCCTCTTTGTTCGCTCCGTCCTATGACACCTATACACATGTAGCGAAACTACGACATAGAACTTAATACTTAAAGCATGTATCTGTATATCGGTCGAGAGAGGATATAATTCAGATTGCATTTCATAAAAAGAGTAAACAATTCAGAATGGAACCGAAAATCTGAGTCACTTATATTAAAGACGTGACAAAAAAGGGAGATTACAACCAAATGCTTTCGTGCTTTATGATCTTCCTTCGGCGGGGCTTGCGTGCAGCAGCTGCGTCTCTAATGAAACTCTCCTGTCGAGAATTTGGACAAAGCTGCTCTCTTACGGGGTTCTCCTCGGCTCTACTCTCAATAGTTGTTTCAGGCTATAGTTTTCCTCCTACATGTTCGCGGCAGATGCCTAGTTGCTAATGGGAGAGGGCAAGCTTTTATAGTATTTTGGAGGAGGGAAATTGGGATCCCTATAATCATGGGATAGGGTCTATCTCTCTTAGGAAGGTTCCCATGAAAGGTGTGAAAACCACTTCCTTAAGACATGGAGATCCGAGCCAAACCACTCCAACTTAGTTTTGATGATTCATTCTGGAGTTTGTTAGAATCAAAATGTACTGCCATTTTATTTTAAAAACGATTTCTAATAGGTTTTCGGCTGAGTGAAACACGTGGACGGAGAGCGCCAGAGTCGGCAATGCTGCGCCTCTGCAGAGATTTCCCCCAGTGGCGGGAGGGATGGAAATTTCCGACTAGTCGCGCCAGGTTAAAACATCTATTTTTAGGGTTTTCTAGAGGAAATGTTCTTCGGGATAGAATGTTTATCCTTAGGAGGAGGATGTTATGAAGGTGTTTTCGGGACATTCCATCGCTCACGGGACACGGGAATAGTCCTCCAATGTGTGGGATGAGGGATTGCGGGCGGTGACAAAATGCTGTTGTAACACCAATATATCCCATAGGAAATATCATCAAGTTACGGGGGAAATATTTGTAGAGCTATCAAGAGGGGCAGTGTAAAGATACAAGAATGTATAATAGAGTTAGAGGAAGGCATAGAGAGCTACATGCAGGCACAAAAAAGCTAATGGAAGGTGTGATTTTCAATGTCATTACGGGAAGGAACAAAAGTGTATACGGCAGAAACAAAGGAGTTACGGGAAAGATACAAAACAAATACAAGAAGAGACATGTGGAGTTATAGGAGAAAAAATACCGAATTTCAGGAGTCATATCCAAAACCATACCTTGGAACATTTTATGTGCCGGATCAATGCAAAAAAAATACTTTCCTACCCATGCTTAGGTCGACTAATCTCATTGATCTAGAAAAGGATAGGGGAAGGACCCATAGGTGGGATGAAAATTGAAAATCAAAAGGAGTTGAAGATGTGGGTAACATGGAGGGAGAAAATGAAAAATATAGGGGAATACAGAAATGGCTATCCTTAGATTCATATAGCTAATGTAAGGACGACTAGTAGAATGAGATAAACACAAGGCTATACAGGCTCCAACTACAAGAGTGAGGAGGGAATCAACTTTCCGCCATGAGACTTTGATCCATGGAAGCCATACACTATGAGGCATCCATAAAAAAACTACTCATTATTCCTCAAATACCAATGGTGCCAATCTCCAAGTCGTAGACATTACTATCCCAACATGGATCTCTCCCTTTCCAAGTCTACATGAAATGTATCGAGTTCTATCATAAGAGAAATGTTGAAGATAGATCTAACATGCTTGAGCGAGTTTTACATGCACAATTTAATATTGACTAACATGAACATTTGGGACTCAAACTCACAGCATGGGAGATGTGTAATTGATGGTGGATTAGCCTCTTGGACTCAAATGTAGAGGGAAAAATCTAAAGAGATCAAAAGATTCATGGCTAGGAGAGGGTAGACGTAAACCCTTGGGTGCATCGGTGCGGAGTTGAAAAGGCTCTACGTTTCATCACCAAATGAATGCTATGGCTCTCACATAGTGTGAGATCCTAGATTGGAACCATCCTATATAGATGGAAACAAGAACATGCAATATTACTTCTCTCTCTCTCTCTTTGAAGATACCTTCATATTATTAGGAAATGATAGTATGCTCGGAGAAGCTGTGGCATATACCTTTCCACACATTGCTTGAGGATGAATGAATATCTACATCACATGAGAGGCTGACTCTGATACACTCTTGGATGTAAAAACAGATCCTTGTACAAAAGGATATTCCGCTGGATTGGGAATTAATTACTATATCGGACTCAAGTTTAGTCCCCCTTTGAATAGTGGGCTTGTAAGAGAATAGGGGACTAGTGTAGAAGAACGAAGAGAATGGGTTGAGATTGAAAAATAATGCAGAAAGTATTTACATCTGAAATGAAAGGCATTCTCTTGAGATAGATTGGGGTGTCGGGGAGTGTTATTGTGTTTTCTAGCACAAGTTAGTCTACAAAGTATATATGGCTAGGTAAGGTCTTATTATGCACCCTTCTATAGCTTCCCACCATGAGTTTTTTCCACCTTCCTAGTTTCTCTCATAGAACCATAAGATTACTCTTGATGATTCTTTCCTATAAACGCAAAATACATGGCACTGCATGTAGCAATATTGTAGAAGTACACACAATTATTCATAGCACACACATAATTTCCTCCGAAAAGCTTAGTTTTGCTTCTCATCACTCACACAACATCCTTCAAGATTTGAAAACAAACTTGATAAGACCTTGAGATACCCTCTAGATTCCTTCCTTTCATCGTTGTAGTTTCAAAACTTGAAATTAGGGGTTTATTGTTTTTGGTAATGTGTTAAGTAGAGTGAAATTATTTTTCCTTGATCACTTTTGAGCATTTAAATGTTTTTTGAAAAATACAATAGTATTTCACCTAGTTTGTAATAACATGGATTTGTTTCCTACAAGATAGATCAAAGTTAATTTCATGGAATTTAATTTTCATGCAACTAGCTTAAGGTTACTTTCCTTATATTTACCTCTCTGCTAGAGATAGATTAGGATCTCTTTTCTAGAATTTCCTTTCATGTAAATAGATTAGTATTTGTTTCATGCCGTAGAAAAATTTATGCTTAAATCATGTATTTTCTTGCAAAGTTAAACTACAGTTTTCCTTTTTTTATTTTTGAAAAGTGGTCTTTATACATTTCAATTCAATTCATATTGCTTCAAAATAGGTTAAGTAGAATCTTTTCTTGTTGTGCATATAGCAATCGACACCTCCCTAAGTTTGTACAAACTCTAGATTAATAAATTAAAGTTGGTAACCCTGGGAGTTGCAACATTCTTGTTGTAATATTGGGACCTCATCACCTTGGCTTCGACCCTTGGCATCATCTAGAAAAATCTCACCACTTATTTTTATGGCATGACGTGGATGTTGTTACCCTTTGAAAAATATGAGGTTATTACCCTTCTTGAAGTACTATGTTTCCCCAAGGAAACTCCCTAACCTCATAAATATTAATAAGCATCGAGAATTTCATGATGGCATTCATCTTGGAAATATATATCTTCATCTCTCCTCCACTTATCATCATACCCGGATACACTGTACACTGACTGATGCAAATTCACACTTCTTGATATTTTTTAGTAGTCGGGTGCTTCTTTAATGTCTCCAACACTTGTTTCAAATGTGAGATGTGCTCCTCCTAGGTAGCATTTGCATACTATTATATCATAAAAATAGACAAATCGAGCAAACGAATCTATATAATGGAACACAATATATCATTAATTAAGGTCATAAATGTAGTTGGTGCATTGTATAGGCTTCAAATGACATGTATCTAACTCACTCATGCGGAAAACCTTTCCTAGTTTTTGCAAGTGCTTTTGCGAGTATCTTTTAATTTGACTCGAACTTGGTGATATACAGACTTTAATTATAGCTTGGTTAATTTACTTCGCTTGTTGGACCTTGAGCTAACAAATCATCTATTAAAGGTAGGGTATGTCTGTTCTTGAGTGTGATTCTTTTCAATGCCTTATAATCAATACACATCCACCAAGTCCCATCCTTGTTTGGCACAATGATGATAGAGTGACCCACAATGTGATGTAGTTGGTTGAACTAGACACCCATGTTCATAGTATTTTTTTGCAATTGTTTCTTTCACCTCACTTTTCTTCAGTATAACATCCGTTAATGGTACAACCCTAATATTGTGGCAATGGGAAGTACTGAAATAAATGGATCTCATGCTCCACTTCCCTCTTAGGTGGTAACCCTTTAGGATCTTAAAACACATCCATGTATGTGCTTATAGAAACACTTCCAATTGTTGTTTCTATTTATTAGTAGACCCCTCCAGTAGATGCCTCTACCTCTTACTAACTCATCTACATATTGGGTTTTGCTCTAAAAATCGGTGAAACATACTTCTTGCTTAAATTAGTTGATTTATTGGCTTGGTTGGCACTTTCACCGTCGAAATGAAATTTTTTGACTTGAATTTATGCATGGTTATGGTAAATGATTTCCCATCCTATGATGAACCAATATTGGTTGGATTTCCACATAAGGAATATTGCATCCTTCGTATACAGTAGGGACTTCCAAAAAACACTCCACATACATCAAGGGGAATCACATCTAGTTCTACTTCATCAATAAAATTAGTACTAATAGATATCACAATTTTGCACGATTTTGTTAC
Organism: Pinus albicaulis; assembly: GCA_034641835.2. Classification (NCBI taxonomy): domain Eukaryota; kingdom Viridiplantae; phylum Streptophyta; class Pinopsida; order Pinales; family Pinaceae; genus Pinus; species Pinus albicaulis. The sequence goes on along the minus strand of CM076583.1, from coordinate 592,282,271 downwards.
CTTTAAATTTTTCATCTTTATATTTATTCATCCCATACGGATATGGGCTTGGATGATCATGAAATTCCAATCCCAATGTTGTTGAATAGATCTACTACAATGTATTCTCCTGCAATCTCTGAGTCTACATAGAGCATTAGTCTTTGTCTTCTTGACCTATATCTTTACATGAGAGAGTTTGATCATCTTTCTCTTCCTTTTGTTGAAGGCTAATAGGTTTCACCTCCTTTTCCACTAATCGTACAAATAATATCTTCTCATCCATATCCAAGGTGATTACAACTTGGTTGTCTCAAATGGGTGTCCATAAGGTTCTTCTTCTTATTGGATTTATTTTTGTCATTCGGGTTAAGCTTTGGACTGAAACTTCTAACACTTATCCTCGTATATGGTTTTGTAGTTGTTGCATTGCTTGCTAAGATGTTTTCATTGGTTTGTTGTGGGCTGCTCATATTTTTATCCCTTCCACGTTTTCACTTCTTCTTCCCCTCGTAAATTTCTTGTAAGTGCTCCTTCTACTTGGATCCACTTGATTTTCCTTTTTTATAAGACTATGTTCTCCACGTATTGTGCCTATACACAAGCCTTATCCATCCAATTGATAGGCATTGAACAACATCACTTGCTTTCATTGATGGTTGTATAGACCCCAAAAATAATTGAGGATGTACATATGGGTTCTTTGGGAAGATACGAAACATTATGGCCATATTTTCCGAACTCTATGGTGTACTGCATGTATGCATGCTGCCCTTTGCTTTGGTTCGAGAGGCAGTGCTATCGGATCCATTGGTCCTTTACATACCAAATAGGTTAAAATTGTGACTTTATGAGGGTTTTAAAGTCTCTGCATAATTATTCATAAGGTATATTAGAGGTTCTCTCTCCAATCTCTGAATGGTCTTCGTGTGGATTTCCCACCAAGTGAGGGCATGGCCATCCCATTTTATCCGGGGAAAATGAAATCTTTTGCTTTTTGTTCAACATGATGGGACGATTGAAATAAACTTCTAATCGCTACAACCTCAATTATTGTAGTCTCTAGAGTGTCGATCTCACCTTGGCAGTACGACTTGATATAGACCTTTGATTCCATTTTGAATAAGGTCCCAGTAAATGACTTTATGACACCTAATCTAGGTTGATCTTTGTTTTTGAGTCCTTTATTTGGCTAGTTCTTTTGTTTTCTTCCTGCAATCTCCCAATCCTCCCTTTGATACTGTCCGATTTGCATTAGAACCCCCATATTCTCTAAATATCCCAAGCTTATTTCTTAAGTTCGACATGATGTAAATTCATATTACTGTACTTATATTTGCAGAATGTGTGCTGTCCGGCACGAAAATCTCTCCTGTCTGCAATATCATGAGGGTCATTCACAAATTTGTTAGCCATGATTATGGTTTTAATGATTAGTGGCATAGACAATCTAGATCTCCCATGATAATTATCCACAATATACCCTTCAAATATATCCTTCTATGATACCAATATGATATGTAAACTACCATGGATATTCCACTAGCACAGCTTTTGTCACAACGAAGATATGATAAAATATATTTAAAAATCTACACTATGAGAGTTTTATTTCTCTTTAGCATTTATGGATCTATAAACTATTGTTACATTGCGTGTGGATGAAAATTAAAAATATGCAGAAAATAGAGAACAATGAAGTCAAAACTCACAAACCTTGATTTGACATAAGATATGACTTAGGAACCCCTTTCGATAGAAAAACCCGGTAAGGAAGGTGAGGTCGTCTCTACTCTCTTTCTCTGCATATAGAGAATGGATGCAAGTACAAAGAAGTATAGCATATGGGCCCATGGGATACTAAAATGCAGTCACTAATATATATATGCGTGCTCTATCTCCCTACCCCTTTCCTGACTATTTTTTTCTCATCTATGGAACAAATGTACTCGAAAAAGAGTGGAACCCTTTTCCTCCTAGTATGCATGGAAATAATGATATAGCGATCCAGCCTACTAATGGTATAGGTTTGTCACTACCTCGACTCTTAACTAGAGTTACAATATGGATCACTTCTAGTAGTAGTATTCATCATAATCACCATGGCTAGCCCCTTTTCTGCATGAATAATGGGGGCTGACATGCATCCTCTCGCATCTATGGTATGGTGTATGGAAAATGTCAACTTCTAAGTAGCCTAAATTTTGTGTGTACAGACTCCGATTGATGTGATTCTTGCGTCATTGGAAATATATCTATGTAGAATATGAGAAAAAAAGTGTGTTGTTAAAGCATAATTTTTTTACCACAAAAAAATGTCATTACTGATGCCTCAAAATGCTCTTAGAAGGCTTTCTATACCCCAATTTTCCAAACTAGGTCCTACCCGGTAAAAATACTCATGTGGGTTGTATTCCTCTAATTTTTGCATTCTAAATGCATTGATATGGATAGTAATAGAAAATATAATGATCCATATATGGATCATCTTTCTGCAGATATCTACGATCTTATTACTAAATGTCGACATGAAGATATTCTTATTACGGCTTATATCTTGCAACTTTGTATTCTCTCGACCATGAAAAACTCTCCTTTTGTAGGGATCACAAGGGTCATTCACAAATTTATTACATCATGGACTTCAGAGTTTTTTATGAATTTTGGCCTAGTTGATCTAGATCCCTGTGCAAATCTCCATCATGTATACTCCAAATAATTCTGCTATGATACCCATATATGTAAATTGAATCGTGGATATTCCACTTGATAGTTCATCACTAATCGATACGATAAAACTATTTTCTTAAAAATTGAAAATCTATCACTATTAGGGTTTTATTTTGTTCCGATTTATGGATATGTATATTACTGATTATTTTCATATGGATGAAAATTAACATTGTGTAGAAAAATAGAGAATAGTAAAAATAAAAACTCACAAACCATTTCGATTGCCACATAGATATGACCTAGTGAAAACCTTCTTTCAAGAGAAAAACTAGTTGGAAGATGAGGTCGCTCTGCTTTTCTTTCTTTTGAATATAATATATGCAGTTGTGAGTACAAATAAGTATGTATTGTGGCCACATGGGATACTACAATGTATAAATCCTATTTGTGCGACTCTATTTCCTATCCCTCTCAAACTATTTTTTTCTCATATATGGAAATTCAAATCAGCACTAGAAAGAATGGAACTCCTTTTTCCTCCTAGTGGCCCGGTTGATAACACAACTCTGATAGCTAATACTATGTGGCTAGGTTTAGAATACCTCAACTCTGTAACTAAAGCCATGCTAGCAATATGGAAGCTTCTAGAGTCTTCTCCACATCATAATCATGTGCTAGCCCATTTGTCACATGAATAATGGGGTTGATGTGGCATCCTCAATTATGGTGGTGAAATTACTCAATGCTCATCTTTGAGTGGCATAACTTTTGCATAGGGATTGAGATTGTCACAATTCTTGCATTGTTGGAAAAGGTCTCTATGTGTAGCATACGAAAAAAAGGGGCAACACTTTAAATTGGCAAAATTTTACCCACACACACGTTGTTTGATGCCTCCTCTCAAAATGTCTCTTGGAAGAGTTTCAAACCCCAAATTCCCATAATTGGGTCCGTTGCATGAAAAATGGCCATGCCATGAGATGATTCCTCCATCTGTTTTCCACTCTAAAGGCATCAAGATGGATGGAAAAAATTATAATGATCCAACCTGGATAAAAAAACTAACATCTCATTCCCTAACCATGGATAGTTTGCTTCTATTCTTTTCTTCCTACACACCCCATTATCTCTACATATACATATAACTTACCATTGACAACTCTTAATGTTAGATATCACGGTAAACATGTGTTTGATTCATCATCTAAAGATCATGAGAAAATATATTCAAGCTAGCATCTATGTGTCCCAATGAGCTTTCTGATAACCTCCATCCCCTTTCGCAAGGTAAGCTCTCATGTTCATGAATATGTGAGGGTGAACGATTAGGCACAGACCAAGTGATGATGTGAGTAATGTGTTATTTAAAATGCCCTTCAGTTATCCATGCTAGTAGGTGGTGGTTCTAGATAGTTGCAACAATATCATTGGCACTATGCCATATTCAAGCATTACTAACACATGAATATGATGTCACATGGAATGCAGATGGAGTTAACTACATGGAGGAGCATGTAGGACCATGGAGAGGTAGAAATTGACTAAAGTATTTCTCAAAGTGATTTTATGTAGCTTTCAATGTGGACATGTAAGTCTTTTTGGAGATGTGGATGAAGATAAGTGAAAGCTAGAAAAAGTAAATTTCAAAGGAAAGTGATGATATAACTATATTACAAGACTTACCGAAGCCACTATACCTTATGGATCACAATAAGAGTCTAGATGTTATTCTTACATCTAAATGAACCTTGGGATAATTAGTGTTTCAATATCTTCAATTTGAAAAATCCTTTCATGAAAACTAATGTATTTACTTTTTGGTGTTCTTTTTAGAAGTCTACATTGGGAGAAGAGCAGTGAGAATAGTGATCGTAGCCATCAACAAAGAATATTGATAATTGGGTTTGGAATCAAGAGATTATTGAAGGTTTAGTGGAATAACATTATCTATTTCAAATTAGTACGATGAGAGACTGACAAATTCACACTTTTAAAGTTTGAACCTTTTATAAGAAAAAAATCATGTAAAAATTCTTTTTTAAAATGATAAGTATTAAAATGTAAGTGTTTTGATTGAGAAATAATCAGTTATAATTTCAATTTTTTTAGTTGCTAAAATCATTAGTGTTATAATTAAGGCTAAGATAGATCATAAGTAAATGACCTTCTTGTATTGTTAATAATAGTTTTATTTTTTTAATATTAAATGACAAACTAAATTTTTTGGTAATATAAATTTTAAATTATTTAATATAATATTTTTTTGTATTTATTTATTATTATTATTTTTCAAAATTAAAAAATAATATAATCAAAATTCATATGATTTTAAATCACTTCATATATGTAAAATTTTCTTACCATTTTTGACAAAATAATATTGATTTAATTTTATAAATTTATTTTTATAGAATGTAATTTTATAAAATGTAATTTTTACTTTAAAATTTAATTATTATACATTAATTTTTAATAATCTATAAATTAATTACATAATAATATAATATATTTATCTTATATATACACATATTTATTATAAATATATTTATATTATTTTTAAATATATTGTTAAATCATTCCTTGATGTAAAGTGTATTGATTCAAAATTTTATAGACAAAAAATCCAATAAACAACCACGTAGATCCCACAAAAGGGCTAATATAATTAGAGAAATCAATATTCCTAGAAATATCATCAAGTTACAGAAATATTGCAGAGCTACGAAGAGAGGCATGTAAAGATACAAGAATGTACAATAGAGTTACAAGAAGGCATAAGAGAGCTACATGAAGGCACAAAAAAGATAATGGAAAGGATTTTCAATGCTACGGGAGAAGGAACACAAGTGTTACGATGAGAAACAAAAGAGTTACGAAGAACGTACAAAAACAACTACACGAGAAGAGATTGTAGGGTTACAGAGAAAAATACCAAATTGTAGGAGCCATATCCCAAACCAACAACTTGCGAACATTTTATGTCCTAGTATCGATGCAGTAAAAAAATACTCCCCTACCCATGTTTTAGTCCAACTTCTCATTAAACTAGAAAAGGAGAGGGAAGGGCCCGTAGGTGGATGAAAATTGAAAATCAAAAGGAGTTGAAGATGTGGGTATCATGGAGGAGAAAATGAAAACTATAGGGGAAGAAATGGCTAACCTTAGATTCAGTAGAAGCTAATGTATGTGACTCAGCTAGTAGAATGAAAACACTAATGCTAAGAGCCTGAGATACAAGAGGAGGAGGAACAACTTTCCACCATGGATATCTTGTCCATGGAAGCCATACACTATAGGCATCCATCAAAAAAACCTACTCATTATTCCTCAAATACCAATGGTGCCCGATTCAGTTGAGATATTATCCCAACACAGGCTCTCTCCCTTTCCAAGACTACATAAAATTCACTCGAGTTCTATCATAAGAGCAATGTTGAAGATAGATTTAAAATGTTTGAGTTTTACATGCAAAATTTAATATTGGCTGACATGAACATTTGGGACCCCAAATCACGATGAGGGAGATGTGTAATTGATGGTATTAGCCTCTTGTATCAAATGTGAAGAGCCCAAAGTCTGAAGAGATCAAAAGAGTCATGGCTAGAGAGGTAGATGAACTTATGCATCGGTGCGAGTTAAAGGCCCTCTCGTTTCATCACCAATAATCATAGTCTCATCGCAGAGATCCTAGATTGGAAAGATCCTATACATTGAAACAAGAACATGCAATTTACTTTTTGAAGATACCTTCATATTATTAGGAAATGAGAGTATGTCGAAAGAAGGTGGCATACCTTTCCACACTTATTGAGGATGAATGAATATCACTCACCCCTGAGAGGTTGATGAACACTTTGGATAAAAAATCCTTGTACAAAAGTGATAGTCCATAGATTGGGAATGAATTATATTGGACTCAAGTTCAATCCCCCTTTACTATTGGGCTTGTAAGAGAATAGGGACTAGGTAAAAATAACAAAGAGAATGGGTTGAGATTGAAAAAGAATGCAATTTTACATCCTCAAGAAGGAATTCCTTCGAGATAGATTGATGTCAACTGAGGCCACTAGCCATGAATGAGCTATACATCTAGGTGACTAAGTTTTTCAAAGGATGAGAAATAATTGCAATAGGGGAGTATGATGGGCCTCCCAAATAGGTACAATGCAATGCCCCATATGACCATCCTTTGGAACATTTTTAACCTCTCCTTTTGCATTTGATAATACCTTTTTCAAGCTATATTTTTTTTCTTAGGAAGGTTAGGAAATATCGTTATATCATGTATCCTAATGCATTAACTATGTAGGACAAAGAGGATTTATTATGCATAACACGTTGGATACCAGTAGGGAGAATATTTAGGAGGCTTTTTCCCTTGCTTCAACTCATCAAACAACTCTCAGTTGGCTCATGAGAAAGTACTACCCCTCAATGGTAAGGGAGAGTTCACCAAGATACCATATGATCCACTTTTGTAGGATTTTTGGAGGTAATAACCCCTCCCTTAAAGGAGGCTTCCCCTCACTCACTTTTGTATAAATAAGAAATCCTAACAACTCGGTAGGGATTCAAATTCCGCAGGAAAGATAATGACTATTAGAGAAGGAGACATATGCTAAGTTATTTCCATTTTCATGTTACATGTTTGATCAGCTTTTGAGGTTAATGAAAAGCATAATTTTTGTTTCCAATCTCCGAGTTTGCTTCGAGGGATCTAGAGTCTCCTTGGGTTAGAGACCAACCCAAGTGCTCAAGCCCCTTCCTCTATACATTTCTCTATGCAACGTTTTTTCATGCACTCTAGTCTAGTTGTGGTTTTTCTCAGAATCGGGTTTATAAGAAAAACATTGTCTCTGGGAGTTGATAAGTGAACTCTCCTGGAAGTTTGGTTATGTACCATGCGTGGAGAAGCACCTAAAAATAGTTTTATTTTTATACAATAAGTAGATTATGTCCCTAAATTCAACTCATCCTTTCATTGATATTCTATTTTATGAAGTTAGTGTTTTGGTAATCATTTGACCACTTTTTTTTCATTAGTTGAGCATGTATTTTGTGTGCGGATGGGATATAATGCTTCATAGGGTAGAATAACACAATTTTATATGCATAAGAATCACCCCCCTACAACACTCCTCCTTCCATTTATATTCATTTCTAAATTGTCTATCAGTAGTTAGAAATTATCTCACCCGAGCTACAGAGTTCGTTATTTTTGTTTTTATTTGCTACAAGTTAGTCTACAAAGTATATATGGGCTGAGGTAGGTTCTGTTACACCCTTGTATAGCTTTCCCACCATATTTTTCCACCTTCCCTCACACCATAGAACCATAAGATTACTCTCGAGATGCTTTCCCTCTGTAGCAAAACATGGCATACACTGTAGCAATCTTGTAGAAGTACACAAAATTCTTCATAACACACGCATAATTTCCTCCAAAGCTTACTTTTTGCTTCTCATCACATCCCTATTACATCCTCTAAGACTTGAAAATGAACTTGAGAATACTCTAGACACCCTCTAGATTCCTTCTTCATCGTTGTAGTTTCAAACCTGTCAATTAGGGTATATTGTTTTTGGTAATGTGTTATAGTAGAATGAAATTAGTTTTCCTTGATCACTTTTGAGCACTTTTTTAAATGTTTTTGAAAAATATAATAGAATTTACCTAGTTTGTAATGAATGATATTTGTTTCTTTACAGAGATAGATCATAGTTACTTTTCATGGAATTTAATTTCATGCAACTATCTTACAGGTTGCTTTTCCTTCTATTTACCTTTCAAGATATATTAGGATCTCTTTTCTAGCATTTCCTTTCATGCAAATAGATTAGTCAGTTTATTTCATGTCGTAGAACAAGTTATGCTTCAATCATGTATTTTCATGCGAAGTTAAGCTCAGTAGTTTTCCATTTTTTTATTTTGAAAAGTGGTCTTTATATTTCAATTCAGTTCATTGCTTCAAAATAGGTTAAGTAGAATCTTTCTTGTTGTGCATATAGCACTTGACATCTCTTAAGTTTGTGCAAACTTCAAAATTAATAAGTTAAAGTTGGTAACTATAGGGAGTTGCAAAGCATTCTTGTTGAAATATTGGAACTCATCACCTTCTACTAATCGCTTCTATGACTGGAAACTCTCACCACTTGTTGTTATGGCATGGAGTGGTGTTGTTACCATTGAAAAATGAGGGTTATTAACTTCCTTAGGTACTATGTTTCCCCAAGGAAACTCCTAACCTCATAAATATTAATATGCACCAAGAATTTCATGATGGTATCCATCTTGGAAACATATATCTTCATCTCTCTCCACCTCATCACGATGCTTAGATACACCAAACACTAATATGCAAAATTCAATAATCTTCTTGATATTTGTTAGTAGTTGGTGCTTCTTTTAATGTCTCCAACACTTGCGTCAAATGTGAGATGTGCTCCTCCTAGGTAGCATTTGCATACTATTATATCATAAAAAATAGACAACAACAAACAAATCTATAAAATTACTGCACAATATATCATTAATCTAAGCTCATAAATGTAGTTTGTGTGCATTGTATAGGCAAAATGACATGACTAACCACTCATACAAACCTTGCCCTAGTTTTACGGGTATCTTCTTATTTGACTCGAACTTGGTGATATACATGAATTTAATTATATCTTGGTTAATTACTGCTTGTTAGAAACTGAGCTAACAAATCATCTATTTGGGGTAGGGGAGTATCTCATTCTTGAGTGTGATTTTTTTCAATGCCCCCTATAATCAATACACTTATCCACCAAGTCCCATCCTTCTTTTGGCACAATGATGATGAGTAATCCCACATGGTGATGTAGTTGGTCGAATGACACCATGTTCTAGTAGTTTTTGAAATTGTTTCTTCACCTCACTTTTCTTCTATAACAAACTACCAAGTACAACCCAATATTTGACAATGGAAATTTCTGAAAATAAATGGATCTCATGTTCCACTTCATCTTAGGTGGTAACCCCTTTAGGATCTAGAAACATCCATGTATGCTTATAGAGTAAATTCCAATGTAGTTGTTTATATTTCTTCATTACACCCCTCCGTGATAGCCTTACCTCTTACTAACTCTTCACATATTGGGTTTCTCTAAAAATCGGTGATATCATACTTCTTCATGAATGTAGTTGATTTATCGCTTGGTTAGCACTTACTAGTGAAATTTTTGACTTGAATTTATGCATGGTTAGGGTAAATGATTTCATCCTTGATAAGCCAATATTGGTTGGATTTCCACATGAATATTTCATCCTTCGGATACATGTAGGGACTTCCAAAAAACACTCCACATTTATATCAAGGGGAACCACATCTATTTTCTACTATCATCGATAAAATTAGCACTAATAGAAAATCCAATTTTTGCACATATTTTGTTACCTTTAAATTTTCATCTTTATTTATCCATCCCAACTGATATGGGCTTGGATGATCATGAAATTCAATCTCGATTTGTTGAATAGATCTACTACAATGATATCCTCTCAAAATCTTGAGTCACATCATGCATTAATCTTTGTCTTCTTGACCTATATCTTTACATGGAGATTTTGATCATCTTTCTCTTCCTTGTTGAAGGCTACTCGCTTTTCACCTCCTTTTCCACTCAACGTACAAACAATATTTCCTCATCCATGTCCAAGGTGATTTCTAACTTCGTTACAAATGGGTGATCATAAGGGCTTTCTTCTTCTTATTGGCTTTCTTTTTTTCTTCTGTTAGCTTTTGGATGCAACTTCCAACACTTCTCCTCTCAGGTCGCAATTGTTGCATTATTTGCTAAGATGTTTGCATTGGTTTGTTGTGGCTACCATATTTTTATCTTTTTCCCATTTCACTTTCTTCCCCTCGAAATGTCTTGTTGCTACTTTACTTGGATCCACTTGATTTTCCTTTTTACACAGACCATATGTGTTTCCATGTATTGTGCCTATACACAAGTTCCTTGTCCACCAATATAGGTTTGAACAACATCACTTTGATTTCATTGATGTATTGTATAGACTCTCCCAAATAATTTCGAGAGTACATATGGGTTCTTTGGCAAGATACCGAGACATTATAAGCCATATTTTATGAACCCTATGGTGTACTCATGTATGCTCTCTGCCCTTGCTTTGATCTAAAGTAGTGCTATCGGATCCATCGGTCCTTTACATACCAAATAGGTTTTGCAAATTGTGACTTTATGAGGGTTTTAAAGTCCTCATACTTGAGTCAGTAGAGTGTTCTTTCTCCAATCTCAAGGTCTTCATGTGGATTTCCCACCAAGTGAGGGCATGGTCATCCCATTTTATCCGAAAGTAAAATGAAATCTTTTGTTCTTGCTCAACATGATGTACATATGAAATAAACTTCTAATTGCTACAACCAATGATTTAGCTCCGTGAGTGTCGATCTCACCTTGGTACTAATTGATATAGACCTTTGATTCCATTTTGAATAGGGATTGTAAATGATTTATGACACCTAAACTAGGCTTTTGATCTTTTTTGAGTCCTTTATTTGGCGAGTTCTTTGTTTCTTCCCACCTCCCAATCCTCCCTCTGATCTATATCCGTCTGCATTAGAACCCCCATACTTTCTGCTAAATATCCCCATGTTATTTCTCAAGTTCAGACATGAGTAAATTCATATTATGACTTATATACACCATGTATGCTTCAGCAATGAAAATCTCTCTCTGCAAGATCATGAGGGTCACTCACAATTTTTTTAGCCATGATTAGGCTTTTTAATTATTTATGGCCTAGCCAATCTAGATCCCCTTTGTAACATATTCACAATATACACAAAGAATCCTTCTATGATACCAATATGATATGTAAACTACCATGGATATTCTGACAGGTTAGTCACAGCTTACAAATATGGTAAAACGACTATATTTAAAAAATCTAGAAATTCACACTATGAGGGGTTTTATTTCTCTTTAGATTTATGGATCTATAAATTATTGTTAATTTGTGTGTGGATGAAAATTAAAAATTATGCAGAAAATAGAGAAAAATGAAATAAAAACTCACAAACCTTGATTTTGACATATAGATATGACCTAGGAAACCTTTTCGATAGAAAACCCGATTGGAAAGGTGAGGTCGCTCTACTCCCTTTCTCTGAATAGAGAATGGATGCAAGTACGAAAGAAGTATGGAATATGGCCCAATATAGGGATACTAAAATGCAAAAAATAATCTATGTATGCTCTATCTCCTACCCCTCTCGACTATTTTTTCTCATACTATGGAACAAATGTACTCAAAAAGAGTGGAACCCCTTTTTCCTCCTAGTGGCATGGTAATAATGATAGCCCGATAGCCTACTAATGGTTAGGTTTGACTACCTCGACTCTTAACCAGCAGTTACAAGTGTCTTCTTCATCATAATCACGTGGCTAGCCCCTTTTCCTGCATGAATAATGGGGGTTGACGTGCATCCTCTCGAATTATGGTAGTGAAAATGGAAATGCCAACTTCTAAGTAGCTAACTTTTGAGTACTGACTTCGATTGATGTGATTCTTGCGTTGTTGGAAATATATCTATGTAGAATATGAGAAAAAGGTGTGTTGTTAAAGCATAATTTTTTTACCGCAAAAAAATGTCATTTGATGCCCCAAAAATGCTCCTAGAAGGTTTCAAACCCCAATTTTTCCAAACGCGTCCTATCGGTAAGAATGTTCATGTAGGGTTGATTCCTCCAATTTTTCGCATTTTAAATGCATCGAGATGGATGAAAGAAAATATAATGATCCAATATGGATCATCTTCTACAAATATTCTAGCTTATTACTAAAGACTGACATGAAGAGATTCTTATTATAGCTTATATATGCAACTTATGCTTCCAACCATGAAAAAACTCTCCTTTGTAGGATCAATGCAGAGGTCATTCACAAATTGTCGATCAAGTGGATTAGAGTTTTATGAATTTTTGGGTCTAGTCGATCTATATCCCTTTCAAATCTCCACAATATACCCTAGCTATTTTGCTATGATACCAATATCTATAAATTGGTCGTGGATATTCCACTTTGATAGTTCATCACAACAGATCTAGATAAAACTCATCTTTAAAAATTGAAAATCTACACTATTAGGGGTCTTTATTTTGTTTAGATCTATGAATATGTATATTACTATTAATTTCTCATATGAATGCAAATTAACATTGTGTAGAAAATAGAGAATAGTGAAATAAAAACTCACAAACCATGATTGACAATGCAGATATGATTCTTGGGAAACCCTTTCAGAGAAAACCTTCTATTGGAAGGTGAGAGTCGTTGTAGAAATTAGTATACACTAAGCATGCATACATCCAAATTCCCCGATCTCACAATATTTAACTTCTCTGCAAAATATAAAATCATTCCACTGTTAATATTTTATGAAAATTAATTGCACACACATGTGAAGCATAGAAAAAAATCGCACATAACCTCAAAGTAAAACCCTTAGGAATTGCTGTAACTTCCTTCGACCCACTAATTTGACAAATACAGTATATTGAAATTAAAATGCTCCAAAGAGAATAAGTTGTTGTTTAGAGTCTGACTATTATTAAGGGTAATAATAATTGACATGCATCTATTTTTAGATCAACGATCTATAAATAGACTCTCGCCCAATCTTCTAAAAATAGAATCTCATCTATTTTTTCACATTTGACCAACCATCGATAAATAGCCTCCTGCTACATATAGAATATGCTCACCATGTCTGATAATAGACATACACCTAAAAAATAGTCTCATGTGGGCCCCACCTAGTTTAGGTGATTATCTTTCCAACTAGGATCAAGGATGATGCTTTCAGTGGATGCCCTCCTTCACTATTTCTGTAGTTGTAACTTCAACTGTCGCTCATCTTTCTTTTTTTTGAATAGAAAATGGTTGTGAGTACAAATAAGCATGTATTGTGGCCCATGGGATACTACAATGTATAAAATCCTATTATATGTGCTCTATTTCCTATCCCTCTCAACTAGTTTTTCTCATGTATGGAACAAATGCACTAGAAAGAATGGAACTCCTTTTCCTCCTAGTGGCCTGGGATATAACGCAAATTGATAGCTTACTAGTGGCTAGGGTTTGACTACCTCAACTCTTAACTCAGAGTTACAATATGGAAGCTTCTAGATTCTTCTTCATCATAATCATGTGGTTAGCCCATTTTCCATGAATAATGGGGTTGATGTGGCATCCTCTCGAATTATGGTGGTGAAAATACCAGTCCCAAATACTTTTGAGTGGCATAACTTTTGCATAGGGATTGAGATTGTCACGATTCTTGCATTGTTGGAAAGGTCTCTATGTGTTGCATAGGAAAAATGGGGCAACACTAAATTGACAAAGTTTTACCCACAAAAAACGTTGTTTGATGCCTCAAAATGTTCCTGGAAGGTTTCAGAAACACCAAATTCCCAAACCGCACCGTTGATGAAAATGGCCATGTGAGACGATTCCTCCACTTTTTTCCAAATTCCAAAGGCATCAAAATGGATGGAAAAAATTATAATGATCCAATCTGATCAAAAACTAACATCTCATTACTTGTACCCATATATTTGCTTCATTATTTCTTCCACACCCCACATATCTCTACATAGAAATCTTACTATCGATAACTCTTTAATGTTAGAGACTCACAAACAATGCATTTGATTCATCATCAAAGATCATGAAAAAATACATTCAAGCTAGCATCTATGTGTCCCGTTAGCTCTCTTATAACCTCCATCCTTTCTAAGTTCTCATAGTGTTCATGAATATGTGAGGGTGAACATTAGGCATGAACCAAGCGATGATGTGAGTAATGTGCTATGTAAAGGCCCTTCATTATCCATATAGTGGTGGTGATTCTAGATAGTTGCAACAGTAGCATCGGCACTATGACATATTCACTGCATTACTAAAAAGCACATGAATATAACATGCGAAAGTGAATGCGGTGGAGTTAACTAATGGAGGGGCATGTAGGACCATGGAGAGGTAGGAAATTGACTAGAGTATTTCTCAAAGTGATTTTTATGTGTTTTCAATGTGGACATGTGTCTTTTTGGAGATGCGGATAGCAAAGATAAGTGAAGCTACAAAGAAAGTAAACAAAGGAAAGGATGATATGAAATATAGTGTACAAGACACCTAAGACGTTATACCTTATGGATCACAATAAGAGTCTAGATGTTATTCTTACACTAAGAACCTTGGGATAATTTGTAGTTTCAATATCTTCAATTTGAAAAAGCCTTCGATGAAAACTCAATGTATTTACTTTTTGGTAGTTCCTTTAGAAGTCACATTGGGAGAAGAGCCATTGAGAAGGATGTGCCATCAACAAGAATATTGATGATTGGGTTTGGAATCAAGAGATTATTGGAGGTTTATTTGGAATAACATTATCTATATCAAATTAGTACATGAGAGACTGACAAATTACACACTTTAAAGTTTTGAACCTTTTATAAGAAAAATCATATAAAAAATTCTAAAAATGTTAAGTATTGAAATGTTGTTTTTGATGGAGAAGTAATCATTATAATTTCATGATTGTTAAAAATCTATTGGTGTTATAATTAAGGTTTAAGATAGATCATAAGTAAATGACTATGTTTTGTTAATAATATTTGATTTTTCTAATATTAAATGACAAACTAAAATTTTGATAATATAAATTTGAAATTATTTTTTAATATAAGAGTTTTTTTGTATTTATTTATTATTATTATTTTTCAAATTAAAAAAATAATATAATCAAAATTCATAGGATTTTAAATCACTTCACATATGTAAAATGTTCTTACCATTTTGACAAAATAATATTGATTTAATTTTATAAATTTATTTTTTATAGAATGTAATTTTTACTTTTAAAATCGAATTATTATACATTAATTTTTAATAACTATAAATTAATTACATAATAATGTAATATATTTATCTTATAACATAAATATGTAATAGATAATGATAAAATATGTTGTACAAATCCAGTAAACCTTATAACATATGTTTTCGCTCCAATAAACCTTTATAACATATGTTTTCGCTCTAATAAACCCTTCGCGTCAATGCTAAAATTTCGGGTGGAGAGGGTCCCTTTTTTGTTCGCCACTGATTGCCTTTACGGATACTCGAGATGATGTAATGGAATATTTGGCTGCAGTCAATGTGAAAAGGAAATCATCCCAGAATTTTTTCGAGACTCATATGGATAGAAAAATTTGACTCTCTCACTGAGATTTTTAGTAATTCAGATTTAGTTAGAGAAAGAAATGAAATACATATTTACGAGCAAAACACAAACACAGTGATACAGATGAAACATCATTTTTATTAATAAATGAAATGCGTTGAAATTGTAAGAATGTAAATTAGTGCAAAAATTGGTAGCTTTTATTTTTAGGTAGAAGTATAGATTACAATGTCACGAAATATTTTTTAAACATTATAAGTTAAATTTTTTTAAATATTTCAAAATTTAACTTTTAATAAATGAAACACCAAAAAATCTTTATGAGCTTCATTGAGATTATTTGTTATATAAATTTCTTAAACATCCAAAAGTCTAATTCTAGAGATAAACACAAAAGCTTAGCTAGTCCCATTGAGATTAGTTGGTCCATCAAGTTCCACTAATCATAACATTGTATACAATATCTATTTAGTGCACTTGGTAGTTTATTTGGAAAGATTTAAATAAGAATTAAGCATTAAACATTTACTAACGTAGTTTTGTAGTTTCCCTGCCACTTGTTGATCCATCAACTTCCATGGTCATAACATTTGCATACAATATCTATTTTGAAGCACTTGGTAGTCTATTGGAAAGGTTTAAACGAGAATTAAGCATTTCTTAACTTAACCTGCCAATTTTAAAAAAAAATCATTTAAAAAGTTCAAAACAATCCTAAGAGTTTAGCTAAAAAAAACTAGGAAAAAAAATCCTCAAAAAATTGAGCTTTTGGCTGAATAAATGGCCACCTATATCTAATTGGGGATCATTCTATGCAGTAAACAAAACAGAAAAATATAAATAAGAGACACTGATACGTAATAGTGAGCCCAGGAGATATTTCAATCAAATTTCCTTAAAAACTAGAGTCTTCTTATTAATGGAGTGAAAGGGGCTTTTTAAGTCTTTTGAAGACAGAAAAAACAGAGTTTTTTTTAAGGTCATAACAAGTTTTCTCATATACAAGCTAAAGTTTATTTGATAGATAAAAAATATCAAACGACGAGGACACCAATAAACACCAGCTAAAAGTAGAAGATTACTGGAAAAGCCCTAAGTGCAGTATAGGAACAGGGAACTTTGAACCTGTGAACTCTTTGCATGCGCTGTTTCAAACCAATAAACCATAACCTAATAAATAAATATTCATACCCCATCGAACCGAGCTCAAGCAATTAGACAGAGTCAGTCACTAGATGTATACCATGGCCAATCGAGTTAACCCTCTCTAACAAATTCGATTCTGATCTTTTTCTGGGACAGGAGTCAGCCACGGGAGATCTACATGCCCAATCAAGTTAACCCTGACTAACAAATTGATTCTCATCTTTTTCTGGTTATATGGATTGGGTAACGGGAAGCAATCATGGGGTGTTTATTTTGATATCCAGAATCTAGTTTTTATTGAGCATCTAGTTTCAAACAAATAGTATATAGGTGGAGCTTTACCAGGGGAATAAATGAACATGTTTGACTAAAGTTCATTCTCAGATTTTAACCTGAAGTTTTTTGAAGACTCTTATTCTCAGATTTGAACCGAAAGTTTTTTGAAAATTCTTATTGATACATCAGTCTCAATTCAATTTGTAACCAAATAAGTTAAATAAAAACCACAAAAATTTTGAGCCTGATTTGTTATGTAACTTATAGACTTAAAAAAATTAGTACTACAGTAAAATTTCAAAAATTAGTACTACAGTAAAATTTTCACTAGTGGTCACTCTATTATTTGTGATGGAATAGATGATATGATGAATTAGATAAAATATTCCAATGAAACTACATCCCTAACATATGTAGCAATCTATTGTAGTTACAGACATCAAAATAAAACTGAGAGAACAACCAGAAGATCCAAAACGAGATCGAAGAGGAAGAGCCTCAGAAATTTTACAGTTATTAATATAGATGGGTATGAGATAAACATATTCCACTGTTAATTGCATACATCAAAATTAAAATACATCTGCCAGAGAGCCTACAAATACAAAAGATGAAAACACTGAAACTGAAAAAAACACACAGAAGTTTCCAAAACTCTTATAATTATAATTACAAGATTCCAGGATTGCCAACTAAAAGTTCAAAACTCAAAGTAGCCCATTGTTGTAATTACAAGATTCCCATCCTTTGGATTGTAGATTCGGAGGTCCAAATTACAATTTCAACTGTTGATTTTGTGTGTGGACGAGAAAACCCAAATCTAGAATCGAATTACAGTCAGGCTAACAAGATAAAGCTATCCCTTTGTTCCGCTATTCTGAAAAATGTATTTGGTTACGGAATCGAGCAATGAAATCATCACATCTCTGCCTCAATTCATCACTGCTCCCATCCACTGTCACCATTAGTTCAGATTCCACAAAAGCCTGCTGCAGGGCCATCGAATTTTTTCGTGTCAGAAGTCGTCTTGGCGTTTGCCCTGCGTCATACCATTAATGCGGGTGTGGGTTGCGCTTGGCAGATGATTGTTTCTGCTCAGGGTTGTATAATCAGTAAGACTCATGGAATTAATCCATCTGCTTTTTCCAGGAGCTTTCCTCTGCTTTTCGCATATCAGTCCCCCTCCAAAGGGTTCTGCTGCTTTGGCCGAGGTTTCAATTTCCTGCACAAAAAGAACTTGAATCACTTGAATCCCCATATTGGTCAGGACTGGAAGTTACACTGAGCAATCCCTGATTTGATGATCCATTCGCTTTTTCCAGGAGCTTCTCTGATTTTCATACCAGTCCCCCTCCAAAGGGTTCTGCTGCTTTAGCCAGGTTTCAATTTCCTGCATAAAAGAACTCGAATCACTTGAATCCCCCATATTGGTCAGTACTGGAAGTTACAAGAACAATCCCTGATTTGATGATCCATTCGCTTTGTCCAGGAGCTTCTCTGATTTCCATACCAGTCCCCTCCAAAGAGGGTTCTGCTGTTTTGGCCAGGTTTCAATTTCCTGCACAAAAGAACTTGAATAACTTGAATCCCATATTGGTCAGTACTGGAAGCTACACAGAACAATCCCTGATTTGATGGAGAGAAGAAGAATGATGATATTAGTACAAAATCAACCAGAAGACTGAATCAAGACGGTGAAATTCAACTTTCGGTGAAACAGCATATAGGAATGGAACTTAGCAGAACCTCCCTTACAGCTTCCCACTGCCTGATGATATATAGCCAATGAGACTCAACATCATGGGCACAAACATATGAATGCCTGGATCAGCATGTAGAAATCCAGTGGCATATTTTTCCTCTCAGAATTTTGGGGTTTTGCCATTGATTCCTCTGCTCCAAGAGCGCCACCTCCTTCCCCTGCTAATTGGGATTTATAGGAATTTGTGATGAGTGGATGCAATGTGAAACGGGAGGAGAGTGGAAATCCATGAGCAGTACAAAGTCAAGCCCTAGTCAAAGATGGAGATGGAAGAGGGAAAGGGAGAGGAAAAATACATGATCCCCACAAAGTCGTGGTTAGTCAAGGTGTAGAGAGAAAAATTGAGGGCAGTGGGCTCATGGTCTGCAAATATAATAATTGCTCAACTTTGATTGATTTGGATTTGGAATGCTTAGATTTATTAGTGTATATCTGTCAAAATATCGCTGGTCTCAAAGAGGTGAAGTTGGGAATATTTTTTAATCCATGTTCTGTTCGAACTGGTTGAAAATGAACGAGTAATGGTTCTTTATAATCTTATGGGAACTTAGGAATTTTCTTTTTATCTAACTGTTATTGATGCCCATGTTTCCAAGCTCAAGTCTTTTTCCATTAATCAAAAGGGTTATGACAATTAAAACTCCATGGTATCAGTGGATAGAGGATAAAAATGATTGAAAAGTATCTTTTTATGAATGATTTCATACTTATAATTTTAAAAAAATTAATGATCTTCAGTAACCACTCTAAATCATACTGTTCAGCTGTCCCACAAAGTTTCCCGCGTTTTCGAATCGATTCAAAATCCAAAATTTGAATTTTCCTTTTTAAAAAGAAAACCAGAAAAAAATAATCCTCATTGACCTCACAACAATAAAAAGAAGGGTTTTTCTCTTCTTTTTAAAATCCTGTTAACAGACACTAGTCAGTTACCAGGAAGCGCACAAATACATGCTGTAAGCATCGTCATCCGTCTCATGGATATATTGCTACACTTTTTCTGTTCTGACAGATAATGGAACTGATTCCATTCATACAGGCAAGCTTTGTAAACCAGGTTCAACTTGATCACTCATTGGAAAGATGATAATAGGGTTTAGAGATCAAACAATTTGACATCAATCACTTTCAACCTTCAAACATTAATTCTATGATATTAAAATTTTGATATTTATGTTTATGAGACTGTTCAGATTCATCACGTTTTAGACAAAATTTTGAATAGGTGTTTCTCTCTTTTATTTAACAATTCCTGATTTTCAGTTATCTTCAATGAAGGTATGAGTGAAAGAAAGTAAAAATCATGGATGAGACAAAACATACAAATGGATGCAAAAAATGGACATTTACCTAATGTATGTCCCTACAAATGACAAGGAGTTCAGAATTTTGTGCTGGAGAAGTTCCGTATGTGTATATGGGGAAAAAGAGTTGGGTAGATAGAAGAATTATTATGTTCAGGAATTTAACCCCATTTCCATGACTCTCCAACAAAAACAATACATTGGAGCTAGCATTCATGGAGAGAGCAAAGGTTCTTATTGCTCAATTAAGAACTAACTCACATCAACTTTGGGTGTGAAACTGGACATGGAAGAGACCTAAAAAAAGCTTGGGAAAAAAAGAGTATGTAATTTTTTATGCACTTAGAGTGGGAATCGAAAAAAGCTATTTCATTTTTGAATGTGATGCTTTCAGAGACATCTAGGGACGAGTAGTTGTCAAACATATGTTAGCATCATTCCGTGGGACATTGTCTTTTTCAATGAGGAAGTCTATCAATTTGAGTAAGAAAAGCACCCGATTAGCAGAAGGCAAAAACAAGGAAGTTGGTAAGTCCCATAGACTCTTTTTAGTCTCATGGACTTTAAAATATCATTCATTCATTCATTCAATTTGAGGGTATAATATTCATTTTCAAAGCTGATTTCTTATCTTTTAAATTAGCATAATATGAGTAAACTTGTTTGGTTATTTATAGAAGTTGGAATTAAAGTAGAAATAAAATTGGAATATGTGAAACGCCAATAAAAACAAATTTCACATCAATTTGAGGGTTCAATCTTATTTATTATTTAAATATTTAAACAATAAGACTCAGAAATTTATATAATTTAAGTTTTTTAGGGATTTTACAAATAGTATTGAATTTATTTATACATTTAAAAATGCTATTTAAAAATGAAAAATTACTATCTCATCATAAATTATATTGTTGGATCTTGCACGTGCTCTAGGTGGAGGACTTAAACACTTTTAAAGTAGAGTATGGAGTATTACAACACTTAAAAAACCAAATTTAGAATTGTTAGAGATATGTCAAATATCTTTACGTGAATTTAATTATAACCTTTAAAATTAATCTCTCGGGATGGGATGTTTCACCAAGCAAAAGGGGAGGGGGTTGTCACCCTCTCGCCCAGCCTAGAGACTAGGGGACATGAAAGAATGCCCCCATAGTGGTCATTAATTGTTTTTGGAATCCATCTGAAGTGAGTGCCACTTGTAAACATTTACAATGGCGATGTATAACTTCTTTGCACTCCATATCACTAGTATATGTGCCTCACTACCATATGCCTCTCCAAACTGTATGTTAGAGCTTCTCTCATGTGAAGCATCAATCCAAGCTAACATCAAGTATGTCAATTCATGTTTTAGTTCAAGCAGTTCATATTTGTATAGTACATGACCTCCCAAAGGCCTCTATGTCCGAAAAAGTAGATTTCAACTCTCATTAAATATTATTAGATTTCTTTGTTAGCACATCTTTTTGACATTGTCTGGCACATACCCCGCAATTTTTGGCATATCTCCAAAATTTCAGCAGAGGAAAGCCATCACATTGCTAATTTGGATTTGTAACTCTTAAGAAAACCGCCACTAGACCACTCAAGAGCTTGGTTTCGCCTTGGTGTCACTTTTTCCTTACAGGTTCATAGGGTATTTTATGGCTTTCGCGCTCTGTTTTCATTGCATGTAATATTCCCAATTAGCAGCAGCTAATTGGAAATATTAATTTTGCTCAATTTTTCTTTTCTAATGTTAGTCAGTCAATAAAGGGGGTGGTGGGGCCCATAACCAACACTTAGGAAATAATAATTCCCTATAGTCACTTGAGCAAATATTATTTGGCAGTGTGCGACCCAGGAGGGCCAAGTGACAACACAGGGAAGGGGCAGCGTGGAGACAGCGTTGGCCAGGCAGCGCAGTGGCAGCGTGGGCCAGTTTAGCGTAGTGGCAAGAACAACGTGGCCAAGAAGGGATAGTGCAGATGAGTGGGGCCCAAGGGGGAGCTAAGCTCTCGAGCATAAAAGGGAGAGGAGGCTTACCATTCAATCATTCTATTATGCATTTTATGATTTCTGTCTTTTGACATTGAGCACGCTTTTGCTATTTGCGAAGTCTGCAAGTGTTGTTCAGCACACGGGTGTCTCCGAGTAGAGATACAGTAGCAACAACAACAACAACAACAATTATGGAGTTATGCATTCCATGAGGGAGCAGCCATTCGTTGATAAATTCTCATATTACTTGTTTATGTTGCTTTATATTACTGTTTATTTCCTATTCAGGATATTACAGTGGTATCTGAGCTCATAGACTTGGATTAGCCTGTGGAGCAGATCAGTTTATGACACCGAGAGGGAAATCATATATCACCTACCAGGGAAGAAAATACAAGAGACAAGAGCGGAGGCTCGAGGCCACTTTTGGAGAGGGGGATTGCATTCCAATGGTGGACGTAGAGGAGGAAGAACCTATGGTAGAGGAGAGAGATGAAGGGAAGGATTTCAGGAAACTCCTCCTAAAATATGTACAGGAGCTCTCGAGGTGGATTGAAGAGATGGGGCAGAAGTTGAAAGTGGACCATAGACAACACAAAACCCCAAGGGGTTTTCACATTGGTGAGGGATCTGGTATTTCCCATCACATATAGGAGAAACCCACAACGCAGCAGGTAGTGTCACTCACTACCTTGCGTTCTACGATGCCCACATTCCTAACTACAGGAACCGGGATGGGAGGACCTCAGGAGCCGGAGCCGATTCATATGGGAGATTATTTTGCGGAGTATCAGTCCTATGGGTGAGTGTTTGGTGAAGCTCTCACTTTTCACAATTTTTTCCAACTCAAGAAGGACAACAAATCCCACAACCAGAATAGAGGTGGCAGGTACACGCATGATGGTGAGCTACAATGTACGGTGGGCATATTTTTTTCTTGCCAACATTTGATAGATCCTCAAAATGTTCAGCAAAAGCTTGGGTGGAAAAGCTGGACATTTATTTCCAGCTCAACCAGATGGCAGAGGGAGAGGCCATCAAGGTGGCAGCGCTACACCTTGAGGGAGAGGCCCATGACTGGTGGTTCCATGGGATGGCCACACTGGGTCACTCGAAAGTGACAACGTATGCAGATTTTACACGGAGGTTAGTGGAGCGATTTGACCGAAAGGATTCATAAGAGTATTTTGTTGAGTTGACCAAGCTCAAGTAAACCGTGAACCTGAAATATTACATTTTTGAGTTCTTGAGAATTTCAGTGATGGTGCCCGACTTGTCCTCAGCTAGGAGGATATACATATTCATTGATGGGTTAGAAGAACCTTTGCATTGGTTGGTCATATCCACGAGGCCTGATACACTTCAGGATGCCATCGGGAGGACCAGAGACTTGCAGGATGCTTTTCCCAGGACCAGAGCTCCTTTCCCCCAGAGACCGGCATTTCAGCTGAAGGGGAAGGACATGAGAGTTCCACCTCCAAATGGGAACCAAGGTCGGGGGCCTTTGGACGATGATACCCGAAGAGACTTGAGATGGAAGAAGCGATGCTTCACATGCCAGGAGCCATGGGCACCAAGTCATCGATGTGTCGCGAGAAGGGCACATTACATAGAGGTCTTCTTCGATAGTGAGGGGGAAGAAGATGCTTATGAGGGGTTGGAGACAGATGCCAATGTTGTAGTGCAGAGTGGGGATTATCCACCACCTCCTCACCCAGGAGCAGGAGAAGCAACGTTTGCACCCACAGGAGGAGTCCTTGCATCCTTGCGAGGGGTTCCAAAGTATTTGACACTACGTGTCCATGCCAACGTTTAGGGACAATGTGTTTCGGTTCTAGTAGACAGTGGGGCCACCCACAACTTTATTGATGCCCAGCTGGTAGAGAGGAGGGGCATACAGATAGAGAGCTTTGATGGCTTTTCAGTACTGGTACCGGGTTCCAGAACTATGCAGTGTGCCAGATACGTTCTGGCACTAGCCGTAACCATGGGGAATTACACGATGACATATCATTTTTTTGTGGTCGACATTCCAGACACCAACATGATGCTGGGGGTGCAATGGTTGACCACGCTAGGGAAGGTCACCATAGACTGGGAGACTATGGAGATAGAGTGGACGGACAAGAAGAGCGGTAAGCATGTTATGATTAGCGGCATGCACACATATCCTCCACAGATAGTTTCAACACCCCGGATGGAGGCAAACTTCCGGCAGGGAGATATAGAGTGGGTAGTGGAGATGCATATCTCAAAGGCAGGGGCCACAGGGCAGGCAGTTCACCCAGATGTGCAGTAGATTTTGGACAGATATGCTTTGATTTTTGGGGATATACGTCCAAGATAGCCACCAGATCGAGGGTTTGAGCACACCATTGAGCTTGAGCAGGGTATTCAAGCTATGATTACCACACCCTATAGGCATCCCAAATCCTATAGGGATGAGATTGAGAGAGCCATTCACAAGCTCTTAGCATTGGGACACATCCGGCCTAGTACTAGCCCATTTGCTTCTTTTGTTGTATTGGTGAAGAAGAAGGATGACACATTGAGGATGTGCATCGATTACCAGGCTCTCAATAAGAAAACGATGAAGAATCGATACCCCATCCGGTGGATTGACGAGTTGATGGATGAGCTGAGGGGATCGAAATTATTCTCCAAGATTGATCTGAGGTTGGGCTACCATCAGATTTGAGTGAGGGACCAGGATGTCCCCAAGATGGCCTTCAGTTGTCACTACGTCCACTTTGAGTTTTTGGTGATGCCCTTCGGGCTAACCAATGCTCCGGCCACCTCCCAGTCGTGCATGAACCACATCTTCCATGGTCAGTTGAGGAAGTTCATGTTGGTATTCTTCGATGATATCATGATATACAACTGCAATTGGGAGGATCATTTACAACACATTGAGGCTCTATTGTGTATCTTGGAAGAGCAACATTTCTATGCTAAGCTCTCCAAGTGCGAGTTTGGGTTGACAAAGATGCTCTATTTGGGGCATATCATTGGTGTGGCTGGAGTGAGAGTCCACGAGGAGAAGATCTGGGCCATCTGGGAATGGTCAGAGCCGAGGAATGTGACAAAAATCCGGGGGTTTGTAGGCATCTACACCTAATATCGGAAATTTGTCAAGGGGTTTTCCCAACTTGCTGTACCCCTCACAGACCTTACCAAAAAGGGGGCATTCAGTTGTACCGACACAACGTAGAGAGCCTTTGAGAGGCTCAAGGAGGTGATGAGCAGTTTCCCAGTATTATTCTTGCTGGATTTTATGCAGCCTTTCATCTTGGAGTGTGATGCTTCAGGAGAGGGACTGGGCACGATTTTGATGTAGGGAGGCCACCCCATAGCTTTCGAGAGCAAAAAGTTGTTTCCGCATGAGAGGTTGTATCCTATATACGACAAGGAGATGTTGGCCATTATGCATGCATTGGCCAAGTTCTGGTTGTACCTGGTGGGCAATAGGTTTCGGGTGAGGACTGACCACAATAGCCTCTGATTTTTCCTAGAGCAGAAGAAGTTGTAGGAGAGGCAACAGAAGTGGGTCAGTAAAATCCAGGCATATGAATTTGACATTGAGTATGTCAAAGGGAAGAACAATGTAGTGGTTGATGCTCTATCTCGCAGACTGGCAGTGTTGTCTTTGATGAGTATAGACACATACTGAAGGGCTCAACTATTGGTGGAGTACTCCATGGAATGTCTTTCCTGTGAGGTGTCGGATGGCCAGATCACAGATGACAAGTATAGGGTGATGGACGAGGTCATTTACTTCAGGGACAAGATCTTCTTGATTGAGGGTTCTCAGCTCAAGGAGAAGATATTGCATGCCTCCCATGACTCACCATTGTTGGGTCTTCAGGGGTTCATGAAGACTTACAGGGACATCACATAGAGGTTCTCTTGGAGAGGCCTCAAGGAGGACGTACTCCGGCATGTCTGAGAGTGTGAGGTATTTCAGAGGAATAAGGGAGAGATGAGTCACCCAGCTGGACTGCTACAATCACTTCCCATTCTAGAAGGAAAGTGGGAAATCATTTTGATGGACTTCATCATTGGGTTTCCCACAATGTAGGGCAAGGACTGCATCTTTGTAGTCGTTGATCGACTGAAAAATTATGCTCATTTTTTTCGCCATATCCGCACGATACATAATAGCACAAGTGGGAGAGTTGTTCTTCAAGGATTTTTTTCAGATTGCATGGTCTCTCGAAGACCATAGTCAGTGATAGGGGACAACCATTTCATGGGCGGGTTTTGGTAGGAGCTCTTTCATTTGGTGGGTACCGAGTTGACTCCGAGTACCAGCTATCACCCTCAAATGGATGGGCTGACAGAGATAGTGAACAAGTGGCTGGAAGGCTACTTGCGAAACTATGTCATAGGGCAACAGAAGACATGGCTGCGTTGGCTGCATTTGATAGAATATTGTTACAACACCACTTTCCACATGTCTATCGGTATGTCTCTGTCGTATGCTTTGTATCATTATCATGCTCTGAATTTTTCTGATCTCATTTTTGGAGCTAGCAAGGCCCCTAGGGCCAAGGATTGGATCCAAGAGAGTCCGGATATACTCTGGGCTCTTAAGGATAACCTAGCCACTGCACATAACCAACAGAAGTTGTATGCCGACAGAGGACATGTAGAGAGGCAGTTTGAGGTATGGGACTTGGTCTACCTACGAATTCAGCCATATCAGCAATCTACATTGAAATAGAAGGGGGGTGAGAAGCTCAAGCTCCGCTTCTATGGGCCTTATAGGGTGTTTCGCAGGATAGGGGAGGTTGCATATGAGTTGGAGCTGCCCAAAAGTAGCAGGATCCACAACATCTTCCATGTATAATGCTTGAAAAAGTCATTGGGGCAGAAGGTGACTGCAATAGAGGAGCTTCCACCTATAGATGATGAGGGGCATTTGGTGTTACAGCCAGAAGCTATTATTGACACCAGGGAGATACAGCTAAGGAGCAGGACCGTTAGGAAGTACTTGGTGAGGTGGAGAAATTTTTTGGATAAGGATGCCACTTGGGAGAGTGAGAAGATCTTACAACATCTGTTTTTGTAGTTGCTTGAGGAGAAACAACATTTTGGTGGGGAGGACTGTAATATTCCCAATTAGTAGCAGCTAATTGGAAATATTAATTTTGCTCAAATTTTCTTTTCTAATGTTATTCAGTCAATAAAGGGGGTGATGGGACCCATAACCCACACTTAGGAAATAATAATTCCCTATCGTCACTTGAGAAAATAGTATTTAGCAGCGTGGGACCTAGGAGGGCCAAGTGACAGCGCAGGGAAGGGGCAGCGTGGAGGCAACGTGGGCCAGGGCAGCACAGTGGCAGGGATAACGTGGCCAAGGAGGGATAACAGAGATGAGTGGGGCCCAAAGGGGAGCTAGGATCTCAAGCATAAAAGGGAGAGGAGGCTCACCATTTAGTCATTCTATTATGAATTTTATGATTTCTATCTTTTGACATTGAGCACGCTTTTGATGTTGAGCGAAGTCTGCAAGTGTTGTTCAGAACACGGGTGTCTCTGAGCAAAGATCCCAACCTCATCCTCGAGGGAATTCGAGTGCCCACTCAGGTGAGGATTTCCACGGTTGTTTTCCAGATCTTAGAACTCAGTAGCCTTCAGCCAGGAGCACGCAATTTCTTAGACAACACAGTCCCTCTAGGAGATTATGCAGTTTGGAGAGGAGGCAGCACCGGGAGTGAGGGGAAGTAGGAGATTTCAATCCGGGAGAATTGTGAAGGGACCAAACCTTCACAAATCATATTTTGCAGGAGGAGGAGGCCAACAGTTACAGTTTATCAGTTCAGAGCCAGCATACTCATCTGGAGTGCGTGATTTTCCAAGGGAGGTCAATTTCCAAGGTCAGCCATTCTGAGATTCCTTCTTGGGTTTTTCCGGGTTATTGGAGGAGAGGTTATATCCCAAGTTTCACATTTTTCTGAGTAGGGGAACACCCCCAAGGAGAAACTCCATTCCAGTAGTAGCAACAATTCCGACAGCAGCATCAGCAACAATTTCTGGAGTTACGCAGTCCATGAGGGAGCACCCATTCATTGACAGATTTTGAGATTACTTGTTTATGTTTCTTTATATTACTTTCTATTCCTATTCAGAATATTACATTGCATGTATGGTCATGACACCTCTTGTTGCTAGACATTGCATTTCATAGATGTGGAACTGGATTGAACTTGTTTAGGAACCTCCTCTCTATTCTCGGTCTCACCTTATCTTCCATGGTTCTTTTTTCGATTTTCCCTGCATTATGTTTTGGTTTGGTCTACTTGTCACTGTGGTTGCCCAATGTTAGTTCCCTAGTGGATTCTTAATGGTCCAACTTTATGGGCCTCTCACTTTCCCTCAAAGCTCTCCTTCTCTGGTAATGAGTCTACCTCCCAACTCTTTCCCTGTGCAACTCGCCTTCTTTATCATCTGCTAGAATATGTCTAAATTCCCTCTTGTCATGGCCTTATTCAATTCTCTATCACTCTCCCCTAATTCTCCTATGCGTGGATATCTATCATCCCTTTAATGTCCCTCTTTTGGCTCTTTGCCTCATTTTCCTTCTTTGTGATCCCATCATGCCCCATTAACAAGCTTGTGTCTACTGGGGAGCGACATATTACCAGGAATGAGCCAGTCGAGGTAGCACACGTACACCATTAATTGGAGGAAATCCTCTCTTGGTTCCGAGATATTACCCCAGGCCCCATCTAGCATGAGTTCACCCATGCCAAGAGAGAAGGAACCTATCAAAGGAATCACCTCTCAAGCACAGAGGTTCTAGTCGAGTTAACAGATAAGGTGTCAGATATCAAGCATACATGTGGATGCTTCAACCAATACATCCACAATGTTGATTTATATTGGCATATGAAATTCCTTCTAGGTAGGGTCCTTTTGGATAGCTATGATCATCAGGCAGATCTCGTCGACTCCATGAACATTTGTATCGCCACATGAAGGACCTATATTAGCAGTCAGAGTGCATAGAGTAGCACCTTCGTATCCCTCCCCCTGCTAAGGGCACCTCAGGAGATAATAAGGATCCTATCCAAGTCACAGCCTCTAATTCAAACCCCTCAACCTAGTCTCTTGATATGTCTCTGATTTCCTCGTTTCTTGTTTTCTCTATATTATATTTACAATGCCAAAAAACTTGTTTTTCATTTTTTATATGGTTAATTTTGAACTCGTAAATACTTTTATATCCTATTTCTTTTTACAAAGAATAAAATTTGTATTATAATGTAATCTTCACAATGATCAACCAACCTAAAATTTTTAGTATTTTTATGTACACTCCTATTTTGAAGACAATATAATATTTACCTAAGAAAACCTTAAAATTAAATTATTAATATTATTATATAATTTAAAATTTATATATACACTAATATATATTATAATAATTCATTTTGATTGAGATGAATATTTAAAATATAAATTATTGAGAGTGCAAGCTTCTGTGATCCATAACATATTAATTATAAACCTTTCGGGAAATCACATAAGAAATTTTGGAACCGACGCGTTTCAAACTACCAACTGCTTTATTATCTTGATGATAAATTACAGTTAGTAGTTTGAAACGCGTCGGTTCCAAAATTTCTTATATGATTTCCCAAAATGTTTATAATTAAAATATAAATTATATTAAGTTTAAAAACATTCAAAATTTTCAAATATACAATACATTTATTATAAAAAATTTGTTGTAAATTTTTATTTAATTTATAAAGTCTATTGCAATTTATTATATTATTTCTTAAATTTTAATTTATTATAATTTATTAAATTCTTCCTTGAATTTTACTTTATAGATTTAAACCTAAGATAATTTAGAACATATCAGAATATATTCTCCAATGGGGCATACGAGCATAATATCGGGAGGGTGTTTACAGCCCCACCGAATTCTATGATAGGCTATATAGGTGGGGGTAATCTCTTCTTATACTTATACCTACAGTGACATGTGGTTTAACGGTAAGTTTCGCTGGGTGAAACCCACGAGATGGAGGTTCAAATCTCATTGACTATATGGCCTGTTGTGTCTTGGCTAGAAGAGTAGGCGACCCCATAGTGGACGTCTCGGCTCCTGTTGAGGCATAAGTTAATTTCTATTGTGTGGCTTGCAGGTTGTTGCACCTAGCCTAGGTTTATAGTGGCAGCCAGTAGGATTTGATCCTGGGCCTTGTTCAGGATAACTCTCACCAGTTACCGATTATCCTAGATTGAAAAAAAAAAAAATCTCTTCTTATACTTATACCTAATGGCTTTTGGATATACTTTGATAGTGTTGTTTTTAAGTCAAATTTTGGCTTCTGAATGGCTAAATTTTTTTGTCATATATGATTTTTTTGGAAATTACTTATTAACTAATAAATTTAGTAAAATTGACACTAATAAGATATTGAAAACCCTTACACAAAAATATAAACATTTTGTATAAATATAAAAAATATTTCTTATTTTTTAATATTATTAAAAAATATATTTTTTATTTCTTTATCATTATATTTTTATTCCTTTGTTTTTTAAATTCATTATTATTTTGAAATTTACTTTCACCATATTGACATTACTCTAAACACTCATCTTTAAAATCTTATATATAAATTAAAATACATTGTCATAACACATATTCTATAAATATATAA
Organism: Pinus albicaulis; assembly: GCA_034641835.2. NCBI lineage: Eukaryota > Viridiplantae > Streptophyta > Pinopsida > Pinales > Pinaceae > Pinus > Pinus albicaulis. Next base: position 592,251,229 of record CM076583.1, on the reverse strand, counting down.
AAATATCTATATACTCTATCTATATACTCTTTTTCTCTTTACTTTTTTAGAAACCAAATATCTAGTAAATTAAATACAGTACAATAATACATATTTTCTAGATAATTTAAAATATATCTTTTAATTTCTATTATTTAAAAAACTGAGTACAAGTATTTTGATTTCTTCTTTGTTTGCTCTATATTTCATAGTCTAAAACATTAGATAAAGAAAGTTATAGCTAAAATATCAAGCTAGCTTGTTTGTAGAAAATTTTAGGAGCATTCACAAAGCCTAAATTCCTTAGAGCATATATCCAAAATCATTTGGAAACGAGATCTGAAATTTATACCACTAGTACCTTGAGATCTCTTCTCTATCTCTTCCAAATTTCATAGTCTAAAATATCTCAGAAATAAAGTTATAATAAAAATATATAAATTAAAATACATTGTCATAACACATATTCTATAAATATATAAAAATATCTATATACTCTATCTATATATATAAATTAAAATACATTGTCATAACACATATTCTATAAATATATAAAAATATCTATATACTCTATCTATATACTCTTTTTCTCTTTACTTTTTTAGAAACCAAATATCTAGTAAATTAAATACAGTACAATAATACATATTTTCTAGATAATTTAAAATATATCTTTTAATTTCTATTATTTAAAAAACTGAGTACAAGTATTTTGATTTCTTCTTTGTTTGCTCTATATTTCATAGTCTAAAACATTAGATAAAGAAAGTTATAGCTAAAATATCAAGCTAGCTTGTTTGTAGAAAATTTTAGGAGCATTCACAAAGCCTAAATTCCTTAGAGCATATATCCAAAATCATTTGGAAACGAGATCTGAAATTTATACCACTAGTACCTTGAGATCTCTTCTCTATCTCTTCCAAATTTCATAGTCTAAAATATCTCAGAAATAAAGTTATAATAAAAATATAAAGTTGATGTGCTTGAAGCATACTTAAGGAGCATTATACGAGTCTAAATTCCTTAAAGTATATCTCCAAAATTACATTGCACGAAGGACTGAAATTTTAATCACAAGTACATGAGTACCATTTATTTATATCCTCCAGATTTCATGATCTGAAACATGGCAGAAAAAAATCCATAGCAAAAACTCCAAGTTAACCTTTTTGAAGTAGATTTCAAGGGCATTCACGTCGGAGCCTAACTTACCTAGAGCATATTTGTGAACTTTTAGCTAAAAGGGTCTAAAAATTGAGATACAAGTACATGACATCTTCTATCTATATCCTCTAAGTTTCATAATCTGAAACATTCAGAAGAAAATTTGTAGTGAAAATTCCAAGTTAACTGGACTGAAGCAGATTTTAGAAGCATTCAGGAAGCATAAGTCCCTCAAATCATATCTCTAAAATTATAGAAAAACAAGGTATAAGACTTCAATCATAAGTACATGACGATATTTTGTATGTATCTTTTAATTTTCACAATCTGAAACACCAAAGAAGAAAAATTATAGCGAAAGTTCCAAGATGACTCATTCACCCCATAAATCACATTTATGTTTCCACCTTTAAACTCCAAGAATCAACCAAAAAATATTCCTTACCTCTTCTTGTGAACCTATGATCTCTTCTTGATTATATATACTTCAAATGAACTCATCTACCATTTATTTATAGTGTTTTACACTCACTTATGGGGCCAACTTGTAAAACTTGTTGGGGCAACCAACTTATACTTTAGTTGGGTCATCCTGACGAAATCCTTCATATATCCTCATTCTTATGGAGTTAGAGGGAGTGCTATATACCACTTGAAAGTTATTTGAATACTATTTTCAACCATATAGCCTATGCTCCAATTTGATCTAAAAATTTGAGTAAAAATGCCTTCAAAGATAGGTTATCCAAAGTGAGCATTAAAACTCAAAAACAATATTTCCAATGATATTCATTTTCCAATCTTTATCTTGGACATTAGTAGTTTCCCTCTATCTTTGACATCATTGAAGGAAATATTTCCAACAGATAGGTCATATTTTCGTGATTTGGTTATAAAAACTTTTGAAACATGTTTGAAGCATTAAATAACATTTTTAGGGGTCCAAAATTTGTGAAATTTATTATCTACTAAAGGTGAATGAGTTGAGGGTTTAATAGAAAATTCACCTTTGCTATATACTTCCGCTAAAAATGAAGAAAGGAGAAGTGGTTCTACTAAAACCTCAAGTTGATTGGTGTTTTCTTTGTAGTGAGGCATGAATAGCCACATATTGGTGAACTCTAGACCATAACATGTTGGTTTAAGATATTATGGTGGTAAGATAGTCAATGATGGAGGTTTCAAGAAACCTTGAGTAATTTGCAAGCCTCAAAGATCAACTTTGTGAAGGATAAAAATAGATGAAGTACACCAACTTTGGTTTTAAGGATGGGAACAAGAAAGAAGACCAAGCACCCATGCACATTCTAACAATTGGAAGAACAAGAAACTTGGTAGAGAGAAATCACAAAGAATAGTAACTGGGTAATTTTAAGGATTCAATTGCCATACCTATGTATAGTATTCTAGATGATTATTATAGCTTGAAAAATCATACATATATAATGTAGGAAAATATTCAATAATAAACATGTAGTTTACTATTAAAACTCGTAAATTTTTGTAAATACGATCAATTTAATCATATCTATTCGAAAAATTGGTGAATTTGTAACTAAATGAGAGAATAATTTTTTTTTTGAAATGGCCAAAAAATAGCCAATTGGTGATTTTTTTCCCATAAAAAATTCCTTAGAGATTAAGGAAGGTTTTTTGACAATAAATGTTTTGTCGCTTTTATTTGTTGTAAGAAGAAGGGTTATAATGGCATACCAATGTTGGCTTCATTTTCTTATTTTTTTTTTATAGATTAAACAACCATCACAGTTGTTGTGTTAGAGGAAGTAGTACAAGACCAAATATGTTAGGTGTTTCAAGAAGAAGAGAAGATGTAAGGGCCATACTTCCAACCAAAAATAAGGTCAAAGGATGAAACTTAAAAGTAAAGACAACGCCATCCAAAATGTGGTGAAAATAATTTATGTAGTCACGATAATATAGTAGCTATTGGGAGAAGTGTTGGATACTTCATTCTCATCTTAGCCCCTAGCATAATTAACCCTAAATTGAATGGGAGTGAAGTGAAAAATGCACCAAAAAACTTGAAGGAATTAATTTAACATGAATTTGAACCTTCTAAAAAGGATTTCTGTAGAGCATGTGTACCTGTTGAAGAAAATTCTTCATCATTACATCAAGGTATCAATAGATGCTCCTTTTGGAAGAGTAGATGTTTTGTTGTGATAAAACGTTATAAAAATTGGATATTTATTGATCATCATTCTTGTTGGATGTTAGGCACTAGATTTACAAATTTGATACAATATTATAGAAGTATTGAGTGATATTTAACAATATTTACCAATCCTTAACACTATTTGCATCCAAATACATAGTCAAGTAGACATATAAACTAGTCTAGAAGCTCAATTAACATAAACCTTTAAATGCACATGAGAGAAATTAAAGAACATAAAAGAAATAATGACTTTCAATAAGCATCCACACAATATATAGAGATTTTATTCTGAAAACCCTCATCTGAGAAAAGTAGCCAACCTTGGACTTCACTGCTCTTATATTCTCAATTAAATATGTAGCCAAATTAAAATGAAGGTCAACCTTGGTCCACACCTAATACCAATCCACTCATACATCACTTAATCTCTAACAATCATGATTTCTTCATTATTATCATCAGCCTTACATCATTTTCTATTTATATGCATAGAAAACCCTAAATCATAACTCATTAGTTAATTACAGGTGGTTAAATCCTATTAGCTAAGATCCTGGGAATTGCAATATTCTTAAGTAATTACGGTATAGCTCAATTGTTTTTGATTTCCTGTTTACCACTAGCTTTGGTTAATTACACTCATGCCTAACTACAATTACTCTCTACTGTTGTAATCAACTATTAACTTTTGTTAGTTGCTCAACTACTCGTCAACTTCGATTGTGATTCCATTCCTCAAATTGACCATCAAATTATATTTGAATTAGTTGTTGAATTTTTCTCATCTTGAAAATTGACCTATCGACTTGTTGTAGCCGCTACAACAGCACACAAAATTTTGGGGTATATTTAAAATTTCGGGTTCCCCCTCTGCTCGCTTAGGCGTTAAAGTCTTTCACCTGACCTGCAGGCAGTGACATCCCACCGACCTATCCCCAACCCCTCATGAGCTTTCTCACCATCATGATCAGATGTTGTTGCTGCAATCACGCCATATGTGGGAGGGATCATCCAACATACGCTTGAACACTCTTACCGCAGTCGCGCCATGTGTAATGAGATTTCCATGCATACATTTGAATGGAAACCTTTTTGTGTATTGACGATTAAAGGCCCTCTCGCCATGGGTTATTAAGCATGTTGTTTGAATACCTCTCTTAAGCTCGTTAGTCTCATATGTTTTATCCAGGGACACCATTATCAAAGAGTAAACTAATTTATGTTATAATATTTCATACAGGTCAATCCCATGGATGATACACCCAAAATATCATCACCACACAAATGAGAAGGATAAGAGTAGTGCGAGCTGAAACATGAGAAGTGGAGGACATCTATCGCATGTACGCAGGAAATAAGACCGCTCCAGTCAAGGGGAATTGCGGTCACAATGGGACTTGGGAAAACATTGCAGGCTATAAGTTCGTCGGCTTACTTGAAAGATCAACGGAAATGCCCGTGACCCTTTTGGTGTTGTGCCCATTAAAGTTGCGACCTTGACTCAAGGTGACAATACCTCTGGATGTAGCAAACAGTTCAAGCTGCTAAGATATATTGTGCATGCATTCATGCTTCGGCGTACAAAAGTTGTATTTGTCAAGAATGGAACTCTTACATTACCACCACTGTCTGGGGTTACAGTACTGGCTCCGTTGGTCCCACTTCAGAAGAAAATTTATGTATCCGTATTGCATCAAGAGTGGCCCAGCTTCAAACAAGTGGTTTAGGCACTTATCATCAATCTTTATAAAATATTGTGGTACAACTGTGAAAGACATGTAGCCATCCTTATCTTTTCAATGGTGTGGAGCCAGAACCTTGAAGAAGGTGAATGCTTAGTTCAGGCGAGTGGAAAGCTCACCATCTTGGACATCTTGCTTGAGAAGCCGCATAGTCAAGGACATCGTGTCTTGATGTATTCTCGAACGGCACATACATTAGACATTCTTCAGGATTACTTAGAGCTGCGAAGGTATTATTATGAGTGTCTTGATGGATCAGTAAGAGCAGGAGAGCGTTTTGCAGCTGTGCAAAGCTTTGGCGGAAAAGCATCAACACTGCCAGAGTCAAGTGACATCAGAAAGGCCAATGATGATATTTGTGAAGCATTTATATTTCAATATCTACTCGAGTTGGTGGTGTTGGTTTGAATCTTGCAGGAGCTGATATTGTCATTTTTTGTGAGCAGGACTGGAATCCACAAGTTGACTCATCGCGTTGGTTAGCTGCATCATGTCTTGGAAATAAGCATTAAACATAGTTGAAGAGGTGATTATGCAAAGGGCCCACAGAAAATTGCAGCTTAGTCACAATGTTATTGGCCACGATGATGTTGATCTAGAAGCACATAGATCAGACATATAGTAGGTGGTAATTTGAGGTCCATAATAATTTATGGCCTGCACAAATTTGACCCATCAGGATGACACAGAAGGAAGCTCTTGGTTATAAGTCTTTAGCTGTTCGAGGTACATCTGAGAGTCTGAATGTTGTACCAAAGTCAGATAATGGCGAAGTCCATTTTAACTGTGGAGATTGTACAAATTCTGAACTGAAAATAATTTTGAGTTGTGTTGACAACTCTGGCAAATTGGGGGAGGGAAACAATCTTTGTTATACCTCGAGCTACATGGTGGGCTCGAATATGAGGACCGAGGTTGCGGTTTAAAGTGCTATATAATTGAACCAAGGCGCGAAGAGGATAAAGGACCTTATGGTTTCAAAATCATATGAGATGGTGGATCAAGAATATATGAAAAAACATTACAAATGAACTCAAATATTTCTACGGTGGATGTAGTGATCAAAACTTATGTTAAAACATGGGGCGAATTTTATGACTATGGTGCGTTACAAATGGGTGCAAACGTTCGATGGCAGGTTTCAACTTATGGTCAATGTTTGAGAGCAAATATATTTTACAGCGGTCCAAATTTATGATTAAGACACAAATTAGAACCATATAATAATACATTACGTGGAATTAAACATTTCTTGGCAGAAGTTCAACCTGTGGAGCGGACATATATATGTAACGGTCAAAGTTTACGTTCAAAACAGAAAGCAGAACGTTATGCAAATCTATAAAGACAGATGTCTAATAACTACGGTGCCATGTGTCCGGTCCACGCTGCTGGCTGCAGTCTTGCTGGACATTTGTTGGTCATTAGAAATGGCGTGCAAACACCGTGCGTACACGTTTTCTCCGCGCATTAAGGTTGAGGGTATCATAGCGCATGGATATGCGAGGAAGAGCAAATGATTTTGGACGTTGTATAATCAAACAAGGGCGCAACGCAATATGGTTTCAAAACAATACGAGAGGTTGAAGCACAACCACATGGAACACGTTCAAATTTTACGATGAAAACCCGGAGCGCAACTATTGAATGGCTCGTTGGTGAAGAAAGTTTCCCATGCAAAGCGTTACGTTTTAGTGGAGACAGGCAGTGAGTGTCGTAATCCACCGTGGATTTAGCTGTGACAGCATGAAAAGGTGGCAATGTAACTCCATCTCGAATGCATGCGCGTAAGTTTCGCTGTGACAGCTTTGTCATTGTCATAGAATATTGATTTGCGGAGGAAAAGAAAAACGCTCATTTGAACGAGCACAATAGCAACTATGGAACATGATTTTCACAGGATGGCGGCCCTTTTGAAATGTATGGTTATCACTAATCCGTCGATGGATCAGTGTTAGAAGAGCAAGGGGTTGAAAAACCAGCAGTCGCGGAGGCTTATCAATTACATCATTAAACATCCTGTGTTCATTGTTGCAACAATAAACAGCGTTGCTGCAACCAGGAGGGGAAGAGTTTCGTGGAGATGCCCATTCGGCCCTGCTCATGGTCTGTCAAAATTCGCTCCTTCCTCCAACTATGACCAGATCGTATGATAGAGGGACATGTCCATGCATGAAGACCACGCCAGCCATTAAATGAACCACTGCGCTGTTTCACCTCCTTAAAGCAAAATGCAACGCAAATGCAAAATCTTTGAGCATGACTGGCGTAGGATTGTAAGTGGATAATCGTAGTTCTCTCGTCCTTACAGGTCACAACACATCCAAGCGAGAACGACATGCGACTTGTCTAGAATCGCGACTATGTGACCCCCCATGAAGTCGTAGTCTTCCTATCGCCAAGTCGCAACACATCTGCTTTGGAGAACATCATGCGACACATCCTAGAATCATGACTACGTGACTATGAGGAGTCGCCGATCTTGCCGTCAGCCAAGATGCATAACATCCAAAGCAAACAGAGTGCGACTTGCCCAGAATCGCGACTATGCGACCCCTGTGAGGTCGCAGTGCTCCTCAATCGTTGGGTCACGTAAAAGCAAGGGAACAATGATGTCTACCCAAATGAAGAGAGCTCCAACTCCCTCCAAAGGATGCGTAGCTGGGCATTGCGATTACAAGTGGGTTGGTTTCAAGATCTAACAAGAGACTATTTTCTATGCCGGGGTAAATCTTGAAGAAGCTGGTTTCAGGTGCCCATGGGGCACATAACTCAGCAGACTGTAAGTGTAGTCTTAAGCTTCCCAAAAGACTTGTTGTTATGTATTCAAAAATAAGTGAGGACCCTACCAAGAAATAGTTAAAGGCGGAGAAATTTGTTTTACATTCGTTAGCAGATCCTCAAAAGAGGGAAGAAGCGAAATGCCCTACCCCTTCTACTGGGGCATCAAGAGTACAGACTTGGCTGCGTCTTTCAAGTGGGGTATCCATTTTACCCTAACCTTTGGATTTCACTATGATCATGGAGACTAATGATGATGCGCCTCTGTTTGACTCAAACATATATAGGGTTGGCATACTTCCTTCGATATTGGAAACGTTGAGAGGTTTTGTAAACATATATCATGACATTGTTTCGTTCCCTGAAGCATTTGCATCCTTGTACCTCTATTGCATGAAATGATCAAAGAAAACAAGATACCTGAGATTCTCCGATTGAAGATGACAAGTATTGCTCCTCTAATGAATGGGAAAATCGATGAGCATGAAGACCTACGACGACCACTGAGAATGTGAATGAAGAAGCCCATGCCTATCAAGTAATTTAATCCAAGACTTGAAGAAAACCTTGTGCATGGGAAAGATTATAATCCTGACAGAGAAAGGGCACAGAGAAAGCTTACCCTAGCCAATCTCTTCGATGATTCATTAGTTGACCACACAGGGGTCTAAGTTATTATTTTCATTCTTACAATTGATTAAAATGCCCTTAGCATTATTATTATTCAATCATGAAGACATGTGACCTGTGTTATTTTATTACAGGAAGAACCTTTCTGTTTGCACATAAGAGCCAAGGTTTTCCCCAGAAAACAAGGGGACCTTTTCAAAACAAGTAGATGATGGCAAACCTCCAAAGAACTCACTTTAAGTTCAAAGGCACCTAGCCCCGTCCACCGAAAGGAGGCCACAAGTCGCTGATCTGCCCAAGGTCGCAGGTTGCATATCTGCCGAGGTCACAGGTCGCGGATGGTGCAAGGTCGCAAATCCAAGGAGGTCGCAAGGTCGCAAACCCAAGGAGGTCGCGAGGTCGCGAATCCAAGGAGGTCGCGAGGTCGCAAATCCAAGGAGGTCGCAGGTCGCGGATGGTCCGAGGTCGCGAGGTCACAAATACAAGGAGGTCGCAGGTCACAGATTTTCTTGAGGTCGCAGGTTGCGAATTACCCGAGGTCGCAAGTCGCAGAGGTCGCCAAGTCGCTAAGTCGCATCCCCTACTAAATTTCCAACAGCACGACCCAGTGACCCGGCTACTAAGTCGCAAGGCAGCCCAACAGTCGGGAAAGCGAAAATTCAGGGAGTCCAAAGGGCAAGCTTTGCTCTATAAATGTTTCCTTCGGGAACTTAGAAAGGGCTTTTTGTTTGGGACTCGAGCGGAGTATATTGTATGACCAGAGGATTATACATTTAACCATGAATACAAGCATTTTGAAAAATCCCTTTGTGGATCTGGTGTTGTCTATCTTATGAAGTCTACTATCAGTATTATGTTTTGAGTTTAGATGTATTTATATTAAAGCTGCATTTTTAATTCATATCACAGTTGCATAACAGTTTGCTGAGTATGTTAATGGTGGTTGAGTTTATTTCACTTTCTTAGCGAATGTTGTTGACTTTTTTTATCTGCGTTTGTGTTATCATTTAAACCTTTAGGAAGTGAAGGGTGTTCTCGCCATGAGGAACTGTTTCTTTCATGGTTAGAACAACCTACAAGCATGAACCTAATGAATTGTTGCTAACAACACTTCCTTCGGTCTTCATTCTTTATTATTTTCTCTTGCTACTCATAGTGTCGTATGTACATTTAATGCATCAATCATATGCCTCGTATCAGTTGATTAGGTGTGTAATCACTTGTTTTATAAAGTTCAGCTAGCACCCAAAGAAAGGAGAAATCAATGTAGCCGGACCCACACTCTGACGGGGATCCCTATTCCAAATCGGTTCAAGGTCTAATTGAGACCTTTTACCTGGAGATCCCCTACTATTGGCTAGACGATTTTTTCCCGTCAATAGAACCCAGGGCACTGAGAAGGAGGCCGGATGACAAGTTTGCGACCCGGAGCCCTGCAGTGTCAGATCTCATGATCATGCATGGCCTGCGTTCCCCAAAATCATTCTCCCGAGATGTTATCGGGGTTTGCATGAGCCTCGATGCCTCATCCCCGATGAACTTATGTATCACTTGTCCTGAGCTTTAAAACTCGATGGTGAAAATGGAGTATCCATAAACGATACCTTTCAGATTTATGACTTTGGTGAGTGCTATGAAATTGAAAATGAAGGTCTGATTTGTTTGCTTTTTCTTCCTCACTCTTTAGAGGTCGCGCTTAAAAGGCAATGGTGCCGCACATTGCCTTGAAGCTTCCATCCATTCGTGTTTAACAACTCGCCGGTGAATTACAACAAGTTTTTTTCACTGGTACGCATTTCAAAGTGTATTGATAAAGCTAAATGACATCGAATCGAACCTCGGTAACCTCTCGATGAATTTTCTATCGGGTTTGTTCATTATTGTTTTGAGTTCTAAAAGGATGTCGATTGGAGTTTTTAAGTGAATGTTCAGCTATGTCATTCTCATTTCCCTTGAACAATTTCAGTTAGCAACTCGGCTGGAGCTCTAGTGTTCCCTATGACGACTCGCAAGTCAACGCGTTGTTTTTACTCTTTGAATCTTTCATCGCAACTGTCGAATCGAGCTTGAAAACTATCGTGGCACATTATCTCTCCTGTCTGATGAAACCTACCTTGAGCCCACTCCTATGTTTCCCTAGACACGATCCCTAAAATCTGATCCACATACCCGATTATGAATTGACTCCCATCTCGGATACAAGTTGATTCCCTCTACAAGACACGACATCATTGTTTTCTCTGAATGACTAGTGATGCGCATGTTGAAAAGCCTTGTATGGTTAATGCCCCCTACTCAACTGATTTCTTTCATTATTCTCCATTTATTTCACGATCCCATCACACCAGAGAATTTCTCTCAAGACATTCAAAATTTCCTTATATATTAGGCGACAATCATAAGCACACGGATGGTGTTTCACAATCACGCTCAAAATCAACGAATCTTTTAGATATGATCTTTCTCACTAGTAATTTTTAGCATAAACAGTAGGAGCATTTTCTTGTCTGGGGCAACCTCAAGATGTCCTCTTTATTGAACCATCCTAGTTGGTAACTCCTGGGGAGCCTAATTTTCCAGGTACCCAACTTGATCAAATCAATGGTTACAACGATCCCTACTTATCCCAAAAACATATTCCATTATCCCACCGCAGGACTATCACTGCATCTCTTTTCCGACCATATGGAGACAATCAAAATTCGATGATTTTCTTTGCAGATTCAAGTACCCATCGCGAAAATCTAAGCACCTACGACTTCTTCCAACCGTTTCTCAAATGAAGATCCCCTGAGTACCATGCTCCTCCCAACATAGACACGCATCGAATTCACCCCCACTCCCGGAAAAATCTATAGAATCCGATACTTTGGATTATCAATCTTTCGATGCTCAAACATTTAAATCGAATTGATACGAAAGCCCACTCAACATTTTGCAAATCACCACAATCCATGATCACATCCAGTCGCTTGTTGATCTCGCTCTAGCGTCGAGTTGGGAAACCCCCTGCTCGAAGGTCCGAGTTTGTTCAAGATAGTGAGGAATTGTAGCCTCCACCCAAAAGTGGATTCGGATCCTCATATCCTCTGATCTGATTCCAGGGAACAACCACCAACTAGGGCTTTTCAAAATTAGGTTTCTGCTCTTAGATTCGCTAAGTATCTATGAATTCGCCTGGCACATGCTTGTTGTTTCCACCGTAAAATGGATCACCCTCAGAGCTACCATAATGAGCATGCTTTGATCGCTTCGATCAACCCTATTCAGTGAATGTGCTTTAAAGGCAAATAGGAATTGGCTTACCCATTACCCCTCAGATCCGTGGATCGTGCATGAATGGATTTGTGACATTTATCAATAATGTTGAGTTTCAGGAACATATTGCTTTGTATCAAGATAAGAGCAGATGTCGAGCTTACACAATCTCATTCCCGGCATGTTCTTTGGTATGCATCCATGATCTTCTTGTCGTTGCACATGCTCTTCGGGTAAGTCTTGTTGCTGGTGCACGATTTCAGTATGCTGGCTCTAATCTGCGAACATTGTCGTTCGCCTTGTAGTGTTAGGAACCAAATGCTGTGGGTGCAATGGAAATGCTGATTTCAGCATATACACAGTCGCCTCATTATTTAAACTAGGGTTTTAGGTGTAGGGCTAGCTAGGACTGTTAATAAAATTTGTTAGTTCAAAGTTTTTAATTAGATTTACTTGCCAAATTTTTACTTCATGATAAAAGTGTGTTTGCTATTTTTGTTTACGATTAATATCTTAGGCATCTTCATGTTACAAGTATTTTCCACTCATTTATTTTTTAGTTACCGGGTTCATTTGCATAAATAATCACTACTTGTATTGCACTTCTTTTCCACCTACAATCTGGTTGATCGTTTCGCGACATGGCGTTGCGATTGCATCTTGAGCCTCAACTATTACAGAATATGCGTCGTACACTCTCTTTCTCTACATCATTTTTGTCATATTGTGTACCACTTCATGAGCCCTCATTGCAACCCTACCACCTTGTGGTCTTGTTTTATCCCGATTTTATTTTTAAACGAAGTAACCCCATTATTTTTGCGTGAGGTTGCGTGGCTATCTCAAGAGGCAACTTTTCTCTCGTGATAGAGTCTCATCAAAGTCGCTTTCTCAACAATATGCCTATGAGTCTAAACTTATTTAGCTGAGATACAGCTGGGTTTCTTATGGGAGACCTAATGAGTTTGAATGGCCCCGATACTTGTAGCCTAAGCCTTGTGTCCCGGCGATAGTCTCGGGCGTCTTAATGACTGCTTATAGCGCGCTTTTCCTATTGTGGTAGATGGGATGTGAAGGTCTAGCACAACGGCAAACCCAAATCGGGATATCTTTCGGCTTTACAGTAAAACAAGAAATAACCTCTCTTGCTCGTAAAATAAGTCGGGATCCCTCATCTTCCCATGAAAAATAAGTGCCACAAGCACATGAAAATAAGTGCTACAAGAACATGAAACAAATAAGGGTAAAGGATCGAGAAATGCTTCCTATGCAAAGCGGTAATGCAACGACTCCGCTCTGTGTACGACTAGCTGGCTGGTAGCGTGAGCAACGTTTGTGATTTCTTGAAGTGACTGCCACGAGTACTGTTTAGGCTCTTGCGCGTGGAGCAACACTTTGAGAAACTTACTTGAAAAAATCTTGAAAACAATAAACCCACCGCCTTGCTCTTCACATCTCACCAACAAGCTACAAGCATCTGTGAGCTTTCTCTTTGATGTGTTTTTGATTAGCGAGACCTAAATTTGCAGGCACAAGGATTAGGGTATACATGTAAAGGACCAAAAAAGGTACCCACGTGAACTTGTTCAATATTCCCTTGCATCACTATCCGACTCGGACTATTGTCTGTAGATATTGACGTGAGATGCTGGATTCTACCAATGGTTCACCATTTGTTGTAGCTTTCTACTAACAAATACCCAAAATTTGGGGTATATTTAAAAATTTCGGGTTCCCCCTCTGCTCGCATGAAAGCGCTAAAGTCTTTCACCCAACTCCGTGTCTGTGATATCCCATCGACCTATCCCAAACCCCTCATGAGCTTTCTCGCCATCATGATCAAATATTGTTGCTGCAATCACGCTTATATGTGGGAGGGATCATCCAAGCATCCTGCTCGAACACTCTTACGCGGTCAGCGCCATGTGTAATGCGAGATTGCCATGTATAGCATTTGAATGGAAACCTTTTTTGTATATTGACGATTAAAGGCTCTCTTGCCGTGGGTCATTAAGCATGTTGTTTGAATACTTCTCTTAAGCTTGTAAGTCTCATATGTTTATCTAGGTGACATCGTTCTCAAAACAAGTAATTGTGATGTGATAATGTTCCATATGCGGTCGATCCCATGTGTGATATACTCATAAATTCCATCACTATATAGATGAGAAGAGTAAGAGTAGTGTGAGCTGTAAACATGAAAGTGGAGGACATCTATCGCATGTACGCGTAGAAATAAGACCACGCTGCATCGAGGGAACTTGCAAATCACAATGGGACTTGTGGAACACATTGCGGGCTATAGGTTTGTTGGCTTACTTGAAAGATCAACGAAATGTTCGTGGCCCTTTTGGTGTTGTGTCCACTAAAGTTGCGACCTTGACTCAAGATGACAAATACCTCTGATGTAGCAAATAGTTCAAGCCTGCTAAGATATATTGTGCATACATTCATGCTTACAGACGTACAAAATTTGTACTTGTCAGAATGGAACTTCTACATTGCCACCACTGCATGTGGGGTTACAAATACTTTAGTTCCATTGGTCCCACTATCAAAAGAAAATTTATGTATCTGTATTGCATCAAGTATGTGCGCTTCAAACAAGTGGTTTAGGCACTCGGGATTTGATCTTTACAAAATATTGTGGTACAAGCGCAAAAAACATGTAGCCATTCTTATCTTTTCAATGGTGTGGAGCCGAGTCATTTGAAGAGGGTGAACACTTAATAGTTTAGGAAAATGGAAAGCTCATCATCTTGGACATTTTGCTTGAGAAGCTGCACAGTCAATGGACATCGTGTCTTGATTTCTTCCCAAACGACGCTGAGACAATAGACATTCTTCGTGATTTCTTCGATGTCGCAAAGGTATATTAAGAGTGTCTTGATGGATCAATAAGAGCATAAGAGTGTTTTGAAGTGCGTGCAAAGATTTGGTGACAAAAGCATCAACAACTTGCCCGAGTCAAGTCGACATCGAAAGGCCAATGATGATACTCGTGAAGCATTTGTATTTTTAATATCTACCCAAAGTTTGGTAGTGTGGTTTGAATCTTCCAGAGGGCGATACTCATCATTTTACGCAGAAGCGAGGATCTGAATCCCACAAGCTGACAAGCAAACATTATAGCGTGCTCACTCACGTTGGTCAACTAGATCATGTTTTGGCAATAAGCATTAAACACGACTTGAGGAGGTGATGATGCAAAGGGCCCACGAGAATTTGCAGCTTAATCACAATGTGATTGGCCATGATGATGCCGATCCAAAAGCACATAGATTAGATAGTATAGCGTGTGGTAATTTGAGGTCCATAATAATTTATAGCTGCGCAAGTTTGACCCATCATGACAACATAGAAGGAAGCTCTTGGTTATAAGTCTTTAGCTTTCAGGTACATGCTAGAGTTCCAGTGTTGTACCAAAGTCAAATAATGGCTTAGTACATTTATGTCTTTGGAGATTGTACAAATTCTATAAAGGGCCATTCTTCTAAACCAACAATAATTTTGAGCTGTGCTGACAACTCTCACGGCAAAGCGGGGAAAGGAAGAAATGTTTGTTATACCTAAGCTACATGGCGGGCACACTTTCAATGGACCAAGGCGTGATTTTTAAATGTTATGTAATTAAAACCAAGGCACAAAACAATGTAGTTTCCAAAACCATATAAATGGCGGATTAGAAATATATGAGATACATCATTACAAATGGGTGCAAATGTTCTATGGTGTTTTACAACTTACGATAAATTTTTTGAGAGCAAATATATATATGCAGCGGTTAAATTTTATGATTAAAACACGCACAAGTGGACGCAAGCATTTCTATGACGGAGTTTCAAATCTGTGGAATGACATATATAGTATAATGGTCGAAGTTTAAGTTTAAAACGAAAAGCGATAACGTTATAACGAATCTATAAAGACAGATGTACGATAACTACAGGTGCATGTGTCCGATCACGCATTGCATTTAGCTTGATTTTACTGAAGCGTTTGTTTGGTCGTTAGAGATGGTGTGCTAACACCGTGTGTACACGTATTTCATCTGTGCATTAAGGATGGGGGGGGTATCAGTAACGTATGGATTTGTGAGAAAACGAACGCTTCAGTGAACGAGCACAACGTCGACATCTAATCTATGATTCTTCGTCGTCGGTTTGTCTCTCTTCATGCCTTTTCCTCATGGATTTTTCTCTTTACCAGGACATCGGCCCACACAGAGGTTTCTCCACGACAATTTCGGCTACATAAAATTGGAGTATGATCTATCACTTTTGTGTTATTTGAACTAGGGCGAGACATACGCTCCACACTCGTGAGAGGGCCTCTTCACGGCGTTCTCTTCCACGTGAATTTCCAAGTACTCTCGAATGCCAAAGCGGTACGGGTGGCCTTCAAGATTTATCATTTTAGGATGCAATGCGATGTAAAGTCTTTGAGCATGACCGGCGTAGGGATCGTAGGTGAGGTCGCAATTTTCCTTGGTCGCCGGGTTGCAACACATCCAAGCGAACAACATGCGACCTGCCCGAATCACGACTATGCGACCCCCCATGAGGTCGCGAGTCTTTCCCGGTCGCTAAGTCGTAATAGATCCAAAGAAAACAGAGTGCGATTTTCCTAGAATCGCGACTATGTGACCCTCGTGAGGTCAGCTCTTCCCCTGTTGCCAAGTTGCAACACATCCAAAGAAAATAGAGTGCGACTTGTCCCAATATCGTGACTATCCCGACCCACTGTGAGGCTGCGGTCCCTCCTCGATCAGCTGGGTCACGTAGAAAGAAAGGGAACAACGATGTCTACCCGAAAATGAAGAGAGCTTCCCAGCTCACTCCAAAGGATGCGCGGTGGGCATTGTAACTACAAGTGGGTTGGTTTCAATATCTAACAAGAGACTATTTTCTATGCTAGGGGTAACTCTTGAAGAAGCTTGTTCTCGAGTTCCCATGGGGCACATAACTCACAAGATTGTAAATGTCACTTAAGCTTCCCAAAAGACTTGCCTGTTATGTATTCAAAAGTAAGTGAGGACCCATGTCAAGAAATAGTTGAAAAGGCGGAGAGAAATCTGTTTTAAATTCATTAGCGAGAAATCTGCAAAAAGAGGGAATGTAAAGCGAAAATGCCCTACCCCTTCATATGTAGGGCATCAAGAGTACGCGATTTACGCATCTTTTCTGTAGTGGGTATCAATTTTACCCTAAACTTTGGATTTCACTATGATCATGGAGACTAATGATGATGCGCCTCGTTTGACTGCAAACATATATAGGTTTTTCATACTTCCTTCGACATTGGAAACGTTGAGAGGTTTTGTAAACTTATATCATGAAATTGTTTCTGTTCCCTGAAGCATGTGCATCCTTGTACCTCTACTGCATGAAATGGTAAAAGAAAACAAGATACCCGAGATTCTCCGATTGAAGATGACATGTAGTATTTCTCCTCTAATGAATGTAGAAAATCGATGAGCATGAAGACCTACGACGACCACCTGAGAATGTGAATGAAGAAGCCCATGCCTACCGAGCTAATTTAATCCAAGACTTGAAGAAAACCTTGTGCATGGGAAAGATTATGATCCCTGACAGAGAAAAGGGCACAGAGAAAGCTTACCAGCCATCTCTCCGACGATTCAAGTAGTTGACCACACTGGGGGTCTAAGTCATTATTTTCATTCTTACAATTGATTTAAAAATGCCCTTGAGCATTATTATTATTCAATCATGAAGACATGTGACTCAGTGTTATTTTATTGCCAGGAAGAACCTTCGTTTGCACATAAGAGCCAAGGTTTTCCCCAAGTAAAACAAGGGGACTCTTTCAAAACAAGTAGATGTCGGTGAACCTCCAAAGAACTCACTTTAAGTTCAAAGGCACACTGGCCCCAGCTCCCTCACCCGAAAGGAGGCCACAAGTCGTGATCCGCCGCAAGGTCGCGAGTGCTGCATATCCCGCCTCTAGGTCACGGGTCGCATGATACGCTGAAGGTCGCGAGGTCGCGGATGGTGCAAGGTCGCAAATCCAAGGGGGTCGCGAGGTCGCAAAACCGAAGGAGGCCGCGACAGTCGCAAACTCGAGGAGGTCACAAATCCAAGGAGGTCGCAAGGTCGCAAATCCAAGGAGGTCGGAGGGTCTGCGGATTTGCTTGAGCTCGCAAGTCGTGAATTGCCCAAGGTCGCAAGTCGCAGAGGCTGCCCCGAGGTCGCTAAGTCACATCCCCTACTAAATGCCCCGATCAGCATGACCCGACGACCGCTGTCGACTAAGTCGCAAGGTAGCCCAACATTCGGGAAAGCTGAGTAGTCGGGGGAGTCCAAAGGGAAATCTTTGTGCTCTATAAATGTTTCCTTCGGGAACTTAGAATGGATCTTTTGTTTGGGACTCGAGTTAGTATATTTTATTACCCAGAGGATTGTACATTTAAGCATGAATACAAGTATTTTGAAAAATCCCTTTTGTGGATCCGTGTTGTCATATGTATGAGCGCTATTGAGTATTATGTTTTTCAAAAGTTTCGAACGTCTTTAGATTAGGGAAGCTGTTTCTTTAACTTTCATATCACAATTGCATAACAATTTGTTGAGTATGTTAATGGTGGTTGAGTTCATTTCACTTTCTCGACTGTAACGCGATGTAGTCTGTTTATTAACATTTAGTGTTATTATTTAAAACTTTTAGGAAGTGAAGGGTGTTCCTACTCATAAGGAATTGTTTCTTTTGTAGTCGAGAATAGTTTACAGGCATGAATCCCTAATGAAGTGGTTGTTAACAACATCTCCTTCGGTCTTCATGCTTTATTATTTCCTCTTTCTACTCATAATGTTACATGTACATTTAATGCAATCAATCATATGTCTTGTATCATTTGATTAGGGTTTTTTATCCATTATTTTATAAAGTTCAAAAGCAAGACCCAAAGAAAAGGAGAAATCAGCGGTGAGCTGGGCCCACATTCCTGATGGGATCCCTATCTCCAAACGCGGTCTCAAGGTCTAGTGGGACCTTTACCGGGGAGATCCCTGTTGTTGGCCCGGATATATTTTCCCGTCAACACGACTCTAATATACCATCTAGTCAATTTTTCACACAGTCAATTTTCCCCAACTAGATTGTTGAGGCTCATCCCCTAGTTGATCCACTCGACTAGCTAGTCCTCCAAATGAACTCTAATCAACTGAATTTCCACTAAAAATAATATAACATCTCAATATTTTCTCACTTATTATGCTCTTTTTAGGTTTAACAATATTGTGATTTAGTGAACTAGTGCACTAATGCCCACCAGTTCTCTACACCAAAGAGAACTTTCCAACACTCACCAATCTTTGTAATAATGTCCGAAAAAATTCTTCACCATGTCCACCTTTACTAGAAGTGCCTATTTTTTCTACCATACCTATCATGAATTGGTAAGTTATGCATTAATTTCCTTATTTTTTAATAGTAATTTGAGGTTTTTTACTCGGAATATCGCACTCTAGATATCACAACCTACCCTTACTATTTGTTGATAAAACTCGTAAGTTGAACACATACTTCCACAACAAAAATACTTTATTACTTGCGTGAGTGGTTTCTATGTATTCAATTTTCATCGTCAATAGTGCCCAACTAACTACCACTTATTCATCCAATTAATAGCTCCACCAAATAAATTGAATATGCTATAGCTAGTCGACCTTTTTCATCCAAATTTCCAACTTTGTCAACATGATAAATCCATGTATAGTTTCTCCATTACCATCCTTGAGCCTTCCATACTAGCACATCACATGATAACTTGTAACACACATAAATACATGAATACTCTTAACAATATTCTAGCACTCTTTTTACCAAGTGTCGTCATGTACCAACTCAATACTCCCCACTATGTGCATCATTGTAGAGTTGAATGCTGACCATTGCATACATCATATTAGCTATGACACTAGTATATAGAAAATAATCCATGTCCTCTATCTCGCTCCCGTGTCTTTAGAAATTTATCAATAATTATCCTTGGCCCAATAGGAATGGTACATCTATCAACATGTGATCCTACATGTTGAAATGCTTAAGAATCTGTCTCAAAGTGACTTTCTTTGATTCGCTTTTAGGTTTCCAACAACATGCTATCTCTTGATTTCCATTCCAATAATTAAAGGTGTAGCATTGAGATCCCGTTTGTCAAATTTGGAGGATAACTACATCTTCACCTTCTTGATTGCACCCATATCATTTATGACCAATAACATTTCATTGGCACCCAATACTACATACATGAAACATCTAATCTTATAACATGATATATATACCATTGATCAACTCGCCTTCTCACAAATCCCACTTTTTCGATGTATGTGTTGAAATATTGGTAGCACATCCCTTGAAAGTGACTAATTCAAAACATAAAGGAATTCCTCAACCTGTAGACTCAACCTCTCCTTTTTGTTGGAAAATGTAACTAGGTTTGATCTTCATAATTATCTTTGTACTTACATCAATATATACTTTTTGTAGAAAAAGAAAAGAAGAAAAAAAAATATTATTATTATTATTCTAGTCAAGCATGTTCTTCATTATTCCAGGGGTTTTATTGAGTTCAAAAAGAAATTTTTATCTTGTGTCAAAGTCCCATTTGGACTATTTTGTATCATATATATTATTTTTTAGTTTAAAAGAGTCATTTTGACCCCCAAGACCAAGCTCTGCCACTATGAAGCTAGCCTAGAGAGGCATAATTCTGACCACATGGATGACTTATGAGTGACTTCATCCTTGTAACAACCCCGGTTGAAAATCCATGTAATAAATTTAATAAAGGCAAAATAATACCAAGGTCATGGGGACACATATTCCAAGTTTAATGGTGGGAAAAACATCCTAGTGTGGGTGTTCATTTGGTTTATTATGGCTAAAGGAAATTGGAAAAAGGAAAGAGGCATTAATTGGAATTTTATTTATGAAAATAAAGAGAAAATTAGGAGAAAAGGAAGGTTAGAAAGGTGTACATGTTTCATGTGAGGAGGAAAAATGAAGGAAAATAATGGAAAATGAAGAAATCAGAGGCCTCATTAATAAAAAAATATTTTGAGGATCAATTGGTAACCTTTTGTCAATTCAATTTTGGAGCTCTCATTCTAGTCTCTCTCTCTCTCTCTCTCTCTCTCTCTCTCTCTCTCTCTCCCCCTCACTTGGACACTTAGAGAATTCTTGAAGCATTCTTGCATTGGTTCAAGAAAAGAAAAGGAAGAACAAATAAGGCAAAGGGAAGTAAAGATCAAGCAAGGAAGAGCAGTGATCAAGAAGTCATAAATAGATTAATCGCCGATATCGATTTTCATGTGTGATTTCCTTGCAATATTTAGCATGATGGTACATGAATGTGTGTATTTGGTTCTCCTCAAGTTGTCATTGGCATGGGCATTTCTAGGTGTGACAATGTTCTTCAACCTTGCCTTTTCCATTTCCGGATAACCATGGTGTTATGGGTTCTCTTTTACTTGGTTCATTTGGATTGTTCAATGGTTTTGAAAATAAGTGAGGTGGTTTTTCTAAAATAAATATGAAGGTCTAGGAATACCTGGACCGGAGAAGGTGGGATTGCGGTAAAGCTCGTATTTTGGGTACCTCTGTAGGCCTAGGAATCCTTGACTGGTAAATGGCGGGATATACGGTAAATGCTAGAGGTATGTGCTCCTCTGCCTATTCCTCGCAATCCTTAATTAGTGAATGGTGGGGTATACGGTAAAGCCTGAGAGACTAGGAGGCAGGGAAAATTCCTCATGGTGTAGGTGGAGAAATATGGGGAGCATTCTTTCATGTTTAGGGCCTAATGATCCGGTGGGGATTTCGGTGAAGCCCTGAGGAAACCTAGATTGGTTTGGTTTTGATTCCAAAATTCATGCTTGGAATATGGCATAGGGGGTGATTGGATGAAAGAAATATTTGGTTCAGCCCCAATCTATGGTCGGGTGGTATAGTGTAAGTCCCAAACCTATTTTATTTTTATATATGTTAATTTGAGAGCTCTTTCTCCTTTGGTATTTCATGTTTAAATGTACTCTATTCATATGTGGCTTTTTGTAACTATTAGATCCCTTGTTATTTTTGTTGGTTATATGATGGTTATGAGCATGTGTTATGTTAGACTTGATGTTTAGATCTTATCATGTTTTGATTAGAAGCTCGAATGAACAATTAATATATGACCTAATAGATAAAAAATGAAACTATTGTGATAAGGCATCAATGCTTCTTTACTAATCCTAGATAAGTATGAGATCCATATGGTCATATTTGTTGTTATGACCTAGATTGGATTATTTGTGACATATTTGATAAAATTCCTTTCACGAGCTATAGGGGGTTAGATGAATTACTTGTATCGATTGATTGCATTAGTAGATTTGTTCCTTTTTTTATGCATTTATTTCTCAATGTCATGAAGTTATGGGCAGGGCTTGAGACCTAGCCTCTGAAAAGTGGCTCAAAATATGGGGTGAAAAACACAAAACTTCCTGAAAATTTCCATAATCATTGGCATGCCCTTGTTGTGGGAGCGCACTAGAAGGCCTCGAGTCGCATGCATGGCTTTTCATGGGAGCGACTATAGGGTATAGCTCGTCAAAATGCTAAAGTTATCTCTGGTGTTGGGCACCTGGAAGTGTTAGTTGGCTCCTGAAAAGGTTCTATAGCATTTGTAGAATGTCGGGTTGGTTTTGTTATGTCGATTCCACTTCCTTAAGCTGATACACGGGAGTTGAATCACATCATAGTAGCCCCTCATCACATGTTTACCCCAGTGGACCGGTTAGCTTGTGTAAAATATGGGAGGAGGGTGTTATAGGGTAGTATTAAAGGATGGTTCATCCTTGGACTAGATGGGCAAAATGTGTGTTGGTCATGCTTACATATTGGTTGCATATGTGTTCTTTATGTCTATGCGGTATATGTGCTTGTTGTCTATCAATGGTGGTGTTCATGGTTGCCATTGTGTCGCCAGGTGAAATTTAATGGTGTTGTTGTGGAATGCGCTTTGTCATGAATGCATGTTGGTTGTATATGCATTTGTTATGCGTATCTGTGCCTATATTTTTTTTATGTATGCATCGCCATGGGTTTTGGTTATGCATGTATAGTAGGTCATATATCCATCATGAGGTCATTGCGGGTAGTTTATGTCATCATGATGTTGTTGTGTGTGTTATGATGCTAATGTGTTGGCTGACGATGAACTAAGAGATGCAGATCATCATAGCGAGATTACAACACTAGACTTCGAGAGTAAGAGCATATCGTCATACATGTATTGTATGTTTTGCATGTAAAGTAGTTATGTTGGTTAATGGTTGTTATAAGCATTAGGGTTATGTATATGTAGTGTCATTGTATTGTTGTTGTGGTTACATGTATGATAGATGCTGGTTGTTCAAGTGTGGTCATATGTGCATGCGTCGGACAGTCATTCCTGGTATATAGCTTGTTGTTGTATGCACCAGTGGTCATTATATGCGTGCATGATTATAGCTGGCTGCAATTGAGGTATTGATATTATTGTCTTTGTGCTAATTTGGATTGACCTAAGCAAATGATTATGGTTATGACATTCAATGTATGAGTTAATATATATTGTGATATTATTTCATACTAATTTATAATGACCGCATGCATGTGTGATTTTTTATGCATGAATGACCATTGTTTGTGAGTTTATGATGTGAACATGTTAGCTAGTTAGTTTGATTATGGAAATCATGACCTTATTTATGTTTAAGATGGTATGTTGTAAAGTTATATCATGTTAATATAGATTGATTGTGTATGACAATATAGCCCCCCGAGATACATTAAGGTATGAGTTTGCTTATGTCGTCTACTTGGGCGATTGAATGTTTGATTATGTCGTCTTTTTGGTGTTTGATTTTTGGTGCCTATTATGTCATCCATCTATTATTTGAATGATACGAATTTGTATCTTTAAGATTTCATGAATGAATTATCTTGTTTTGAGATGGTTGCATTAACACATGTGTTGAGACAAGCTGATATGTACTTGAGTGTAAGTAGGTGATAGTTGTAGAATTATGTATTATGACTGTTAGTTGATTAGTGATATAATGTTAGTCTTGGTAAATGTTGGGATTTCAAGATAGTATATATAATGTATTGATCTTTGGAACATGTGGGTTGACATGTGTGAGCAGTTTTCGAAAAAAGTGCTTGGTATTTGCATGATAAAGTAATAGTTGTTCCTTTTTGTTTATAACTAAAAGTTGGGTGATGTGACAATACATAGTAATACTCAATTTAAACAAAGTAAAAGTTAAAATAAAGAAAGGAATTGGGTGAGAATTCTCTTTGGCTATGTTTGGGAAGCACAATTCCAAACAAATGAGTGCTTTTCATACATGAAGTCTTCTTAACCTTGATTTTTTCTGAAATTATGTAGATATGTGTTATATTCATGAACATATATTTGGTTGATAGGTATATTATCTAGTTTCTATTTATGGTAGGATTTTCTCAAGCAATTGGAGTCCCCTGAGAGATGATATATGTGCATGATCAGCTACAAGACAACGTGATAGACACATCAAGGTAAGGTAAGCTGGTATATTGATATGTTTATTTATGCATTAAAAATTATGTGTTTATGGAATTATGATGCAAGGGATTGCATGGAAAAAGAGACGCCATGAAATCTTGAAGAAGGCTTGGGTTGAGATTTCCTTGGGAACCATGGGGGATTGAGTCACTGTGTTTGTTGCTAGTCTTGTGCTTTTGGTATTTTATGATTTGTTGCACTTTATTATGGCTTTGTTTGAGGTATTTGGTGTATGGGAAATACCACCTTTTTTTGTGGTGTTGTAGTTTATTTGTTTTTTCATGTTTTACTTCTTCTTTGCTTCTTGTTCTTGTCTTTTATGTTTTGACGAGTATCAAGAATTGGTCTGGGAAAGAGGAAAGGTAATGGAGCTCGAGGAGAGATATGTGGTGCTCAATAGTTAAGGTAAGACTCATATGAATCTCAAGTGCATGATTATAAAGGTGGTTGAAGGAAAAGAGAGACTGACAAATGGTTATATTGGTTGGGTCCTTTGGTGTAAATGGACGCGTGGCAAGACAATCATGAGAAAGGTGAAGTAAAATGGCTCGCGAGGCGCTAGATGCCTTGAATTATGTTGGGAACTATTGTTCTCAATTTTGTGCATGTTGTGCATGGATAAATGGATTTCTCTTAACCTTAACCTTATGATATATGGTAATTATGTTGTGATGTTTATTGCGTTGATGTCTATATATGTATACATGTATGTATGTATGTCGTGTCTCGATGTCATCATGGATCATGATTGTTTTTTAGTGCTAATATTTATATATATGTATGTATCTATCTATCTATGTCACTTGTTGAAGTGCAGTTGTTAGGATCATTCTCAGTGGAGAAATGATTGCTTATGAAAGTGAATGCCATGAAGATATCTTGGTCTTATGGGGAATCAAGTGGGAAGAGTAGCTTGATCGATCTCTAGGTCGATGATCATGTAGTTAGTAAATTGGTATTATGTGATTAGTACTATATCTATGTTTATATTTGATGTGTCAAAGTAATCTTGAGGGATACACAAACGAAATGAAAGCAAGTATGAGTCGGGTAGCATGTTGGGAACAAACATGAATAGTGGAAAGACACTAGAAACGAGGTTGCTTGGTAGAGTCTTGTGTGTGTTATATGGATGTACAATGTTATTACTGTATGATATGTTGTACATGTTGCGACTATGTGATGTTGTGTGCATGCGGTGTTGTGTACATGTTTTTGTATGTGTGTTGTGTACAAATGGTGTTGTGCAGCATGTTGGATATGCGGTAAGTTATGTACAAATGGTGTTGTGTGCATCATTAGGGGAATTTTGAGGTCTAAAATGGGGTCTCCTAAGAAAATTGTACATCCAAAATAAACTTTATAAGAACCAATAGGATTCAAGATGATGATGTCAATCATGGGGGATGATTCACCATTTTTGGAGTAAAAAAAGTAAAATCGCATTGAAAACAATAAAATCACAAAAAACTACTTTTTTCAACTCATATTTTCAACCTATCTCCTTACAGGTTTTAATCAAATTTTGAGGATGAGTACTCGTTGGATGAAAAATTTAATTCGTCGTCCCAGGAATACCCATGTTGCATACTTTTCGATAATCCGCCATGAAAAATGAGAAATACATGTAAAAAACGTGATTGCGATCACGTTTTTCATGTATTTCTCATTTTTGCATGTAGTAGTATCCATCGTAATGTATGGAACATGGGTAATCCTTCGATGAGAATCTAAAATTTTCATCCAACTGAATGTTTCCGCTCGAAATTTAGGTAAACCCATAGGGAGATAAGTTGAAAATAATGAGTTGAAAAGTTAGCTTTTTTCCTTTTTCTCTCTAAAATTTGATGATGTAATATAGACTGTATTTTATTATCTCCACTATTATTTTATAATTTCTTTAGTAGCCCATTTTAGACCTCAAAATTCCCCTCAATACGGTTGGATATGGAGTGTTATGTACTTATGGTGTTATGCACATGTTGGATATGTGGTGTTGTGTACATATGGTGCTTTGTGCATGTTGCATATGCGGTGTTGTGCACTATATGGGTATGGTGTACATGTTGTACATATGGTGCTATGTACATGTGGTGTTATGTATATGATTTTTCATGTGGTGTTGTGTGCATGTGGTGCCATGTACATGTTGTATATGGGTGTTGTGTGTGGTGATGCATGTACATGTCGTGCATGTGGTGTTGTGTACATATTAGTAGCATGGGTGTTATGTGCAAGTGGTGTTGTGTACATTTCGTGCATGTGGTGTTGTGTACACATTGTGTAGGGTGGTATTGTGTACATGTTGTGTAGGTGTTGTTTTTGTTGAAATTCAACAAGAAAATTTCAAGCATCCCATGCCTAGTAGCATTAAGCACCTACACTAGGGTGGGGCCCATAGGGTTAGTTTTGTGGTACATGTCTATTTTAGTTATCCCTTAATGTAAGATGGAAAATAAATGTCATATAGTCTCAAAATAACTTGTAATAGTTAAACAGAGTGTTAAACTCATTTAGCTCATGAATTTTGAGTTAGAGGTGAAGTTGGTGAGGCATGTAGAGTAATTCTAGTTGTAACGAGTTCTAAGTGTAGTGGTGCATTAGTTAATGCGAAAGTTGTAATCAGTTTAACTCACAAATTGATAGTATATCATAGATACTCTAGCGAGATATCAAATGAATTAAATATGAATTAATTCACAATCAATGATCTCACATGCAACTAAGGATTTACTATTATTAGTTGCATGACATGTTCTGATCCCGATGGAGACCGCTGATTGAGATCGTAGGTGAAAGGGAAGTTGAACATCGCGTTGTAGGATTATTGGGCTGCACTCCATGCAACCAAATACCCATTTAGGAGTTCCCATGATACTTGCATAGTCAAGGAAGGACAAAATTCCTATTCTTTGAGGGATTGCATTCATCGGGTATTTCGCAAGCAAGGCGGGTTGTACAGTGATGAGTGAATGGATAAGTATTGGTCAGTTTTTCAGGTGACATTGTGAGACAAATTAGGGTGAGTATAGGAAGGCTCTTGTGAGAAGAGCTGTATGTAATTGTTTCATGATTCCATGTTTAATATACAATAGAATATAGTGGGGTTTTGAGTAGTAAAGATTTCCCCGAAATTATCTATGCTGTGGCTTGATTTATTCTTCTTTGCTTCATGTGATTGAAGTTTTTGTTTTAATTCCACAAAGATTGTAGAAGCAATTCAAGTATTTAACGCTAGTAAATTGTTAGATCAGATTGAATCCATGATATACATGCTTGTTGTATAATTTCTACATAACATCAGAGCAATGCACAATTGCTGAAGGAGGGAGCAGTGAGTTTGTGACTTTGATAGAATTCAAATTATACGAGAAAGACTTTCTTGGTGCTACAAATTGATTCGAGATCAAAATGGCTTTCAATGGCTTGAGGTTGGAGTATGCACTCAGGGAATCTCAAAATATATTTCTTGGAAGGATAGGATGAGAGGAAATACTGGAATAAAGTGGGCTTGAAGAATTCACTGACAATGATGTTCCTAAACCCGCGATGACAGATCTGTCGCAAATCTTGATGCATGGAAAAATAAAGTGGCAAGGCAAGGAGGATCCCGATGTGAGGGAGTATGAGACCAAATTGTCTCAAGCCTCCATAGGCAAAGCGCACCAGTAGTGTAATGTGGAAGTATTTTGACGGATCTATTCTGAGAGAAGCAACGAGCATAGGAAATTTTCACTCAAAGATGAACTCGGGAAGATCAAGATGGAGAAAGGTGACTCCATACCAAAATTTATAACAAAGTCTTTGTCCAATGTCGGGATGAAGCTGGGGAGCATTCAGTATAATTTTTGCTGACTGATGATTTTCGTGAGATTGGATCTCCCTAGGAATTCACAAGAGTTTGGCATAGTTATCAATACTGGTATCGGAAGGGAAAAGTCATCGATGGGAACGACTATGGGATCTGGATTTAGTGCGGGGAGGAGTTTAGATGGAACACTGAGAGATGGATCTTCATCTAGGGAATTAATATGAAGAAGATTGTAGCTTTGGCTACAATGGCGTAAGAAGGGTAAGTGTGAAGAAATTCCATTCCAAATCCGAGTCCAAAGATGGCAAGAAGTGGGACATTTCCGTAGGGTGAAGTGTTTCCACTATCACGAGCATGGGAATTATGCTACTAAGTGCTACAGCAAAATAAGAAAAAACAAGAGAATTTTGGAGGATCTCGGGACTGGTGAGGGACTTTGGCCTCACAATTTTTAGCTTTAGCTTCTCATTGATTGCATGCAGTGTGTCAAATGCATTGGGATTTTTGTGGTTTTTGGATAGTGGCACTTCCTTTCACTGGTGACGGGAGACAAGGAAAATTTCAATAACTTGGATGAGAAGGATCTCTAGATGCATATTGCAAAATGGGCGAGGAAGGGCGGATAAAGCTACTAGGATTGGCATCATTACACTTGTAGAGGCAATCGTGTAAACCCTTTCAATTAAAAGATGTAACGTATGTAACAAGTTTGAAGAAAAAATTTAGTCTCGAGCTTTCAATGTTGGGAGGATAGAGGCTATGATGTTGTTTTTTAGTGAAGGAAAATATTTCCTACGACACAAAACAAAAAGACAAGCCAAGAAGATAGGGGATTCGGAGTTAGAATACTCTACAATATGGATGTAGATGGTTAGTAGCATTGATGGGGAAGGCTAACAAAGTGGTAAGCGGGATGAGGGAGAATTATGGCACGGAGATTGGGGCATCTTCACCATGGAGCCCTTGAAAGCCATGCGTGCATTTCTACCTGGTCTTCCTAGGGGGTAACTTGCATAGTCGGACACATGCAAGGGATGTACCATGGGATAATATGTAAATTCCACCTTTCATGAGAAGGAGAACCCGAGCTTTGGGGATCCTTGAGAGAGTTCACATAGATGTGTGTGGACCATTATTTGTTTCTTTTAACATAAAAACATAAGTACTATGTGATATTTTTTGATGAATTTTCTCGTAAGTGTTGGATACTTTCTTTATGCAGAGAAAGATCATACATTCTCTAAGTTTCTTGAGTTTAAAGCATTGGTGGAGAAAGAGCTCGAGGAAGCAAGTGAAGGTTCTTAGGAGCGATAATGGTGGAGAATACATCCCTAACGAATTCAAGAACTTCTACAACAATAGAAGGAATTCGAAGAGACGAGTAGTGCTAATAAGCCACGACGAACGCGTCGGCGTTAAAAGAAAGAACGAAGAACACATTGTGGGTGAAGCAAGAGCAGATGTTGCATGACTCAAGGCTCTACAAGGCATATGTGGATGGAAGCATGCAACACTATTCGGTATTTGTGTATGAACAGTTGTCCTCATAAGATTCTTGGCATGAGTACACACTGAAGAGGCTTTCACTAGTAGGGAAACTTGATGCTTTCACACTTTAAGATTTTTTGGCTCATCCGTTTATGTGCATGTGACCAAAGACGCCGGGGAAGAAGCTCGGGAACCTAAGGGCTGAGATTGAGATTTTTGTGTGGTACATTGAAACACCCCACATCTATCGAGTGTATTTGCCAAAAAAATAGAATGATTGTTGTGCGACGGGATATAAAAATTTGATGAGGAGAAAGCCATGCGGTTGTCCCTTAAGAGGGAGCTAGATTTGCATGCAAAGGAGGAAACCAAGTGGTTCCTAAGGATAAGCCTCAATATGTGGAGCAGCCACGATGTTGGATCATGGAGTGGAGGAAAAAACTCATGCGAGCCATCCATCGAAATGGCGAGAGGCGCACTAAAAAATCTAATAGATTGAGACTTGATGCCGCAGAGAATGTAGATCCCATACTTCATAGCGACATACAGAAGACAGACTCTGTACAGTTTACCGAATACATAGTTCTTATGAGAAAAATGTATTGTGACTTAACCATATTAATTTCAGAAACGAGTAGCAACTTACTTGGGTTGATGGCGATAGTGGAAGAGTATGTCTCCATTGCCAAGAACAAGTGCATGGGAGATTGTCCCAAGACTAGTCGAAAAATTAGTGGTTGGATTGAGATGGGTCTACAAGATAAATAAACTACTAATGGGAGTGTGGAGAAATACAAGGCTAGATTTTTTGTCCTGGGGATTATCACAAATCGTGGGGATCGATTATGATGAGACTTTTGTACTCGTTGCAAGGTACTATTCTATAAGATCCATCCTTGCACTCTCAACGCGGATAGATGGCAATTCATCATATGGATGGAAAACAACGTTTCTCAATGGGATCATTGAGGAAGAAGTGTACATAGAGTAGCTTTGAAAAGGTTTGAAGATATTCAGACAGAATGAGTCTGACACATACTTTAATCAAAAGAGCACTCAGTATGGGTTGAAGCAAGCACCTCGATGCATTTGGTACACTGAGATAAACAACTATTTATCGGACTTGGCTTCACCAAAAGTGAAGTGGATGCAAACATGTACTAGATTGTGGTTGAGGGTAAGTTTATTGATTATTTTTTCTTTATGTTGATGATCTAATTTTGACTGGTGATGAGCAAAGCATGATATACTCTACGCAAGGAGAGAACTGTGAAAGGCGAGTTCGAAATGAAGGACATGGGACTCCTTCATTATTTCCTTGGATTGGAAATATGGTAAACGGGATGGTGAACTTTTGTGTCTCAAGGAAAGTACACATAGGAGATACTCGTGTAAGTTTCTACATGGAGAGCTGCAAACCCATGGATACTTTCTCTTCGAGGAAAATAGAGGAAAGATGATGCTACTTCGGAAAAGGTAGTGGATTCTATTGTCTCATGGTACGCTGAGTTGGTTCAACGTGTATCATATTGAATACTGACATCAGACATTTTCTACTCAATTTAACCAGACGAGTCAAGCTATGGTTAAGCCTACCCAAGCTCTTTTGGAAGGTAGGGAAGCATGTCATGAGATACACTGAGGAGCACTCAGTGCATGATCTTTGAGTACAAATAGACATAAAGGTGTAAGCTTCATGGATGCATATTGGGTAGGTAGTCCATCAAACATAAATAGCACATCGGGAGGGATCTTCAACATAGGATTGACAATAATTTCTTGTATAGTAGGAAGCACCGATCTTGGCACTCAATTCGAGGAAGCGAGTACATGACAAGCAAGTCAGCCGTATATGAGGCTATCTGGATGAGAAAGATCTTGGTTGGTTTGTTTGGTCTCTCATATGGATCCGATAGTGATACATTGTGATAACTAGAGTTAGATTAAACTCTCGATTAATCCTTGCAGGTTTTCATGATAGGTCCAAGCACATAGATATCCGGTACCATAATCTCGGAGATTTTGTGCGAGAGAATAATAATTTTGTTTTAGTACATTCCCATAGAAGATCGGGATGCAAATATTTCATTTACAAGGCACTCACGGAGAAAAATTCGAATACCATAGAGGCAGGGATTGGGGTGAAGGATAATCCCTTTCTTGTTGAGAGGGAGTGTTAGAAATTCAACAAGAAAATTTAAGCACCCATGCCTAGTGCATTAAGCACCTACACTAGGGTGGGAGCCCTATGAAGCTAAATTTGGTGCATGTCTATTTTAGTTATCCATTAATTAAAATGGAAAAATAAAAATGTAATCTAGTCTCAAAATAACTTGTAATACTTAACTAAGTGTGATAAAATCATTTAGCTCATGAATTTCGAGTTAGAGGTAGTTGGTGAGGCATCCAGAGTAATTCTAGTTGTAACAGAGTTCAAAGTGTAGTGTGTTAGCCACCTGTAATATTTTGTTATACCAAAATGTGGCTAAATCTTTTTGAGCCTCCAAGGAACAAATTTTATCACTAAAAATTGTTGGCTCTTGAAGACTCCTTGTAGGCCTCATGCCTCTCACCCAAAAATCCTCATTTACTCGTTCCTCTTATCTGCCTGATTCCAAGTAGAAGGCTATCTTCGGAAAGACCTTCATTTTTCCCCCTTCTTAAACCTTCATCTACTCCCCCTTTTATTTCTCCAAAAACTTCCTTGCTTTTCATAAATCCTCTTCCTCCATTTATGAAAATCACTTTCCCAGTAGTCAAACCCATTTTTTTTACTATCCCGAAAACCATCAAATTCCATTGAAAAATTATGAAAAATTCATAAAAATACAAGTATTATGACTATGGATTTAAGCCCCTTTGGGCTAAGTCCTAAACCATTTCCCCACCATACGCTTTGGAGCTGGAGCCATTTGCCTTGGGTTAAGGGCGCTAATCGCATCTGAAAAGAATCAAATGTACAAGTCTTAGCCATACTCTCGAAGAACTCGCGATAGCGATTAGCCTTGCTGCCTAAAAAACCCCCCTATCATATTATTTTCATGTAACTTCTGAGTCCCACGCCTCGAGCGCTTAGACCTTATGTAGTATTTCATTCCCAAACCCATTTTTCTTTATAAAACCCAAAACCACTGATCCAAACTTTCAACTTAAAAACATGAAGTCACAGTGTTTAATATTTTAATCGGTTGATCGAAAGACCGATCGCGTAAAATCGCAAAACTCGAAGAAATCAAATGGGTAGATCAAAAATACCCGCATCAAGGTTCCGATGCGATTGGGTCTCATATGTGAAAAGTTTCACTCTGTCTCCATATGACTTCCCCGAGACTCAAGTGTTATGACCTCAGGGATCAATCGCATTGCAATGTTTCAATCGCATGTATTTTTGTTTTACCCCCACGATTGCGCTCCTTCAGATTAGATCTCGGGACCGTCCACGTGTCCCGAGATCGGACGGTCCAAAACCACCCCACTCTTATTTCTTCTCCCTCGCTCTCCTTTCGCTCGTTTTACGTAATCTCCACCGTGATATATATTTTTATTCGACAGCTACGCTCCTCCCCAGTTTATCCGAAGCGAGTTTAAACCTATTTCCCGCGGGATTTCTTAACTCTTTTGTGTTTCTGCGTGTTTTTATGGTTTTCCATTATAGAATGAAGGAGAGCCCAGGGTTGGGAAAGACGTTTCCTATGCCTTCGCGCTATCTAAAAGAACCATTCACTGGCTCTATTTCAAATGATTTATCGATGTTTCATGAGCATTGATAACCTAAGAGAGCCTACTGCATTCCTATATTGCACATGCGACAAAGACATTGCTTTTATTCAAGGAGAGCGGCTTAAAGAGTATCGAGTTTTTGAAGACAAAGCACGAGGATGAAGATCGAAGACAATTTTTTACTGGGGGATTACGTTAAGACAGGTTATCAAAAGCCTAATCCCCAATCTAAAACACGGCTTAAAAGAAACCTAAAGTGTTCATCGGACATATTGCCTCCACCAGCCATACTTTTGAGGCAAATTGATTCCTCAACCACTGCAGTGCCACTCTATTGCTTCAAAATGCTCAACTGAGGGCCGAATTTATTGAACTAAATCGGATATTTTGCCTCGGAAAGCTACCTAAAGAAGTTATGTCGCCTCAAAATTAATGATGTGAGTGTGCGGAAGTAACCCTAACGAGTACGCGAGCCTCCCAATGTCAAACAAAGCTCCCTCCGAGCTTACTTCATAAGTGTAAACACATTTAATGTAGTGATCCACCAGAATTTCTCCCTCGAGCCTCTCAAAAAGGGCTGCAGAAGTCCTCATTCGCATATTGTACTTGAGATCTTTTTATCGGATTCTCACCTCCTCATCCTTCTATAAATACTTTCAAGAGAAGATGAGTGAAGGGTTGGATTAGTTGGTTGTCAATGTAATTGCTTGAAGCATTCTATGTAACTAGATTTGCAAAACTCTTGACTGTAGAATAGTGGTTTCATCAGCTCTTGGAGCTCGCTTAGAAATGGGATAGGCTGAGGTAGTGAAGAGAGATGGATTAAAATATTGGATTCGAAGATTGTAACCGGTTTGAAGCATCAATACAAGCCGTTATGGGATCCTCGGGTCTATGCTGATGGTGATGTTATTCTCATCAGTATTTGTATTTTGCTTTGTTTTCAATTTGTTTCATTTTCCACTATAAAGAGTCAGTTTTAAACGGGGGTTAGGACTTCTACGTATATCAAGAATCTTCTACGGCTGAGAAATATTTATCTAAATGTTTTTCTTTCAAGCTGTGTTATTTGAAAATGATTTAATTCGGTCTAAGTACACGAGATGTCAGCGTTCCTCATCCTTTTTTCTTCGCTCGCGAATGTTATTTTTAAATGTTACTGTAGATATATGTTGTGTGAGGATGAATTGAGGAAATCCAAGGTTAGCCTTTGAGTCCTTTCCTGTTTGCTCAACTATTTGATTGTTTCCCTTAGGATGCGTTAGTAGGCTCACTAGTTTCGAAGTACTTATCGGATCTTAGGCCATTCGAGTTATCTCTAGATCGCTATTGGAAGTAACTAAGTAAAGAAGAGCTAGGAGAGGATTATGGTGAGCGCGGCCCGCTAGTTTCTACTCCAAAGTTGCCTTCAAGTTTCCTTTTTTTTATAGGTATTCTATTGGAAGTGTATCAAAGTTTGGATAGTTTCAAAGTACTTACCGAGATCCTAGTTTGCTTCTATGTGTCTCTTAAGTTGCTTGGTCAAAAGGGTGGCTAGTTTGAAAGTACTTACGGATGCTGAGTTACTCTTTGTTCGCATCGTGTCATTTCCCTTTCTTATTGTATCATTCCATTCCATAAATCAAACTTAAAGAGATCCTTAGGCATATGATGACTTGCCCCATAGATCACTCTTGAACTTTAATGTTTTCGATTAAATCCTCTTATGACTCCATAGCCCAATGGATTGAAAATCTTGCCATCATCTTTCTTCTTGATCGAAGCTTACATCTTTTGCTTGTAACTTCTCACACCTTTGAACCTATTTCGCATATAGATCTTCTGTCTCGAGACGAAATTATGTTCAATCATCCGAAAAGACCAAACAAAACCCTTGGACCTCATAACTAGCCTACATATCATTACTCCTAAGCTTTCAAAGACAATATCCATCTTTGTACATATTGGAGAGATCCCTCTCCCGATTCAGGAGGGCTAGATCCTAGAATCCCAAAGTTGGTTGAAATGATGTTAACTCTGTGATCGGACTTTGCCAATCTTGCTTATTACAGAGACCTAACATAGTGGTTCATTAGTTAATGCAGGTTGTAATCAATTTAACTCAGTTAAGTGATTTAAAATTGGTTGTGCTAGTTGTAATTATTAGATACACTAGTGAGAGATCAAGTGAATTAAATATTAATTAATTCACAATCAGTGATCTCACATGCAACTGAGGATTTACTATTATTAGTTGCATGCATTTCAGATCTAGTGGAGACCCAGTTGAGATCTAGGTGAAAGGGAAGTTGACTATCAGTTGTAGGATTATTGGGTTGCTCCCATGCAACCAAACACCCATTGGAGTGCCCATGATACTTGCGCAGTCAAGGAAGGCCAAAAACTATCCTTTAGGGATTGCGCAAGCAAGGCATGTTGTTTGGAGGTAGTAAATTGGCTAAGTATTGGTCAGTTTTATGTGTGACAGTCTGAGACAATTAGCTGAGTATAGGAGGGCTCTTGTGAGAAGATTTTTATGTAATTGTTTCATGATTCCATGCTGAATATAAAATAGAAGATAGTGGGGTTTTTAGCAGCAAGCTTTCCCTGAGAAATTATCTGTGTTGTGGCTTGATTGATTCTTATTTGCTTCATGTGATTGGCAATTGTGTTTCTAATTCCGCAAAATATTTGTAGAAGTAATCCAGTATTTAACTTTAGTACATTGTTAGATCAGATTGAATCCATGATCTACATGCTTGTTGTATAATTTCTACATTTGTGTACATGTTATGTAGGTGGTGTTATGTACAGGTGGTATTGTCGTGCATGTGGTATTGTTTGCATGTCATACATGTTGTGTTTTGCACATGTTGTATTGTGTGCATGTTTTTTTGTGTACGCGTGGTATTTTATATGTGCATTGCGTAGTCATGGTATCGTGATGTGTATTCATTGTGTTGTACTATGTGTATGAATATGTATTTTGTTGTACACTGTGTTAGTGCTGGAATTAGCACTTGGATTGTGACAAGTGCCTAACCAGACACATCCTAAGCTCTATGTAAATTTAATGATTTGAATTATATAATTGGTAGGTGGTTTAAGCTCTCAATCACTGAAAAGGGGGTTCAGGAAAATTCATTGTCACACCAATGAGGGTATTTAGACCTGATATGGTAGCAAAAGATAAATTTGTAGCCCTTGGAAAGAAGAAAGTGTAAAATAGTGGAAAGGATAGTAGGTCTGCAAGGAAGAAATCCACTTCTTTGATTAAAAACAACACAAGAAGCAGTTTGATAATATATCAACAAGAGAATGCTATATTAATACTTACAATAATCTTATTGTATATCATGAAAGATCATTGTCGTAAGGAATGCTCTTTAAACTGTCAATATTTATATCTCATCAAGAAATATCACTGAGTAAGACTGATAAAAGTTGATAAGATACACAATTACATCAAGAGACTCGTAAAAACATACAACAACATTTGAAATTACAAACTGCAACTAAAGAGATTGAGATGTGGAAACACATATAAATATTAACAATACACATATCAAGTACGTAATAAGTCCCCAATAGTCTTCTTCAATATCATTCACTGAAAAGGTACACTGATCATATGAGTAAAATATTCACAAACCATGAACCCTTTCTCCATTTAGTTTCACCATATATGTACCAGAGATATTATGCTGTCATCTCCACAAAAAGTGTGAATCTGTTCTAGAGGAGTTATCATATTCCTATACGTAAGGTGAAGCTCATCCTTAACCATAATACAAAGTAGTGCATCATAACAAACATAAACAACATGATGGAATATAATTCAAAGTGGCTGTAGTGGCAGGATGATCCTCATTTTTGGTATAACCACTTCCTCAAAAATTGCAACTAACAACTGAAGTTGAAATCTGGATCTCTCCCCAAAAAGTGCAAAACAAAATTCTAAAATTTAGGAGGGAGCTTGATCAATTTACACCTGGCAGCAGCTTCTTTTTTTGATAATGCATACATGTAATTACCCCTTAGCATCATCTTTCAAGATTTGAACAAAAACTATCTCCACTTCCTTTATACAAAAAATTAGGAAATAATAGTTGCCTTCTAGGTTTGCTGACAAAACCAGATTTTCTTAGTGAGTCTTTTAGATTTTCCTTTTCCTGCATATTTCTGTTTCTGAGTTCTGGTCTTTTGGCTTCATTTCTTGGGATTTTATCAACATTTATATTGGGTGATTACTTAGCTTTCCACCACTTACAGATATAGCCATAATATAAAGCTTTCCAACTAGAGACAGAAACCCTACACACAACCCTCCTTTCTTGCTTGAGATCGCAAGTTGTTTGCTGGAATATGTAACACTATTAGCTATAACTTTCTTGGAGAGCTCGGTCATGAAAACAATGAACCTAATCCTCTAGAGTTTGTGCCTTTAATCATGGTATGGTTTAATTGACAGGATTTGAAATGATTCAAATTTGAGTGCCAAGTCACCCCATACAATACATCACTCCTTTGCATCATTAAAAGATTGATACCTTGTACCTTATTTTCCGCTTCAGCCATAATGAATAGCTATAGGTTAGCTCCACCAAAAATATAATCACTCCTTTATAATATTACTTCTAACTTAGAAATAATTACCCTTTTAAAAAGAATATTATCTCATAACATAGAATATTTTCAATTAATTTCAAAGGAGAATGATCTTTTCTCTGAAAAATGCTTCTTACACGAATTTTCCAGGTAATAGCTACTTACTGGGTTTTCTTGTAAAACTAGATTTTCTATAAAAAATATCTTCCTTGGGTTGCTGACTCCTTTTAAGAAATCCTCCAATTGACACCTTTCATCAAGGTAATACCTCTTGTTTCAGCGGACCTTAAACATTCAAAGAAATATCTTTTCACGTGATAAATGCCTCTTTTCAATTAATTTCAGCTCCTTGCAGCTCCTTATGCAGTTTCAAAGAAATAACTGCCCTTTTCTCTGTGTCACCAATGAAAACATGCTCCTGAATAAATAGTTGTCTTTTTCTCTGTGTCACCAATGTAACCTTTAATTCGGAGAAATAGTTGTTAACCCAGAAAGAGCAGCGATTATTTTATTACTAAAATGACCAATAAATTTTAACACTAACCTAAGTTAAAAGAGTAGTTTTAACTTCTTTTATAAACCTAAGACACAATACCACCTATAAAACTTAAAAATGTTTTTGGTTTTGAGACTTTTTTTGGCTTTTATTGAATATGACTAGAACTTTGACATAGGCTAGGGAACAAGAAAAAATAAAAAACAATATGCAATGGCGGCCAGACTATTAAAATTTATAGTGCTAACAGTGGCTCCTATTGGGGAAGAAGTCCTCCCTGTGAGGCTTCAAGGATAGTAGTTCCAGTGCCTTGTCCAACCCTTATTTCTCAAACCAACAATTCTGCTCATTAACTCAATAAGACCAGCATGCCTAGCCATTGGGTAATGGAGTCTTAGGCTAGATTTCGATCTTCTACAACTTATTTCAACATAAGTGAAAACTAAAATAAACCGTAATATAAAATTGAAACCAATACTCGAGTGGCGAGATTATTTATGTACATACTTACTTCTAATTAGCTAAAATTCACTTGATCAAGTGTATACAAACTTCCAAAAAAAAAATTTCAACAACTGATATCTTGACATGCCTTCACATCCACTGCTGAAAAGCTAAAAAGTATGAAGCATAATCTCTAAATACGACTCATACTTGCTACTATGGACGAGAAGTACTCCAAGACTAATAACAAGAGATACTTTTAGAAAACTAAACACCATATAGTCAGCAACATGATCAGAAAATCGACAAGGAGACTTACTCGAAACAACTTTGTGTTCAAGGATAGGCTGACACATAATTTCTTCTGATAGAACAATGCTTTGATGAAGAGCTTGTTCATTTTTTTACAATTTTTTTCTTTGACATTGTATCCCTACAACTTATATTTATACATTTCAAACATAGGCTCATAATTGTTTTTCTTATCATCAATTCTCAGAAAAGGTGATAATTCCTTAGCAATTTGTATGAGATGAGCATCATCTTCTTCCCCGGATTTAGATTCATAACTATCATAGATTGGATCATCACTATAAACTTTAAGACAAGGTGACATACAAATCTGCTCTTCATCATTTGGATATTTATCAAACAAAGGCTGATTTACGAAGTTTTCACTATGTTCACCTAATATCTCATCATGCTGCCCAATAATTTGTTGTTTATCCTCTTCTTGAATGATAGGAGATTGAAGAAAATCATGAGAACAAAAGGATTGTTGAATACCTTCCGATATAACCATGTTTTCTTTACATTTATGTTGTTCATCATCACTTTCAACTTTCTTATCAAACTGATAGCAACATTCTGGAGAGAAACATTCGACCAGATACCTATCTTTAGAAAAGGAATTTTTTTTTCTTTTCTAAATTAAGCTAATTCTATTATATAAACATACTGATACAAAACTGCTTCAGTTCAGCTGCAGGAGCCTGAACTGGGCTTGATGTCCATGCTGTTAACAAAATGATGAACTGCCCATATCGGGAAACCAGTTCTGTCAAAATAAAGTGCACCGCCCTTGAAAGGGAAACCGGTGGATAGTTCAGTACATACACCATAAGAGAACTAAAGACAGACGGTTCTATCATGCAGCTTCTGCTACTATAGATAAAAAAAATCAAAATATCATCCAGATGCTGGAGTGTAAATACCATGATGAGCTAAGGCAGAGAGGGCAGATTCGTGTGAGGTGGAGAAGGCTGCTCCTCCTCAATTCGACACCTGTAATGCTCCTCTGTGTCTTCAACAGTTTCCATATGAACACCATCTGTGCCTGAGAGATTTTCTTCCACCTGCAAAGAAACCTGACCCA
Organism: Pinus albicaulis; assembly: GCA_034641835.2. Lineage (NCBI taxonomy): Eukaryota > Viridiplantae > Streptophyta > Pinopsida > Pinales > Pinaceae > Pinus > Pinus albicaulis. The sequence continues at coordinate 592,210,977 of CM076583.1, read as the reverse complement.
GGATGGAAATGTTAGAGGCGAGGGGAGTGTTAAGATCGGTAGAAGTAGCAGCAGGGGCGGGCCGAGGGAACAGGGGAAAGGGCGGAGGCGCATGCAAAGGAGGGGGTTGAAGGGTCGACTCTTCACGAAGGGTAATGGTGATATAAGCAGTGATGGTAGGCCGGTCGAATGCATAGTCAAAGCGCAACTCCGATCTCTACGAATTTTGTCGAAGAATGTGGCTTCCAGAAGGACGGGGACCAGCGCAAGCCGGAGGAGGAATATCTCCAGGAGGATGAGAAGAGGGTTGATGATCTTGGGCGAAGCCAGGAGGGCTATCCTGATCCCATTGCTGGCAGGAGTCCTGAGTATTCCGTCTCTCAGTGTGTTCAGTGGAGAGAGCGTCGCCATGACTGGAGGAGGGACGCTCACTAGCTAGCCTGCCCCGAGTGGCGCCTCTGCGGCACCTCATACGGTGTCTTAGCCTAGGCATAGCGGTAACAGCAGAAGGAAAATGCCAAAGACGAAGGGAATCTGCTCAGATGGGAGTAGGAACACAGTGAGGACCGGGAGGAAAATGCAAATTGGAATGACAGGAGGCGCTGTGAGAAAAGTGACACTCAGGAATTGTTTCAAGACAACTGAGAAGTGAACAATGCCGACTAGTGTGAGTTCGGGCACTGGGTACAGCACAAACTGCCGAGAAAACTCTGGGAATGGATTCAAGGAGCCGCGCACAGAGCTGGAAAGATCTGGAGTGCTCGAAGCAGGAGCCATTATGAATCGAATTAGCATATCGAGAATGGAGTTAAGCCGTCGCTGGAGAGTTAAAGGCCTGCGTGCAGGTGCATTTAATTTGAAATCAATGGAGCCGCGGGGGGCCATATGGCCTCCCCATGCGAAGCTCCTTGGGAGGTACTCCGGGACGGTAGTCCCATCAAAACATTTAAACATCCGCATCCGGAAATCTTTATAAAAGGAATTAAAAGCATCATGAAACTGTTTTAAACAAGTGATGTTATTTTTAGGAATATCCCTACACCAATCAAGGGTTGCACCCTCCAAATAGTATCTAAAAAACTTAATCTTTACGTCTTCATGAAAAAAATGCAGCCTATGAATCCAATCATGAAAATCCCTGTTATAGGTCAATTTGGGCATCATCCCCCATGATCTGGTCAAACTAGACATCATCCCCAGGACCAAGAAATAGGGTCTACCATCCCCTTACATTTTAGTTGCTCTATGACCTAAGAGAAGAAAAAAACCATTCATGGCTTCTATTGTGAGATTTCCAAGTTTTGAAGTATATGTTATATCACTTATGAGCTTATCAACGCTGCCTCTCAAGGGACTAACTGTGTTGCATATGAAGCTACCTCCATTCAAGGGTGCACTGCAATGCACTTCCCGACATTCAAGGGTGCGTTGGTCAAGTGGGAGCGAAATTCTCATTGTTCCAGAATCTCCACATGGGTAGTGCCTTCTAGAATATTCCATATGTGTCAAGCTTCGAATCCAAGTGTTCATCTAACACCTCTGAGCTTGGGAACATGTCTTTCATATTATTAGAAATTCATTCATTGAGAAACTACCTTCAGTTTCCCTATAAATTGAGCACAGATCCTAGTGCTAGGGAAGGAAGAATTTTGGTAAAGAAATGTTATTGGATTCTCAATTGAGAGAGTGAAAGTACTGAGATGCTGCTCATGAGATGTTGAATGTGATGAGGCTAGGATGAAGCTAGAGATGGTGACATCAAATTTATCATTGGTTGTAACCTCCCCCTTCTACTCTTTAATAAATATTGTTGTTCATTTTCCTATATATGTATCTATTTATGTTTCTATTTCTCATACAATGTACCCTTGAATGATATATATGTTTCATGTTTAATCGATTTAGGTGATTAAGATAAGTAGGCATCTATATATTTCAATTTGTTTGTTGTTCTCTATTTATACTTGCAGGAATCAATCTGGCGAGCTAAGTTGGATTGGAGGCTACAACAAAAGCGACACAGGGAGAACAAGAAGCGCTTGGATCACAAGTAGGTTCTTCTATCATTTTGTGTGTCTATTTACTCTTAGAGAAAGTGATAGAAAAGTCTTTAATCCGTTGTTCTAAGTGCCTAGCACCACACTTAGGGAATTTGATTTATTCGTAGATCATAATTCTGCATAGCAAATTGGCGACTCTGTTGGGGAATTTCCTATCATTTCTGGTGTTTTTTCCTCTAATTATTCACCCAGTAGCATCTACTCTCAGTTATTATACTTTTGAATCAAATAACTGCATTAGAAGTGTGTTATGTAGCTTGCGTTTTCAATCTCTGCTGCACCCAACACACTGTTGGTCAAGACACAGTGAAATACAATGCACTACTCCCACTCAAGGGTGCACTACAACACATTGTCTCCCCTTAGAGACTGTGTTTCCCCCTTAGCCAACCAAATTCCATTTTAATTTTTCATTGCCACCACTCTCAACCATTTGTTTGTTGTGTTTTCAATTGTCTAATATCTCCTAGAGAACAATGAATTTTCCTGATTCTTCCACCTTTGAAAAGTAAGTTTGTTCAATGTCTCTTTAAGTGTTTTTATTTATCATTGACAAAGAAAATTCAAAGTATTTTATTTTTGCATTAGATCCATTTGTTTTCGTAAAGGAAATTGTCATTAAATTATTCGTTTCCTGTAGGAAAAATTGTAGTTCCATTCTTCATTTTTTCTAAAAGAGAAATTGTTGTTAAATTCCTCATTTCTCAAAGAGAAAACATTTTTTTTTTTTTATTTGATGCACATAGTTTCCTTTCTTGCACTCACATTAAGGGGACTGAAAAGAAAAACCTACATATGCATATAGTGAATTGTGTGTTTTGCATAGGAACAAGTTAGGAAAGTTGCGTTTTAGTTTGTTCTCTTTGTTGTTTGCTCTAAAACTGATTGTTATTTCTCTTAGTAGCTAGGATTTTCATTGAAAAAGCTAAAATTAAAAAGTTTGCTTACCATTTTAGTTTTCATTTTTAAGAATTTCCATCACATCACACGGTGAACCTCAAAGGGAAATTTCTAAACAAGATCAACTTAAAATTTACATCAATTTACCTAATAAATAATTGGAACCATAACGATAACATTTAGAAGGTATAGGCTGGAGACATATTCCAGCGTCGTTAAACATAGTAGTTATTGTTAACTTGTCTGCGATACATTCCAAGTGTGATACCCCACTCCACGTACATAATTATATCAGAGCTCATCCACGTACCTTCGAGTATATCAAGCGGTGTTCTAGTACGAAAAGTATAAGGGGGTGCTCTCATTGTGCGGTTTCGCATTAAACAACACTAATACAGACTTGGGATTCCACGTACCTTAAAGTATATTTGGGAGGAAAACTTTAGGCTGCTATCCATCCATATTGAACTGATTTGAGTGCCTTGCAACTTGTGATACACCCAACACATCATTTGGTGAGATCGTTTTCCCATAATTTTTTATTCGCTAGGAAGTATTCTGCAGTTCACAATTACTTGGTAAACCTTTTTCCTAGAATTACCCCTTTTATTTTTTTTATTTGTTTTTGGTCATAAAATAAATCAGTCATTGTGGAAGAAGAACATCCCTTTCCCCATCATTCGCGTAGAATAGCATTGAAACCACCTTTACCACCGGAATCCACTTTTGGTCGGTGAAGGCGACATCGCTCTACCGAAACTAGTACTATCAGTACCTCTGGTGCGACATCATCCTCACATATACCAGAGTCGGCACAAGTTGTTTCTACAAATCCTGGTTCATCTACTGTTGTCGAGATGGAGTCCTCACAACTACTCATGGTCACGATCCATCCAATCAGTGAGACCATACCTCCCGAACCCGATGTTGTTCAACTAGAAGTTGATCCGGAACCTGTCACTTTTTTCCCAGAACATCTGCATCCTGAAGTCGAATGACTAGAAGTTGTTCCTGTATCGGTTGCCCCACAATATATTGTAGCCATTGAGTCTCCCATACTGCGTAGTCAATCTCCTGAAATATACTTTGGGCCTGACAGCGAAATCCTTCCACCTGGTTTAATTTCGATTGAATAAATACCACAAGACGAAACACCTTTAACTCTAACTCATTTTGGGGCGGAGCTTTACCTGTATGAGTATTTTCCTCAATCACTTGCCTCTGCTCTTGTTGATCCTATGTCTATTAGAGTTCCCGTAGATCCAATAGGGTATACATTTGGTCGAAAAAACATGGTTGAGCCAACATATTCGGTTGGACCATCTATTCCAATTGTGACAACAACTTCTCTTGTTACCCCTGTCGATGTTCACAACTTCACCAGAGTCATATCTATATGGTGTCCCTTCCGTCCCACCTGGTTATCGATATTTATCTGGAACCTTCTCTGGTGCACCCTCAAACCCATGGACTTCACCAATGTCATTGTCTGGTATTCTAACTGGTAAATCTATAATGAGTACTGAATAGCTTGATCCTTTATTCACATAATCAGGGAAATATCAAGCTGGTCCATCTGGGTATATTTCATATAGTACAATTTCAACTGGACTCCCTGCATTTGGAGAACAATATTTTCCATATTATTATACTCCTCATGCTAGGGGGCAACCTATGGTCACCAATTTTGATAGTACTCCGTCGTTATTTGACCATGCTAATGTTAGAATGAATGTTTGCCAATGGCAGCCCACTCTGCCTATCCAACAACAAACGGTTGTACACTCGTATCAATTGGTTCAACCTGTTGCACCCACATCAACTCCACTTGTTAATACATTTTTACCCCTATTATAGACTCAAAGTGGTGTACCTCAACCATATTAGGCAGGTCCTTCAACCCAATACCCTCAAGTATTGGGCCCTCAGACTCCAACTCCTTTGGCTAGTTTAAAACAACTACCTATATCCGGAATCATTTATTCACAAGCTGGATTACCATATTATGGTATGTCACAACCGCAACCATGTTATACCTATCATCAATTGAATCCAAGCTATCCTAGTTTGGGTTATAATATTGGTGGACATATCACTTGTCAGCCACAAGCACAAATGCCACAACCTTCATTTCAACAAGTAACATACCCAGGTTTTGGTCAACAAAATCCTTAAGAATTTTCTTATCAAAACAACCCCTATCTAGGTTACCAAAAAAAAATTCCTTATGCTGGTACTCAAAGGCCTGTTTTCCAAGCAATTCCATCATAACCTAGCTATGCTCAACCCGACCTTAATCGACAGTTACCCTTTGTTGCAACTTTAGAGTTACTAGATTTAAACCGACTCACCAATGATCCAATCAACTATGCTCCTTGGTGGCTGGTGATACCTCATAAATTACCCTCAGATATTCCTAAGTTCAATGGAAACCCTGGGGAATACCCGTCAACTCATGTTATGACTTATCATTTGTGGTGTTAGTCTAACTCCCTAAATGATGACTCTGTTCGACTACGTATTTTCCAGTGTACGCTCACTAGTCTGGCTGCAAAATGGTACATTGAGTTACCAACAGCTTATTTTGATAATTTCACTACCCTAGCTACTATTTTTTTGACCCACTTTCAATTACGCATAAAATATGAAACTATAATGAAACTCTTGACTAATTTTAAATAGACTAATGCTACTCACATTTCTGATCATATTCATGAGTGGCGTCATTGTCGTAGAATGGTTAATAAATTTGTTCCTGATCAAATCCTTGCTGAGTGGTTCATTAAGTCCCTGTTACCATCTATAACTGAGGATGCGGCTAAGGGTGGTGTCATCACTGAAGAGCAAGTCATTTCTTGTGCCGTGTATTTAGACTTGATTTATACTCAAACTAGCACGCTCTGCGAGAAAATTCCTAACGCGTCGCGATTTAATTTTACCGTTCCTCCTCCATCTAAGGATTCTCATGCTAGAGACGGTATGATCGGTACTGCAAGCACACATCACTCTACTACATCTGATCCTATGCCTTCTTCTGAAATCCATGCCATGTCATCTGACAAGGGAAAAAGTGACAAGCAACCCGAAAGTAAGAAAAAAGGGAAATCAAAGAAAAAGCAAACTTCTACCCCACAAGAAAGATCATCTGATCAATCGACTGGAAATCGTAAACCTCATTACCCTTGCGTAATCTATAATGAGGAACACTTTTTTCAGGACTGTTCTCACCATGCCGAAATCTCAAAAATGGTTCAGACCTCGCATGCGTCATCTGTGATGACAGATCCATTTCCGAATCCGAACACAAATTTGGTTGCTATGGATCCAGCTTCTAGTTCCCAAGTGCTTATGTTGTCTGTCACGAAGCCATCGACTGATGTTTTAGTGTCAACGAGTAATAAATATTATGGTATTCAGGCTACTGATCAACCTACTACCTCAACCACGAATCCATCTACGGAATCGATACCACCTACTATTATTCCTGAATTGACAATAAAGCCACCAAAGGGAGTCGTTCATAAATCGACATTTAATCCTTTAGCCAGAGCTGCTCAAAATTATAATATAGTTGAAGATTTGACTCAATCCCCTTCAGTGATGTCAGCGCTTGAGGTGCTACAAAATTGTCCCTTCCAGAAGGAGGCTTTGTTGTCAACAATTGGTGGAATTTATCCGACAGATTCCAATCTCATAGTCTTTAATCATATGGGATATATGCAAAAATTACCAATAGAATTGGAATTCTCCATCCAAGTAAATGTTCTCAATCACCTTGTTCATCTTACTATTATTGATGAGGGAGCATATTTTATCACTCCAATAATTCCTAGGGTTGTTATGTTTGTTTAAAGAAATATTAGAGGTAGCTATCAACCTACTTTTGAGATCAGGATCTAGCATTTCTAATGCTCAGTGAGGGCTCTCTATTTATGATTTAAATTTGTTGTTTTAATTGATTTTAGGCTAGTTATGTAAGATTGATCGGTTTTGGTTTTGGTTTGGTTGGTGGAATTATTGATTTATATGGATAGGTGTCTGTCTATTTTCCATTGGGCTATGGAATCAATGTATCAAGAAAACATGACAGAATCAAGTTCTAAAGGAAGTGTTCACAGGGCAAGGTAGTTGAGAAAAATCAGATCTTTTATGTTGAATGGTGAAGTGGTTTTCAATCGGGATCAAAGAGCAGTTAAGGATTCCTTAAACCGGATAATGAGGGAAGGTGAAAGAGGTCAATCACGACTAGAGAGAAATTAAGGATTCTCATATCCAGATATCAGAGGAAAGCATTAAAATGAATAACAGTTCAAAACTGAGTGTACTTAAACAATTTCTACAATTATATTCCTGCTATAACATTTAAATTTGGAAAACATGCAAGTTTATGGAATACTTAAGAAAATAACAATGAACAATTGAAATATACTTCACTGAAGTAGCTCAACACATGAATCTTGTAATGTAATGCCTTTATTACTTGTCCTATTTGTTGACTTTAAAATGGTACAATACACCCTCGGGTATGTATATCAATTACAACTATAGAAATGTTCAAGAATCCACACTCAATACTTCGAATTATGAAGTATTTAGACAAAATGTAATATAAAATATCCTAAAACTGATTTTAGGATTTATTCAAGGGAAATAAAATATCTTCCTGCAAGAAGATAGAGACACCTATGTAACTAAATGCAAGTTGTCCCTATTTATTGGATTTTTTGTTTGCTTTCTTTGATATTTTGTTGCCTTATCTCTCTGACTGTTGCTTTTACGCTGGCTGCATATTTATGCTGGTTATCTTCTGATTTATCTTTTAAATCTGTTTTGATCTCTAAACTCTATCTTTCATATGTATTCATCTTTATCTGGCCGCTCTTTTACTCTTTAACCTTGACTGCTCTGTTCACCTGCTTTACTTTTACCTTTCAGAGTAAATCATATAATATTTCCCAAGCCTCTTCATCTGGTAATTTAATTTTTACCATTCTCCTATAAATCTCATCTATTTCAGTGTACTTGGTAAATTTAGGCTTGTTTATAAAGAGGTGATTTACCTCATGCTAGAGGTTAAAGAGATTTTCAAAAGTCTGATAGAGTAATTTTCCTGTAGGAATTCCTTTCATAGAGGAATTGTTGGACTATTCTTTAGCCACTTCTCTGATATTCTTGTCATAATATTCATGCTTCATTAGTCTGTCATTAATCACCAAAGGATTTGGCAGATCTTTCTGCCTCAAAACATCAAATTTGATCATGAACATGTTTACTGGTAGCTCCATGTTTTGACACTTATCTTCAAGGTGTATCATGAGATTTCTCTTGGAAATTACCTTTTTTACCTCTAAGATTATTTCTGTTCTATCACTTATCCCAATTTCTTCTAATTCTTGCTTGTTCTCATAATTGAGAAACTTAATTATCTCAGTGGCCTCTTCTGGTTTCTTCCCAAGTTCTTCTTTGACTTTCTGAATAGATTCACTTGCTTCTTTTATCAAATATTTCTATTCAAATATAACTTGGATTGAAGGCCAAATATCATTAACAGAGTTAATGATATTGGTCCACATTTGTTGCTTTGCTTGGGCTAGTGGCTCTTTCGGTGTTAATTCTTTTTCTAACTTCTGTACTCTGTCATTCAATCTGTTTTACTTATGTGTTTCAACCTTATGCATGATTTGAGCCAACTTATTTTCATCTTCTATAATTTTTATTTTTTCTTTAAGTCTATTAATATCAGTTGTTTGGATTGGCATGTCTTGCATGGCTTTAATCAATTTACTTTCCTTATCATTGGGATGAGTTGTTTCTATTGCTGGTGTGGTAGCTGGTATTACTGAAACTTTTGTTGTTACTAGAACTGCTATAGTAACTGATACTGCTGTAAGTAATGGAGCTGATGAAGTAGATGGATCTGTTGTTGAAGCTATAGGGATGGCAGTGACATGGATTACTTCCATGCCGACCTTCTTTTCTTGCACCAATTTAGCCATTTCACTCTCCATCTCTTTCAGTTGAGCTGTCAACTAAATGATGAGATTCATCATTTCATCTTTCTAACCTTCATTCTCCAAAACTTCCTTAGTTTGTGGATGTTCAATGGGAGGTAATTTCAATTGTTTCTTCAATGCAAAAATGCTTGCATTCTTCTTTTTGATAATTTCCTCAGCCGCTTTGATGTTATTTGGATCATTTCCAACCTCTATGAACAGTTCTTCAAGTGTTTTAATTCTATTATCCTCGGATTGTGAGGAAACCTTCTCTAGTTTTAACTGTGCTCTGATATTTTCTATAGAATTTTGTAGTTTTTGGACACTCATAGCTTTGTTGGTCATAGTGGAGTAGATAATTTCTCCTGCTTTCTTATGAAACTCAATTTTATTTATGGGATGCACATCTTTAGCCATAGCTTCAAATGTTGTTTTCCTGTAGTCTACTGATGACTTTGGAGCCTACACTGTTGGCTACAAAAAGGTCATTTGCATCTTCCTAGTTTTATAATCAAGGGCTGAAAGAAACCTATTCTGGTCACTAGGAGTCTATTTCCAATATTGGGCATAAGTCACAGCTTTCAATGCCTCATTCCTGAGTTTGATTTCTATGTACTTCTCTATTATGTCTTGTTCTTTATTCACTGGTTTGCATTATGAAGAAACTTCTACACTATGTTGTTTCTAAATGATCTGAGCACTAGAAGTTGATGGCTGGTGTGTTTCTTCTGAAACTATGGGAGGTGCATTATCCCTGAAAATTATATTTGTATCAATGATTTCAACTGTATCAATGACTTCAACTTGTTATACCACTAGATTCAGTTTGGCCTTTTCCCTGTACATTAACTTGAATTTTTTGTCAGTAGTGGTTTCAACAAAATAGGAGCCTTCCTCTCTTGTTCTTTTTGAGTTCCTGTCTTGTGGGGCTGGATTATGCAGGATGGAACTAGTATCAGCATGTTTCTCCACCTCTTGTAAATTATTTTCCAACCACTCTAACAATTTCAAATACTTTTCAATCTCTTGTTTTGACTCATGAACAAAAGGAGTCAATTTGAATTTGATTCTTTGTTTACTGATGACTCCCAAAGGATCATACTGCCATTTGAAACTATTACTGAACTTGAAATCTTGCAAACACTTATCTACTTGTTGACCAACATTCCTATTATTGAAAATGAAAGGACCAAGCTGGTTCTTAATCTTAAACTGAGTTTTCTTCTTTGTTGATAGGAAATTAACTTCATTTGAGTTTAGGATATGTCTGATGTATTCTGATGCAAATAACCTCATTGGGAGGTATTTGGGCAGTTTGTATGGAGTGAGCTAACATCCATACACCCTAATTTCAGTATGGTTTTGGTATAAATACCAGTATCCTATTCTACTTTGTTATGACAATTGTAAGACTTTCTTTATCTCTTCATTAACCCTAGGTTGAATGCTACTGCTTAGCATGTTGAAAACTGTATAAAAAAATGCATCAATGAAGTCCTTGTAGCTGAATTATGTGGAATCCTTTTTTAGTAAGGATGTCTAGAAGACTACAGATTGGGGGTTACCCTTTGTGTCCAGTTTTGGAAGGCTAACTGCAAACCTTTCTGATTGGAAATATAAGAATAAATGAAACAAAACAGAGGAGTATTTAAACAGTCCTTCCTCTGGTTATTAAAATAATTGTTCATGGATGGAATTTGATAGATATTGAGCAAAGTTAAATGTGGAAGCTGGAGGTTGTCCTGGGCAGAATATGGACAAAAAACCTAATATAGAAGCATCTACATATTCATCTGTGAAGTACCCTAAGATGCATGACAACATTGTGACAATCTGTCTGGTTCTCTCTGAAAAAATTGAAGCTGATTATGGAGGGTTACTCTTTGAGGTTTATACTAATGGAGGAAGGAAGGTTTGGAATATTTGAAAGCTTTTGGGAAAATCCAGCTTCAGATATAGTTTAGTGAGGATTTCAATTTATAATGGGGCTTCATCAGGCTTGGGTTGGATTTGCAACATCTGATTTATGGATTCTGCAGTGATTGTGAATAAAATCTCTTTGCTAGGGGTTACTAGGGCTCTTTCATTGAGAAAGTAATTAATTTGACAGAGTCTGATGATTTCTGGAAATTGGAAGGTCTATGGGAAGATATATTTAGGAAAATTTGGGTCCCAAAGGTAGATATCATCAGCCTGGTCTATGGATTTCTCATGGCTCCAGCAGTGGATGTCCAAGAGGTTGAAATCAGTGACCATATCACTAATTTTGAAGTATTTATCAGCAAGGAGGGTATGTTCAACATCAATTACAGGTGGTGGCAGAGGGTTAACAGAGATTATGCTCTGGGAGGCCATTTAACTTGTTCAATTAGAAATTATTACTTTATTTAGCTTAAGTAATGGCTTCTGGCACTTAGGAATACCTGTGAAATGGTGCAATTCGGTCTACAGAAGGGATTCTGGTCGCAACAAAGGTTTTCTTGGTCTTATAAAGCTTTAAATCTGAGTCAGCAACGGTTCTGGTAGCAAAAGGATTGAATTTGAGTCTATACTTGCTTCAAAATAGGTCGGCAAGGCTTCCTTTTCGCAGTTTTTAATAGAAATGGTGAAATCTGTTTTAGGGAGGGCTTTATTGCTTTTAACCGGAGGTGGTTAAACATAGGGTGGGGAGGTTAAATTCAAACAAGGTTGGTTTCGTCGCATAATAGAATATTGGTATGGTAGGTTATCGCATGCTAAAAAGCGGTAAAGTGGTTTCGGGACTGAGGATGCGATAAGACGTGGGTTGTCGTGTGGCAAATGGGAGGGGGTGCGAAACCACCCATTTTGCACTCCCCCAATGGTTTTAAACATCGGGAAGTGGAGAGTGTGAAAGGGCTTATTGTCCATTGGATCTAATCGGATGATTGGGTGAATGGGTAAGTTGGGGGGATTTGATAGGTGGGGTCAGTATTTATATGTGATGGGATTATGTAAAGTGGGACCCGGGTTTCATATATGCGATGGGTCGGGAAATCATATTAAAACAAGGTTTAACATATAGCGGGGGATTAATAAAATATACAAAGTGAGGAGTAATAAGTGCGGGGTTATAGCAAAGTAGGACCGGGATATATATAAACTATAGGTTTAAATTAATATAAAAGGGGTTAATATGATATGGGATCGGGGATCTTAATATAATATGGGGTAAATGAATATGAATGCGGGATGTTAATAAATCATTAGGAATAAGTGTTAAAATGACATCGGGGAGGAGTTTTTGTAGTGGGGCTCAACATTATTTTAACCATTAAAAACTATGCAAAGTGGGTTTTTTGCATGTTTTAATTGGAAAAAGGGAATTAGTAAAGGGGAAGTTATTTTTCAAAGGCGAATGTGTTTTTTAACTGGGGAAAGGAGTTTTAGGAAGGGGAAAAGGATAGTTTACAAGGGAAAATGCCTTCTTAGAGTGTCAATGGGGTTTTAAGCAAGGGGAAGGGGATTTGGGGGATATTAGTGATATGAAATGACCAATTGATGCTTTCCATGACTTGTAAAAGTGTTTTTGCCTACCCTTTATTTACCCTAACATTTTTTATTCATTTATTAGGTGCATTTGAGCTTGCTGACCCTTTATTTTTCTTTTGATAAGCAAACTAACCTACTTCTAACCTTATAACTTCCAATGGCTCAAATTAAATTGATGAGCTCATTTTTATTTCTCTACCTAACTACTAATCTACCAAGATTAAATGGTTTGGCAAGTTATTTATTCAATAACTATTGACATGAAATTTAAATCATGAATGAATCAAGATTAAATTGTTTGATCGTCATGAATTGTGGCATTTTGGACAAGATACACACAATTTTTATTTGCAAAGTAAAGTAAAAGTAGTGGCATTTGAATGTGCAACACTTTCAGGATCTATTTTTATCTCTTTTTGTGGGGGTTCATACTTTATCTTCTTTTTTGATCTTTTCTTTTAGTCCTTTGATTTTTCTTTTAGGACTTACCCTCTTTACATTTATAATATGGGAAAACATTTGTAGAAAGAAAAGTATGTACAATATTACAAGACTAAGCATAGTCAATTCAAAATTATGATCCCTATTATTATAGGACCCTAACAACATCTAAGTGTATTATGTATCTAAACTGCTAGAATTCACTTGGCTCGCCGCACCTATATCAATCGCCTACGACGTTGAAATATTTTGATGGATGTACATATAAGCCTTGCGGTATTATCAATAATCTACATGTTGAACTAGGGGGGGAAATAATGAATGTTGAAGTTGAGGTTGTTGACGGATCCCTTGAATAAAATATTTTACTCGGAAGGCCATGGGTATATGCTATGACTGTGATCATTTATACATATTTTAGAATAATCACCTTTCCACATAAAGGTGTCATCACAGTCATCAATCAGCTATAATTCTTTGCCTCCAGTTCCCAGGTAACTGGAAGTGTACTGTTAGTTCACGAACCCCAACTCGCACTTCAAAACATTGGTGTAGGGCTCTTAAAGGATTCCACTCTCATGGGAACCTTTGTATTACCACAGCCTCTGGCGTCGACAGAAATTGCAACTATAGATACCTATTGCTTGATATCTTCCACTCCATCTGGCTTAAGGAAGATTACAGGTAATTTTGAATTTGTTACGTTGGATGAGTTTTTGTTTCCCATCCTAATTGAGCTGGCATAGCAATCACTCATATGCCTTGGGAGGCGAATCCGAAATCATCGTCGCTGGTCGTTTGGCTTGATCGTTCATTAGATTTTGGCACTCCATCTGATTATTTTTCCTCAAATTTCTTGAAAGATGAGAATATTGTGGAATCCATGATGCTAGAAGGAGAACCATGGGAAGATCATCATCATCACTCCCATCTTCAAGATTGAAAAGAAGATAATCTTAGTGAACTATATCACCCATCAATCAAAACATTCTTTTCGAATCATTTTCCTATTAATGCAATCAATTACGAGCGAAATTTATCAAATATTGAAGAAAACATTTCTATTGATATTTCGACCAAACCCAACATTGTAGAAAACATTCATGTCGGCATGTCTTGTTCTCCATCAGAACTCGAAACAGATTTCTCTCTCTTTCATGAATTTTGTGATGTATTTTCTTGGTCTTACGAGGAAATTCCAGGCATAGGTAATAATATCATTGAAAACACTATTAATTTGTACCCTAATTTCAAGCCGGTACGTCAATGCCTTCGTCCTGTTCATCCGAAGAAGGCCGCTGCCATTAAATAAAAAGTTGAAAAATTTTTGTGTGTTGGTTTCATTTACCCTATTGCACTAACTGAGTGGGTTTCCAACATCATTATTGTTATGAAAAAACAAGGAACCATCAGTGTGTCGATTATTGGAATGTAAATCTTGCTTTTCGAAAAGACAACTATCCTACTCCCTTTATCAACCATATTATTGAATATTGTGTTGGATGTGAAATATTTTCGTTCATGGATGGATTTTCAGGCTACAATCAAATCAATATTTGCCTAGAGGACCAATATAATACAAAATTCATTTGTCCCTGGGGCACATTCACTTATCGAAAACTCCCATTTGGTTTAAAGAACAATGGGGAAAGTTTTTAGAGAGAAATGGATTATGCTTTCAATGACATCAAGCACATTGTTCAACCCTATCTAAACGATTTACCCACGCATTCACGAAATTGCACTAATCACCCTATGCATTTGAGAGCTATATTTTTATGCTATTGATACTACAAAATATGCCTCAATTCGCATAAATGTGTGTTTTGTGTTGGTTCTGGTCCTTTGCTAGGATTCGGTGTCTCAAAAGAAGGAATTCAAATAGACCCATTGAAGGTCCAGGCCATACTTGATTTTCCTGCGCCATCAAATTTGATTCAGTTATAGAAACTTCAAGGAAAGGCTAACTTTCTAAGGAGGTTCATACCCAACTACACCAAAATAGATAAAGGATTTACCCAGCTCTTGAAAAAGGGGATTCCCTTCCATTGGGACCAAGTTGCACAAGCTTCTTTTGATGCTGTAAAGTATACAATTTTCCAGGCGTCATTAATGTATCCCCCCAATTATCAGAGTGATTATTTCTTATATATCACCGCGACTGATACGAAAATTTTTATGGATTGGTCCAAGTAGAAAATGGGATAGAACATGCGATCTATTATTTGAGTCATAATCTCAATGATACAGAAGTGAAGTATTCGTACATAGAAAATCTTGCCTTGGCGGCTGTTCAAACTATCCGAATATTTTTCCACTATATCATGTTCCGGAAGACCATTGTCATTTCAAATTGAAACCCCATGACTTACATCTTATCATGTCAATTGCTGGGGGGAAACTGTTCAAAATGGATTGCCATTTTTCAGGAATTTGATTTGGAATTCATCAAATCAAAGTCAAAGAAGTCTTTAGTTTTTGATGAGCTTATTTGTGACCTTCCCTATGATAGTACTGCTACTACATCGAAACCATCTATTCCTGATGAGTCTCTGTTTTTGATCGGATCATCTGATCCTTGGTATGGGGATTTATCATTTATCTCCAGACCCAGACGTTTCTACCTGATACCTCTCACTCTGACTAGCGACATATTCGATACCAAGTCAAAGATTATTTGATTGTTGATGATACACTTTATTGTCATGGTGTTGATACAATTTTAAGAAGGTGCCTCACTCATGAGGAGGCTGAAAAGGTTTTAAATGATTTTCATGCTGGGGCTTGTGGTGGACATTTTTCTGGATATGCTACCGCGCAGAAGATACTCCACGTTCGTTACTTTTGGCCTACCATATTTTGCAACTGCATCCTCGCGGTCAGAAGTTGTCATGCGTGCCGGATATTTGATCATAAAATCTGCAAACCGCCCGCACCAATGCATCTCATTGTCTTTGTGGGACCATTTTCAAAATGGGGCATTGACTTAATGATCTGTAACCCTCGTTCATCCGGGGGGCATGGTTATATTATTGTCCCAGTAGACTACTTTACCAAGTGGGTCGAAGCGATGCCTACATTCAACAACACAAGACAAACAACTGCATTGTTTTTCTTTAATCGTGTCATTTCACAGTTTGGGTCCCATAGGCTATAGTCACAGATCATAGTTCACATTTTCGCAATCATATGATGAATGAATTGACTGCCAAATTAGGACTGACACATGATTGTTCTACTCCTTATTATCCACAATCAAATGGACAAGTTGAGGCTATTAACAAGATTCTTAAAAAAATGCTTCAACAAATGATAGGAGTTCGTAAATGAAACTGGAATTTTATCTTGTACTCGGCTTTGTAGGCGTACCGAACCTCGGTGAGAAACTCAACCGTATTTACCCCCTTTCAATTGGCATATAGTTTGGAAGCTATCTTGCCAATCCAATGTGAAATACCGTCGTTAAAACTTGCAATCAACTTGTTACACGACACCTTTGCTGAAGAAGCGTGTCTTTTTAACCTCGTCCATCTTGATGAAATGCATCGTGAAGCCCAATTGGCCAACAAAGCGCATAAGAGATGTATAAAGGCACAATACAAAAAGAATTTCCAACCTCGCATTTTCTCAGAGGGTGACCTGGTCCTTCTTTATGATCAGGAAGCTGATGTAATAGGTACAAGAAAATTTGAGCCATTATGGCATGGACCCTATATTGTCAAAAGAGTTGTTACTAAGGGTGCCTAAGAGTTGGTAGATTATGATGGAATTTCGTTGGCGGAACCCCGAAATGGGTTGTATTTGAAACATTACTATGCTTAATCATGAGCATTGTATTATATTATATATATGTTGTTGATTTGGATTTACTGAATTAGTTTGTTTTCTAGAGTTTTCTTGAAGTTAGTAATTTTCTTTACATTTCATCGCAGATGTTTTAATCTTTGGAACCATTTGTTGGGTATGCTGATGATGCTAGTCGTATTACGTAGAATCTATCTCTGCATCGTGGGCCATTTTTGCTCCGAACAACGAGTTAGTGAGTTTTCAAGGGAATTGTATCGGTCGATATACAAACAATATCGCTGAGTATAGCACGTTGATTGAACTTCTCTCTGATTCCATTTCATTTGGTATTAACCGCATCATCATAAGGTTAGACTCACAACTTGTGGTACTGAAACTTACTAGTGTTTATATTGTTAGAAATCCAACACTTCATCGTATGTACCTAAGAGTTCGAATTTTGGAAAGACATTTTGATTTCATTCAATATCAACATATTTCCAAAAACTTGAACACATTAATTGATTCTTTAGCAAATTATGTTATAAAAAGACCTTTGCAACACATGTAAAGATACATTCACATAATTGAATAGAATTGTGCAATAAACATGGGAAAACACTGAAATCAAATAGTTAGATAGTTATAGGTTTTTACAAAATTTGTGCCCAAGACACATTTATCATTTGACCTTAAAATGTATGCAACATGTCAAAATTAAACTAGTGGTGCTCATGATAACATGCTATTGATCTAGCTATCCTATGAAGTGACTGCATCCGGCAGTTAGGAACGCCAATAGTGTGGCGCTGCAATCACATGGGTAACTCTTCGATCTGGCAATCTGGAATCCCGAATTTCAACCCTTGTATGTGCTGTTGAAGCTCAGCAAGAGCCTCAGCCATATCTAAATCCTGAAGGATTGCTCTCCCGACAACCCTCTCTGCTGGCTCATCTGCTCCATGCTCTAGCTCTCCCACTGGTTGAACTCGACCCACATCTGCATTACATAAAAAATTTAGTTTAGTCTTGGGAAAAAATTAAAGAACAAACACATGTATAAACCTAAGAAAAATAAAAAAACATGGTCAAAACATTCTTACCAATTGCACCCCACTGAGCACCTTCTGGTAAAGCTAAGTTTGGATCTCCTCGGAAATCGACGCCTGCATATGCATATTCATCGATGGCATTAATTTTTCGCCTGAACTAGGCGAAGAATGTAGTAGAGAACTGTAGGTTTTAACCCTGTACAGAAATTATCTACTAACGAATCTTAAAACAGAAAATAAAAAATAGCAAAAGCATAAAATTTAAAACAGATAAACATAGAGATATTCCCCTGGATCCCAAAGCGGGACGACCACCATGATTTTTCATTATTTACAACACATATATATACATATTGAAGCATACATAAACCCCAATCCATTAACCCTGCATTAGAACATAATTGTAGTTCCCTTAGCCGGATCTACAAAATACCAGGGGCTGAAAACCATTGTACCCCAAAACCATGTGCAAACCCATGCACAAAACCATGGGCGGATCCACCCACCAGAAAATAAGGACCAAATTTTTTTTTCGAGGCGTTGCCTCAGACCCCAATAGGGGGGGCTACTGCCCCCCCCTGTGACCCCACCAACGTTGCGCCCAACGCAACATACAAGGGGGGCTATCACCCCCCTGTTACCCCCCCGCACGTGATTAGTCATGGAAATAATATAACACATACCCAACATTCTCCCACTTTTTGTTTTATTTCCATAGGGGGCCACAGGAGAGCTTAGTCATTAGCCCACTTCTGCAACACCCATTATTTCTCTACACCAAGAGAACTTCTAAGTGCTTACAGACTTCATCAATGCATCTACAACATGTTTCAAAGTGTCCACCTTTACCAGCAAAACCCTTTTAGCCTCAACCATATCTCTCACAAAGTGATATTAAACATCAATGTGCTTTTTCTTTGAATTATAAGCAGGGTTCTTAGCCAAGAAAATTGCACTTTGGCTATCACAATCTATCCTTATAGCTTGCTGCACCAACCCCATATTTGAACACAATCTCTGCAACCAAACTGCTTCCTTGCTTGCATGAGTGGTTGCTATGTATTCAGCCTTTATAGTTGAAAGAGCCACTACAGACTGTCTTTTACTCATCCAACTGACTGCACCTCCAAATAGGCTAAACACATACCCACTTGTAGATCTTATTTGGTCCAAATCTCCAGCCTAGTCTACATCAACAAAACCATGAATGTCCAACACTCTTTCCAATCCCAGTCTTCCTTGGTAGCACAAGCCATAATCATTAGTGCCACGTAAATATCTGAAAACCCGCTTCACTGCTGTCCAATGCTCCTTCTCTGGGTTTGACATAAACCTGCTCAATACTCCCACTGCATGTGCAATGTCTGGTCTAGTACAGACCATCGCATACATCAGGCTACCCACTGCACTTACATATGGAACACGGGACATATCCTCCTCTTGTTCTTGTGTCTTGGGACATTGTTCAGTAGACAGCTTTGTACCTACAGGGATCAGAACATTCATCGGTTTACTATCCTGCATATTGAACCTCTGCAATATAGTCTCGACACACTTCCTCTGGTTTAACCGGAGCTTCCTCTTTGCCCGATCTCTCTTGATTTCCATGCCAAAAATATAGTTTGCAGCACCAAGATCCTTCATGTCGAATTTGGAGAATAGTTGGGTCTTCAAATCTTGGATAATTTCTTTGTCATTTCCAATCCAAAAAATATCATCCACATACAAGACCAAATAAATAACACGATCACCAATTAATTTAAAATAAACACAGTGATCCTCCTTGCTTCTGGTGAAGCCAAGTTCCCGTATGTAGGTATCAAATTTATGATACCACATCCTTGGTGACTGTTTTAACCCATACAGAGACTTATTTAACCTGCATAATAGTTATTTCTTCCCCTTCACCATAAAGCCTTCAAGTTGTTCCATGTAGATCTCCTCTTCCAGATCCCCGTGAAGAAATGTTGTCTTCACATCCATTTGTTCTACCTCAAAATCAAATGCGGCAACAACAAATAAAAGTAATCTAATAGAAGTAACTTTGGCAACAGGAGAAAAAATATCACCAAAATCAATTCTCGACACCTCGGAATAACCTTTTGCTACGAATCGAGCTTTGTATTTCTCCACCATGCCTTCTACATTCATCTTCTTCTTAAACACCCATTTTCTCCTGATGGGCTTCCTTCCAGTCGACAACTCCACTAGATCCCATGCCTCATTTTTATGCAAGGATGCCATTTCATCAACCATGGCCTCCTTCCAGAGTTTTCCATCCTCTGAATCTACTACCTCCCTGACAGTTCTAGGATCATCATCAGTTATAGTTAAAGCAAAATTTGAAAAGAAAGCAAATGGACTATACCTTTCCGGTTATCTTCTTTCCCAAGCTGATCTTGTCACAACTGGAGTTTGTGGCTCTTCCTCTTCTGAGTCTTCTTCTGTTGTAGAGTCTGATTCATCCTCCTTTAGCTCAAACTCTATCTTCTTAGGTTTCTTTGGTACGACTTCATGTTTAACAACATATTTCACCTATGTAAACACCACATCTCGACTGTACACAACCTTCCTTGCTTTTGGGTTCCAAAGCTTGTAACCCTTTAAACCATCCTTATACCCAATAAAGATGCACCTTTCAAATTAATTATCCAACTTGGTCCTTTTCTCTTTTGGAACATGTACATATGCATCACATCCAAATACCCTCAGATGTGAAAGAGAGGGTTTCTTACTAGTCCATACCTCATGTGGAGTCTTATCCTCCAACGCTAATGAAGATGATATATTAACCAAGTAACATGTAGTCTCCACTGCATCTACCCAGAATTCTTGTCCTAACCCGGTACCACTGAGCATGCTTCTTGCCTTTTCCATCAGTGTTTTGTTCATTCTTTCTGCAACTCCATTTTGCTGAGGTGTGTATGGAGTAGTCTTCTGACGTGCTATACCACACTTCTTACAGAACTCTTCAAATTCCTTCTTGCAGAACTCCCCACCATTATCTGTCCTCGACACCTTTACCTTCTTCTCTGTCTAGTTTTCCACCAGAGCCTTAAATTATTTAAATCTGTCAAAGACTTCAAATTTCTTCCTCAAGAAATATATCCATGTATTCCTTGAGAAGTCATCTATGAATGAAACATAGTACACAGACTTACCCAGTGATGGAACCGACACAAGTCCAAACACATCACTGTGCACAAGATCTAATATCTTGTTTTCCCTCTTAGCACCAGAAGGAAAGCTCACCTGATTCTGCTTCCCATATACAAAGTGTTCACAGAAATTGAAACACTGTATCCATGCAGTATCCGAAGGCCCTTATCTCCAATATGTCTAAGCCTTTGATGCCATAGCATGGTCTTTTCTCCAGAGACCGCTAGGCTTTTCGCTCCACTTTCGAGAACCAAAAAACTATTGCACCCAACAATAACAGTACTGCCCTGAAGCTTGTATAGAGTTCCAATCCGAACTCCCTGTATTAATACCAGTGCTCCACGAACCATCTTACAGGTATTTTTCTCGAACACTGTTTTTACACCTGCATCATCCATCTTGCTTACAGAAATCAGATTTCTAGCCAATGCAAGAATGTGCAGAACACTAGGAAGTGTTCTAATCCTTCCACCTTGGAGCTTCATCTTGACTTTTCCACGTCCGATGATTCTAGCCTTCCTATCATCACTTAAGAAGACATCACCGCCATCATATTTCTCGTACTCGTAGAAACACTCCCTATGGGGAGTGAAGTGAAAGGATGCATCCGAGTCAATCAACCATGACTCATGATCTACATGTTTATTTGAAGAAGAAGCCAAATACACATCCCCACCTTCATCTGAGGTAGTTTTTGCCTATGCAGAAGGAGCATCATCAGATCCCTTTCCTTTCTCAGGAGCTTTAGATCTACAGTCCTTTTTGTTTTTCCCTTCCTTTCCGCATTTCCAGCACACCTTTACAAAATTTCCAGGAGATTTAGATCTCCCACTCAAAACCTTATTCTTGTTTCTGTTCTGGGACCTACCTTGTACATATAAGGCATCTCCATTCTGACCCTTCATATTTCTTCGTCTCATTTCCTCCAACAATAAGGCTGAGACAATGTCATCAAAATTCAAGGTAGTTGTATTTCTACCTATTGCAATAACCAGACTGTCCCACGAGTCTGGTAGAGAACACAACAAACTGATGCACTTATCTTCATCTCAGATTTTAATATCAACAGCTGACAACTGACTTACCACAGTGTTGAAGGCGTTCAAATGCTCTGTCACCGAGTCTCCATCCTTCATCCTCAGGTTATACAACTTTTTCTGCAGGAACAATTTATTCAATAGAATTAGATTGGTAAAAAGTCCCTAGATTGTCCCACAAGGTCTTCGTCGTAGCTTCCCTAGATACATTCAACAATACTGAATCTGAGACACACAATCGTATTGTGCTCTTTGCCTTCCAATCCAGCTTCTTCCAGTCTTCATTTGACATTGTCGTTGGTTTAGTACCTGGATCTACCGCGATCCACTGATCTTTATCCACCAGCAGATCCTCCATCTTGAGCTTCCACAACTCAAAAATCTGACCATTAAATTTATGGATCTCTATCTTCCTGCCGCTCACCATCTTCTTTCACCACAAGAATCGATCCCGAAGATCTCCCACTGAACAGGGTCTAGCATAGGCCCGAACAAAAAACCCTCAGCAGAAAAGGCGTCTCCTTGAAGCTGAAACAACTATGATACCAAATGTAGGTTTTAACCTTTTACAAAAGTTATCTACTAACGAATCTTAAAACAAAAAATAAACAATAGCGAGAGCACAAAACATAAAACAGATAAACACAGAGATATTCCCCTGGATCCCAAATCGAGACGACCAACTTGATTTTTCATTATATTCCTTTTAGTGTTACAACACATATATATACATGCCGAAGCATACATAAACCCCAATCCATTAACCCTGGATTAGAACATAACCGTAGTTCCCTTGACCGAATCTACAAAATACCAGGGGCCAAAAACCATCATACCCCAAAACCATGAGGCAGATCCGCACATCGAAAAATAAGGACCAAATTTTTTTCCAGGGCACTGCCCCAGACCCTAATAGCGGGGGCCTACCGCCCCCCTGTGACCCCCCCGACATTGTGCCCAACGCAACGTACAGGGGGGGCTATCGCCCCCCTGCGCATGATTAGTCGTGGAAAGAATATAACACATACCCAACACGAACACAATGGACAATTGATCAGCATGTCTAGCCATAAGTTCTACCCATCCCTGCATCCTTGGATATCTAGGGTTAGATATACCCAATGTCACATGCTAAGGTTGCATCAGTGGAATCTGCTCTAAGGAAAAAAAAATGAGGATCAAACCATAGTTGAAAATTTTCTTTCTTCCTCCCTTTTCCTTGCTCAGTTTTTCTTTCATTAGAGAAAGTAAGACTTCAGCCCAGTTTAAAACTGTTGGTTCCATGCACTCTAGTGCATACTGCATATAAGATCTGTTCGCTACATGGAGTGTAGTGGTACCAAAAATCTTTGCAATTGTGAATAAGATGGTTCTCAATGGAAAATCATGAACATCCCGGATTTTTATTTTCCCATCCTTGCTAGGCTCTAACCCTGGATTGCAATATTGCAATATATAGTCTCTCACCGTCTCTCGTTCGAGAGCAGACCCTAAGAGAGAAATGGGTAGGCCTCTCCTCGACAAAGCCTGTCAGAAAATAGATATCCTCCACTAAAATTTGGACCACTTTGTTCCCAATATGAAATGCCTCAATCGCCGGATCCCATGGACGAACAAGGAACTCCAATAGTTCCATCTGTTGCCTCATACCCGATAGACGGAAGTACTTTAACAACCCTAAGTCTTTGAGGCATCTTACAGTAACCAAATCATTTAGGGAAATCATGTTTTGTTTTTCATGCTCTCTTTCCCTCCAAGTAATTGTCATTTTGGTCCGTTGAATCCCTGAAATACAACCATAAGACTCATTAGGACCCTTTTCATGCAAAACACTAGGAAACATTTCGGCACAATGCAAGAATAAAAAATGTGAATTGCGCCCAATGCAGCCTTAGACAAGAGACAGTGCATTGCATATGCACCTAGCCTTCATTTTAGGTACATTCGAAAGCAGGTTTCAACATCCAAGGGTGTGTTTCCCTCTTTTGAAAATAGATTTACACTAAGGGGCCCAAATCCATAAAAAATTGCAATTAAATGAAACAAAAAGACTATTGAAGGAAAGAGGAGGTTTATGGCACCAACCTAGATCAAACGGTGAGGAAAACCGTCCACAGAATGAATCGCAATCAACAATTGAAGTTCAAGGGAAAAAATAGGTTCAAAGCTCCAAAATGAAAATGGTAACTTTCAAATGGTAAAAATGAATAGTAAAAAATCTTTTAATTAGTCATTTGATTATTTTCAAATCATATTTATTGTTGTTACTATGGCTTTATTCATTTTTTCTCATGAAACAGGTATTTTTAATCCATTTTATGTTGTTTTGAACAGTTGTTTTAAACATAAAGCATACTTTTATCCTTATTTTTCGATCTTTGATAAAAACGAAAAAGGACTTGAAGCACACTTTTATCTCTTTTTCGAGCTTCGATAATAGCGAAAAATGAACCCTTGGAGTCTTCTTTTAGCTCTTTTCAAACTCCGATAATGTGAAAATATTGTCGAGCACTTGTCTTTTCAAGCTTGTAAAATTAAATGAATTGAAATCTACTCAGTATAAGTTTAACCCTTTTCTAGATTGAGATAGATTATTTATGAAAAAGGAAAACATTAGTCGAACATGGCTAGGAGGTTCTCTCAGATATCACTTTACAGTTTTTCGAATCTGAGCGACAACTTTACGAAAAAGTACTTATGGAGTTTTCTTTTGCCCTCTTTTTCAAACTCTCTAAATATGAAAAAGGATCAGGCTTTCACTGTCGTTAGGCTGGTTGAAACATAAAATAGCGATGAGCTTGTTTATCATGGCAATAATCGAGTTTCATTTATTGCTAAACTCATTAAAATATTAAATAGTGATGCATATTCGCCTGAAGGGTTGAATTATAGATCAAGCATATGTTGTTATCCTCCTCGATCTTGTTAAAAAATAAAGAGGTACTCGTCGACAAATGACCCGGGAAAATTTGGGAAAGTGAATAGAACTTTTACGGTATCAAGTCGCTCTTGAACATGAAACTTCACTCCATCATCGTGAATATTTGATTTGGGTAATCTTCTTGATGGTTCATTCATACCTATGGTTCATTAGACCTTCACTTCAGTTTTGGGTCAATGCTGCCAACTCATCTCCATGTCGTTGATATGTTCAAGAGAAGTCATCCAGTGAATACTCCTCCTTCTGCAATACTCATAAACCTTCATTTTCATGACAATCATCCCTGAAAATTTCTATATCAAGTCACATTTTTTCTCTAAAATCAGTAACTCCCGTTTCACGATAGAGTGGCTTCTCGTCAACATCAAATCATCATCCAGGAAGTTTACTTAGAAACATCATTTTCCAGTACCATGAGGCTTGTTACAACATCAACAAGATCCTCGCTTCCATACCTTTGACCGAAAGATTTTGTTTGGCGTTCAACATCAAATCATATATTCATGCCTTACGAAATGTACTGCAGTACCTTGAGAGCCATTAAAATCAATGGTGGTTCTCTCGCGCTTGTTAACAGCTCACATCATTGGCTGGTAATCAAATGATGTCTTACCATGTTCGACTACAAATCATATATTCGCATGGATAGACTTGTACTTGAACGATCGAGTGAATGAGATAAGAAGACCCCGGATCTCGTTTCAGCCATCCGGGCTACAATTTCAGGATTGTTGTACACATCACATGTACGGTGACCTTACATACATATCGTCATCCGGACATGGGCCTATGGCATGTCTATATTTGGCAACATTCCAATGTAGACGAATTTCTTCACTATGTACATGTTATTAGATAGTTTATGTGCTAAGCATGGGAATGCCTCCCTCAGAAATTTGTGATCAAGATTAAAATTTCATGATGTAATATATTGTAAGATTGATGCAGGTTGCCACTCTAATTCAGTTCCAACCCATCACATCGTAAAGAATCTCATTCAAAATATTGTTATTTTTTTGACTTCATGCTTCAGGGGACAGCTGTTATAGGTCAATTTCGACATCATCCCCAGGACCACTGAAATAGGGTCTATCATCCCCTTACATTTCAGTTTCTATGTGCCCTAAGAGAATAACAAATCATTCATGGCTTATATTATAAGATATACAAGGTTTGAAGTATATGTTATATCACTCATGAGCTCACCAACGCTGCCTCTCAAGGGACTAACTGCGTTGCATATGCAGCCACCTCCATTCAAGGGTGCACTACAGTGCACTTCTCGACATTCAAGGGTGCGTTGGTCAAATGGGAGAAAAATTCTCATTGTTCTGGAATCTCCACATGGCCAGTGCCTTATAGAAGATTCCAGATGTGTCAAACTTTGAATCCAAGTGTCCATCTAACACCTCTGAGCTTGGGAACATGTCTTGCCTATTATTAGAAAGTCATTCATTAAGAAACTACCTTCAGTTGCCCTATAAATTGAGCACAGATCCTAGTGCTAGGGAAGGAAGAATTTTGGTAAAGAAATGTTTTTTGATTCTCAATTGAGAGAGTGAAAGCACTGATATGTTGTTGGTGAGATTTTGAATGTGATGAGGTTGGGATGAAGCTAGAGTTGGTGACATCAAATCAATCATTGGTTGTAACCTCCCCCTTCTACTCTTTAATAAATATTGTTGTTCATTTTCCCATATATGTATCTATTTATGTTTCTATTTCTCATGCAATGGACTCTTGAATGATATATATGTTTCATGTTTAATCGATTTAAGTGATTAAGATAAGTAGGCATTTGTATATCGAAATATGTTTGTTGTTCTCTTTTTATACTTGCAGGAATCAATCTGGCTATCTAATTTGGATTGGAGGCTACAAAAAAAACGACATAAGGAGAATAGGAAGTGCTCGGATCACAAGTATGTTCTTCTATCATTCTATGTGTCTATTTACTCTTAGATAAAGTGATATCAAAGTCTTTAATCTGTTGTTCTAAGTGCCTAGCACCACACTTAAGGAATTTTATTTATATGTAGATCATAATTTTTCATTTCAATCCCATAAAAACTCAGTTGGTAGTTCCCAATCATGTCCACTAAAAATTGGAAGAGAAAATTTCCATTCACTTATATCTGGAAAAGGATTAGGAAAACCATATATCCTTGAAAAATTGCAGAAAGCATATCTTTTAGCGAGGATCACTCCCATCAGAGTGCTGGATCTGAAAATAGTGGAGTCGCCTTTGGATTCTTTGTCATGGATTCGCCAGGTGAAAGATCACAATCTTCTTCAAGTCACTAATCCTTGTTCACCATAAAAAATTGATCATCAACAATTTAAAACAAGAGACTCGGGAGAATACATTGTTTGAAGGCCTTCGTCTCCCATAGATGCACCAAAAGATGTTAGCACTGGAATCAACACTTGGATTGTGATAAGTGCCTGACCAAAAACATCTTAAGCTCAAGGGATATTCTATGATTTGGATTATATAATTGGTAGGTGGTTTAAGCTCTCAATCACTGAAAATGGTTTCAGACAAATTCATTGTCACACCAATGAGAGTATTTAGACTTGATATGGTAGCAAAAGATAAGTTTAGCATGTGGCGGGAAGAAAGTGTGAAATAGTGGAAGGGACAGTGGGTCTACAAGGCAGAAATCCACTGCTTTGATGAAAAAAAACACAATAACCAGTTTACAATGTATCAATAAGAGAAATCTATCATAAGACTTATAATAATCTCACTGAATATCATTAAAATTCATTGTCATAAGGAACGCTCTTAAACTGGTTACTATGCACATCTCACAAAGAAAGCTTAATAAGTAAGACTGATAAAAGTTTATAAGGCACATAAACTCATCAAGAGGCTTATAAAAACATATAACATGATTTGAAACTACAAACTGGAACTGAAGAGATTTAGGTATGGAAACACTTGAGAAGGATTGACAATACACATATCAAGATAGCAATAAGTCCTCAAGAGTGTTCTTCAATATCATTATCTGAAAGGAGTACATTGATCATATGAGTATAAGGTTCAAAAACCATGAACCCTTTCTCCATTGACTTTCATCATATATATACAAAGATATTATGCTGATATTTCCACAAAAAGTGTGAATCTATTCTAAACGAGTTATTAAATTCCTATACATAAGGCGAAGGTTATCCTTAACCATAAAGTAAGGTAGTGCAACATAATAAAAATAAACAACATTATGGCATGTAGCTCAAAGTGGCTGGAGTGATGTGGCAAGATGCTAGTGGACTGATCCTCTTTTCTGGTACAACCACTTCCTCAAAAAGTGCAACCGACAGCTGAAGATGACATCTGACTGTTTCTCCAAAAAGTGCAAAACAAAATTATAAAATTTAGGAGGGAGCTTGATCAATTGACACCTAGAAACAAATTCTTCTATTTATAATGCATGCATGTAATTAACCCTCAGCATCATCCTTTGAGATTTGAACAAAAAATACCTCCACTTCCTTTATACAAAAAATTAGGAAATAATAGCTGCCTTCTGGGTTTGCTGATAAAACCAGATTTTCTTAGTGATTCTTTTAGCTTTTCCTTTTCCTACATATTTATGTTTTTGAGTTATAGTCTTCTTGGCTTCATTTCTTGGGCTTTTATCAACATTTATATTAGGTGATGAATTAGCTTTCCATGACTTGCAGATATAGCCATAATATACAGCTTGCCAACTAGAGACAGAAACCCTACATGCAGCCCTCCTTTCTTGCTTGAGATGACAAGTTGTTTTCTGGAAAATGTAACACTATTATCTATAACTTTATTGGAGAACTCGGACATGAAAAAAATGAACCTAATACTCTGGAGTTCGCGCCTTTAATCACGGTATGGTCTAACTGGCGGGATTTGAAATGATTCAAATCTGAGTGCCAAGTCACCCCATACAATACATCACTCCCTCGCATCATCAAAATATTGATACCTTGTACCTTATTTTCTGCTTCAGCCATAATGAATAGCTATAGGTTAGCTCCACTGACAATATAATCACTCCTTTATAATATTACTTATAATTTAGAGATAATTACCCTTTTAAAAAGAATAATATCTCATAACATAGAATATTTTCAATTAATTTCAAAGGAGAATGTGCTTTTCTCTGAAAAATTTTCCTTGCACAAATTTTCCAGGTAATAACTACTTACTAGGTTTGCTTGTAAAACTAGATTTTCTGTAAAAAATATCTGCCTTACTTGGGTTTTTTACTCCTTTTAATAAATCCTCCAATCGACGCCTTTCATCAAGGTAATAACTCTTGTTTAAGTAGATCTTCAACATTCAAAGTGCAGTATCATTTCACCTGATAAATGCCTCTTTTCAATTAATTTCAGCTCCTTGCAGCCCCTTATGTGGTTTTGGAGAAATAGCTACTCTTTTCTCTGTGTCACCAATGAAAACATGCTCCTGAAGAAATAGCTTCCCTTTTCTCTGTGTCACCAATGTAACCTTTAATTCAGAGAAATAGCTATTAACCCGGAAAGAGCAATTATTATTTTATTACTAAAATGACCAATAACTTTTGACACTAATCTAAGTTAAAACAATAGTTTTAACTTATTTTATGAACCTAAGACATAATACCACCTATAAAAATTAAAAATATTTTTGGTTTTGAGACTTTTTTTGGCTTTTATTGAAGATTACTAGGACTTTGACATAGGCTGGGGAACAATAAAAATTCGAAAACAATGATAAAATGGCGGTTAGACTATTAACATTTATAGTGCTAACATGCTGGATGTAGGTGTATGTATTGTATTGTGTTGTACAATGGGTGTAGATATATGTGTTGTATGTCAGGTGTAGGTGTATGTATTGTGTTTTGTTGTACACTGGGTGTAGATGTATGTGTTGTACGTCAGGTGTAGGTGCATGTATTGTGTGGTGTTCTATCTTGTGTGTGGTTGCATGCGTGTGATGTACACTATGTGTATGTGTATGTGGTTGAAGAGAAATGCATTGGGTGCTTTTCGGGTGTGGAAACTAATCTGATGTGTGTATGAAAAGGAAAAAGGATAAAGGGAGAAGAAAAGAACTTATTAAAGGGTAAGTATCAATATCTTATTTCAATTTTCATTATGCATGTGATCTATGATTCTCGTTTATGATGGTTACATGTGATCTATTATTTTGATTATGATGGTTTCATTTTGAGCTGACTCGATGTGATATTTTTATCCATAATGATTTGATCAAACAAATAGTTTGACTTGTTGTGACAGAAAGTGAAAAAAATTGCAAGTTTACCTTATTGGCGAGCTATTAGTGAGTTATGGTTTGAATTTATTTCTATTTATTTTTAATCTAATGGAAATTATGTGTTTGGTACATGAAAGCATGATTGAAATTCCCACTTGGGGGTAGTTGAGACTGATTGCAAGAATTAGCAACATCGGAAAAGGAGTTGAAACAGACAACAATATGCTAGTAAAGCACCTCAAGAGCAGGGCCATTGTGGGAAACTAGTACCCAATAGTGTCCATTGATTTCCATAAGCATGATATGATTGATATGATGGTTTTGAGGTAGGTATATTCCTTGGTTTTCTTGACTTCTAATGCGAGGAAGGCTTACCAAGGGATGGATCACCCGGGATAGGGAATGCCAGCGAACTTGGAAGGTGAGTGACTGCACGGAAGGGGATGAACTAATTACCTAATGGACTGTGTAACAAATAAGAGAAGGTCGGGAATAGATTTTTTTTTTGTCATTATTATTTCCAGATGGAATCATAAGCACATTGGGGTTGTGCCCTCGAACAATGAGTCGGTAAATGTTCACTAAGAGGACAAGTAGCACGGGATTGTAGAGCTGGACATTGGATGTAGCTTTGAATTTGGAAATGCATTTTTGACTTCCTGTGAAGGAAGTGAATCCTGGTATTACTTTGGAGGGTGGAGATGTGAGTCTCTGAATTCCCTTGTATCCTTTTATTTGTTGGTTGAGAAAATGTGCATATATGTGTATGTGTATATTATTGTAAATACTGTATCGAGTTGGATATATAAAACTCCATAAAAAGTATGGTTATTTTTGGTTGAAGCAAATGTGCATAAGTATATGTGGTTTTTATTGTAAATACAATAATGAGTTGTGTTATAAAGCTCCACTAAGTGGTATGTTGGCATGTTTTTAAAAGTGATCATTGTAAATATTGCAACGAGCTATGTTATAAAGCTCCATGGGAAGTATGTTTTGGTTTTCAATGGTTTTTTGGGTGTAGGTGTCATTGAACACCGAGGACGGTGTTCCCCCAATGGGGAGGGTTCTGTAACAACCCTAGTTAAAAATCCATGTAATAAAGTTAATGAAGGAAAAATAAGACCAAGGTCGTGGGACACGCATTCCAAGTTGAATGGTGGGAAAAACATCCTAGTTTGGGTATTCATGGGGTTTATTATGGCTAAAGGAAATTGGTAAAGGCAAAGACAAAGGAATTTTAAAAGGAAAGGGGCATTACTAGGCATTTATTTATGAAAATAAAGAAAATTAGGAGATAAGGAAGGTGAAAGGTCACGGGTTGCATGTGAGGAGGAATATTATTAAACCAACTTCAAAAATAGAAGAAAAAAGAGATCAACGCCTTATAAATCAACCACTTCAAGGGGGAAATCTCCTTTACATTACATAAATGAAAAATTATTGGATGATTCAAATGAAAAAACCTCCTTTGTATATATAGGCGTCCATTGGGCCACAAGATAATCCTAGTCGACCTAACAATAATAATGTAAGGGCACAACAATAACAATAGTGGGGTTTTATGGGTCACAATAATAACAATATGGGGGCTACATGGGTACAACAATAACAATAAGGGGGCTACACTAACAACAATAAGGGACTACACTAGAAATATAGGGACCTAACATGCCCCTCTCCTTCAAACAAGTGTTGTCCTCAATGCTTGATTATTTCTTGATGCTTTTGTATAAAATTATCATCCTCCCATGTGGAATGTTCAACGAGTAAATTCTTCCACTTTTTGAGATACTCTGAAATTGACGATTTGGTAGTTGTCGAGTTCTTTTTTTTGTGACTACTTCAAAACTTCTTTCGCTGTGTTGTGAATCTTCTTGTTGTTTCATTCGATTCTGCACCAAAGTTAGGTTATCATTTGAGAGTTAGAGACCTTTTTGTTGACACTCAATGTGATATTCCACTACTTTATCATCCATATTAGCTTTCATTTGATCCTCAAAACTATCCAAACTAGCCTTCATTTCTGCTTTTAAACCATCTATGTCATCTTTGATTGCTCTTTGTAAGATCAAAATTTGTTGCACTTGGTATCATAATTTTGATATATCATATTTCAATTCTTCCTCTTCATGCATCATAGTAGAGATTTCTGAGGGCTTAATGGGTGTGGAATTATTTTTAGGGGGTACTTTAGAACCCAATACGGATATATATGCTTCAATATGCCCTTGGAATCACTTCAAATTGATTTTTCAAACCAGACTTATGCAATTTGAAAAAAAAAATACACACTTTCTCTTTCTTTTGAGGATATTGAAACTGATGTATCTCTGTAATTTCAGATCCCTGAGATCTTATCTTCAGTCCTTTAGTGGCCCTCTGAATCTTATTTCCAATGCCACAAGTTTGACTTGATTTGGATTCTTCAAGGCAAAGTTATTCCCAATCTCCCACAATGACCTAATTATGGACTAGTTCAATAGAGCGAACTTGTACGACGTGCCACATGTCACTGTTTCCTCCTTCGGCTCTGAAATTGATAGACATGAAATTACAATCATTTTACATTCATCCAATTTTTGCAGAATTCTAATCCAATGCTCAGAGAAAGAGTTATGACGATTTTTCGAAGGTCACCTCTTTGAGATGAAACTTGTGAGCCTACAAAAACCCTAACTTCCACAGATCATATCTCTGAAAATATTACGAACCAAGATCTGAAATGTTTACACAATGTTCCTTAGTATTTATTCGCAAATGGGTTTTTTTTAGGCTTCTAAACCTTCGTATAAAGAACGTTATAGCAACAATTCCACGATGACCTATTTGAAGTAGCGAAACCCTAGAATCCAAATCTCTAATACCAAATGTTATGAAAACAACTCTAAAAATAGAAGAAAAGAGATATCAAATCAACCACTTTGAGGGGGAAAACTCATTTACATTACATAAATGAACAATTCTTGGATGATTCAAATGACAAAACCTCCTTTGTTTATATAGGATTCCATGGGGCTACAATATAATCCTAGTCGACCTAACAATAATAATGTAAGGGCACAAAAATAAAAATAGTGGGGTTTCATGGGGCACAATAATAACAATATGGGGACTATAGGGGCACAAAAATAAAAATAAGAGGGCTAGACTAACAATAATAAGGTACTACATTAGAAATATAGGGACCTAACATAATGAAGGAAAATAATGGAAAATGAAGAAAATAGAGGCCTCATTAATAAAAATACTTATGAGGATTAGTTGGTAAACATTTTTCAATTGAGTTATAGAGCTCTCATTCTATTATGTCTATCCCACTGTCTTGTACACTTAGAAAATTCTTGGAGAATTATAGGATTAGGTCAACAAAAGAAAAGGAAGAACAAAGAAGGAAAAGGGAAGCAAATATCAAGCAAGGAAGTGCAAGTTCAAGCAACTACAATATGATTTCTTGCAGATATCGATTTTCATGTGTGATTTCCTTGTTATATTTGGCATGCATGGTCCATGCATGTGTGTATTTGGTTCTCTTGTTGTCATTTCCATGGGTTTTCCCAGGTGTGATAGTTTTCTTCAACCTTGCCTTGCCATTTCCGGATAACCATGGTGTGATGGGTTCTATTTTACTTGGTTGAGCTAGATTGCCAGATGGTTTCAAAACTAAGTGAGGTGGTATCTGAAATAAATAACATAAGGCCTAGGTATAATTGGACCGAAGAAGGTGGGATTGCAATAAAGTTAAATTTTGTGTACCTCGGTAGGCCTAGGATTCCTCGACTGATGAATGGTAGGATATATGGCAAAGCCTAGAGGTGTGTGCCCTCGATCAGGCCTAGGAATCCTAGACCGGTGAATGGTGGGATATATGGTAAAACTTGGAGGGTGGAGTCTTGATTGGGCCTAGGAATATTCAATCAGCTGGATATACATTAAAGCCTAGAGACTAGGAGGCAGGGAAATTCCTCATGATCAAGGTGGAGAAATACGAAGGCATCCATGCTTGTTTAGGGCCTAGTGATCCAGTGGGGATTGCGATAAAGACTAAGGAAATATGGATTGGTTTAGTTTTAGTCCCACATTCATTCTTGGAATATGGCACAAGGGTGATTGGCTGAAAGGAAGATTTGGTTCAACCCAATATATGGTCGGGTGGTACCTGGAAGTACCAGATCTGGTTACTTTTTTCATATGTTAATAATGGCTCCTTCTCCTTTGGTATTTCATGTATAAATGTGCTTTTTCATATGTTTATTTTATGTTTTTTATATCCTTTTTATTTCTATTGGTTATATGTTGGTTATGAGTATGATTTATGGCATACTTGATGTATGAATCTTATCATGTTTTGATTAGAAACTGAGTTAACAATGAATATATTACCTAATAGATGATAATGTAGCTATTTTGATTAGTTGGCATCAATGCTTATTTACAAATCTCAAATAAGTATGGGACCCCTATGCTTAGATCTATTGTTATGACTTGTAGATTTCATATTTGTGACATGTTTGACGAAATGCTTGTTTCCGCTCTTACAATTACTTTTCAGGATGATAGTATATGTGTAATAAATAGTGGAGCCTCAAGATATAAGACAGGGGAATATGGTCAAATATAAAACTTATCAAAAGGGATATATTCTCATTCAGTTAAACTTGGAGATAAGAAGAGCTACTAAGTCAAAGGAATTGGATCTTCTTATTTGGAGTAGGAAACAAAGTTTGAAAAATAACTTGCTCCCTATTTCTTGTAGAAGATAAAGGTTATAGGGTTTCTCATCTTGATTCTAACACCTCTTCCTCAATCTCTTGTTCATTTATATATCAACCCTTGTGAAATATGGCATAGAAGGTATGGTCATCATCATTAAAGATATTTCCATCATTGAATCATATGGTTACTGGTATCCCCGAACTGAAAGAAGAGTGTAAAGGAATTTGTAAGGGATGTGCTCTTGGCAAGAATGTGAAGAAGCCTTTTGAAAGCAGTGATACAAGATCCAACAAAATTATTGATCTCTTACATTCCAATGTTAGTGGACCTATGGAAGAAAATTCTCTTAGAGGTCATCTGTATTATATAACATTCATTGATGATCACTCTAGAAAAACTTGGATATACCTCCTCAAGTCTAAGGATGAAGTGTTTGAGAAATTTCAAGGGTTCAAGGTAGAAGTAGAAAATTTGATAGAAAGGAAGATAAAAACCCTAACATCAGAAAATGGTGGCGAATACATTTCCATAGAACTTATGTATTTTTTCAAGGAAGCAAGAATTAAGATGGCTCTAATAGTTCCCAAAAATCCTCAACAGAATGGTGTGGATGAAAGGAAGAAGCGATCAAGTGAAGAATGTGTTAGAGACACGCTACATGAACAAGACCTCCCTAAGTTCTTATGGGGAGAATTATTTGTAATGACAATATATATATATATATATATATATATATATATATATATATATAATCAAAGCCCTCATAAAATTATCAATGACATAACCCTAGAAGAAGAATTCACAAGAAAGAAGCCAAGTTTTGACCATCTCTGAATATTTGGATGTACGGTATACATTCACATTCCAAAGGACAAAGGAAGAAATTGAACCCTTCAAGTATAAGAGGCATCTTTGTTGGATATAGTACAAAATATTATAGAGCCTACATCAAGGAAGATCAATGAATCTAGGTAAGAACAGATGTTATCTTTGATGAAAGCATTGTATACAAGAAGTCCAAAGGCATTCCTATTGAGTCTGATGAGGAAGAAGAACCCATCTTTGAAGAACTATCAAGGCATGACAATATTCAATAACCTGCTAATAATCACGAAGAATTTGAAGGACCAAGTGAATGTGTGCAACAAGTCATCATTCCAGGAACTCGCAAGAGGACAACTTGGTTGAGGACAATTTTACAGGAAGTCGAAGGACATGAAAAAACGAAGGGAAATTTTATAGAAAGGAAGAAGCCTAAAATATATTTAGGTTATGCAACTTATATGACTAATCTTATTGAAGAAGAACCTATCACTTGTGAGAAGGCAAGTGAACATTAAGAATGAAGAAATGCAATGCAGGAAGAATACTATTCTATAATGAAGAATGATGTATGGGAAATTGTTCCTATACATAGAAACAAGTCTGTTGTCACTTCCAAATGGGTATACAAAATCAAACATGAAGTTTATGGGAGCATTGATAAGTATAAAGCAAGGTTTCTGACAATAGGCTTTTCTCAAAAGGAAGGAATCAATTATGAAGAAACCTTTACTCCTACAACTATATATATGACCATTAGATCATTAATATCTTTGGCTACTACTATGGGATGGAGCATTCATCAAATGGATGTTAATACAACTTTTATAAATGGAACAATAGATGAAGAAATTTACATTGAGAAACCCTAGAGATTTTAAGTCCATGATAAGGAAACACATGTTTGCAGGTTGAAGAAGGCCTTGTATTGCTTGAAACAGGCACCTAGAGCATTATACACAAGAATGGATGCATATATTCTAAGACTTGGTTTTGTCAAGAGTTATGAAAATCCTAATCTCTACATCAAGGTGGTCAAGAATAAACCTGTGATCATACTGTTATCACGAGGGCTTCAATTAATGACCCTCTGACATATCATGTGCATTCATGGCATACTAAACAATACCCTTAATTTAACTACACATTGGAAAATACCTCTAAAAATCACATTATTTAACCCCCTACCAATATGAGCGCAATACACCTTACCAATTTAAAAAACCTATACTTTCACTAGATATTTTAGCTATCATTTGTATTTAAAAAAGCTTTATATTTTTTATTAACATTGTGTTTCATTTTTTATACCTGCCAATATAAAAACCCTTTACCCCCTATTATACGCTCAATATATTATTTCATTTTTTC
The DNA here is from genome assembly GCA_034641835.2 of Pinus albicaulis. NCBI lineage: Eukaryota > Viridiplantae > Streptophyta > Pinopsida > Pinales > Pinaceae > Pinus > Pinus albicaulis. The sequence continues at coordinate 592,173,962 of CM076583.1, read as the reverse complement.
CTCAATATATATCCCCCAATATGAATGCACGTGGTATGGTATTACCCCCATAATGAAGTCCCCGTGACTAATATATGTTGATGAATTACTAGTTATAGGTGTAGAACATTGTATTCAAGAATGTCAGAAGTAGTTGGAAGTTGAATTTGACATGAAGGATCTTGGGTTTATGCACTACTACTTGGGACTAGAAGTATGGTAGAAATCTAGTGAAATCTATCTTGGTTATGGGAAATATGTAATAAAGATATTGTAGAAGTTTGGAATGATGGACAATAAACCAATGATAGCTCTGATGGTCAATAATTTTAAAAAGGTGATAAGTTCAAAATCTATCCTTATTGATCCTACATGTTATTGAAAGTTGATTGGCTCCTTGATGTACCTCGTGAACACGCGACCTGACATATACTATGTAGTAAATGTTATTAGTCAATACCAAATGGAGCCAAGGAATGATCATTAGATAGCAACTAAAAATATTTTGAGATATCCTCATGGGGCGATACATCACAACCTCAGATATGTTGGTATTAAGATACATTTATTGGGCTATACAAACAGTGATTGGGGTGGAAATGAGACAGATGCAAGAAGCACTACTAGTGGATATTTTAGCTTGTGATATTCTATAATCTCGTGGATGAGAAAGAAACTAGATTCAGTTTCATTAAGTAGTTTTGAATCCAAATATATTTCAACAAGTGAAGTTGGTAGAGAAGTAGTTTCACTTAGAAATTTGCTATCAAATTTGTTTGAAGGACTATTGTGTTGAACCCTTAGTTAAACTGAGAGGGGGGGTGAATCAGTTTAACACATTCATGGTCTTTTAAAATTTATTTTACACTTATTTACATCTTCATTTCATGATCAACTTATATAATGAAACAAAAATATTAATATGTGTGCAACAAGTATTAAGCAGATTAAATACAAAACATCAACACATAATCATCATGCACATGGACAACAGATATAAGTGGAAACCCATAAGGGAGAAAACCACATCTTATTATTTTTGTGATGCAAAGGCAAGCTCCAACTCCCTCTCATCACTGATTTTCTGTAGGCTCCAACCTACAGGAGGCTAATACCTCAATTCTTCAAGCTACAACTTGCAAGGAAGCTCCAACTCCCATCTATTTTCTGTAGGCTACAACCCACAGGAGGCTCCTACCTCAGCCAGCTACAACTGGACATATATCAAGCTAAAACTTGATATGGAAGCACCAACTTCCTCATTCTACACTGAAAACACATGCTGATTTACCTAGATATCAGCTATGTTCTATTCCTTCTTCACTGCTATCCTTCAGCCTTGATATCTACCTTATATCATCTCTGGATCTACACAACTTCTCTATCTGCTCTATTTCTTTCTTATTCCTTCACTCTCTTTCCTCATGTTGTTCTCTCTCTCCCCTCTATGCACACTGATATTACATGTTTTATACAGATAACTACATGACTGTTTGCATTCTACAGGGAATTCGAAGTGAACAGGCCTGACTCTATGCCTTCCAGCCATTTGATTCCTCACACTTAAATTCAGGTTATTACATCAACCAAAAATACAAAGATAATCATTTCAGCACTCATTGAATTTTTTCCCTATGCCTATGGAGACTTGCCTTTGCATCACAAACAATATAAAATTAATAATACATTTTCAGTTATACACAATTATTTACTCAATCCATCAATTTCTCGCTTTTCTGTGTGTTTGGCCTCTTCTCCTTGTTGTTCTTGTGTCCTTTCTATTTCTACCATTTTATCCAGCTCTGATGCATAACTACCATGTTTCTTCTGTTACCTATGTCTTTTGTGCTACGTTCACCCACACTTTTCATATATACAATGCACATCTCAATATTAAAGACCCCAAACAGTAGTAACTTCATATGGGGAAGCTATTTCGCTTACATAACCTATGGTATAAACCATAATAAAACTCCACTTTATGAATATCGAATCTACAATTCGGCTTTGGTTAAAAACCCAAAATGTCAACATAATATTAATATTCGGGCCTACAACATAATACTCACCTTTCCGCCTTCCTGCTTATAGCTTTGCACATTTAACTGCCACCGTAGATATTTACTCCGTGATCCAGCGATTATCGCTTCATCATGACTTACCTTTCCCTTCACATATATCGATGCTCCTTAATAAATTTGGGACCACAATGCACCTTTACACCTTTACCGTCAATCACTGCTAATCCTTCCATCTAACGGTAATAGCATTTCAAGATGCGTGACCATTAACGGTTTCAAGCCTATGCGAAATAGGCAGTTTTAATATGCCATGTGTTGCTTCTGGAGGTATATTGCATGGTCTTCAACCATTACCACTTATAGCTTTCAACCTACGCGAAAACCACTTGCTGGTTTCCAAGACCAATTACCATTCCTCTGCGCTATTGGCCCACGGTTTCACTTTTTGTTTGACTTACTTGAAATTTGTATTTATGAAACTGACTTTGGTTAAATGTACCAAAGTGCCAACATAATATCATATCCGTTCATGACATTCAATCTTATGAATTCGACTTTGGTAGAAGAAAACCCAAAGGGTTAACATAAATGTTAATATATAACATAATTGGGCCCACACTTACCTTTCCATAATTCACGTTTCAAACCATATAAATAATACCCGTCATGACAATTTGTATTTAAGAATTCAACTTTGGTTAAAACCCATTATGCAAACATAATACATTTGGGCCCCATAGCTTACAACCAAATGTAGCTTTACCAACGATTTACGTGCCTTCCCTTATCCAACGGCTATCGCACTCCAACTACGATCTATACGTATATCCAACGGATATTGCATAATAAGAAGCATTCCATTTAACCTTTCCCAACCTATGCGAAATAGGTGGTTTTGATTTGCCACTTGTTGCTTCTTGAATGCTATCGCATTCACTTCAATTTAAACCACTCACCAACTAAAAGTAGTGCGAAAACCCTTTGCTGGTTTTCTAAAACCACTTTTATTGTTCCTCTTTTATTTCATTGTTTCTATGTTCTTCAATCCATTACAAAATACGTATTTGACATAAATTTGAATATCGAGTTCTTTTCATAATTTCACTGTTTAATTGGCTTTTATGCATGTTGTTTCATTAAAGGGCACATTCTTTTAATGGGTCACCGTCGATCCATTCTGTGATCGATGGTTGCTTGTTAATCCCTTAAAATATGCTATTTTATACAAAATATTTCATTATTCATAACGTAGAATTCAAATACTCTATTCATTCTTCATTTTTTTATCACTTGCAGATATAAATATAATGCCAATCCTTTGATTCAAATACAAATCATACTTCCATCAGTCAATGCATATACACATGATTCAAAATCGATTTTTTCTGTATATATATGTAACCAAATAATTACAAAGGATTTCTTTTCTTGTAGCCTCTGCCACTTCACTTTCTTCCTCATGGTCCAACCATGTCTCTGGTCTTTCTTATTTCTCAACAACAATTCCATCTGATCCCGATCTACTCCCTTGTCCTTGATGATAATTTATGGTGCTGCTCCTTTCTTCTCCTTTGCCATTAATGAAAATATTTCCAAAAGTCTCCCCCTTTGGCATTGATGGCAATACTCCAATGCTTCCTCTAGAATTTCCTCCCCCTTCTCATTCTGAGAAGTGTCTTGTCTTCATTTGCTTTCTTTTCAGAAGAGCCTTTCTTATTTTGCTTTCTTTTCCTCCCCATTTGACATCAATGGAAAAGGGTTGCACATTTCCCAGTTTGGTTTCTATCTTTTCATAATACTCTGATCTTGAGGACCTGTTCCATGCACTGCTCCATTTTTATATCTCTTTTGTGACAATTTTTATTGACTGCTCTCCCCCTAGAATAATGCTTTCTTGTCTGATACAGAATATCGCTTGTCTTCTGCACTGATCTCGTTCCTTGTATGCAGTCTTCACTTATATATTTTTCTTATTTTTCTTTTTTATTTCTGATCATATCAGAGAGTAAAATTTACAGACACTACCCCTATTTTGTCTCTTAGATATTCAAATGGTTCTTTAGCAAGAGGTTTTATGAATATGTCCGTTGTTTGTTCCTTTGTTGGTACATATTCCAACTTCACTAATTTTTGTGCTACTTGTTCTCTGAGGAAGTGGTACTTTATTGGGATGTGCTTTGTTTTTTAATGAAGTACAGGATTTTTTGATATACTTATTGCACTAGTATTTTCACATTTGATAGAAATGGGTTCATCAATGCTTACCTTCATGTCTTGGAGAGTTTGTTTCATCCACATTACTTGTGTGCAACGCGCTGCTCCTGCTATGTATTCTGCTTCTGTTGTAGATAGAGAGATAGAAGTTTTCTTCTTGCTTAGTCATGCCACCATAATTTTTCCCAAATAAAATTCACCTCCACTTGCACTTTTCCTGTCATCCACATAGCTGACCCAATCTACATCTGTGTATGCTGTCAATGTGAAGCTTTTGCCTTTTGGATACCATAGGCCATAATGTGCAGTTCCTTGTAGATATCTGAATATTATCTTGATTTCTAGTAAGTGATTTTGTTTTGATGCTGCTTGATATCTTGCCACAAATCCTACTGCAAACATAATGTCCAGTCTAGAGGAAGTTAGGTATAGTAGACTTCCTATCATGGATTTGTAAATTGTTTGATCTACATCTGCAGATCCATCATTAGCACATAGTTTGCATCCAGTGATCATGGGAGTTGAAACAGGTTTGTAATATTCCATTTGGAACCTTTTCAACATCTCTCTTATGTATTTTTCTTGCGAAATGAATATTCCTGTGTTCTTTTGTAGAATTTGAAGTCCTAAATAGAAGGTGAGCTCTCCAATCATAGACATCTCAAATTCTAATTTCATTTCTTCTGCAAATCCTTTTGCTAACTCATCTTGTTGCTACCAAAAATGATGTCATCTACATATACTACTACAATTAAGAGTTCATTTTCATTAGCCTTTATGTACAAATTTCTATATACTCCTCCTTTCTTGAACCCTTGTTTTTGCAAGTATTTGTCCAGCCTTGAATACCATGCACAAGGAGCTTGTTTCAAACCATACAATGCTTTCTTTAATATGCACACATAGTCAAGTTTATCTGTTAAGGAGAATCCTTTAGGTTGTTCCATGTAGAATTCTTCCTCTAAATCTCCATTCAGGAAGGAAAACTTCACATCCATTTGATATACCCTGAAATCATGATAGCATGCAAAGGCCAAAAACATTCTGATTGCTTCCATTCTGGCTATAGGGGTAAAGGTTTCATCATGATCAATTCCTTCGATTTGAGAGTATCCCTTGCATACAAGTCTGGATTTATTTCTAATTACCTAACCTTGTTCATTCATCTTATTCTTGAATATCCATTTTGTGCCAATGACATTTTTCCCAGTGGTCTTGGCATTAACTCCCAAGTATTGTTCTTCTCAATTTGGTCTAGTTCTTCATTCGTAGCATTTACCCAATTTTTGTCTTTGTTGGCTTCTTCGAACTTCTTGGCTCTATTTGAGATAGCATGGCTAGGTATACTTCTTCTGTCCGTTCAGCTAGCTATCTTCTAGTCTGGACTCCCACACTCTTGTCCCCAATTATTTGATCTTCTGGATGGTTCTTTTGAGTGTGTCTTGAGGGACATTTTGAGTTTAGTTCAGTATCTTTTGTGGTCTTTCTCTGTTCATCATTATCTTGGTTCTCATATTAATGATCATCTGGAGGATTGGTGCAGCTTGTGCTTCTTGTTATGTTTGGTAAATATTCGTCGAATCTTACATCAATTCTTTCCACAATTTTGTGCAGTCTTTTGTTGTGGCACCTATAAGCCTTACTCTTGGATGCATATCCTAAAAGTATTCCTTCATCAGCTCTTGCATCAAACTTCCCCAGTTTTTCATCATTATTTTTAATGAAACACTTGCTTCCAAAGACTCTAAAGTTCTTGATTGATGATGGTTTACCATGCCATAATTCATAGGGAGTCTCGTCACAATTTGGTCTTAGATGAGCTTTGTTAAGAATGTGAATAGCTATGTGTACTGCTTCTGCCCAGTAGCTTTGGGGAATGTTACTTTCTTGCATCATGGTTTTGGAAATCTGTTGTACTGACCTATTTTGCCTCTCTGCCACTCCATTCTATTGAGGTGTACCTACAATTGTAAACTATTGTTTTATCCCATGTTCATCGCATAGGTCTGCAAAATCATAGTCTGTGAATTCACCTCCTCTGTCTGATTTGATGCACTTTAGCTTGCATCCTGTTTGATTTTCTGCCAATGCCTTGAATATCTTGAATTTATCAAGTGCTTCAGGTTTATATTTGAGAAATTCCACCCACGTCAATCTGGTAAAATCATCTATTATCAGCATGAAATAATATTCTCCACCTGGTGCATTAGTTCTTGAAGGTCCACATAGGTCCATGTGTACAAGCTGAAGTGGCCTACTTGTAGATAGTTTATCTTTGGTCTTGAAAGATGTGCGAGTCTTCTTGCCTAGATGGCAGGATTTACATATGATATTTGGAGGCTTCTTTATTGCAGGAATATCTCTGACTACATTCTTCTTTCTCAGACTGATGATGTGGTCAAAGTTTAGGTGTCCCAATCTTCTATGCCATAACCATGATTCGTCAAGTTTGCTTATGTGGCACGCTTCATTCTCTTCTTTCACTATATAGACATTACTTTTTGTTTGAACATCTTTGATCAAGGTCTTTCCTATATATGGTGCTAGATCTTACTTCACAATCTTGGGCTATGAAAAGGACCTCAAAACCTTTATCACACATTTGACTGACGCTTAGAAGATTGGCTTTCAGCCCATCCACAAATAGTACATCTTGAGCCTCTCCTCTTCCATTATTCATACTGATTGAGCCTTTTCCTTTGATTTTCCCTGCTTTATCATTGTCGAATGTTACATTTCCAGATTTCTTTTCATCAAAGGTTACAAACTTGCTTCCATCTCCAGTCATATGCTTTGAGCATCCACTGTCCATATACCATTGGATTTTCTGATCTTGAGCTATTAGAGCCAGGTCACACTTATTCAGCTTCTTTTTCCACTTCATGTAGCTATTTTTTTGATACCTTTCCTAAGAAGATGGACCACAATATTTGAGAGAACATTTGTGAAACTTGTGCCTGATATGATGGCAGACAAAGCATTTGATTATGTTTATGAATGGATTATGTATACGAGTGAGTTCTCCATTGTTCATAAATCTCCTTGAGTTTTCATACATCAGTATTTGTTCATACGTTATACACACCATGGCTTTATGACCGAACCCCTTACAATTCAAACAATACACATGGAAACGATTAGTGTACCTGGTGAAAGGTTGTCCTCTCCATTTGTTTTCTTGAGGTAGTCTTTTCATTTTCTGCATCCTTTGCTAGTTGGACTCGATTTTCTTTTTCTGACAGTATTGATCCAAGTGGATATTGGTGGCCACCCGCCTATTCCACTTGGGGCCCCACCATTGTCTCTTTCATTTTTTTTCACAACTTACTATTTTTAGCAGTTTTTCGTGTCCTGAACTTCCAGATCCATTTTGAAGCCCCAAACGGAGATAGTATGCCGAAGTTACGTCCCCGGGAAGTTGAAACACCAAATTACCCAAACGGGGCCCATAGTTTTGGCGCTTCATCTCCTAGGGTTAGGTTTTTGGACGTTTAGAGTTCTCCATTGTTTCTCCATAATAAATAGGCCCTCGAGCCTCATTGTAACACAGTTCAGAGGTATGTAGTCGCCACATCTCTTCTCGGAGATTCGCTACCAGCACCCTAGCTATTTTATTTCCATCATGTTTGTAAGCATATTTTTGTGATTTGATATTAATGAAATGAAGTTTTATTTCTATGTGTATGGTTATTTCTGTATTCTGTTGTGCTCTTGCATAAATCTAGATCAGTGGTATCAGAGTGGTCTGCTTTTTCTCGATCCTTCTTTGCATGTCCCCAATGAGGTTAGGGTATAAGGAGTTAGGGATCTGGTGGAACCATTGCAATATCAGCCTCGCAGACCCTGACAGACGCCCATGGGGGATGAAAAGAAAGATGAGGGAGTAGGAGATCCTATCAAAATATTGCTCGAGGAGGCCCTCGAAAAACAAAGGAACGCGATGATGGATAACTTTGCCCAGATCCTTCAATGACTGCCCACCGGCGGCGCATCTGCATCCAGTAGCCACTCTGGAGGTGCGACTCCCTTTAAGGTACAAGTAAACTTTGACATTCCCATATTTGAGGGTCAAATAGATGCAGATGTTGTAGATAGATGGTTGAATCTATTAGAAGGATATTTTTCGGTTCATGACTTTTCCGACCGGGAGAACATTATTTTTTCACTCCTCAAAGCTACCCCCCATGTCAAGGACTGGTGGGAAACCTACTGTGAGAGAAAGGATGAGACAAAACCCTCTCTGTTCTCAGCTGTACCCACTTGGAATTCTTTCCGAGATGCCATCAAGGAACAATACTATCTCGTGGGGAGCTATGAGGACAAGTACATACAATGAACCACGCTATGGAAACAAAGGGATCAAGATGTGCATGAGCTAACGAATCTGTTCCATACTCTATGCACAAAGTTGGGTATCAAAGATTCAGAGAAACATTTGGTGCTAAAGTATCGTGGTTGTCTGCACAGATAAATTCAGGAGGAAATGGAGTTCCTCGACATCTCCTTGCTTGGTACGACATACCGGTATGCTACCAAGATTGAGCAGAAATTCAAACAGAAGAAGCGAGACTTTGGATTTGCAAATCAAAATCAAGGGAAAGGTGCCCCCAAACCGCAAACAAAGGACAAAGCCAAGGCATGGCGGCCCAAGACAACCTGACAAAGACACAAGCAAAGAACAACACCGCAAAGCCAAAGAAGAACATGGGAAAGTGGTGTGAGTTCCATAAGAGCTCCACTCACAACACAAGTGAGTTTCGGGCCAAGCAGTCGCCGGTGGCCAAGATGAGGGCTTCTAAATCAGATGCATGCTCCGACTCTGAATCAGAACCTGACAAGGTTAATGACAAAGAGAAGCAGATTATTGATGCAGAGCCCAAAGCCACTGTTGCCACTACGAAGATCTAGAAGGAGGAACCAAAAGATCCAGAGGAGGTAGAGCATCTCTTCCACTCGCATATGTGGGTAAAGGGTTCCCCGCTATGGTTCATTGTCGACAATGGGAGCCAAAAGAACCTCATTTCAGCAGATGTCGTGAAGCGGTTGGGCTTGCCGACCATAGTGCACCCACAACCATACACCATCGGGTGGCCTCACCAAGGACAGGATCTCCGCGTCAGCCAGCAGTGCCGCCTTGCTTATAGCATCAAGCCTTTCACGGATGAGGTATTGTGTGAAATTGACCTATTGATGTTTCTGATGTATTATTAGGCTAACCATACTTGTGGAAGCGATATGTTGTGTATGAGTACCAACCTCACGCTGTTATTGTTACTTTGGGAAATAAATTGTACAGGATACTAGAGGTACTACCGCCTCCCATTATCTCTTTCGTTACTACAAAACAATGCAGTAAGCTCATTTCCCAAACCAGGAAATTTGTTTTCCTGATGATCCACCCCTAGGGCAAGAAGAAGACTGTGGCCACGACCTCCAGGCATGGCTCCTCTGCACGACAACAACAAATGGACAAGGTTGTGGAGGAGTACGGGGACATATTCACCTCACCCACAGGGGTGCCTCTACACTATCAGGTCAAGCACCCCATTAACCTGACCCTAGGTGCGCCGCTACCCAATGGAATGATCTATAGGCACTCTGTTATGGAGAATGATGAAATCAAGAGGCAGATTCAGGAGCTGCTGTAGAAAGGTCACATCTGGCCAAGTTCATTGCCCTGTGGGAGCCCGATCATGTTGGTATAGAAGAAGGATGGGACTTGGAGACTCTGTATTGATTATCGAGCACTGAACAAGATCATTGTCTAGAATAGGTACCCGATCCCATGGATTGATGACCTTCTGGACCAACTCAAAGGGGAAAAATATTTTAGCAAGATCGACTTGAAGTCGGGGTATAACCAAGTACCAATTGAACCCTTTGATGTGTGGAAGACTACCTTTAATGCTAAGGAGTGCCTTTTCAAATGGCTCGTCATGCCTTTCAGATTGACAAATGCTCCCACAACCTTCATGAGGTTGATGGATGACATCTTGCATCCATTCACCAACTCATTTGTAGTGGTATACTTGGATGACATTCTGATCTTCAGCCAGACTTGGGAAGAGTACCTCCACCACATCCGAGAAGTCCTCCAAACACTGCGACAACACAAGTTGTGTGCCAATTTGGAGAAGTGCACTTTTGGCATGACCCAGTTTCAATATCTGGGATACATTATTGATGAAAGGGGGGTGCATGTGGATCCAGCCAAGATACAAGTCATTTGGGATTGGCCAACCCCAACCACCCTAACAAAACGTCACAACTTTCTGGGTCTTGCTAATTTCTACCACAGGTTCATGCTGGGATTCTCTCATATCACTTGGCCCTTGAGTCAAGTCACCAAGGGAGGAGAAAAAGAAAAAATATGTTGGTCGGAATCTCAACAGAAGGCGTTCGTAGAATTGAAACATCGCCTTTTTTTTTCCTCAGTTCTCACATTACCAGAATTGCAACAACCATTTGAGATTGAGACAGATTCATCTGACTATGCTATTGGGGCTGTTCTTACTCAACAGGGGCATCCAGTGGCATATCACAGTGAGACATTGTCCGACACAGTTCGAAAGTATCCCACTTATGACAAAGAAATGTATTCCATTGTGCAGGCTTGTCGACAATGGAAGCATTACATTTTGGGAAAGGAGACAATCATCCACACAGACCACCGACCCCTGCAGTTCATACAGACATAAGGGAAGTTGCAGAAAGATTGCCATTAGAAGTGGTCCAAATATCTGCAACAATTTCATTTGAACATCAATTACAAGAAGGGTAGCACCAATAATGTTGTAGACTGCCTCAGCCGACCACCGATCGTGGCCATAACAACCATTCTCAACTCTTGTGGGCATGAGACTTCTGATTGGAGGCTTCTCTACAAGATCCAGAATTTAGCTACACATACAAGGCACTTTGGGGGGTGTGCAAGTTCCAAATGTTTACCTCCAAGATGCATTATTATGTCACCTAGGACACCTTTGTGTTCCTTCAAGTGAGCGTGCCAAGATGATATGGGAAGCGCACTACAGTCGAGTCACTGGGCATTTTGGGGTCGAGAAAATAGTGGTAGTACTACAGAAGTATTTATATTGGCCGAACCTTCGACAGGATGTCGGGAAGTACATCATATCCTGCACTGTTTGTGCCATTTCCAAATCGACCATCAAGAAGCAAGGGCTCTATACTTCGCTACCTACCCCCAGTCGACCTTGGGAATCCATCTCCATGGATTATATGTTAGGCCTTCCTTATACTAAGAATGTAAATGACTATGTTTTCATGGTCGTCAACAGATTCTCAAAGATGGCCATTATGGTGGCCTGCAAGAAGAATATCACAGCAGAAGCCACTGCTAAACTCTAATTTGAACGAGTATGGGTGCACTTTGGGATCCCATAGTCTATCATATCATATCGTGATAGTAGGTTCCTCAACACTTTTTGGTCCAACCTCTAGTCAATGTTGGACACCAAGCTCACCAAGTCCACAACTTTCCATCCCCAAACTAACGGCCAGATAGAGGTCGTCAACAGGATGATTGTACACATTCTGCGGATGTACAATTCAAAGCATCCATGCACATGGGATGAGAGCCTGCCCTATGTACAACACAGTTATAGTCGGGCTCTCCAAATCTCAACCAGCCACAACCCTTTTCAGGTGGGCTTGGGATTCCAGCCACTATGTCCCATTGACATATCCATGCCATTTGCAGCTACTCGAGTCGATTCAGCTCATGTCCAGTCTGAAGCTGACAAAGAAAACAACTTCATTGAGCGCATTCAGCACATCCACCAATAGGTTCATGACATATTGGATAGAGAAAATGCTAAGTACAAGAAACTACATGATCAACATCGAGTGCCACACAACTTCCAGGTGGGCGAAAAAGTGTGGCTACATTTGCAGAAGGAGCACCTCATTGGACCCCACCACAAGATTTTCCCGCTCCGATATGGGCCATACACCATCACCAAGGCTGTAGGGAACAATGCCTTCGAGCTCAATATTCCATCATTCCTTGGTCTGCACCCAATATTCAATGTAGACTGCCTTCGTCCCTACTTCCCACCTCTATTGGACACATCTAGCATTGCAGAAGAACTCACACCAAAAGAGTTAAACCCAGACTGCATGGAATAGGCCACCACAGACTGTATCATGGACATGCAAATCAAGAACACTCGCCGACAGAAGATCCAACTGTATTGGGTTGTCAAAGCTGGCCAACTATTGCACCAAGGCAAGTGGTTCACCAGGGACCAATTTCAACATAAGTTTCCTCATCTCATGGAGGAACTCAACACAATGGGGACCATTTCTTCCTAAGGGGGGAGGAATGATCTAGGTGGATATTTGTGGCCACCGGCCTATTCCACTTGGGTCCCCACCATTGTCTCTTTCAGTTTTTTTCACAAATTACTATTTTTAGTAGTTTTTCAGGTCCTAAACTTCTGGAGCCGTTTTTAAGCCCCAAATGGAGATAGTATGCTGAAGTTACGTCCCTGGGAAGTTGAAACACCAATTTACCCAAACGTGGCCCATAGTTTTGGTGCTTCATCTCCTAGGGTTAGGTTTTTGGAAGTTTAGAGTTCTCCATTGTTTCTCCATAATAAATAGGCCCTTGAGCATCATTATAACATAGTTCAGAGGTCTGTAGTTGCCACATATCTTCTTAAATATTTGCTACCAGCACCCTAGTTATTTTATTTCCATCATGTTTGTAAGCATATTTTTGTGATTTGATATTAATGGAAGGAAGCCTTATTTCTATTGTATTTCTATGTGTATGGTTATTTCTATATTCTGTTGTGTTCCTGCATAAATATGGATCCAGTATGCTGCAATATGTCCCAGTTTTTGGTAGGAAAAACAAGTGACATTTCTCATAGGAGGAAAGAATCTCCTTTGACAGCTTCCGAATTTATTCATTTCATATTCAAGAGTGTAAGAGCCTTTTTCAGCTGACTGTTTCTTTATTTCATTCTTTGTCATTTGAGTTTCCTGCTTGTTTATATTTACTTCATTGTAGTTCATGTTCTTGATGGCTTCTACTTCTGTAGGAATCTTTTGAGCTGCTACATTATCCTTTACAACTTTTACAAAAATAATATTCTAGTTATCTTCTACCTTAGATTTGTTGGTTTCTCCTTCGTAACCTATCCCAGCCTTTATGAGAGGAGATCTTTGAGCATTTAGTATTTTATCCAATTTTTCAGAGCTTGTCATTCGTGGAGTGTTCATTGATAATTCCCTTTGGGCGTTTTCTAATTTCTTTCTCAGGCATACTACTTCTTCCAATTTCTCTTACTTCTAAATTTTATCCTTAATTTACTTTAGTAGAGTGTCTTCCACCTTCTTAGCTTCTTCAAGCTCTACTTTCAACTGAATGAGGTCTTCTGAATTTGGTTCTTCTTTTACATATTTGAGGAGAATGTCTTTCTGTTTTCTACACTTGAGTTTAAGTCTGTCTATTTCCTCTAGGGCACTTCTTAGCTCCCCCTCAAGATCTACCTCACCTTCTTCCTCATCTTCTAGAAAGAATCCTTCAAAATCTTCCTTGGCCATCAACAAAAATTCAGAGGTTCCTTCTTCATTTGAGGATTCATTTGAGTTTTCAGATGCACTTCTATATTGTTGATCATAAAATGACTTTCTATTGAATCTCTTCCCTTTCTTCCAGTTATTTTTTTTTGTTTTCTCTCTCTCTTGTGTCTTATTCTGCTTTCTTATGAGGACACTTATATGCATAGTTCCCAACTCTTCCACAGTTAAGGCATTTAAATGGAATTTTACCTTTATACTTGCCTGAGCCTCTATCCAATCTTCTGACAAATTTGGCCTCTTCTTCATCAGAGCAGGAGCATGTATCTTCCTTTTCTTCTTTGCCCTTCTCTGCCTTAAAGGCTGCCTCCCTCACATTTGACTTCCGTTGTGGAAGTCTCATCTCATAAGCCATCAAGTTTCCAAGTAATTGGTTCATGGTCAAAGTTTCCCAATTTGTTGTTTCTTCTATGGCTGAAACCTTAGGGTTAAACCTGGATGGTAAAGATCTCAATATCTTTTGCACAATTACACATTCTTTAATGGGTTCTCCTAGAGCTTTCATGTTATTCACAATTTCCACAACCTTTAAGAAGAAACTGGCTACATCTTCATCTTCATTCATTTTTACATTTTCAAACTAAGCTCTATAGGTTTGCAGCTTGGCCATATTCACATTTTTATCTCCCTCATGGATACTTTCTAATGTATCCCATATTTCTTTGGCAGTCTTGTTGTGCATTACTTTGATAAATTATGCCTCACACAGACCACTTAAGAGTGCATTCATGGCTTTTGCATTAGCTATAAAATCTTGTTTGGCTTCTTTCTCTGTGTCAGAATCCTTTGGGGCATATCCTAATTCCACAGCAGCCCAGACTTCTATTCCTAGAGACATTATGTGCGTCCTCATTCTTATTTTCCAGAAGGCATAGTTTGTGCCAGTAAAAAAAGGGGCTTTATTTGTTGAGCATCCTTCTAGACTAGCCATCTTGGGGACCAAGGATCTCCTTCTAGTTGTTAAGATGATACAGAAGGAACTTGGCTCTGATACCAAATTTTGAACCCTTAGTTAAACTGAGAGGGGGGGTGAATCAGTTTAACACATTCATGGTCTTTTAAACTTTCTTTTACACTTATTTACATCTTCATTTCATGATCAACTTAATATATAATGAAACAACAATCTTAAAATGTGTGCAACAAGTATTAAGTAGATTAAATACAGAACATCAACACATAATAATCATGCACATGGACAACATATATAAGTGGAAACCCATAAGGGAGAAAACCATATCTTATTATTGTTGTGATGCAAAGGCAAGCTCCAAATCCCTCTCATCACTGATGTTTTGTAGGCTCCAACCTACAAGAGGCTACTACCTCAATTCTGCAAGCTACAACTTGCAAGGAAGCTCCAACTCCCATCTATTTTCTACAGGCTACAACCCACAGGAGGCTCCTACCTCAGCCAGCTACAACTGGACATCTACCAAGCTACAACTTGATATGGAAGAACCAACTTCCTCATTCTACACTGAAAACACATGCTGATATACCTGGATATCAGCTCTGTTCTATTCCTTCTTCACTGTTGTCCTCCAACCTTCATATCTGCCTTATATCATCTCTGGATCTACACAACTTCTCTATCTGCTATTTTTCTTTCTTATTCCTTCACTCTCTTTCCACATGTTGTTCTCTCTCTCCCCTATATGCACATTGATATTACATGTTTTATATAGATAACTACATGACTGTTTGCATTCTACAGGGAATTTGAAGTGAACAGGCCTGACTCTATGCCTTCCACCCATTCGATTCTTCGCACTTCAATTCAAGTTATTACATCAACCAAAAATATTGAAATAATCATTTCAACACTCATTGGATTTTTTCCCTATGCCTATGGAGACTTTCCTTTACATCACAAAAAATATAAAATTAATAATACATTTTTAGTTATACACAATTATTTACTCAATCCATCAGTTTCTCACCTTGTTGTGTGTTTGGCCTCTTCTGCTTGCTGTTCTTGTGTCCTTTCTATTTTTGTTGTTTTATTCCAACTCTGTTGCATAACTGCCTTGTTTCTCCATTGCCTGTGTCTTTTGTGCTGCGTTCACCCACACTTTGCATATATACAATGCACATCTCAATATTAAAGACCCCAAACAGTAGTAACTTCATATGCAGAAGCTATTTCGCTTACATAACCTATGGTATAAACCATAATAAAACTCCACTTTATGAATATCGAATCTACAATTTGACTTTGGTTAAAAACCCAAAATGTCAACATAATATTAATATTCGGGCCCACAACATAATACTCACCTTTATGCCTTCCTGCTTATAGCTTTGCACATTTAACTACCACCGTAGATCTTTACTCCGTGATCCAACGGTTATCGCTTCATCGTGACTTAACTTTCCCTTCACATATATCGATGCTCCTTAATAAATTTGGGCCCACAATGCACCTTTACACCTTTAACGTCGATCACTGCCCATCCATCGATCTAATGATAATTGCATTTCAAGATGCGTGACCATTAAAAGTTTCAAGCCTATGCGAAATAGGCGGTTTTTATATGCCACGTGTTTCTTCTGGAGGTATATCACATGGTCTTCAGCCATTATCGCTTACAGATTTCAACCTACGCAAAAACCATTCCTCTGCGCTATTGGCCCACGATTTCACTTTTTGTTTGACTTACTTGGAATTTGTATTTATGAAACTGACTTTGGTTAAATGTACCAAAGTGCCAACATAATATCATATCCATTCATGACATTTACTCTTATGAATTCGACTTTGGTAGAAGAAAACCCAAAGGGTTAACATAAATGTTAATATATAACATAATCGAGCCCACACTTACCTTTCCATAATTCACGTGTCAAACCATATAAATAATACTCGTCATGATAATTTGTATTTAAGAATTCAACTTTGGTTAAAACCCATTCTGCAAACATAATACATTCGGGCCCCACAGCTTACAACCAAACATACCATTACCGATGATTTACGTGCCTTCCTTTATCCAACGGCTATCGCACTCCAACTACGATCTATGCGTATATCCAATGGATATCGCATAATAAGAAGCATGCCATTTAACCTTTCCTAACCTATGCGAAATAGGTGGTTTTGATTTTCCACGTGTCGCTTCCTGAATGCTATCGCGTTCGCTTCAATTTAAACCACTCACTAACTAAAAGTAGTGAAAAAACCCTTTTCTGGTTTTCTAAAACCTCATGTATTGTTCCTCTTCTATTTCATTGTTTCTCTATTCTTCAATCCCTTACAAAATACGTATTTGATGTAAATTTGAATGTCGATTTATTTTCATAATTTCACTGTTCAATTGGCTTTTCTACACGTTGTTTCATTAAAGGGCACATTCTTTTAATGGGTCACCATCGATACATTCTGAGATCGATGGTTGCTTGTCAATCCCTAAAAATATGCTATTTTATACAGAAGATTTCATTATTCATAACGTAGAATTCAAATACTCTATTCATTCTTCATTTTTTTGTCTCTTGCATATATAAATATAATTTCAATCCTTTGATTAAAATACAAATCATACTTCCATCAATCAATGCATATACACCTGATTCAAAATCTATTTTTTATGCATATATATATATATATAACCAAATAATTACAAATGATTTCTTTTCTTGTAGCCTATGCCACTTCACTTTCTTCCTCATGGTCCAACCATGTCTCTGGTCTTTCTTATTTCTCTGCAACAATTCCATCTGATCCTGATCTGCTCCCTTGTCCTTGATGATAATTTCTGGTGCTGCTCCTTTCTTCTCCTTTGCCATTAGTGACAATATTTCCAACATGTTGGACCCTACCATTATACAATGTGACAACCAGATTTATATAAGGTTGATAAAGGACCCAATTTTTTATGCTAGGACAAAGTGTATTAATAATAGGTATCACTATATTCTAAGTCTAGTTCAAGATGGGGTCGTGAACCTACACTACATCTCCATTGATGAACAAGTAGCTGACATATTGGTGAAGTCTCTTTAGAGTAATAAGCTTGAGTGCTTGAGAAACAAGATTTGACTTTTATATATCTCCTCCCTGGTTGAGAGGGAGCGATGAGGGACAATGTATTCTCCATGTGTCATGCACTCGACTAGGACTAACAATCATAAGTCTAGTGAAGGCACTAGTTGGGGTGATGGGGGATTGGATAAGAATATGAGACCGATACTTATTTAGGATTGAGAATCCAAGATAGAAGTAGTCTTATGGACTGGTACTCTTTCAGGATGAGGAAGGGCATCAAAGATAAGATTATTCAAAGATGATGGATATTATTTTAGGATTGGGAATCCAAGATAGTAATAGTCTTGGAAGGACATAGCTAGTGAACATCTGTATGGGGTATGTTCCTTTAGAGTTTGTGGTGATGGTGTCCATATGTATGCCTCCCAATATTTTTCTCTAATCTAGTGGAGAGTTAGAGCTTGTCATTCAAGGCCATACTATTTTTGAGACTGAAAATGCTAGTTATGATGTTGATGCTTAAATACAGATTATTAATTTGACTCTTCTTATGAGAATATTTCTATTTGAGTATCCTTGTACCTTGTTGTGGAATTACCAGTACCTCCCTAGTTAAGAGGGAGTTATGGAAAATGTAACTAGGTTTGGTATTCATAATTATTTTTGTACTTGTATCAATGTATATTTATCTTAAAAAGAAAAAAGAAGAAAAATAAAATTTATTATTATTATTATTATAGTCAAGCATGGTCTTCATGATTCTAGGGTTTATTGAGTCAAGAAGAAAATTTATCATGTGTCAAAGTCCCATTTGGACTATTTTGTATCAAAATAAAAATACCATTTTTGAGTTTAAAAGATTCATTTTGACCCCCAGGACCAAGTTTCTGCTTCCAGGAGAAGTGGGACAAGAAGAGGCCCAATTCAACCACATGGATGGCTATAAAAGGAAGAGACTTCATCCTCATTTGCACATTTACTCACTCAATTTTGATCCATGAGCAAGAGAGGATGAAAATAAGTGTGAAGGCCGAGGAAGAAAGGAAAATATAAAATTTTGATTGTTTCTTCCCACATGTGTGAGAATTATAGGGTTATTCTATGAGTTGTAGGTCTGAAATGCATATATGAGTTAACGGTTCGAAATTCTAATTTGACCAGTTTTGGTGAAGTTTGACTGGTGTTGACTTTGTGGAATTTGACATGTTTGAGGAAGGTCTTGAAGGAGGGTTGAATTGGTGCTTGTGGAGGTCTTGGTCTTAGTCTTTAGGCCTTGGATTTCTCACTTTGATCTGATTCTATAAGAAGAGATGAGTTGACTAGCCTTTTTCCCTTATGGAGTTTTGCCTTGGCTTGGAGCCTATATCTTGTACTCTTTGTGTTCTTGTGATCTTCATGCATTTTATGTTTAGGTAATTTCTTGATGAAAAATACATAATTTGGTAATGAAAGCCAATAAATACTCACAAGTAATTATCAAGTAAGAGGAATCAACCTTAACCTTCAAGTACTTTGATTTCTATACACCTTTCCCCTTACTACAAAACCTTCAAGATGTTTCATGTAAATTTCTTCCTCTAAGTCACCATGCAAAACCGATTTATTTACATTAATTTCTCTAGTTTTAGTGTGGCTAGAGACATTAGTACTAATATTAATTTTGCAACAAGGGATAATATTTCACTAAAGTCATCTCCCTCGATTTAGGAATTAAATTTTGTCGGTAGTTGATTCTTGTACTTCTCAATTTGACCTACCACATTTATATTTTTCTTGAATATCCACTCGCAAAAAATGGGATTAATTAGGTAACTAGACCATTCCCCATGTCTCATTATTGCACAAAGATTCCATTTCTTTGAGATTACTTTTGACCAAATTTTTCCCTATTGAGTTGAATGCCTCCCTAACTAAGTGAGGTTCATCATCAATGGTAGATAACACAAAAGCATACCCAAAATTTGGTGGATTTTACCTTTTAGTTTTTTTCCTTACTCAACCAAACATCCTCAAGATCAAACCATACAATTCCACTTCTTCATTCGATTCATTTAAATCATTTTCCATGTTCTTTAAATCAAACAACGACTTTTTTTTATTTCTCCTCCTTTGGAGCATCTTCAGTTCTATAAGTATACCTAACTCCCACGAATATAACAAATTGACTATAAAATATTTTCCTTTTTCACCACATCTACTATGGAAATAGAGATGCCACTACATAATCAAGTGTCAGTGTGGTTATATTATTCCTAATAATAATAACTAGACTATCCCATGAGTTTGGAAAGAACACAATAGAATGGTACATTTCTCCTCCTATGTTACAAATATACCCACATTCAATAGATGATTGATCATAATATTGAATGCATTAAGGAGAAATATAACTGAATCATCCTCTCTCATACTCAAAACACAAATTTTCTTCTGAAGAAACAACTTGTTAACCAAAATTTTTATCTAGTACACATTTCCAAACCTATACCACATTTTCTTGGTTGTGTCTTCCCCCAAGACATTGAAAAACACAAATATGCAAGAAAAGATCGAATCATACTCCTCACTCGTCTTTCCAACTTATTCAATTGAATCCTCTATTGACATGCCAATCAAAAGTGTTTCTAGTTGTACAATGATCCATGAGGAAATATTCCATTGTAAGCTTCTAAAGTTCGAAATTTTTGGCCTTCAAAATTCTTAATCTCAATTCTTGGACCGTTATCCAACCTTATTTAATTGAAGTTCTATCTTAATAACCCCATCGGGATAGGCTTATATCATATTCAATAAATAATTTCTTTGTTGAAAATATCCAAGTCCAATAGCCACAACCTTTCAAGGTAGAGATATCTCCTTGCATCCAAAATGTGCTTTGATACCAAATGTTAAATGTGAGGCTCCAAATTTATAGTTATGGTACCATATTATGAAAGTAGTGAGTGATATTTAACAATATTTACCAATCTTGAATATTCTTTATATCTATTTACATAGTTGACCAGACATGTAAACCACTCTTGAAGCTCAATTAACATAAACCTTTAAATTCACATGAGAGAAATTAAGGAACAAAATAAATAATGGCCAACCATAAAGATTCACACCATGCATATAAATTTTACTTTGGAAAACATTAACTAGGAAAACTAACAAACCTTTGAGCTTCATTGTTATTACATTATTGATCAAATATTTAGCCAAATTAAAATGAAAATGGACCTTGGTCCATACATAAGGCCAACGTGATTATACCTCGCCTAGTCTCTACTAATCATGGGTCCATCATTATTATTCATTAGCCTTACATCATGCTCTATTTTTTGGGTATAGAAAATCCTAATTCATAATTCATGAATTAGTTATATATGGTTGAACCGTATTGGCAAAGATCTAAGGAATGTCATGATTCCTTACATAGTTCTAATAGAGTTAGTTTCCCTTCGACCACTAGTTAACAATTAGTTAGTCAACTATGCTCATGCCTGACTATGATTGTTCTCAACTACTCCAATCAATTTCCATTTTTTGTCAGCTACTTGGTTGTCCATTGACTTTGACTATGGTTCATATCCTTGATTAAAAAAAAGCACAAAAGTTCAAAACTTTTGCCATTTTTTGTCAGCTACTTGGTTGTCCATTGACTTTGACTATGGTTTCTATCCTTGATTAAAAAAAACACAAAAGTTCAAAACTTTTATAATTATAATTTCAATATTCCATGATTGCCAACTCAAAGTAGCCCATTATTTTAATTACAAGATTCCATCCTTTGGATTGTAGATTCGGAGGTCCAAATTACAATTTCAACTGTTGATTTTGTGTGTGGACGAGAAAACCCAAATCTAGAATCGAATTACAGAAATGCTAACAAGATACACCTATCCCTTTATTCCACTATTTTGAAAATATATTTGGTTATGGAATTGAGCAATAAAATCATCGCATCTCTACCTCAATTCATCACTGCTCCCATCCACTGTCACCATTAGTTCAGATTCCACAAAATCCTGATGCAGGGCCATTGAATTTTCCAGGTCAGAATCATCTTGGCATTTTCCCTGTGTCATACCGTTAATGCAGCTGCGGGTGCGCTTGGAAAATGGTTGTTTCTGCTCAAGTTTTGTAACATTAAGGCTCATGGAAATGGAATTAATCCATTCGTTGTTTCCAGGGGCTTCTCTACTTTCTATACCAGTCCCCTCCAAAGGGTTCTGCTTCTTTGCCTAGGTTTCAATTTCCTGCACAAAACAACTTGAATCACTTGAATCCCGATATTTTTTAGTATTGGAAGTTACACAGAACAATCCCGATTTGATGGAGAGAAGGAGGATGATGATATTACATAAAATCAACCAGAAGGCTGAATCAAGATGCCGAAGTTCAACTTGGGTGAAACAACATATAGGAATGGAACTTAGCATAACCTCCCTTACAACTTCCCACTGCCTGATGATGAGATTCAATGAGACAAACATCATGGACACAAACATATGAATGCCTATGCCTAGATTACATGTAGAAATCCAGTGGTATATTTTTTCCACTTTAGAATTTTGGGCTTTTTCCATGTGAAACGGGAGGAGAGAGGAAAATCCATGAGCAATACAAAGTCAAGCCAAGTCAAGGTGGAGATGGAACAAGGAAAGAGAGAGGAAAATGCATGATCACCATCACTCTTATTTTGTGATTGTGGACCTCCTACTCTAACCATCAATCTTCTTTTGTGATTGTGGACCTCGTACTTTGACCACAGAGTATTTGGAGAACCCCTTAGGTGAGAAACAATAAATATTTGAAGAACCCATAGGGGAAGAAGAACCTACATCACCTACCCAAGAGATGGTTGGAAACAGGCAGCTTAAGATCTTTCTTATCAGAGAAACAAATGGGGAGGATAGAATCAAGAGCATAAACCCCACCGTGCTCCCACATTTCTATGGCCTAGTTTCTGAGGACCCTGACACATTAATGTTTCAGTTTGTTGTGGTTTTTAGAACCTGTGATTACACTTATGATGAGAAAAATTTAAATTTATTTCATTCCACTCTCAAGGATGTAGCCTTGCACTGGTTCATGAGTCTAGAAGGAGTCAACATCACCACTTGGGCTCAAATGCAACAAGCCTTCAATCAGAAATACAAAGATTATTATAGATCCAAGGAGACCAAGGAGGAAATATTTAGAATGACTTAGGGGATAGACGAGTCCCTAGAGGACCATGAAGAAATATTTCAACTCAGCTATAGGAGATCCAACTACACCCTTGACCCAGAGTCAGGAAATATTGTATTAATGAAAGGAATCAGAGATGAGCAAATGGAAACCCTTAACATGTTTTTTGGTGGAGATATTTACCAACTGAATTATAAGTACATCAAGATGGTATTCAAGAATCACTCTAGGGCTACAAGGAAAAGATGTATATCTAGTCAAGGTCTAGTAAATTCTTCACCCTCTACCTCAACCATCAAACATGAAACATGGAACATGCTAGAGGATTTTAAGAGTGAAATGTTGCATACTTTTGACTTACAAATGGACGTCGTGCATATTAAGAAGAAGAAAGAGGATCTGGAAAGGGAACTAGCTATATTTTTCCCTAGATGCACCAAGAGGCATGTTAGAAATGAGTGCCCACTAAATGTAATAGAAATCTACTTTGTTTGTGAAGATAACCATTCAATTGATAAATTCCCATCTCTTACAGGTATGAAGGCATATCAAGGAACAGAAGGTGGCTTGGAACATATTTTCTTGTCAAAAAAAGGAGGCCACAAGGTCCTCTACCATATCAAAAAGGCATGCAATGTGTGCACTATCCTTCTTTCAATCCAAACCAGAGTGCACCTTTCCAACCTTGGTATCCTCCAACCAACCTTTCCATCCTTAATATCCTCCAACCATAATTACATAAATATTTAGATGGATCATTCATTTAACCTATTTCAGACAATGAATGGGTATCACCCTTAGTTATTGTACCCAAGAATAATGGAAAATGGAGGGTTTGCATTGATTACAGGGAGCTTATTAAGGCTATCAAGAAATATTATTTTCCCTTACCTTTTATTGACCAAGTTTTGGATAGTCTTGCAGGACAAAAGTTATTTTCATTTCTAGATGGTTTCAAAAATTATAATCAGATCCAAATCAGCCCCGAGGACTAGGATAAAACTACCTTCACATTCCCATGTGGGACCTTTGCGTATACGGTCCTTCCATTCAGCTTGTGTAATGCCCCTGCCACCTTTCGAAGGGCAATATTGAGTACTTTTGTCGATATTGTACATGAATCGATTAAAATTTATATGGACGACTTCACTCCTTATGGAGATGCATTCTAGGAAGCCCTCTCTAATTTGTGTAAAGTTTTGAAAATATGCGTTCAAATGAATCTCTCTTTAAGTCTAGAAAAAATTGAATTTCTTATGAATCTAGGAATTTTTTCTTGGCCACTTCCTCTCTAAGGAAGTGATTCAGGTTGACCTTAATAATATTTCCATTATCATAATGGTTCATGTTCCACATAAACAAAAGGATGTTAGAGATTTCATAGGACTATTTGGATATTATAGGATATTTATCAAATATTTCAGTAAAATTTCTTCACCTTTGTTTGGTTTGATAACAAAAGATTCATATTTTTGTTGGACATACCAATGTCAAGAACAATTTGAAGAGCTCAAATAGAATTTGAAAACTGAACTAGTTCTTAGGGGCCCACATTGGGCCTTTCCTTTCCATATTCACACAAATGCACTAGACAAAGCAGTAGCGACAACCTTGGGATAGTTAGAAGGTATGTTGCCTTATGTTATCTATTTAATTAGTAAAGATTTTTCCAAGGTTGAACTCAACTATATAGTCACTAAAAAGAGCTCTTGTCTATAGTACATTCCTTGAATAAGTTTAGACATTACCAGGGCACCAATTTTTTGTGCACATTGATCATGCATCCATTAAGTATTTATGAACAAACTTGATGTTAATGCTAGGATTATTAGATGGTTATTGTTGTTACAACAATTTGATCTAACCATTGTTAACAAGGCATGGAAATAAAATGTGGTTGCAGATGTTTTATCTAGACTAACCATGTCTGCAGATAATGAAGAGATGATAGATGATCAACTCTGAGATCAAAACATCTTCGCAATATCATTATTTTCACTTGTTTTGCTGACATATCAAACTTCTTGGTTGTTGGACAATTTCTTCCTAATATCTCTTCCGAGGAAAAGAGAAAAAATTTCAGAAAAAGTGCCTCTTACGCTTGGATTGGGGGAAACCTTTTCAGATTAGGGCCAAAGCATATTTTGAGGAGATATGTGAGGGAAGATTAAGTCTTGGATATCCTCTCAGCATGTCATGATGAACCTTGTGGGTTCCATTTTGTTGCCCATAGGACAACCTTCAAGATCCTTCATGCAAGTTACTATTGGCCTACGCTACATCAAGATTCCATAAGGTGCATTGCTTGGTGTGACAAGTTCCAAGGGATAGGGAAGCCCACATAAAGGGATAAGATGTCACTTCAAACTCAAGTGACTCTTGAAAAATTTGAGATGTGGGGAATGGATTTCATTGGGCCTATTGACCCTCCATATGGACAAAAGAGGTATATTATTATATGCACATATTATCTAACAAAGTGGGTTAAAGTGAAGGTAGCCAAAGAAAAAAAAAAACAAAAGGTGGCATAATTTTTAAGGGAGAACATTTTCTACAAAGTTGGTTTCCCAAGAGAACTAGTCATTGATCAAGGAACTCAATTCACTACTAATTTGATAGATCAGATAATGAAGAATCATTACATCGAGCATAGGAATTCCACCCCATATAACCCTCAAGTAAATGGGCAAGTGGAAGTGACGAATAGAGAATTTGAAGGCATCTTGACCAAGGTTGTTAGGCACAATAAGAAGGATTGGGCAACGAGGATTGTGGAGGCCACTTGAGCCTACAATACTACATGGAATAACACCATTCAATTCACCCCCTTTGAGCTGGTTTATGGTAAGAGAGCACTATTGTCCATTGAATTTGAATATAACACCTTGATAATAGCAACACAATTACTTGATCTAAACATCACAAGAGCTCAAGCAGAAAGGTTTAAACATTTGAATTCCCTCGATGAACTTAGGTTATAGACTCTTATTCATACTGAAGTGGTTCAATTGCAGATAAAGGTTTGGCATGACAAACACATCAAGAAAAGAACCTTCCAAGAGGGTGATTGGGCCCTCTTATATGACTCCAGATTCAAGGAATTAAGGGGGAACTTATGACCAGATGGTTTGGTCCTTACCTAGTGGAGAAATTCCATGACAATGGATTTTCTCATATCTGGTCAATTGATTAGGAAAATATACCACTTCTGTTCAATGGCTATAGTTCAAAATTTTACAAGAAGTCCTTGTCAAAGGCTTAATTTACCAGTTCAATAAGAAGAGAATTGAATGTGATTGAGAGCCTCAAAGCTCCCAATCCATTCAACCCCTGATGAAAAGAGAAGAAAGAAAAAATAAAAATAAAATAAAAGAGAAAAAAAGAAAAAAGAAGAAAAATCCCTAGGTGAAAACCTACATTAGGCACTTGAGGCAAGATCTTGGGCTAAAAACCTCCATGAGGCAACAAAATAACCTGAAAAAAACAAAAAATATAAAAGAAAATAAAAATATACCCAAGTGAAAAGCTCTTTTGAGGCACTGGGGGCAGGCTTAGTAGGTTGAAATCCTCATTTGGGGAAGCCTTTAGGTCTCATGAAAAAGAAGAAGAAGATAGAAATAAGAAAAAAATAAGAGAAATAAAAAAGTGAAAGGGAATCTTTACCTTATATATTCTAACACCATTGCAGGTGAAACAGGGTTCCAACTACAATCAAAGAAGAAAAACACATTCAAATAAAGTCAACATCAAAATTCACCTTCAAACACTTTCAGTCAACTCTTTGTGGCCATCCCATCCATTTCTTAACATTTCCCAATCCTTCCATATCATTACCTATTCCCTCTCACTTGATTTCGTTAGTATCCTGAAATGCTACAAGAAATTACCTATATTGCTATAGGAAGTGATAAGTATAAGAAGGGAGTAGATCAATTTTTTTTCATTTGAGTACAAGGGAGGGAGCCTATGATAGTCCAACCATCCATCCACTCCATAAATTTTACTTTTTCCACCTTTATTCCACTCACCATCCATCGAAAAATTGATCCTTAGCCTTTTCTCCACCCATTTCCATCACAGGGTGGCTCTCTATCCACCATCAGACATAGCCTCCCCATGAATTATCAAATTTTTGGAAGCACCACTCAAATAAAATTATGATCCTGAGGGGTCTATGTGGCTTCTACAAGAAGATAAATAGTCCTGTAACAACTTGCATAAAACCTACAGGATCAAACTTGAAGCAAATTGCATTACTAGCCACCTCAGTATCACCAGAAGGAGTTCCAAACATCCACATCAACATCAACGCTCCAGTAGCCTCATACAAGCATCAATTAGTCATATCACTAGCTAAAACACCACTAGAAAGAGAATAACCAGGTAAGGCTTAGGTATGCAAAGTCCTAACCCTTTCTTATGAGCACATATTAGTTTAAAAAGTATTATCATTGCATAAAATAAGAGGCTCTATGGGCTAAATTTGGTTTAACGATCTTAGGAACCATTGGTAGTTAACTACAGTCATCTCCCACATCAATCAAATGTACAACGGAAAAGGAATGAAAGAAGGTGATGACTCCAAGGAGTGGAACAATGTGCCTACTCATCACATGGTTTGGTATGTGAAGGTGGTAGGTGGGGGAAAATTCACTCAATGTGTTGAGCCCATCCATTAGACCACCAACCACATAGTCGGGCCCCCAAGCCTCATTTGGCATAAAAATTTGCATTTTAAAGCCAATGGAGGCCCACCACTACCAATGAAGGATGTTACACCCAAATCATCACTTTCACGTATTGCTATAGGAAAGCTATATAAATTGTAGACTACTGCCATAGGATGGTTCCAAGGTGTTACGAGAACAATCTAGGGAGCTACAAGAGGATCGATTATGAGCATTATTGTCATTCAAACCATAGGATTCGAAGAGGAGCATCATAGAAGGGGTAAGAACAAACTTTCATTTTCAAGATTTTGATGTAAATAAGCCTACAAAACCCCATAGTTGTTCCCACTATAATTTTGGGAAGGAAGGAAATTGAAGTGTAAGGGTTTTTTAATTAATGAGCATGATAAGAGGAGGGAATGAAATTGTTTTGAGCTGCAATGGTTGCGAATTATTCCCTCTCCAAGGAATTATAAACAAACTTTCCACTTTATTTCTACCTCAATAACCCCAATTGCACATAAATTTCTAGAACCCTATAGTAGAGAGAGGGAAATTGTTTGTCCTACTTTGGAAAAAAATGTATTGAGACTATGGGGAGTGGATTCAACTGTATGGATACCATAGGTGACTTTAAAATTCATCGGCACCCTGACGTCAGGGGCCCTTTCTTCCAATAATTAGTGGTTAATGTTCTTTGAAATATTTAGGGGTTTTGATGATGAGGTCACTCAAGAAATTTTCTTTGAACCTCCAGCCACAAGGAGAGTATGATGTCGTCACCATAGTAAGGGGTCTCATTATTCACTTGAATGAGTAACTCATCAATAGAGTCACCACACTTCCCCTAAGGATGAGTTGGAGCAAAGAAGAAAGGACAGAGGCCATCACAACAAATAAGAACTTCTTCCTTCTAGAAGAATAACCCATTGAGGTCAAGAATGGAGTCAAGAGAGAAATTTTAACCTATCATTGGGACGAGGTAGCATGCCATGTCTTAAAGTACATATCTTGTGAAGGAATACTTATTATTGCTTATGTATACTAGTGCATGATGCTCTGTCAACTCAGATTTCAAATGAATTTTCCTATCCAAGAAAGATTGAACATTCCTCACTTTCTCTTCCAGACGATCTAGGAATTGAGCTAGAAAGTAAGAAGAGGGAAGCATCACTACATGGCACACCATGGATTGATAAAATTAATAGTCATGGATGATATGGAAGGTCTTCAAAACTATGTGACTTGGGCTGACTTTGTGGACATGGACAAAGAACCCTTCCTAGAAACTCAAGCACAATCTCAATTGGAACTTGGAGGAGAAAAAACAAAAGGAGGATCTAGGGAAGAGGAAGATTAAGAAAGAATGAAAAGAAAAACCAGAAAAAGAAGTGGAGGAGGAATAAGAAGAGGCAGAGGCACAAACTAAGCTAGAAACAATAACAACAATGCCTAAAAAATACCTGGCCAAGCCTATTTTGATACAAATAGAAGAACAAAGGACCTAAGAGTCCACTAGAACATCATCTCAGCCACAAAAGAGAAGGAGAATGGAGGGGAGGAAAACACAAATGAGGAAGTTGTTTACACCTTGGAAAATTTAAGTACCCCAACTAAATGAAATGTAGGGAGGCCAAGGCAAGCCTCTATGTACTTCAAGAGAAGAAAAAGAAATAGGGTAAGGCAAGGCAAGTCTCGACCACCTTCTCAAACCCACATCACTATTGAAGATTCAACCAACCATTAGGGGGAAGAATTGGAAAGATACAATAAGAAATAAAAGGAAATAACCTCCATAAAAATAAAGGGAAAACAACCACAGATCCCACAAAAGGGCTAAGTACTAAGGGGAACAATTGTTGAGGCGGTAAATCCCCTCTGCGGACAGAGGCGATCCTACTAGCCCTAGAGTGGGTCTAGCAACAATCAAATCACACAATGATGTTGGTTCCTAGTTACAAGAAAGACAAAGATCACGATAAGTAGCCTACCTCAAATCCCACGTTGTTGTTGTCGAGGAAGAAGCGGTGCTCTTCGTCTCTAGCCTGACATATCATAGTCCTTTTGTTCACTCCGTCCGGACACCTGTACACATGTAGAGAAACGATGACATACAACGTAATACTTAAAGCATGTAACTATATATCAGTTAGAGAGGATATAATTCATTGCATTTCATAAAAGAGTAAACACACGAATGGAACCAAAATCAGAGTCACTTATATTAAAGATGAAAAAAAGGGAGATTACAACCAAATGATCTGATGCTATGATCTTCCTTCGGCGGGGCTTGTGGCAGAGCGCGTCTCAACGAAGCCTGTCGGGAATTTGGACAAAGCTCTCTCTTACGGGGTTCTCCTCGGCTCTGCTCTCAATAGTTGCCCAGCTATAATTTTCCTCCTACAAGTTCAGCGAGCTTGCTAATGGAGAGGGCAAGATTTTATAGATGGAGGAAGGGAAGTTGGGATCCCTATAATCATGGGATATGTCCTATCTCTTAGGAAGGTTCCATGAGAGGTGGAAAACCACTTCCTATACATGGAGATCCAGAGCCAAACCACTCAACTTATTTTGATGATTCATTCTGGATTTTGTTAGAATCAAACTTCTGCCATTTATTTTTAAAAGCATTCCTTAATAGGCTTGGCGCGAGTGAAACACAGGGACAGAGCGCCAACTAGCACACCCTCTAGGATTTCCCCCATTGGCACGAGGGATGAGCTGACTAGTCGCGCCAAGGTTAAAACATCTATTTTTAGGGTTTTCTAGAGGAAATGTTCCTCAGGAGAATGTTTATCCTTAGGGAGGAGGATTTTATGAAGGTGTTTTCAGGACATTTCACTGCTCACAGGACACAGGAATAGTCCTCCAATGTGCGGGATGAGGGATTGCAGGGCGGTGACAAAATGCTTTGTAACACCAATATTCCTAGAAATATCATCAAGTTACAGGAAATATTTGTAGAGCTACAAGAGGGGAATGTAAAGATACAAGAATGTACAATAGAGTTACAAGAAGGCATAAGAGAGCTACATGAAGGCACAAAAAAGCTAATGGAAGGATTTTCAATGCTACAGGAAGGAACAAAAGTGTTACAGTAAGAAACAAAAGAGTTACAGGAACATACAAAACAACTACAAGAAGAGACTGTGGAGTTATAGGAGAAAAATACTGAATTGCAGGAGCCATATCCAAAACCATACCTTGGAACATTTTATGTCTGGATCAATGCAAAAAAAATACTCCCTACCCATGTTGCAGTCCAACTTCTCATTGAACTAGAAAAGGATAGGGGAAGGACCCATAGGTGGATGAAAATTGAAAATCAAAAGGAGTTGAAGATGTGGGTAACATGGAGGATAAAATGAAAAATATAGGGGAAGAAATGGCTAACCTTAGATTCATATAAGCTAATGTAAGGGACGACTAGTAGAATGAAAACACAAGGCTAAAGGCCCAACTACAAGAGGAGGAGGAACAACTTTCCACCATGGGTATCTTGTCCATGGAAGCCATACACTATAGGCATCCATCAAAAAACTACTCATTACTCCTCAAATACCAATGGTTCCAATTCCAAATTGAGACATTATCCCAACATGGCTCTCTCCCTTTCCAAGTCTACATGAAATTTATCGAGTTCTATCATAAGAGAAATGTTGAAGATAGATCTAAAATGTTTGAGTTTTACATGCACAATTTAATATTGACTAACATGAACATTTGGGACTCAAACTCACAGATGGGAGATGTGTAATTGATGGTATTAGCCTCTTGGATCAAATGTGAAGAGGACAAAGCTAAAGAGATCAAAAGAGTCATGGCTAGAGAGGTAGACAAACCCTTGTGCATCAGAGCAGAGTTAAAAGGCCCTCGTTTCATCACCAGTAATCATAGTCTCATAGCTGGAGATCCTAGATTGGAACCATCCTATATAGAGAAACAAGAACATGCAATATTACTTTTTGAAGATACCTTCATATTATTAGGAAATGATAGTATGTCAGAGAAGGTGGCATACCTTTCCACATTGCTTGAGGATGAATGAATATCACTCACATGAGAGGTTGACGAACACTTTGGATAAAACATCCTTGTACAAAAGCATATTCCATAGATTGGGAATTAATTATATTGGACTCAAGTTCAGTCCCCCTTTAATATTGGGCTTGTAAGAGAATAGGGACTAGGTAGAAGAACAAAGAGAATGGGTTGAGATTGAAAATAATGCAAGTTTACATCCTGAAGAAGGCATTCCTTCTGAGATAGATTGGGGTGTCAGGGAGTGTTATTTTTGTTTTTTTCTACACAAGTTAGTCTACAAAGTATATATGGGCTAG
The DNA here is from genome assembly GCA_034641835.2 of Pinus albicaulis. Classification (NCBI taxonomy): domain Eukaryota; kingdom Viridiplantae; phylum Streptophyta; class Pinopsida; order Pinales; family Pinaceae; genus Pinus; species Pinus albicaulis. Next base: position 592,141,966 of record CM076583.1, on the reverse strand, counting down.
GTAAGGTCTATTGCACCCTTCTATAGCTTCCCACCATATTTTTCCACCTTCCTACCGCTCATAGAACCATAAGATTACTCTTGGATGCTTTCCTATAGAAAAACATGGCATCATGTAGCAATATTGTATAAGTACACACAATTATTCATAGCACACACATAATTTCCTCCAAAGCTTAGTTTTGCTTCTCATCACTCCAAAACATCCTCTAAGATTTGAAAACAAACTTGAGAAGACCAGATGCCCTCTAGATTCCTTCCTTTCATCGTTGTAGTTTCAAACCTGAAATTAGGGTTTATTGTTTTGGTAATGTGTTAAGTAGAATGAAATTATTTTTCCTTGATCACTTTTGAGCATTTAAATGTTTTTGAAAATACAATAGAATTTACCTAGTTTGTAATAACATGGATTTGTTTCCTACAAGATAGATCAAAGTTAATTTCATGGAATTTAATTTCATGCAACTAGCTTAAGGTTACTTTCCTTATATTTACCTTCTACAAGATAGATTAGGATCTCTTTTCTAGAATTTCCTTTCATGTAAATAGATTAGTATTTATTTCATGTCGTAGAAAAATTTATGCTTAAATCATGTATTTTCTTGCAAAGTTAAGCTAAGTAGTTTTCATTTTTTTTAATTTTGAAAAGTGGTCTTTATACATTTCAATTCAATTCATTGCTTCAAAATAGGTTAAGTAGAATCTTGCTTGTTGTGCATATAGCACTGACACCTCCTAAGTTTGTACAAACTCCAGATTAATAAATTAAAGTTGGTAACCCTGGGAGTTGCAACATTATTGTTGTAATATTGGAACTCATCACCTTCGCTGACCCTTGCTGCACTGGAAAATCTCACCACTTATTTTTATGGCATGGAGTGGTGTTGTTACCACTGAAAAATGAGGTTATTACCTTCTTGAAGTACTATGTTTCCCCAAGGAAACTCATAACCTCATAAATATTAATAAGCATCGAGAATTTCATGATGGCATTCATCTTGGAAATATATATCTTCATCTCTCCTCCACTTATCACATACCCAGATACACCAAACACTATTGTGCAAATTCACACTTCTTGATATTTTTTAGTAGCTGGTGCTTCTTTAATGTCTCCAACACTTGTTTCAAATGTGAGATGTGCTCCTCCTAGGTAGCATTGCATACTATTATATCATAAAAATAGACAACGACAAACGAATCTATAAATGAACACAATATATCATTAATTAAGGTCATAAATGTAGTTGGTGCATTGTATAGGCCAAATGACATGACTAACCACTCATGCAAACCTTTCCTAGTTTTGCAAGTGCTTTTGCAGGTATCTTTTAATTTGACTCGAACTTGGTGATATACAGACTTTAATTATAGCTTGGTTAATTACTTCGCTTGTTGAAACTGAGCTAACAAATCATCTATTAAAGGTAGGGGGTATCTGTTCTTGAGTGTGATTCTTTTCAATGCCTTATAATCAATACACATCCACCAAGTCCCATCCTTCTTTGGCACAATGATGATGAGTGACCCACAATGTGATGTAGTTGGTTGAATGACACCATGTCCTAGTATTTTTTGCAATTGTTTCTTCACCTCACTTTCTTCTATAACAAACTACTGGTACAACCCAATATTTGGCAATGGGAAGTCTAGAAATAAATGGATCTCATGCTCCACTTCCCTCTTAGGTGGTAACCCTTTAGGATCCTGAAACACATCCATGTATGCTTATAGAAACACTTCCAATTGTTGTTTCTATTTCTTAGTAAACCCCTCCAGGGATGCCTTACCTCTTACTAACTCTTCTACATATTGGGTTTCTCTAAAAATCAGTGAAACATACTTCTTGCTGGAATTAGTTGATTTATTGGCTTGGTTGGCACTTACCAGCGAAATTTTTTACTTGAATTTATGCATGGTTAGGGTAAATGATTTCCCATCCTTGATGAACCAATATTGGTTGGATTTCCACATGAATATTGCATCCTTCGTATACATGTAGGGACTTCCAAAAAACACTCCACATACATCAAGGGGAACCACATCTAGTTCTACTTCATCAATAAAATTAGTACTAATAGAAAATTCAATTTTGCACGATTTTGTTACCTTTAAATTTTCATCTTTATTTATTCATCCCAACGGATATGGGCTTGGATGATCATGAAATTCCAATCCCAATTTGTTGAATAGATCTACTACAATGATATTCTCCTGCAATCTTGAGTCACATAGAGCATTAGTCTTTGTCTTCTTGACCTATATCTTTACATGGAGAGTTTTATCATCTTTCTCTTCCTTTTGTTGAAGGCTACTCAGTTTCACCTCCTTTTCCACTAAAGTACAAATAATATTCTCATCCATATCCAAGGTGATTACAACTTGGTTGCTCAAATGGGTGTCCATAAGGTTCTTATTCTTATTGGATTTATTTTTGTCATTCGGGTTAAGCTTTGGATGAAACTTCCAACACTTATCCTCTATATGGCTGTAGTTGTTGCATTGCTTGCTAAGATGTTTTCATTGGTTTGTTGTGGCTACCATATTTTTATCCCTTCCGTGTTTCCACTTCTTCTTCCCCTCAGAAATGTCTTGTTGCTCCTTCTACTTGGATCCACTTGATTTTCCTTTTTATAAGACTATGTTCTCCACGTATTGTGCCTATACACAAGCCTTGTCCACCAATATAGGCTTGAACAACATCACTTGCTTTCATTGATGGTTGTATAGACCCCAAAAATAATTGAGGAGTACATATGGGTTCTTTGGGAAGATACCAAACATTATGGCCATATTTTCTGAACTCTATGGTGTACTCATGTATGCTCTGCCCTTGCTTTGGTCTGAAGCAGTGCTATCGGATCCATTGGTCCTTTACATACCAAATAGGTTAAAATTGTGACTTTATGAGGGTTTTAAAGTCCTCATACTTAGTCATTAGAGGTTCTCTCTCCAATCTCAAGGTCTTCATGTGGATTTCCCACCAAGTGAGGGCATGGCCATCCCATTTTATCCAGGAAAATGAAATCTTTTGTTTTTGTTCAACATGATGGACATTGAAATAAACTTCTAATCGCTACAACCAATTATTTAGCTCTAGAGTGTCGATCTCACCTTGGTACGACTTGATATAGACCTTTGATTCCATTTTGAATAAGGTCTGTAAATGATTTATGACACCTAATCTAGGTTGATCTTTTTTTAGTCCTTTATTTGGCTAGTTCTTTGTTTCTTCTCAATCTCCCAATCCTCCCTTTGATCTATCCGTTGCATTAGAACCCCCATATTCTATAAATATCCCAAGCTTATTTCTTAAGTTCGACATGAGTAAATTCATATTACGACTTATATTTGCAATGTGTGCTTCCAGCGACGAAAATCTCTCCTCTGTAAGATCATGAGGGTCATTCACAAATTTGTTAGCCATGATTAGGTTTTAATGATTAATGGCATAGACAATCTAGATCCCATATAATTATCCAAAATATACCCAAAGAATCCTTCTATGATACCAATATGATATGTAAACTACCATGGATATTCCACTAGACAGTTTGTCACAACAAATATGATAAAATATATTTAAAAATCTACACTATGAGAGTTTTATTTCTCTTTAGATTTATGGATCTATAAACTATTGTTAATTGCGTGTGGATGAAAATTAAAATTATGCAGAAAATAGAGAACAATGAAGTAAAAACTCACAAACCTTGATTTGACATAAGATATGACTTAGGAACCCCTTTCGATATAAAACCCATTTGGAAGGTGAGGCCGCTCTACTCTCTTTCTCCGAATAGAGAATGGATGCAAGTACAAAGAAGTATGGCATATGGCCCATGGGATACTAAAATGCACAAATAATCTATGCGTGCTCTATCTCCTACCCCTTTCGACTATTTTTTCTCATCTATGGAACAAATGTACTCAAAAGAGTGGAACCCCTTTTCCTCCTAGTGGCATGGAAATAATGATAGCCTGATAGCCTACTAATGGTTAGGTTTGACTACCTCGACTCTTAACTAGAGTTACAATATGGACACTTCTAGAGTAGTCTTCATCATAATCACGTGGCTAGCCCCTTTTCCATGAATAATGGGGGCTGACATGCATCCTCTCGAATTATGGTAGTGAAATGGAAATGTCAACTTCTAAGTAGCCTAAATTTTGTGTACAGACTCCGATTGATGTGATTCTTACGTCATTGGAAATATATCTATGTATAATATGAGAAAAAAGTGTGTTGTTAAAGCATAATTTTTTTACCACAAAAAAATGTCATTTGATGCCTCAAAATGCTCCTAGAAGGTTTCATACCCCAATTTTCCAAACTGGGTCCTACCAGTAAAAATGCTCATGTGGGTTGATTCCTCTAATTTTTGCATTCTAAATGCATTGATATGGATGAAAGAAAATATAATGATCCAATATGGATCATCTTCTGCAAATATTCTGATCTTATTACTAAATGCTGACATGAAGAGATTCTTATTACGGCTTATATCTGCAACTTGTACTTCCCAGCCATGAAAAACTCTCCTTTGTAGGATCACAAGGGTCATTCACAAATTTGTCGATCATGACTAGAGTTTTATGAATTTTGGCCTAGTTGATCTAGATCCCTTGCAAATCTCCACATTATACCCAAATAATTCTGCTATGATACCAATATATGTAAATTGTCGTGGATATTCCACTTGATAGTTCATCACAATCGATCTGATAAAACTATATTTAAAAATTGAAAATCTACACTATTAGGGTTTTATTTTGTTCAGATTTATGGATATGTATATTACTATTAATTTCATATGGATAAAAATTAACATTGTGTAGAAAATAGAGAATAGTAAAATAAAAACTCACAAACCACGATTGCCACAAGATATGACCTAGGAAACCCTTTCAGGAGAAAAACTAGCTGGAAGATGAGGTCGCTCTGCTTTCTTTCTTTGAATATAAAATGGTTGTGAGTACAAATAAGTATGTATTGTGGCCCATGGGATACTACAATGTATAAATCCTATTTGTGCACTCTATTTCCTATCCCTCTCAACCATTTTTTCTCATATATGGAACAAATGCACTAGAAAGAATGGAACTCCTTTTCCTCCTAGTGGCCCGGTTATAACACAAACTGATAGCTTACTAGTGGCTAGGTTTGAATACCTCAACTCTTAACTAAAGTTACAATATGGAAGCTTCTAGAGTCTTCTCCATCATAATCATGTGGCTAGCCCATTTTCCATGAATAATGGGGTTGATGTGGCATCCTCTCGAATTATGGTGGTGAAATTATCAATATCAACTTTTGAGTGGCATAACTTTTGCATAGGGATTGAGATTGTCACGATTCTTGCATTGTTGGAAAGGTCTCTATGTGTAGCATAGGAAAAAAGGGGCAGCACTAAATTGGCAAAATTTTACCCACAAAAAACGTTGTTTGATGCCTCAAAATGTTCTTGGAAGGTTTCAAACCCCAAATTTCCAAACTGGGTCCCGTTGATGAAAATGGCCATGTGAGATGATTCCTCCACTTTTTCCACTCTAAAGGCATCAATATGGATGGAAAAAATTATAATGATCCAACCTGGATAAAAAAACTAACATCTCATTCCCTAACCATATATTTGCTTCATTCTTTCTTCCTACACCCCCATTATCTCTACATAGAAATCTTACCATTGACAACTCTTAATGTTAGATATCACAAACAATGTGTTTGATTCATCATCAAAGATTATGAAAAATATATTCAAGCTAGCATCTATGTGTCCCAATAGCTCTCTTATAACCTCCATCCTTTCCAAGCTCTCATGTTCATGAATATGTGAGGGTGAACATTAGGCCTGAACCAAGTGATGATGTGAGTACTGTTTTATTTAAATTCCCTTCATTATCCATATAGTGGTGGTGGTTCTAGATAGTTGCAACAATAGCATTGGCACTATGCCATATTCAACATTACTAACACATGAATATGACACATGGAATGCAGTGGAGTTAACTAATGGAGGAGCATGTAGGACCATGGAGAGGCAGAAATTGACTAAAGTATTTCTCAAAGTGATTTTATGTGCTTTCAATGTGGACATGTGTATTTTTGGAGATGTGGATGAATATAAGTGAAAGCTAAAAAAGTAAACAAAGGAAAGGATGATATAATATATTACAAGACACCGAAGCCTTATACCTTATGGATCACAATAAGAGTCTAGATGTTATTCTTACCCTAAGAACCTTGGGATAATTGTGTTTCAATATCTTCAATTTGAAAAATCCTTCATGAAAACTAATGTATTTACTTTTTGATGTTCTTTTAGAAGTCACATTGGGAGAAGAGCCGTTGAGAAGGATGTGCCATCAACAAGAATATTGATAATTGGGTTTGGAATCAAGAGATTATTGAAGGTTTATATGGAATAACATTATCTATTTCAAATTAGTACATGAGAGACTGACAAATTCACACTTTAAAGTTTGAACCTTTTATAAGAAAAATCATGTAAAAATTCTTTTAAAATGATAAGTATTAAATGTTGTTTTGATTGAGAAATAATCATTATAATTTCAATTTTTTTATTGCTAAAATCATTGGTGTTATAATTAAGGTTTAAGATAGATCATAAGTAAATGACCTTGTATTGTTAATAATATTTGATTTTTTTAATATTAAATGACAAACTAAATTTTTGGTAATATAAATTTTAAATTATTTAATATAATATTTTTTTTGTATTTATTTATTATTATTATTTTTCAAATTAAAAATAATATAATCAAAATTCATATGATTTTAAATCACTTCATATATGTAAAATGTTCTTACCATTTTGACAAAATAATATTGATTTAATTTTATAAATTTATTTTTATAGAATGTAATTTTATAAAATGTAATTTTTACTTTAAAATCTAATTATTATACATTAATTTTTAATAACTATAAATTAATTACATAATAATATAATATATTTATCTTATAACATATATTTTATAAATATATTTATGTATTTTTTTAAATAATAGTTTTGATAATCATTTACTCATGTAATAGATAGTGATAAAATATATTGTTAAATCATTCCTTGATGTAAAGTGTATTGATTCAAAATTTTATAGACAAAAATCCAATAAACAACCACAGATCCCACAAAAGGGCTAAGTACCAAGGGGACCAATATTCCTAGAAATATCATCAAGTTATAGGAAATATTTGCAGAGCTACAAGAGGGGCATGTAAAGATACAAGAATGTACAATAGAGTTACAGGAAGGCATAAGAGAGCTACATGAAGGCACAAAAAAGCTAATGGAAGGATTTGCAATGCTACAGGAAGGAACACAAGTGTTACAGTAAGAAACAAAAGAGTTACAAGAACATACAAAACAACTACAAGAAGAGACTGTAGGGTTACAGAAGAAAAATACCAAATTGTAGGAGCCATATCCCAAACCACACCTTGGAACATTTTATGTCTGTATCGATGCAGAAAAAATACTCCCTACCCATGTTGTAGTCCAACTTCTCATTGAACTAGAAAAGGAGAGGGGAAGGGCCCATAGGTGGATGAAAATTGAAAATCAAAAGGAGATGAAGATGTGGGTATCATGGAGGAGAAAATGAAAAATATAGGGGAAGAAATGGCTAACCTTAGATTCATAGAAGCTAATGTAAGGGACCACTAGTAGAATGAAAACACAAGGCTAAAGGCCGAGATACAAGAGGAGGAGGAACAACTTTCCACCATGGATATCTTGTCCATGGAAGCCATACACTATAGGCATCCATCAAAAACCTACTCATTATTCCTCAAATACCAATGGTGCCAATTCCAGATTGAGACATTATCCCAACATGGCTCTCTCCCTTTCCAAGACTACATAAAATTCATCGAGTTCTATCATAAGAGCAATGTTGAAGATAGATCTAAAATGTTTGAGTTTTACATGCAAAATTTAATATTGACTGACATGAACATTTGGGACCCCAACTCACAGATGGGAGATGTGTAATTGATGGTATTAGCCTCTTGGATCAACTGTGAAGAGGCCAAAGCTGAAGAGATCAAAAGAGTCATGGCTAGAGAGGTAGATGAACCCTTATGCATCAGTGCAGAGTTAAAAGGCCCTCGTTTCATCACCAGTAATCATAGTCTCATCGCTGGAGATCCTAGATTGGAAAGATCCTATATATTGAAACAAGAACATGCAATCTTACTTTTTGAAGATACCTTCATATTATTAGGAAATGAGAGTATGCCAGAGAAGGTGGCATACCTTTCCACACTTCTTGAGGATGAATGAATATCACTCACCTGAGAGGTTGATGAACACTTTGGATAAAAAATCCTTGTACAAAAGGGTATTCCATAGATTGGGAATGAATTATATTGGACTCAAGTTCAATCCCCCTTTACTATTGGGCTTGTAAGAGAATAGGGACTAGGTAAAATAACAAAGAGAATGGGTTGAGATTTAAAAGAATGCAATTTTACATCCTGAAGAAGGCATTCCTTCTGAGATAGATTGGGATGTCAGCGAGGCCACTAGGGCCATGAATGAGTTACATCTAGGTGACTAAGTTTTTCAAAGGATGAGAAATAATTTCAATAGGGGGGTATGATGGGCCTCCCAAATAGGTACAATGCAATGCCCATATGACCATCCTTTGGAACATTTTAACCTCTCCTTTTGCATTTGATAATACCTTTTTCAAGCTATAATTTTTTCTTAGGAAGGTTAGGAAATATTTGTTATATCATGTATCCTAATGCATTAAATATGTAGGACAAAGAGGATTTATTATGCATAACACGTTGGATACCAGTAGGAGAATATTTAGGAGGCTTTTTCCTTGCTTCAACTCATCAACAACTTGGTTGGCTCATGAGAAATTACTACCCCTCAATGGCTGAGAGTTCACCAAGATACCATATGATCCACTTTTGTAGGATTTTTGGAGGTAAGCAACCCTCCCTTAAAGGAGGCTTCCCCTCACTCAATTTTGTATAAATAAGAAATCCTAACAACTCAGTAGGGATTCAAATTCCAGAGGAAAGATAATGACTATTAGAGAAGGAGACTTATGCTTGTTATTTCCATTTTCATGTTACATGTTTGATCAGTTTTGAGGTTAATGAAAAGCATAATTTTGTTTCCAATCTGAGTTTGCTTCAAGGGATCTAAGTCTCCTTGGGTTAGAGACCAACCCAAGTGCTCAAGCCCCTTCCTCTATACATTTCTCTATGCAACGTTTTTCATGCACTTAGTCTAGTTGTGGTTTTTCTGTAAATCTGGTTTATAAGAAAAACATTGTCTCTGCAGGTTGATAAGTGAGCTCTCCTTGGAAGTTTGGTTATGTACCATGCGTGGAAAAGCACCAAAAATAGTTTTATTTTTATACAATAAGTAGATTATGTCCTAAATTCAACTCATCCTTTCACTGATATTCTGTTTTATGAAGTTAGTGTTTTGGTAATCATTTGACCACTTTTTTTTCATTAGTTGAGCATGTATTTTGTGTCCAGATGGGATATAACGCTTCATAGGGTAGAATAACACAATTTTATATGCATAAGAATCACCCCCTATAACACTCCTCCTTCCATTTATATTCATTTCTGCAAATTGTCTATGTGTTAGAAATTATCTCACCGAGCTACAAGAGTCTGTTATTTTTTTTTTCTTTGCACAAGTTAGTCTACAAAGTATATATGGGCTAGGTAAGGTCTATTGCACCCTTGTATAGCTTCCCACCATATTTTTCCACCTTCCTACCGCTCATAGAACCATAAGATTACTCTCAGATGCTTTCCTGTAGCAAAACATGGCATCATGTAGCAATCTTGTAGAAGTACACAAAATTCTTCATAACACACGCATAATTTCCTCCAAAGCTTAATTTTTGCTTCTCATCACTCCACAACATCCTCTAAGACTTGAAAACGAACTAGAGAATACCAGACACCCTCTAGATTCCTTCCTTTCATCGTTGTAGTTTCAAACTTGCAATTAGGGTATATTGTTTTGGTAATGTGTTAAGTAGAATGAAATTAGTTTTTCTTGATCACTTTTGAGCATTTAAATGTTTTTTAAAATATAATAGAATTTACCTAGTTTGTAATAACATGGATTTGTTTCTTACAAGATAGATCAAAGTTACTTTCATGGAATTTAATTTCATGCAACTATCTTAAGGTTACTTTCCTTCTATTTACCTTATGCAAGATATATTAGGATCTCTTTTCTAGCATTTCCTTTCATGCAAATAGATTAGTATTTATTTCATGTCGTAGAACAAGTTATGCTTCAATCATGTATTTTCTTGCAAAGTTAAACTAAGTAGTTTTCCATTTTTTATTTTGAAAAGTGGTCTTTATACATTTCAATTCAGTTCATTGCTTCAAAATAGGTCAAGTAGAATCTTTCTTGTTGTGCATATATCACTGACATCTCTTAAGTTTGTACAAACTTCAAATTAATAAGTTAAAGTTGGTAACCCTGGGAGTTGCAGCATTCTTGTTGAAATATTGGAACTCATCACCTTCGCTGACCGTTTCCGCACTGGAAAAACTCACCACTTGTTGTTATGGCATGGAGTGGTGTTGTTACCATTGAAAAATGAGGTTATTAACTTCCTTCAGTACTATGTTTCCCCAAGGAAACTCCTAACCTCATAAATATTAATATGCACCAAGAATTTCATGATGGTATCCATCTTGGAAACATATATCTTCATCTCTCCTCCACCTATCACATACCTAGATACACCAAACACTATTGTGCAAATTCACACTTCTTGATATTTGTTAGTAGTTGGTGCTTCTTTAATGTCTCCAACACTTGCGTCAAATGTGAGATGTGCTCCTCCTAGGTAGCATTGCATACTATTATATCATAAAAATAGACAACAACAAACAAATCTATAAATGAGCACAATATATCATTAATTAAGCTCATAAATGTAGTTTGTGCATTGTATAGGCAAAATGACATGACTAACCACTCATACAAACCTTGCCTAGTTTTGCAGGTATCTTCTTATTTGACTCGAACTTGGTGATATACAGAATTTAATTATATCTTGGTTAATTACTTCGCTTGTTGAAACTGAGCTAACAAATCATCTATTTGGGGTAGGGGGTATCTGTTCTTGAGTGTGATTTTTTTCAATGCCCTATAATCAATACGCATCCACCAAGTCCCATCCTTCTTTGGCACAATGATGATGAGTGACCCACATGGTGATGTAGTTGGTCGAATGACACCATGTTCTAGTAGTTTTTGCAATTGTTTCTTCACCTCACTTTCTTCTATAAAAAACTACCGGTACAACCCAATATTTGACAATGGAAATTCTGGAAATAAATGGATCTCATGCTCCACTTCCATCTTAGGTGGTAACCCTTTAGGATCTTGAAACACATCCATGTATGCTTATAGAAAAACTTCCAATTGTTGTTTCTATTTCTTATTACACCCCTCCAGGGATGCCTTACCTCTTACTAACTCTTCTACATATTGGGTTTCTCTAAAAATCAGTGAAACATACTTCTTGCTGGAATTAGTTGATTTATTGGCTTGGTTAGCACTTACTAGAGAAATTTTTGACTTGAATTTATGCATGGTTAGGGTAAATGATTTCCCATCCTTGATAAGCCAATATTGGTTGGATTTCCACATGAATATTTCATCCTTCGTATACATGTAGGGACTTCCAAAAAACACTCCACATACATCAAGGGGAACCACATCTAGTTCTACTTCATCAATAAAATTAGCACTAATTGAAAATCCAATTTTGCACGATTTTGTTACCTTTAAATTTTCATCTTTATTTATCCATCCCAACGGATATGGGCTTGGATGATCATGAAATTCCAATCTCGATTTGTTGAATAGATCTACTACAATGATATCCTCCTGCAATCTTGAGTCACATCGAGCATTAATCTTTGTCTTCTTGACCTATATCTTTACATGGAGATTTTGATCATCTTTCTCTTCCTTTTGTTGAAGGCTACTCAGTTTCACCTCCTTTTCCACTAACGTACAAACAATATTCTCATCCATGTCCAAGGTGATTTCAACTTCGTTGCTCAAATGGGTGACCATAAGGTTCTTCTTCTTATTGGCTTTCTTTTTTTTCTTCGGGTTAAGCTTTGGATGCAACTTCCAACACTTCTCCTCTGTATGGCCGCAATTGTTGCATTATTTGCTAAGATGTTTGCATTGGTTTGTTGTGGCTACCATATTTTTATCTTTTTCCCATTTCCACTTCTTCTTCCCCTCAGAAATGTCTTGTTGCTACTTCTACTTGGATCCACTTGATTTTCCTTTTTACAAGACTATGTTCTCCATGTATTGTGCCTATACACAAGCCTTGTCCACCAATATAGGCTTGAACAACATCACTTTATTTCATTGATGGTTGTATAGACCCCCCAAATAATTGAGGAGTACATATGGGTTCTTTGGCAAGATACCAGACATTATGGCCATATTTTATGAACACTATGGTGTACTCATGTATGCTCTGCCCTTGCTTTGGTCTAAAGTAGTGCTATCGGATCCACTGGTCCTTTACATACCAAATAGGTTAAAATTGTGACTTTATGAGGGTTTTAAAGTCCTCATACTTAGTCAGTAGAGGTTCTTTCTCCAATCTCAAGGTCTTCATGTGGATTTCCCACCAAGTGAGGGCATGGCCATCCCATTTTATCCAGGCAAATGAAATCTTTTGTTCTTGCTCAACATGATGTACATTGAAATAAACTTCTAATTGCTACAACCAATGATTTAGCTCCAGAGTGTCGATCTCACCTTGGTACTAATTGATATAGACCTTTGATTCCATTTTGAATAGGGATTGTAAATGATTTATGACACCTAAACTAGGTTGATCTTTTTTGAGTCCTTTATTTGGCCAGTTCTTTGTTTCTTCCCAATCTCCCAATCCTCCCTCTGATCTATCCGTTGCATTAGAACCCCCATATTCTCTAAATATCCCAAGTTATTTCTCAAGTTCGACATGAGTAAATTCATATTATGACTTATATCTGCAATGTGTGCTTCCAGCAGCGAAAATCTCTCCTCTGCAAGATCATGAGGGTCACTCACAATTTTTTTAGCCATGATTAGGTTTTAATTATTTATGGCCTAGCCAATCTAGATCCCTTGTAAATATCCACAATATACACAAAGAATCCTTCTATGATACCAATATGATATGTAAACTACCATGGATATTCCACTAGACAGTTTGTCACAACAAATATGATAAAAACTATATTTAAAAATCTAAAATCTACACTATGAGGGTTTTATTTCTCTTTAGATTTATGGATCTATAAATTATTGTTAATTGTGTGTGGATGAAAATTAAAATTATGCAGAAAATAGAGAAAAATGAAATAAAAACTCACAAACCTTGATTTGACATAAGATATGACCTAGGAAACCTTTTCGATAGAAAACCCAGTTGGAAGGTGAGGCCGCTCTACTCCCTTTCTCTGAATAGAGAATGGATGCAAGTACAAAGAAGTATGGAATATGGCCCAATATGGGATACTAAAATGCAAAAATAATCTATGTATGCTCTATCTCCTACCCCTCTCGACTATTTTTTCTCATCTATGGAACAAATGTACTCAAAAGAGTGGAACCCCTTTTCCTCCTAGTGGCATGGTAATAATGATAGCCCGATAGCCTACTAATGGTTAGGTTTGACTACCTCGACTCTTAACCAGAGTTACAAGTGTCTTCTTCATCATAATCACGTGGCTAGCCCCTTTTCCATGAATAATGGGGGTTGACGTGCATCCTCTCGAATTATGGTAGTGAAAATGGAAATGTCAACTTCTAAGTAGCCTAACTTTTGTGTACAGACTCTGATTGATGTGATTCTTGCGTTGTTGGAAATATATCTATGTAGAATATGAGAAAAAGGTGTGTTGTTAAAGCATAATTTTTTTACCGCAAAAAAATGTCATTTGATGCCTCAAAATGCTCCTAGAAGGTTTCAAACCCCAATTTTCCAAACTGGGTCCTATCGGTAAGAATGTTCATGTGGGTTGATTCCTCCAATTTTTGCATTCTAAATGCATCGAGATGGATGAAAGAAAATATAATGATCCAATATGGATCATCTTCTACAAATATTCTGAGCTTATTACTAAAGACTGACATGAAGAGATTCTTATTATAGCTTATATATGCAACTTATGCTTCCAACCATGAAAAACTCTCCTTTGTAGGATCACGAGGGTCATTCACAAATTCGTCGATCATGATTAGAGTTTTATGAATTTTGGCCTAGCTGATCTATATCCCTTTCAAATCTCCACAATATACCCAAAGCATTTTGCTATGATACCAATATCTATAAATTGTCGTGGATATTCCACTTGATAGTTCATCACAACAGATCTGATAAAACTATCTTTAAAAATTGAAAATCTACACTATTAGGGTTTTATTTTGTTTAGATCTATGAATATGTATATTACTATTAATTTCATATGAATGCAAATTAACATTGTGTAGAAAATAGAGAATAGTGAAATAAAAACTCACAAACCATGATTGACACGAGATATGACTTGGGAAACCCTTTCAGGAGAAAACCTTGCTGGAAGGTGAGGTCGCTGTAGAAATTAGTATACACTAAGCATGCATACATCCAAATTCCCCTGATCTCACAATATTTAACTTCTTGCAAAATATAAAATCATTCCACTGTTAATATTTTGCGGAAAATTAATTGCACACACATGTGAAGCATAAAAAAAATCGCACATAACTCCAGTAAACCCTTAGGAATTGCGTAATTCCTTCAGCCCACTAATTTGACAAATCTGTATATTGAAATTAAGTGCTCCAAGAGAATAAGTTGTTGTTTAGAGTCTGATTATTATTAAGGGTAATAATAATTGACATGCATCTATTTTTAGATCAACGATCTATAAATAGACTTCGCCCAATCTTCTAAAAATAGAATCTCATCTATTTTTCACATTTGACCAACCATCGAAAAATAGCCTCCTGCTACATATAGAATATGCTCACCATGTCTAAAAATAGACATACACCTAAAAATAGCCTGTGTGGGCCCCACCTAGTTTAGGTGATTATTTTCCAACTAGGATCGAGGATGATGTTAGAGGATGCCTCCTTCATTGTTTCTTGTTGCAATATTCAACGGTCGCTCACCTTTCTTTCTTTGAATGACAGAAAATGGTTGTGGTACAAATAAGGTATGTATTTGGGTGTGCAATGCCATAAATCCTATTTGTGTGCTATATCCTATCCTCCTCAACTAGTTTTTTGCTCAGCTATGGAGAAAATGCACTCGAAAAAATTGAATGTTTTTTCCTCCTAGTGGCCCAGTTATAACACAGCCTAATAGCCTACTAGTGGTTAGGTTTGACTACCTCAACTCTTAACTAGAGTTAAAATATAGACTCTTCTAGAGTCTTCTACATCATAATCACATGGCTAGCGTCTTTTTCATGAATAATGGAGGTTGATGTGGCATCCTCTCAAACTATGGTGGTGAAAATAAGAACGTCGACTTATGAGTGGCATAACTTTCACATACGGACTCTGATTGGCGTGATTCTTGCGTCATTGAAAAGGTACATGTGTGTAGAATAGTAAAAAAAGGTGTGGCACTAAAGTGGCAAAGTTTTACCCCCAAAAAACGTTGTTTGATGCCTCAAAATGTTCTCGAAAGGTTTCAGACCATGTTTTGTCAAAATGGGTCCCACCAGTAAAAACAGTCCCATAAGTTGATTCCCCCACTTTTTCCACTCTAAAGGCATCAAAATGGATGGAAAAATTATGACCAGTCCAATACGGATCAAAAAGCAACATCTCATTCGGCCCTCAAACATTTGCTTCATTATTTCTTCCTACACCCCCATTGTCTCTACATAAATCTTACCATTGACAACTCTCTTAATGTTGAGATCACAAACAATGCATTTGATTCATCATCGAAGATCATGAAAAATACATTCAAGCTGGCATCTATGTTGATGGCACTCTCTTATAACCTCCATCCTTTCTAAGTTCTCATGTTCATGAATATGTGAGGGTGAACATTAGGCATGAACCAAGCGATGATGTGAGTAATGTTATATTTAAAGGCCCTTCATTATCCATATAGTGGTGGTGGTTGTAGATAGTTGTAAAAAAAGGCTTGCAATATAACATAGTTACTAACACCAGAATATGACACATGGAATGCAGTGGAGTTAACTAGTGGAGGGGCATGTAGGACCATGGAAAGGTAGAAACTAACTAGAGTATTTCTCAAAATGATTTTATGTGTTTTCAATGTGAATGTGCCTTTTTAGAGATGTGGACGAAGATAAGTGAAAGCTACAAAAGCAAACAAAGGAGAGGATGATGGAATATATTACAAGACGCCAAAGCCTTATACTTTATGGATCAAAATAAGAGTCTAAATGTTATTCTTACACTAAAAACCATAGGATAATTTATGTTTTAATATCTTCAATTTGAAAAAGCCTTCATGAAAACAATGTATTTACTTTTGGGGTAGTTCCTTTGGAAGTAGCATTGGGGGAAGAGTCATTGAGAAGGATGTGCCATGAATAAGAATAACAAGAATATAGATGATTGGGTTTGGAATCAAAAGATTATTGGAGGTTTCTTTGGAATATCATTATCTATTTCAAATTATTACATGAGAGATTGAGGCAAATTCACACTTTAAAGTTTGAACCTTTTATAAGAAAAATCATGTAAATATTTTCTTAGAATGATAAGTATTTATTGTTGTTTTTATTGAGAAGTAATCATTATAATTTCATTTTTTTCATTGCTAAAATAATTAGTGTTATAATTAAGGTTTAAGATAGATCATAAGTAAATGACCGTTTGACCGTATTTTTTGTTAATAATATTTGATTTTTTAATATTAAATGACAAACTAAAATTTTGATAATATAAATTTAAAATTATTTAATATAATATTTTTTTGTATTTATTTATTATTATTATTTTTCAAATTAAAAAATAATATAATCAAAATTCGCAAGTTTTAAATCACTTCACATATGTAAAATGTTCTTACCATTTTGACAAAATAATATTGATTTAATTTTATAAATTTATTTTTATAGAATATAATTTTTACTTTTAAAATCAATTATTATACATTAATTTTTAATAACTATAAATTAATTACATAATAATATAATATATTTATCTTATAACATAAATATACAATAGATAATGATAAAATATGTTGTACAAATCAGTAAACCTTATAACATATGTTTTCGCTCCAATAAACCTTATAACATATGTTTTTCGCTCTAATAAACCCTTCGCGTCAATGCTAAAATTTCGGGTGGAGAGGGCCCTTTTTGTTCGCCACTGATTGCCTTTACGGATACTCCGAATGATGTAATGGAATATTTGGCTGCGAAGTCAATGTGAAAAGGAAATCATCCGAATTTTTCTGAGACCATATGGGTAGAAAATTGACTCTCTCACTGAAATTTTGTAATTCAGATTTATGAAGAAAAAGAAATGAAATACATATTGATGAGCAAAACATATGATACAGTGAAACTTCACTTTTATTAATAAATGGAAATGGTTGAAATTGTAAAAATGCAGACTAGCTTGAATATTAGTAGCTTAATGTTAATTATAAAGATGTTGAAAGACCAGCTTACTGTGAATTACAATGATGTTGAAAGGCTTTTTTTTAACATCCCAGGCAATGAGGAAATTCTGAATATCAAAAGATGAAACACCAAAAGGCTTGTGGGCCCCAAAAACCCAACTCTAGGAAATAAACATCAAAAAACTTGTGAGTCTTATTGGGGTTAGTTAGTCCATCAACTTCTATGATCATAACATTTGCATACAATATCTATTTGGTACTCTTGGTAATCTGTTCGAAAAGCTTAAACTAGAATTAAATATTTCCATGGAACAAGTTTTGTCTTTTCCTATTACTTTAAAAAAAACATCATTTACACCCTCAAAACAATCTTAAAAATTAAAAAAAAAAAAAACTATTAAAAAAAAATGCCAAAATGAAGAATTGTGCTCTGAGTCATTGATGTAAGTAGTAAATATGTTTGATAATGGAAGGACACCAATAAACACCAGCTAAAATAACAAGTTTTTTTAAGGTCATAACAAGTTTTCTCATATACAAGCTAAAGTTTATTTGATAGATAAAGAAATATCAAACACGAGGACACCAATAAACACCAGCTAAAAGTAGAAGATTACTGGAAAAACCCTGGTGCAGAATAGGAACAGGGAACTTTGAAACTGAACTCTTTGCATGCCCTGTTTCAACCACTAAACCGTAACCTAACAAATAAATATGCATACCCCATCGAACCGAGCTCAAGCAATTAGACAGGAGTCAGTCACAGGGATACCTTGCCCAATCGAGTTAACTCTCACTCACAGATTGATTCTGATCTTTTTTCTGGGACGGGAGTCAGCCACAGGGATAACATGCCCAATCAAGTTAACCCTGACGAACAAATTGATTCTGATCTTTTTCTGGTTATATGGATTGGGTAACGGGAGGCAATCCTGGGATGTTTTATTTTGATATCCAGAATCTAGTTTTATTCAGCATCTAGTTTCAAAGAAATAGTATTACTGTGTAGCTTACCATGGGAAATTCCCATTTAAATAAAACTAAACAATAAGTTAAATAGAACCTCAATTTTTGAGCCTGATTTGTGATGTAACCTATAGACTGAAAAATTAGCAGTACTGTAAAATTTCAAAAATTAGTACTACAGTAAAATTTCCACTGGTGGTCACTCTATTATTTGTGATGGAATGGATGATATGATGAATTAGATGAAATATTTCAATGAAACTACATCCCAACAAATGTAGCAATCTATTGTAGTTACAGACATCAAAATAAAACAGAGAACAACCAGAAGATCCAAACGAGACGAAGAGGAAATTTTACAGTTATGAATATTATTTATAGATGGTGTGAGATAAACATATTCCACTATTAATTGCATACATCAAAACTAAAATACATCTGCCAGAGAGCCTACAAAAACAAAGATGAAAACACTGAAATTGAAAAAACACACACACAAAAGTTCAAAACTTTTATAATTATAATTACAAGATTCCAGGATTTCCAACTCAAAGTAGCCCATTATTGTAATTACAAGATTCCATCCTTTGGATTGTAGATTCGGAGGTCCTATTTACAATTTCAACTGTTGATTTTGAGTGTGGACGAGAAAACCCAAATCTAGAATCGAATTCCAGTCAGGCTGACAAGATACACCTATCCCTTTGTTCCGCTATTCTGAAAATGTATTTGGTTACGGAATCGAGCAATGAAATCATCGCATCTCTGCCTCAATTCATCACCGCTCCCATCCACTGTCACCATTAATTCAGATTCCACAATAGCCTGATGCAGGGCCATCGAATTTTTCATGTCAGAATCGTCTTGGCGTTTGCCCTGTGTCATACCATTAATGCGGGTGCGGGTGCGCTTCGCAGATGTTTGTTTCTGCTCAGGTTGTGTAACAGTAAGACTCATGGAAATGGAATTAATCCATTCGCTTTTTCCAGGAGCTTCTCTGCTTTCCATACCAGTCCCCTCCAAAGGGTTCTGCTGCTTTGGCCAGGTTTCAATTTCCTGCACAAATGAACTTGAATCACTTGAATCCCCATATTGGTCCAGGACTGGAGGATTACACTGAGCAATCCGATTTGATGATCCATTCGCTTTTTTCAAGGGCTTCTCTGATTCCCATACCAGTCCCCTCCAAGGGTTCTGCTGCTTTGGCCGGAGTTTTCAATTTCCTGCACAAAGAACTCGAATCCACTTGAATCCCCATATTGGTCAGTACTGGAAGTTACACAGAACAATCCCGATTTGATGATCCATTCGCTTTTTCCAGGAGCTTCTCTGCTTTCCATACCAGTCCCCTCCAAAGGGTTCTGCTGCTTTGGCCAGGTTTCAATTTCCTGCACAAATGAACTTGAATCACTTGAATCCCCGTATTGGTCAGTACTGGAAGTTACACAGAACAATCCCGATTTGATGCAGAGAAGAAGGATGATGATATTACACAAAATCAACCAGAAGACTGAATCATGACGCCGAAGTTCAACTTGAGTGAAACAGCATATAGGAATGGAACTTAGCAGAATCTCCCTTACAGCCTCCCACTGCCTGATGATGAGAGCCAATGAGACCAACATCGTGGGCACAAACACATGAATGCCTATACCTGGATTACAAGTAGAAATCCAGTGGCATATTTTTTCCCCTTCAGAATTCTGGGTTTTTGCCATTGATTCCTCTGCTCCAATAGCGCCACCTCCTTCCCCTGCTAATTGGGATTTATAGGAATTTGTGATAGTGGATGCCAATGTGAAACGGGAGGAGAAAGGAAAATCCATGAGCAGTACAAAGTCAAGCCCAGTCAAGATGGAGATGGAAGAGGGAAAGGGAGAGGAAAATACACGATCCCCACAAAGTCGTCGTTTGTCAAGGTGCAGAGAGAAAAATTGAGGGCAGTGGGCTCCCATGGTCTGCAAATATAATAATTGCTCAACTTTGATAGCCCATGGTCTGCAAATATAATAATTGCTCAACTTTGATTGATTTGGATTTGCAATGCTTAGATTTATTATGTATATCTGTCAAAATATCGCTGGCCTAAAAGGGGTGAAGTTGGAATATTTTTTAATCCATGTTGTTTTCGAACCGGTTGAAAATGAACGAGTAATTGTCTTTATAATCCTATGGGAACTAGGAATTTTCTTTTTTATCTGACTGTTATTGATGCCCATGTTTCCAAGTTCAATCTTTTTCCATTGACTAAAAGGGTTATGACAATAAAAACTCCATGGTATCAGTGGATAGAGGATAAAATTATTGAAAAGTGTCGTTTATGAATGATTTCGACATCATTTTAAAAAATTAATAATCTTCATAACCATCTAAATCATACTGTCGAATTGTACCCCGAAGTTTCCGCGTTTTCGAATCGATTCAAAATCCAAAATTTGAATTTTCTTTTTTAAAAGAAAACCAGAAAAAAAAAATCCCATTTGACCTCACAACAATAAAAAGAAGGGCTTTCCTTATTTTAAAAAAATCCTGTAAACAGACACCAGGCAGTTTACCAGGAAGCCCACAAATACACGGCTCTTCATAGGAATCCGTGTACGTATCGCTTTCGTGTATGTATCGCTTACACTTTCTCTTTCATGGAACTGTTCCATTCATACAGGCAAGCTTGTAACCCAGGTTCAACTTGATCACTCATTGTTCACTGTAGTTGGAAGACGATACTAGGTTTAGAGTTCAAACAATTTGACATCAATCACTTTCAACCTTCAAACATTAATTCTATGATAGTTAAATTTTGATATTTATGTTTATGAGACTGTTCAGATTCATAGTTTTTGACAAAATCTTGAATAGATGTTTTTCTCCTCTGTTTAACACTTAATCTATTCTTTTGTTTTTGTAAATTTCTTAGGACTTATGCAATTGTTGGTAGCTTTAATTTGCCCGAAAGAAACCAGGTCTGTTGGCCACCTCAAAGAATTATAAGCCAACCAAAATTGGTATTGTTTTTTCCTTTTGCTAACAGCTATTAATCCTTTACTATGTCTATAAAAACTACAGATAAAACAAAGAGTAGACTTAATATCCTTAAAAAACATACAAAAATGAACTTGTAAAAAAATTAACCATCTGATGAATCAACAGGTGCAGGGTCACTTAATCTATTCTTGAACAGGTATCTCTCCCCTTTTGTTTAACACTGCATTCCCTTCATTTAAGGTCTCGACCTTGTGTTTAACGCATAAGCTTTCTTTTGCACGGTAATGCACTCTCCTCCACTTAATGCCTAGACTTTCTGTTTAACGCATGCTAGTTGTTTTTAGTGCGATTTTTTTGGTGAATTTTTCCAATAAATTTTTTTTTTTTTTTAAATCTTGTCAGAATTTATTTGAATCACAAGTTTGATGGTAATTCCTGCACAATAAAAATATCTTAAAGATTTTTTATGGTGTTGAATCCATATATAATAAAAAACCAGTTTAAATAACACAAATCAAAAGTTCATCTCAAATTTTACCACCTAATTTCAGTACAAGAAACTCCAAAAAAATCACACTAAAAACAACTCCATATATAAATACTAGTTTTATATAAAGTAATGTACAAATACTAATTTTATTGATTAAGAAAAAACGATATGTTAAATAACAATCCATAAGCGCAGGAGAAATAAAATGGAATATCTCAAAATGCTGATGAGCACAAAATTTTCATCAACTTGAGGGTATATTATTCGTTTTCAAGGCCGATTTCTTATTTTTTAAATTAGCATAATATAGGTGAACTTGTCTCGCTATTTATAGAAGTTGGAATTAAAGTAGAAATAAAATTGAAATATTTTGAAACGTGGATAAAAACAAATTTCACAATAATTTGAGGGTTTAATTTTTATATTTAAATAATAAGTTTCGAATTTATATAATTTGAGTGTTTTAGGATTTTACAACTAATGATTTTATTTATATATTTAAAAATGAGATTTAAAAAAGAAAAATTACTATTTTACTATAAATTATATTATTGGATCTTGCAATATTTTAGATGAAGGACTTAAAACATTTTTAAAGTAGAGTATGGAGCATTACAATGTTTACTAATTTTATGGGCTTTGGTTTTGATTTATTTCAATAAATCAAAATTTAGAATTGTTAAAATATGTTAAATATCTTTACTTAACTTGATTATAATTTTAAAATTAAATTTCTGGGATGGGATGTTTACCAAGCAAAAGGGAGGGGGGTTGCCACCCTCTCACCTGGCCAAGAGACTAGGGGACATGGCAGAACGCCCCCGTAGTGGTCATTAATGATTTGAATGAATTTGAAGTGATGCCACTTGCAAACATTTACCATGGCGATTAAACTCCTTTGCACTCCATACACTAGTCTAATCTACCTCGACTACCATTTACCTCTCCAAACTGTACGTCAGAGCTTCTCTCATGCAAATCATCAATCCAAGCTAACATCAAGTATGTCAGTTCATATTTTGGTTCAAGTTGTTCATAGTTATACAAACATCGGCTCCCAAAGGCCTATGTTCCAAAAGTAGACTTCAAATCTCATTAAATATTATTAGACTGCTTTGTTAGCACATCTTTTTGACACTTGACCTGGCACATACCTGCAATTTTTGGCATATCTCCAAAATTTCAGTAAGGAAGGCCATCACATTGCTAATTTGGATTGTAACTCTCAAGACAACCGCCACTAGACCACTCGAGAGCTTGGTTTCGTATTGTTGTCACTTTTTCCTTATAGGTTCATAGGGTATTTCATGGCTTTCGCGCTCCGTTTTCATTGCATGTATGGTCATGACACCTCTTGTTGCTAGACAATGCATTTCGTAGATGTGGAACTGGATTGCACTTGTTTAGGAGCCTTCTCTCTATTCTCGGTCTCACCTCTTCTTCCACAGTTCTTTTTTGGGTTTTCCCTACATTATGTTTTGGTTTGGTCTGCTTGTCCCTGTCGTTGTCCAATGTTAGTTCCCAAGTGGCTTCTTAATGGTCCACCTTTGTGGGCCTCTCACTTTACCTCAAAGCTCTCCTTCTCTGGTAATGAGTCTACCTCCCAACTCTTTCCCAGTCCAACTCCCCTTATTTATCCTTTGTTAGAATATGTCTAAATTCCCTCTTGTCATGGCCTTATTTAATGTTTTATCACTCTCCCCTAATTCTCCTATGTGTGTATCTCTGTCATCCCTTTAATGTCCCTCTTCTAGCTCTTTGCTTCATTTTCCTTCTTTGTGATCCCATCATGACCCGTTAGCAAGTTTGTGTCTGTTGGGGAGCGACATATTACCAAGAATGAGCCAGCCGAGGTAACACACGTACACCATTGAATGGAGGAAATCGTCGTTTGGTTCCAAGATATTACCCCAGGCCCCATCCAGGATGAGTTCACCCATGCCAAGAGAGAAGGAACCTATCAAAGGCATCACCTCTCATGCACAGAGGCTCTAGTTGAGTTGAAAGATAAGGTGTCAAACATCAAGCATACATGTGGATGCTTCAACCAATTCATCCACACAGTTGATTTATATTGGCATATGAATTCCTTATAGGCCCCTTTTGGATATGTATGATCATCAGGAAGATCTCCTCGACTCCATGAACATTTGTATCACCACATGAAGGACTTAGATTAGCACTCAGAGTGCATAGAGTAGAACCTTGGTATCCCTCCCCTTGCTAAGGACACCTCAGGAGATAACAAGGATCCTATCCAGGTCGCAACCGCTAATTCAAATCCCTCAACGTAGTCTCTCGATATGTCCCTGGTTTCCTTGTTTCTTGTTTTCTCTATATTATATTTGCAATGCCGAAAAAGCTTGTTTTTCAATTTTTGTATGGCTAATTTTGAACTCCTAAGTACTTTGATATCCTACATCTTTCTACAAAGAGTAAAATTTTTATTATGGTTTGATCTTCACAATGATCAATCAACTTAAAATTTTTAGCATTTTTATGTACACTCCTATTTGGAAGACAATACAATATTTACCTTAAAAAAACTTAAAATTAAATTAATAGTATTATTATATGATTTGAATTTTATATATACATTATATATATTATAATAATTCATTATAATTGGGATGATATTTAGAATTAAAATTATATTGAGTCTAAAAAAACATTCCAAATTTTCAAATATACAATACAATTATTATGAAAATTTTGTTATAAGTTTTCTTTTAATTTATAAAGTTTATTAAAATTTATTAGATTATTTCCTAAATTTTAATTTATTGTAATTTATTAAATTATTTCTTGAATTTTACTCTATAAATTTAAACATAAGATAATATAGAAGATATTAAAATATATTCTCTAATGGAACATATGAGCTTAGTATAGGGGATCTTGGTGAGGGTGTTTACAGCCCCACCGAATCCTATGGTGATATAGGCGATATAGTTGGGGTAATCTTTTTTGATACTTCATAGATTTTGGATATACTTATTTAATGGCTTTGGGATATATTTTGATATTGTTTTTTTTAGTTTTTTAGTCAATTTTGGCTTGTGAATAGTTAAATCTTTTTGGCAATGTATGATCTGTTCTGGAAATTACCTACTGACTAACAAAACAAGTTTAGTAAGATTGAGACTAGTAAGATTTTGAAAACCCATGCAAAAAAACGTAAACACTATATATATGTGTGTGTGTGTGTGTCTAGTTTCTATTATATTGTACAAAAAGATACAACGATACAATTCAACATTCCCACTTGAATTGTTGTGTTAGCCAATTCCGGTGGGAAAGGAGATGTTCAAAAAGCAAAAATGGGGCTACCCCTGGTGGGGAAACCAACCCAGAAACTAGACCATGTAGTAGCAGGGGTGCTGCCCCAAAAGGGGAAACCAACACAAAACATAAGTACCCATAAACTAAGTTTACTGTGCAAAAAGTAAATAGACATAAAAACTAAAATTTAGTTGTAGCGAACAAAATAAAGAGGCATCGTGGCACTAGTCTTTCTAGTTTTTTTCATTCTGAATTGTTTCTGGAGGCTACTCTTCCTTAATGAAACAATCATAGTCTGAGAGGTCATCCTCAGGCTTGGACAACTAGGGGGTCTGCTCTAGCGTTGAGGCTAAGCGTGCTCCCATAACTGCTTCGTTGTCGTCCTTTGTTGAGCTACTGCTGTTGTCGCTACCTGAATAATTCTCCGCGGACTTGATGGACAGAGCCATTGATTTCCTTGGTTATTGAAGGATGGACGATGACATCGTTGATTTTCCCAACCTCTTCCTTGACCCCAAGCCATAAGAGATAGAGGGGGCTTCAGGAAGGCACAGGGAGATGAAGGGGGACATACTCTGCTGGTCTGGAGCTTCAAACGAATTCACATTAAGAGTGAATTCCACCAGGAACTCCTCTTGGACATGAAGCGGAGGACGGGAAGGCTGGCCTCGGCCTCTGCCTCGACGACATCTCATGTGATGGAGGCATGGAATTGAGGCTTTTGAATTTGATGAAGGGGAATGATTGCATAGAGGATTGCAGACAGAGAGGCGGCAGGAGGCCCTGAGCGGGTGGGCTAATAGATAATGAAGGGTAGAGTGATGAGTGGAATAGATGGCTAGATGAACAGAGAGATAAAGGGAAAAATATGGTGGAGAATCAGTGCCATTACCCATGAAATACAGAGGTGTTCGGCGGCAAGGACAGGCGACAATGAATTCGGCGCAGTCGACTTGAAGGGGAGTAATGGCACCACATTGTGTGATTGCATATTTAACGACGTCCTCGCCTAGGCCATGTGTTGCCCGGGCCATGTGGCTAGGACAGCTGCCCTATAGAGGGGGTGACATGTAGCATGAGGATCCGAGATTAGACACCCGCATCTAGGGTATAAATATAAAAATTTGACTTAAAAATATAAAATATTAAAATTAATTTTTTATATTTTTTTAATTATTTAAAAAATTTATTTCTATTTTTTTTTCTTTATCATTATTTTTTTATTCCTCTATTTTTTAAATTCATTATTATTTTGAAATTTACTTTCACCATATTAACATTACCCTAAATGCTCCTCTGCATCACTCTTTAAAATCTTATATGTAAATTAAAATATGTTGTCATAACACATATTCTATAAATATATGAAAATATCTATATACTCCCTTTCTCTACCTTTTTAGAAACCAAATATCTAGTAAATTAAATACACTACAATAATACATATTTTCTAGATAACTTAAAATATATTTTCTAATCTCTATTATTAAAATTATATTTTTCAATCTTTATTTCTAAAAAAATTAGTACAAATACTTTTATTTCTTCTTTGTTTGCTCTATATTTCACAATCTAAAACATCAGATAAAGAAAGTTATAGCTAAAATATTAAGCTAGCTTGTTTGTAGAAGATTTTACAAGCATTTACGAAGCCTAAATTCCTCAGACAATATATTCAAAATTATAGGGAAACGAGATCTGAAATTTATACCATTGGTACCTTGAGATCTCTTCTCTATCTCTTCCAAACTTCATATTCTAGGATGTCTTAGAAAGAAAGTTATAACAAAAATATAAAGATGATGTGCTTGAAGCAGACCTAATTTCCTTAAAGTATATCTCCAAAAATACATTGCACGAAGGACTGAAATTTTAATCACAATTACATGAGTATCATATATTTATATCCTCCAAATTTCACGATCTGAAACATGGCAGAAGAAAATCCATATCAAAAAATCAAAGTTAACCATTTTGAAGTAGATTTCAAGAGCATTCACGTCGGAGCCTAACTTACCTAGAGCATATTTGTGAACTTTTAGCTAAAAAGATCTAAAAATTGAGATACAGGTACATGACATCTTCTATCTATATCCTCTAAGTTTCATAATCTGAAACATTCAGAAGAAACGTTGTAGTGAAAATTCTAAGTTAACTGGTCTGAAGTAGATTTTAGAAGCATTAAAGAAGACTATGTTCCTCAAATCATATCTATGAAATTATATAAAACCAAGGAATAAGATTTGAATCATAAGTACATGACGATATTCTATATGTATATTTTAATTTTCACAATCTGAAACATCCAAGAAGAAAAATTATAGCGAAAGTTCCAAGATGACTCATTCACCCCATAAATCACATTTATGTTTCCACCTTTAAAGTCCAAGAATCACCCAAAAAATATTCCTCACCTCCTCTTGTCAACCTTTGATCTCTTCTTGATTACATATACTTCAAATGAACTCATCTATCATTTATTTATAGTGTTTTACGCTCACTTATGGGGCCAACTTGTAAAACTTGTTGGGGCAACCAGCTTTACTTTGGTTGGGTCATCCTCACGAAATCCTTCATATATCCTCATTCTTATGGAGTTAGAGGGAGTTCCATATACCACTGGAAAGGTATCTGAATAATATTTTCAACCATATAACCTATGCTCCAATTTTATCTAGAAATTTGAGTAAAAATGCCTTCGAAGATAGGTTATCCAAAGTGAGCATTAAAAACTCAAAAACAATATTTCCAACAATATTCATTTTCCAATCTTTATCTTGGACATTAGTAGTTTCCCTCTATCTATGACATCATTGAAGAAAATATTTCCAACAGATATGTCATATTTTCGTGATTTGGTTATAAAAACTTTTAAAACATGTTTGAAGCATTAAACAACATTTTTAGGGGTCCAAAATTTGTGAAATTTATTATCTACTAAAGGTGTATGAGTTGAGGGTTTATAGATAATTCACCTTTGCTAGACACTTCCATTAAAAATGAAGAAAGGAGAAGTGGTTCTACTAAAACCTCTAGTTGATTGGTGTTTTCTTTATAGTGAGGCATGAATAGCCACATATTGGTGAACTCTAGACCATAACGTGTTGGTTTAAGATATTATGGTGGTAAGATAGTCAATGGTGGAGGTTTCAAGAAACCTTGAGTAATTTTCAAGCGTCAAATATCAACTTTGTGAAGGATCAAAATAGATGAAGTACAACAACATCAGATTTAAGGATGGGAACAAGAAAGAATTGATCCGAAAGGATCTCCGCACATGAGAGAGATTTTTACTTTGTGCCGTGTTGATTGAATTTGGCGACAAAGTGTTTAAGTGGATGAAATTATGGTTAATGATTTTTTATTTCTCACACATTTATTATGCATTAGGTAGGAAAAATGTCTCATGAATTTTTCATTATTTATGATTAATGCTTTTCATGAGATGCTCATGCATTTAATTATGCATTTTATGAGCCTTTATTAAACACATTCATTATTATTCACTTTTGACAAAAAAAATGATTAATATTTGTGAGAGGAAATTTGTCTCCATATTATTCATTTAATGTAATTATGTAAATTGGTTTTTATGTGAGAAACCACCTCACACCAATTCTCTATTTTTCTCAATTGTAAGTTGAGAGAATCAAGGGCATGGTTGAAGAGTCTTTAAGTGATTTTGAGACTTTTCCCAATTATGAACCTGAGATAGTTGAAGGTCCTACTTTCATGGATATTGTTTTTCCTTCCTTGTAATTAGATCCTACAATTGTGGGTCTTGTAATTAATGCTCTTTGTTGGAGAGTGAGTGAGGAGAAACTATATATATTCCTTATGTGAGCCATGTAAGGGGAGTGTGGAAAAGAGGAGAGAATGCTTAGCTATTGAGATCCATAGTGCTTAGCTAATGAAGGGCCATAGTGCTTGAATGTAAGAGAGATTTTAAAGCTTACTTTGAAGAAGGAATATAGAAGATCTGCATTCTAGTTGAAGCAGATCCAGAGATGTAGCCCTAGAGGTAGAGGGGTGAACTCTGTTATCAACATCGGCTGCCTCTCTCTCATTTACATGAATGTGCTTCTTGATATTTTAAGTTCATTTACTTATGTTTATGTGTTTCATGCATTATAATAGATGAACTAATGTGCTCAGTTAAACCTGTATAAGCCACAATCAATTTAAAGATCCTCACACCGTAATGTTGGTTAGAGTTGTGTGATTGTTGACATGTGTTCCTCTTGATTATATCTGCATGTGTTCATTAATGCTTTTGATAAAATGTAATTCTAACCCATCAGTTGAAGCAGAAGGTCTTGGTTAAAAGGGTATACAAAATTCACCCGGATCAAGTGGTATTAGAGTGGTCTTCTTGCTGATGTGAATTGTAGGCATGAGCCATTGAACGTGCAACAATGGAGGATGTCAAAGACATGTATGAGACCATGTTGAGGATGTACGAAAAGGTGGAAATTTTGTATGAATATTATGAGAAACAAGAAGCAGATAACGCTGAGTTGAATAGATTTCTACAAGAAGAGAAGGAGGACAAGCAACGATTGTAGCTTCAGTTGCAAGCCATGACAGAGGAATTGGAAGAATTGAAACGCAACGACGGAAGTCTTCAAAAAGATCATGATACATTAAAGACACTTCTACAAGAAGCGAAGCACGCTAAAAGAATGCATGAGTTGCAAGAGATAAATGACAACATTCAAGTCGAAAATGAATAATTTCAAAGATTGTTGCAGGTAGCTAAATAAGATAAGCAGGAGCTTCAAGAGATGCTACGAGCCAAAGAGGAGTTATTTTCTAAGTTGCAGAAGGTTGGGATGATGGATGTTGTATTTCAAACTGAGGTATATGATGTTACTTCATGTTTTTTTCTCTCTCAATATGAAACTAATGTTGGATTCTTTATAATCAAGTGTTTCAAAAGATGTAACTAGGTATGATCAACTACAGGTTACAGTTTTAGGAAGATGTGGGCTTTTACATTCCAATTCTGAAGGACCGAGGTGAAGGAGTCTTGAAGGGATGTGCATTTTCAGACATTTGCGTTGCAACAATTGCAGGTGTTCACTTTGCATCCTGATTCCGAAGTACGTTGGGTGAAGGAGTCTTCAAGGGATGTGCCTTTTCATAAATTTGCATTGTAGAAGTTGCAGGTGTTGGCATTGTGTTCTGATTATGAAGTATGTCGGGGTGAAGGATTCATGTGGGAATGTGCCTTCTAGAGACATTTGTATTTGATGATGGATTGAAGCTTATACTTTTGGAGACCAAAAGTTTATTTGTTGGGAGGTGTGATCCGAAAGGATCTCCACATGTGAAAGGGCTTTTTACTTTGTGCCATGTTGATTGAAGTTGGCGACAAAGTGTTTAAGTGGATGAAATTATGGTTAATGAGTTTTTATTTCTCACACAATTATTATGCATTATGTGGGGAAAATATCTCATGCATTTTTCATTATTTATGATTAATGCTTTTCATGAGATGCTCATGCATTTAATTATGCATTTTATGAGCCTTTATTAAACTCATGCATTATTATTCACTTTTGACAAAAAAATATGATTAATATTTGTGAGAGGAAATTTGTCTCACATATTATTCATTTAATGTAATTATGGAAATTGGTTTTTATGTGAGAAACCACGTAACACCAATTCTCTATTTTTCTCAATTGTAGGTTAAGAGAATAAAGGGCATGGTTGAAGAGTCTTTAATTGATTTTGAGACTTTTCCCAATTATGAACCTGAGATAGTTGGAGATCCTACTTTCATGGGTCTTGTAATTAATACTCTTTGTTGGAGAGTGAGTGAGGCATATATATATATATTCCTCATGTGAGCCATGTAAGGGGAGTGTGGAAAAGAGGATAGAATGCTTAGCTATTGAGAGACATAGTGCTTAGCTAATGAAGGGCCATAGCGCTTGAAGGGCCATAGAGTTTTGATAGCTTACTTTGAAGAAGGAATATAGAATATCTGCATTCCAGTTGAAACAGACCTGGAGATGTAGCCCTAGAGGTGGAGGGGTGAACTCAGTTATCAACATCGGTTGCCTCTCTCCCATTTACTTGAATGTGCTTCTTGATATTTGAAGTTCATTTACTTGTGTTTACGTGTTTCATGCATTATAATAGATGAATTAATGTGCTCAATTAAACCTGTATAAGCCACCGTCAATTAAAATATCCTCACACCGTAACGTTGGTTAGAGTTGTGTGATTGTTGGCATGTGTTCCTCTTGATTATATTTGCATGTGTTCATCAATGCTTTTGATAAAATGTAATTCTAACCCATCAGCTGAAGCAAAAGGTCATGGTTAAAAGAATATCAAAAATTCACCCAGATCAAGAATACCAAGCACCCATGCACATTCTAACAATTGGAAGAACAAGAAACTTCGTAGAAAGAAAGCACAAAGAATAGTAATTGAGTATTTTTAAGGATTCAAATGCTATACCTATGTGTAGTATTCTAGATGATTATTATAGCTTGAAAAATCATACATATATAATGTAGGAAAATATTCAATAATAAACATGTAATTTACTATTAAAACTAGTAATTTTTTGTAAATATTATCAATTTAATCATATCTATTTGAAAAATTGGCAGATTTGTAACTAAATAAGAGTATTTTTTTTATGAAATCGCCAAAAAATAGCCAATTGGTGAATTTTTTCCCATAAAAAATTCCTTGGAGATTAAGAAAGGTTTTTTTGACAATAAATGTTTTGTCGCTTTTATTTGTTGTAAGAAGAAGGGTTATAATGACATGCCAATGTTGGTTTCAGTTTCTTATTTTTTTTTTTATAAATTAAAAAACCATCACGAATGTTGTGTTAGAGGAATTAGTACAAGACCAAATATTTTAGGTGTTTCAAGAAGAAGAGAATATGTAAGGGTCATATTTCCAACCAAAAATAAGTTCAAAGGATGAAACTTAAAAGTAAAGACAACATCGCCCACATGGTGTAGAGCAGTCAGTGATGGGGTGCGATGTTAAGGCACTCTATATGCAAGGTCACCAGTTCAAAACCCGTGGGTGGGATGGGAGGAGAAAATGGAAAGATTATGATTAGTCTAAACTACCAAAAAAAAAAAGTAAAGACAACATCATCCAAAATGTAGTGAAAATAATTTATGTAGTCAAGGTGATATAGTAGCTATTGGGAGAAGTGTTGGGTACTTCATTTTCATCTTAGCCCCTAGCATAATTCAACCTAAAATGAAGGGGAGTGAAGTGAAAAATGCACCAAAAAACTTGAAGGAATTAATTTAACATGACTTTGAACCTTCTAAAAATGATTTATGTAGAGCATGTATACCTGTTGAGGAAAATTCTTCATCATTACAAGGTATCAATAGATGCTCCTTTTAGAAGAGTAGATGTTTTGTTGCGATAAGAAGATACAAAAATTGGATATTTATTGATCATCGTTCTTGTTGGATGTTAGGCACTAGATTTACAAATTTGATACAATATTATAGAAGTATTGAGTGATTTTTAACAATATTTACCAATCTTTAACACTATTTGCATCCAAATACCTAGTCAAGTAGACATATAAACTAGGCTAGAAGCTCAATTAACATAAACCTTTAAATGCACATGAAAGAAATTAAAGAACATAAAATAAATAATGACTTGCAATAAACATCCACACAATATATAGAGATTTTATTCCGGAAACCCTCATCTGAGAAAACTAGCCAACCTTGGACTTCACGGCTCTTACATTCTCAATTAAATATGTAGCCAAATTAAAATGAAGGCCAACCTTGGTCCACACCTAATACCAATACACTCATACATCACTTAATCTATGATAATCGTGAGTTCTTCATTATTATCATCAAACTTACATCATTTTCTATTTATATGCATAGAAAACTGTAAATCATATTAGCTCATTAGTTAATTACAGGTGGTTAAATCCTATTAGCTAAGATCCTGGGAATTGCAATATTCTTAACTAATTATGGTATAGCTCAATTGTTTTTTATTTCCCGTTGACCACTAGTCTTGGTCAATTACACTCATACCTAACTACAATTGCTCTCTACTGCTCTAATCAACAATTAACTTTTGTTAGTTGCTCAACTAATCATCAACTTCGATTTTGATTCCATTCCCCAAATTGACCATCAAATTATATTTTAATTAATTTTTGAATTTTTCTCAACTTTAAAATTGACATATCGACTCGAATATACCATCTATTCAATTCTTCACCTCGTCAATTCTCCCCAACTAGATTGTTGAGGCTCATCCCTAGTTGATCCACTCGACTAGCTAGTCTTCCAAATTAACTCTAATCAACTGATTTTCGACTAAAGAATATAACATCTAAATATTTTCCCACTTATTATGTTCTTTGCATGTTTAAGAAATATTGTGATTTAGTGAACTAGGGCACTAATGCTCACTAGTTCTCTACACCAAGAGAACTTCCAACACTCACCAACTTTGTAATAATGTCTGAAAAATTCTTCACTATGTCCACCTTTACTAGAAGTGCCTTCTTTTTTCCACCATACCTATCATGAATTGGTGCTATACATTAATTTTCTTATCGTTGAATAGTAAGTTTGGTTTTTTAATAGGAATATTGCACTCTGGATATCACAACCTACCCTTACTACTTGTTGAGAAAACTCGTTGGTTGAACACAACTTCCACAACCAAAATAATTTATTACTTAAGTGAGTGGTTTCTATGTATTCAATTTTCATCATCAATAATGCCACAACTAACTACTACTTATTCATCCAATTAATAGCTCCACCAAAGAAATTGAATATGTATTAGCTAGTTGACCTTGTTCTATCCAAATTTCTAGCCTTGTCGACGTGATAAATCCATATATAGTTTCTCCATTACCATCCTTGGGCCTTCCATAATATCATATCACATGATCACTTGTAACACACAAATACATGAATACTCTTAACAATAGTCTAGTTCTCTTTTATCAAGTGTCGTCATGTACCGACTCAATACTCCCAATATGTGATCACTGTAGAGTTGAATGTTGACCATTGCATACATCATATTAGCTATGACACTAGTATATGGAAAATAATCCATGTCCTCTATCTCCTCCCGTGCCTTTAGAAATTTATCAATAATTATCCTTGGACCAATATGAATTGGTACATCCATCAGCATGCGATCCTACATGTTGAAATGCTTAAGAATTGTCTCAAAGTGACTTTCTTTGATTCGCCCAGAGTTTCCAACAACATGGTATATATTGATGTCCATTCCAATAATTAAATGTTTAGCATTGAGATCCTGCATGTCAAATTTGGAGGATAATTGCATCTTCACCTCCTTGATTGCACCCATATCATTTCTGACCAATAACATCTTATTGGCACAAAATACTACATATATGAAACATCTATATTCTAACATGATATATACACATTGATCAACTCACCTTCTCAGAAATCCAAATTTTTGGATGTATGTGTTGAACTATTGGTAGCACATCCTGAGTGACTAATTCAAACCAGAAAGGGAATTCCTCAACTTGCAGACCAACTTCTCCTTTTTTTGGAAAATGTAACTAGGTTTGATCTTCATAATTATATTTTTACTTGCATCAATATATATTTCTTGTAAAAAGAAAAAAGAAGAAAAATAAAATTTATTATTATTATTATTATTATTATTATTCTAGTCAAGCATGTTCTTCATGCTTCTAGGGTTTATTGAGTTCAAAATAAATTTTATCTTGTTTCAAAGTCCCATTTGGACTATTTTGTATCAAAAAAAAAATATTATTTTTTAGTTTAAAAGAGTCATTTTGACCCCCAAGACCAAGTCGGCCCTGCCAAGAGAAGTTGGCCTAGAAGAGGCCTAATTCGACCACATGGATTACTATAAAAGGAAGAGACTTCATCCTTGTAACAACCCTGGTTAAAAATCCATGTAATAAATTTAATAAAGGAAAAATAATACCAAGGTCATGGGACACGTATTCCAAGTTGAATGGTGGGAAACATCCTAGTGTGGGTGTTCATTTGGTTTATTATGGCTAAAGGAAACTGGCAAAGGAAAAAGGCATTAATTGGCATTTTATTTATGAAAATAAATGAAATTAGGAGAAAAGGAAGGTGAAAGGTCACATGTTGCATGTGAGGAGTAAAATGAAGGAAAATAATGGAGAATGAAGAAAACAGAGGCCTCATTAATAAAAAAGCTTATGAGGATCAATTGGTAACCTTTTGTCAGTTTAATTTTGGAGCTCTCATTATATTCTCTCTCTCTCTCACTCTTAGACACTTAGAGAATTCTCGAAGAATTCTAGCATAGGTTCAATAAAAGAAAAGGAAGAATAAATAAGGCAAAGGGAAGCAAATATCAAGCAAGTAACAGCAAGATCAAAAAGCTATAGCAGGTTTACTTGCTGGTATCCATTTGCATGTATGATTTCCTTGCTATATTTGGAATGCGTGGTACATGAATGTGTGTATTTGGTTCTCTTGATGTCATTGACATGGGTATTTCCAGGTGTGACAATGTTCTTCAACCTTGCCTTTCCATTTCCAGATAACTATGGTGTGATTGGTTCTCTTTTACTTGGTTGATTTGGATTGCTGGATGGTTTCAAAAATGAGTTAGGTGGTCTCTGAAGTAAATAAAACAAGGCCTAGGAATCCCCGGATTAGAGAAGTTGGGATTGTGGTAAAGCCGTATTTTGTGTACTTCGGTAGGCCTAGGAATCCTCAACTAGTGAATTGCGGGATATATGGTAAAGGCTAGAGGTGTGTGCCCTCTAATATTCCTAGGAATCCTCAACCAGTGAATGACGAGATATATGGTAAAGGCTAGAGACTAAGAGGCAGGAAAATTCCTCATGGTGTAGGTGGATAAATATGGAGGCATCCATGCATGTTTAGGGCCTAATGATCTGGTCGGGATTTCGGTAAAGCCTGAGGAAACCTAGATTGGTTTGGTTTTGAGTCCAACAATCATGCTTGGAATATGGCATGGGGGTTATTGGTTGAAATAAATATTTGGTTCAACCCAATCTATGGCTGGGTGGTATGTGGAAGTCCCAAACCTGGTTTCTTTTTACATATGTTAATAAGAGCTCCTTATCCTTTGGTATTTCATGTATAAATGTACTTGTTTATATGTTTATTTTGTGGCTGTTGTATCCTTGTTATTTTTGTTGGTTATATGTTGGTTATGAGTATGTTTTATGTTAGATTTGATGTATAGATATTATCATGTTTTGATTAGAAACTAGATGAAAAATGAATATATGACCTAATAGAAAAAAAATGAAACTATTGTGATAAGGCATCAATGCTTCTTTACGAATCTCAGATAAGTATGAGATCCATATGCTCATATTTGTTGTTATGACCTATAGATTGGATATTTGTGACATGTTTGATGAAATTCCTTTCACGGCTAGTAGGGGTCAGATGAATTACTTGTATCAGTTATTGCATTAGTAGTTTTTTTCCATTGTTATCATTCATTTCTGAATGTTTCATGAAGTTATGGGCAGTGGCCTGAGACCTAGCCCTGAAAAAGTGGCTCAGAATCTAGGGTCACTAGCACAAAAATTCCTGAAAAAGTCCATAATCACTGGCATGCCTTGTTGTGAGAGCGACTAGAAGGCCTCATTTGCATGCGTGGCTTTTCATGGGATCGAATAAGGGTCTAGATCAGTAAAATGTCAAATTATCTCAGGTGTTGGGCACCTAGAAGGGTTAGTTGGCTCTTGAAGGTTCTATATCAGGTGTGGAAGGTCAGGTTGGTTTTGTTATGTCAGTTCCACTTCCCTAACTATACATGGGGAGTTGAATCACATCATAGTAGATTAAATGGGAAGTGTGTTGGTCATGCATACATGTTGGTTGCATTTGTGTTCTTTATGCTTGTGGTATATGTGCTTGTGGTCTATCAATGATGGCGGTCATGGTTGTAGTTGTGTTGCCATGTGAAACTTAATCGTTTTGTTGTGGGATGTGCTTTTCATGAATGCACATCGGTTGTATCTATATTTGTTATGCATGTCAGTGTCTATATGTTGTTATGCATGCATCGTCATGGTTATGGTTATGCATGTATAGTAGGTCATATAGCCATCGTGAGGTAATTTTAGGTAGTTTATGTCATCATGATGTTGTTGGTGTGTTATGATGCTAATATGTTGGATGAGATGAAGTAAGAGATGAGCAAGATTACGACACTAGACTTCAAGGTAAGAGCATATCGTCATACATGTATTGTATGTTTTGCATGCAAGTATGTTGGTTAATGGTTGTTATAAGAATTAGGGTTATGTATATGCATGTCATTCTATTGTTGTTGTGGTTACATGTATGATAGATGCTAGTTGTTCAGTGTGGTCATATGTACATGCGTTGGTTAGTCATTCCTAGTAATAGCTTGTTGTTGTATGCATTGTGGTCATATGCCTAATGATTATAGTCATTGCAATTGATCTATTGATGTTATTATGTTTTGTGCTAATTTGGATTGACCTATGCAGATGGTTATGGTTATGACATTCATGTATGAGTTAATATATTGTGATATTATCTCATACTAATCTAGATTGACTATGCATATATGATTGTTATGCATGAATGACAATTGTTTGTGAGTTTATGATGTCAACATGTTAGCTAGTTACTGTTATGGACATCATGACCTTATTTATGTTTGATTTGGTATGTTGTAAAGTTATATTATGTTAATCTAGATTGATTGTGCAAACAAGATAGCCTCCTAAGATACATTAAGGTATGA
Organism: Pinus albicaulis; assembly: GCA_034641835.2. NCBI lineage: Eukaryota > Viridiplantae > Streptophyta > Pinopsida > Pinales > Pinaceae > Pinus > Pinus albicaulis. Next base: position 592,103,785 of record CM076583.1, on the reverse strand, counting down.
GTTTGCTTATGTCATCTACTTGGTGATTGAATGTTTGATTATGTCGTCTGTTTGGTGTTTGAGTGTTTGATGTCTATTATGTCGTCCATCTATTATTTGAATGTTTTATTATTTGAATGATATGAGTTTGTATCTATAAGATTTCATGAAGAAATTATCTTGTTTTGAGATGGTTTCATTAACACATATGTGTTGAGACAACTGATACGTACTTGATTGTAAGTAGGTGATATTTGTAGCATTATGTATTATGACTGTTAGTTGATATGATATGGTTGTTAGCCTTGGTAAATGTTGATTTCAAAATAATATATATAATGTTGTGATCTTTGGAACATGTTGCTGACATGTGTGAGCAGTTGTCGAAAAAAGTGTTTGGTATTTGCATGATAAGGTAATAGTTGTTTTGTTTATATAACTAAAACTTGGATGATGTGATAGTACATAGTAAGACTCAATTTAAACAAAGTAAAGTTAAAATAAAGAAAGGAATTGGGTGAGAATTCCTTTGGCTATGTTTGGGAACCACAATTCTAAAAAAATGAATGCTTTGCATACGTGAAGTCTTCTTAACCTTGATTTTTTTCTGACATTATGTGGATATGTGTTATATTCATGAACATGTATTTGATAGGTATATTATCTAGTTTCTAGTTATGGTAGGATTTGTTGTGGAATTGGAGTCCCTTGAGAGACGATATATGTGCATGATCATTTATAAGGAAACGTGCTTGACACATCAAGGTAAGGTGACTGGTATATTGATATGTTTATTTATGCACAGACAATTATGTGTTTATGGAAGTATGATGCAGGGGATTGCATGGAAAAAGAGATTGCCATGGAATCTTGAAGAAAGCTCGGGTTGAGCTTTCCTTGGGAACCATGGGGATTGATTCATGGTTTTTGTTGCTAGTCTTGTGCTTTTGGTATTTTGTGATTTTTTGCACTTGATTGTGGCTTTGTTTATATCTTGTGTATGGCCATATGACTTTGTTTGTGGTGTTGTATTGTTATTGGTTTTTCATGTTTACTTCTTGTTCTTGTCTTTTACGTTTTAAAGGTATCGGTAATTGGTTGGGAAAGAGGAAAGGTAATGGAGCTCGAGGAGAGATGTGTGGTAATCAACAGTTAAGGTAAGACTTAGATGAAGCTCAGTGCATGAGTGTAAAGGTAGTTGAAGGAAAGAGTATGACAAATGGTTAGATTGGTTGGGTCCATCAGTGTAAATGGATGGTGGCAGGACAATCATGAAAAAGGTGAAGTAAATAGCTTTGAGGCGTCAGATGCCTTAACTATGTTGGGAACTATTGTTCTCAATGTTGTTGTGATGTTGATTACGTTGATGTCTATATATGTATACATGTATGTATGTATGTATGTCGTGTCTGACAAGGTCCTCATGGATCATGATTGTTTTTATGCTAATGTTTATATATATATATATATATATATATATATATATATATATATGTATGTATGTATGTATGTATTTATGTATGTATGTATGTATGTATGTATGTATGTATGTATTCCACTGTTTGAAAGGGTTGTTAGGAATCATTCTTGTGGAGGAATGACTGCTTATGCAGGTGAATGACATGAAGAGATTCCTGGTCTTATGGGGAATCAAGTGGGAAGAGTAGCTTGACTGATCTTTGAGGTTAGTATCATGTGGTTATGAATTGGTATTATTTGATTATACTAAGTCTATGTTTATGTTATGGACAGGTAATGTTGAGGGATACATTAATGAAATGAAAGAAATATGGTCAACGACATGCTGGAACAAACATGAATAGTGGAAATTCACTAGAAGCGATGTTGCTTGGTAGAGTCAATGTGTGGTCTATGGATGTCCAATGCTACTATTGTATATATGTTGTAAATTTTACACCTATGATGTTTTGTGCATGTGGTGTTGTGTATAGATGGTGTTGTGTACATGTTGTTTATGTGTGTTTTGTACAAATGGTGTTGTGTGCATGTTGGATATGCGGTGTTATGTACAGATGGTGTTGTGTGCATCATTAGGGGAATTTTGAGGTTTAAAATGGGCTTCCTAAGAAAATTGTACATCCAAAATAAAATTTATAAGAACCAATAGGATTCAAGATGATTATGTCAACCATGGGGGATGGTTCAACATTTTTGGAGTAAAAAAGTAAAAAGATTAAAAAATAATAAAATAATAAAACTAATTTTTCTACTCATATTTTGAAATTATCTCCTTAAGTTTTTACTCAAATTTCGAGTAGGAGTACTCTTTGGATGAAAAATGTAATTCCTCGCCCAAGGAATACCCATATTGCATACTTTCGATGGACTCTGCTACACGAAAAATGAGAAATACATGAAAAAACATGATTGCAATCACGTTTTTCATGTATTTCATATTTTTCATGTACCAGGGTCCATCTAATGTATGGAACATGAGTACTCCTTGGATTAGGAATCAAATTTTGCATCCAACGAGTGTTTACGCTCGAAATTTAAGTAAACTCATAAGGAGATAAGTTGAAAATACGACTTAAAAAATTAGTTTGTTCTTTTTCCCCTCTAAAATTTGATGACGTAATCTAAAATTATTTTATTATCTCCACTATTATTTTATATTTTCCTTAGGAGGCCCATTTTAGACCTCAAAATTCCCCTAATACGGTTGGATATGGAGTGTTATGTACTTATGGTGTTGTGCGCATGTTAGATATGTGGTGTTGTGTACATATGGTGCTTTGTGCATGTTGCATATGTGGTGTTGTGCACATATGGCATAGTGTGCATGTTGTACATATGGTGCTATGTACATGTGGTGTTGTGTATATGATTTTGCATGTGATGTTGTGTGCATGTGGTGTCATGTGCATGTTATATATGGATGTTGTGTGCAGGTGGTGATGTGTACATGTCGTGCATGTGGTGTTGTGTACATGTTGTACATGGGTGTTGTGTACAAGTGGTGTTGTGTACATGTCGTGCATGTGGTGTTGTGTACATGTGGTGATGTGTACATGTCGTACATATGGTGTTGTCTACACATTGTGCAGGTGGTACTGTGTACATGTTATGTCAGTGTTGTTGTGTACATGTTATGCAGGTAGTGTTGTGTACAAGTGGCATTGTTGTGCATGTGGTATTGTTTGCATGTCATACATGATGTGTTGTGCACATGTGGTATTGTGTGCATGTTTTTTTGTGTACATGTGGTAATGTGTATGTGCATTGCGTAGTCGTGGTATCGTGACATGTGTATTCATAGTGTTGTACTCTGTGTATGAATATGTATTGTATTGTACATTGGATGTATGTGTATGTATGTATTGTGTTGTATGTCGAGTGTAGGCGTATGTATTGTATTTTGTTGTACACTGGGTGTAGGTGTATGTGTTGTATGTCAGGTGTAGGTGCATGTATTGTGTGGTGTTGTATCTCATGTGTGGTTGCATGTGTGTGATGTACATTATGTGTGTGTGTATGTGGTTGAAGAGAAAGGCATTGGGTGTTTTTTGGGTGTGGAAACTAATATGATGTGTGTACGAAAAGGACAAAGGATAAAGGGAGAAGAAAAGGACCGATCAAAGGATAAGTATCAATATCTTATTTAAATTTTCATTATGCATGTGATCTATGATTCTAGTTTATGATGGTTACATGTGATCTATGATTTTGATTATGATGGTTGCGTTTTGAGCTAACTGGGTGTGATATGTTTATTCATGATGATTTGATCAAACAACTAGTGTTGGTGTGCCAAAATGCCCTATTTTTACCCTCTTCCTATAACCATTAACCTCTGTTTCATCTTTATAAACCTTATCATTCCTGCACTAGTCCAAGATAATCGTCTATTCCTACATATACTTCGTATTTCATAATTAAGAGTTACTAGGTGCTTAATTAATTATTTTATATAAATTTCATGCTTTTAAGTATTTCTTGTAACTTATTATTACCTTCCTAAAAGTATTTGAAAAACTAAGTGTTAATTATTATGTAGTGTGATTCAGTGCAAGCAGATTCCTGAACCCGCCAACACATGTTGCTCCGTGATCTCTACAACAATTGATCATTCCACGCGGGCGTTTTTTTATCCACGTCTCTTAGTTTGGTGCAGATTATCTGAAGATGGATATGGATGAGGATAGTCAGGGATCCTTGCCAAAGATATGGTCTACGGCCAGCAGATCTCATGCTCTGTTATAACCATTAGTTGGCTTTGTAATATCATTTGTTAGTCAGTTCAACCGAAAGGATTGAATTGGAAATGGCTCTGTAATTAGAAGATTATGGTTATAGGCCGAAAGACTGTATATAATGTGGATCTTAGGTAGAGCTAGGTTAAGTGATATCTGGAGATCGTAATTGTGATTATTTTGTAATTTTGTATCTCCCTCGTTCTGGGTTGGACTCGCATTATCATGTGTGTTTTCTGATCGAAGTTAATACAAGGAACTACACCATGATTTCTTCTTGCCATGTCTAAATCTTATTTATGTGTTTATTAAGTGTTGAATCGTTTCGTTTCCTAAACGGGAAACAAGTTGATTGGCTAGGGCCCAACCAACCCAACTCATTTACCCTTGTGCTTTCGCCATTTAAAAGGTTCATGTATATTTATTTATCTGCAAGTGCGTGGTTTGAATAATTATTAATTTTGTTTCGGAGTTATGAGTTAAATTCATTCTTAAGTCAAAGCGTGAAACAAATCTGTGTGTGAAGTTTGAATTAAGTTAATTTCTTTCCTGCAATTCATTCCTGTAATTTCCTTCCTGCAATTTATTTCTGCAATTCCTTCCTTAATTTGCTTCCGCTCAGATCGTGCAGGAAGTTTCTTCCTGCACCAGTGTATGTCGAATTATGTACTTCGTTTTACTCATTTACCTCACAGCATGTGTTTCATTCCTTTTTATGTTTATGATTTCACTTATTCTTGCAAGTAAGCATTATTAATTCAAATTAATCATTCTCAATATTAAAATACAAACTTCTTAAAGTTATAAGAATGACTACATGAATTAAGAAAGGATGACATTGAAAACATTACATTGTACATTTGCAGCTCATGACTTGAGAGAAAGGATCAGAAGTAATATGTAACGTTATAAGTGAATTGCCGAAAGATAGTTTGATTGCATGTAAATTAATTTGACTGTTTCTTTGATTGTGAAGGATTGTTTCTGCCTTGCAAAGTTTATTCTCATTGTTAAGAACAATTAATTAAAGCATTCCTTTTTTCTGTGTGTAATTTATCTCAGGATTCAGCCTGCAATTGCAATTATTTTCAGCATGTCTTTTAAATTCTTTCGAAAGTAATTGGAAACTTTGGTGAAGGAAGCTATGTCCCGGTGCAAGAACTGGTTTCTTGTCACAGGAATATAGCGCTCTAATCCGTAAGGCTTAGAGCACCTACACAAAGACATAAGTCTTCAGTAAAGACGGTAAAGTATACTTCTTCTCATAATTCTGTACCTGCACTAGTGCAAGCAGATTGCAAGAGTACATGAACGATTGCTTAGTGTAGAAGGAAATCATTTGGAAAGTAGATCTTTGCAAGGACCCACTTGTTAAGCTATTAGCCATCTATACTGAAGATAAACATAGATTTCATTTCAGTATTTAAGATTTCTTCCAGTTGTGTGAAAGTTCATTTACTTGATTTCCTCGCAAATTCATTCTTTTACATTCCAGCACTAGAATTTCTTTGGTGTCGATTGCCTTCGAAATTGTCTTCTGTTTGATTCTGCAATATTTCAATTAAGAAGTAGGAATAGTAATAGGAAAATTTCATACCACTTCTGGCATTTCATATGCTTCGTCTCTAAGTTTAATAAACCCCCAGGTTGACAATTAAGTGTTGAGGAGTTTGCTTAAGTGCAATTCCTGCACCCAACATTTTGGCGCCGTTGTCGGGGAGGCGATTTGAATTGGTAAGAATTTTCCATTTTTCTGTAATAGGGGTAAGTCTGCTATTATTTTTTCTGCAGTGTGCTTCTATTGTTTGGAGGGATTTCTAGGTGTTGAGTTATTTTTGAATTTTCAGCTTGAATTGGAATTTTGTTTTTTCATTTTTTTAGATGAATGCCTAAAAGAGGTTGGGGTCTGAAGCCCACTAAGGGCCGAGGAAATACTGATAAATTTGAAACCAAATCTCACATTGGGCCTTCTTTTGAAGGAAGAAATTCCAAACAAACCTAGACTCATCACGCATGAACAATCTACTTGGACTCTTGCAGCAGTAGTTCAGGTGTGACACATCCCATAAAAGGGGAGAAGGAGACTATCAGAACCCATAGTCAACCTTTCCATCCTGTTGAGAGAGGTTCACTTGGAGGAACAACAATGGCAGACCATGAATACCATGCATAAGGAACTAGTGAAAATCAGGTAAATGAGGAACAATCCACTTTTGGATTCCCAATTGTGGACCTAGATGTAACTGTGAAAATGAAAAATATACCACCATCAACTCTTCCTCATTTTTATGGTAAGGTACATGAAGATACAGACTCTTTCTTATTTGAGTTTGATATTTTATGTAGAAGTTATGATTATTCATCTGATGCCCAGATATTGAAACTGTTTCCTACAACTCTCAAGGACGCAACACTTAGTTGGTTCATGGGACTAGTAGGGAACACTATAGCCTCTTGGGAACAGATGAAGAGAGTGTTCTTGTTGAAATATCAAGAATATTGTGAAACTAGAGATATTCAAGATGAAATCTTTACTATCGTGAAAAATGATGATGAGACTCTAGAGGACTATTTAGAGAGATTCCTATACATCCTACAAAGGTCAAAGCACAAATTTAATCTAAGTACTATTAGAACCTTGTTCTTACGTGGGCTTACTGATGATGCTCAAAATAATTTAAATTTTTTAGGACAAGGGGATATTGCTCATAAACCTTTTGATCAAATCGGTGACTTGTGTAGGAAGTTGTCCAGGAACCAATATAGATCCGGTAAAGGAATTCAGAATAGAAAAAAGAAAACCAAATCTATTGATGCTATGATCGTTGGATTGGAGAATAAAATGGACAATATGAAAACAGAACTAATGGAACTGTTAGCAAACAAAAAGACTCCTTAAAATTTCAGCAAAAACTTATAGAAGAACATGAGTCCTTCTCTATTTTTTATCCTAAGTGTAGGAAAAAGCATCTTTTAAGGGAATGTCCTCTTGATATAAAAGGAAATAATAAATAAATTTGTGCAGAGAACCATGCCACTAAAAAATGTCCCTCCATACCTGGGCTGAAAGCTATACTTGAAGGAGGACAACTTGAAGATGAATCATTGCATGGTATGGGAGCATGAAGAAACTGGCCTCAGTTAAGTGCGGGTATGGCTCCTGAATTTCCACCACATTTCTTTGGTTATAATGCACATCCATATTCCTATCCTAAAAATAGTCACTCTCAACATTGGCAGCATGGGAACCAATATCATTATGGAAAACCCTCTCAATCTTGGCAACAAGGATGGAAAAGGCCAAACCATTCACATCATCCCTATCCTTCATCTATGCAATCATACCTACCTACATATGCACCTTACCCAATGCCACAACCATCACTACCTCAGTTGAGTCAATCAACGCCAACATTGCCTTTACCTCCACCATTTCTACCTCCTCAACTGCCTGCCCAACCCTTGCCCAACCTCAATAATAAAGCAGTACAAATAATCCATTCCATGAACCCACTTTCCTTACCCAGATATCAGTCCATGCCATTTGGAGTCAATGATCTCCAGCTAAGATTGGGGAAGATAGTAGCCACAAAAAAACAGAAACAACCTATGGTGATTATTGAAGAGAAAGGTGAAGAGGAAACTCCTGACCATTATAAAATGAATGTCACCATTCAACCTATCCCTATACCCTCAAATCCTTTACCATCTTCTTCCAACTGGCCTCCCTATCCAGAGAGGCTAGTTGTGGAGAATAATGACACCATTCCTAAGTCTAGCCTGGCTTCCGAGCTTAGGAACCTTTTCATAAAGGTGCCTTTGCTCCAAGCTATTAAATAGATCCCCATCTGCATAAAAATAATTAGGGAAATATGTCTCAAGAAGCCAGGGAGGAGAATATTAGAACCTCTAACCATTCAATTTGTCAGGAGAGCAACAAGATTAATGACAGGGTGTATGCACATGGAGAAATAAACTGACCCCGGAAATCCTATTGTCTCTATTCAAATAGGTGATGTCCTTGTATCTAATGTACTTATAGACTTGGGGGAAACCATTAATGTTATGACTAAGCAAACCATGTGTTGAGGAGGTAAATCCCCTCTGCGGACAGAGGCAATCCCTACTAGCCCAGCAGGGGTCTAGCAACAATCAAAAATGTTACGACGCAAGTTCCTAGTTATGAATGAAAAGACTAAAGATAGAAGCCTACCTAGAATCCAATGCTACGATCTGAAGAAGAAAGCGTTCCCATTCCTCAGCCTCGGCAGATCACAATCCTCCACGATCTCCGCGAATGGACACCTGCACATGCAAGAAACAAACAGATACAAGCATAAAATCCGGCATACGTAACTAAATATCAGTCAGAAAGAATATTACTCATATTAACATCATTGAAAACAGAGTGGAACCATAATTGTAATCATTCATTAAATATCAATCAAAAGAGATTACAACCAAAGTTCTGATGTCGTGGTCTCCTTCGGATGGGTCTCCAGTCGTTCACGTCTCGCAAAGCTCGCCAGAGAAAGGGAAAACCTCTCCTGAGTCTCTCGACAATAGTCTCCTTACTTGAGTCGGCCTTAAGGGAAGAAAGAGGGCTCTTACAGCATAAAGGCTCTTGGGATTTTGGAGATTCAAAGCTTAGGCACTTCAAGACTAGCTTTCCATGGAATTGAGCAGGCTTTTATAGATGGGGAAGGAGGGAGTTGGGATCCCTATTATTGTGGGATTGGCCCTATCAACAAGGAAGGTTCCATGGGAGGTGGAAAAACCACTTCCCTTCCATAGAACTCCCGCAGCCAATCCTCCCAACTCAAGATAGGCAATGGTTTCTGAGTTTGTTGAAACTCAACTTCTGCCATCTTTATTTAAAAAACACTCCTTAAATTGGCTGCCGCGACTACTGCTCTGGGACAGAGCGCCAGTTGGCGCGGCCTCTTTGCAGGATTTTCCCCATTGGCGCGAGTTCTGAACTGTCTGCCCGCGCCAATGCAAAAAGAGATGTTTTTCATTATTTTTGCAAGGAGATGTCTTTAGGGCAAATGAAGCTCATGCTTAGAGGAATGCATTGATGATGTTTTCAAGGCATGACAATGTTCACAGGTCACAAAATGGGTCCTCCATTGTGCGGGACGGGGAATGGTAGGGACGGTGACAAATTACTGTGTAACAGATGCCCCCTAAAGTATGAGGCCCAAGAGAGAGAGGGGTGAAATGCTTTACGAGAACATGTTCAACTGAAGGCCCGCCGTCGGAAAACCTGCGCAGAAAAATACAACTGATATCTCAAGTACATGACGTATGTGTGGTATGGGCGCAGCCATCCGAAACAGAGTACACTATAATCCGGATCCATGGTATGGGCGCAGCCATCCAGCGAGGATCAAATAAATAGACTCAGGTATGGTCGTAGCCATCCAATCAATAAGCCATATACATAATGATAATAATCCACAATCGCAACCTGGATTACAACAGACACAATCCAGGGTCTTGCGCTCCATCTCGACCCAAACAAAGTACAAGTTTGAGCATGTGAATATGTGAGCTGAAGTCGAACATGCAAGAACATTGTCTGATTACCAGCCAATGATGAAAGTTGTTAACAGACGCGAGAGGAATCACCAATAATGACAATGGCCCTCAAGGTACTACAGCACAATGGCACAATCTACGGCAGGTGAATCAAATGAACTGGCGTTCTAACACCCTAATCACTCGCTTAAGATCAGAGGCCAATGATGAAAACCTCACGTCGAATGCGACGAACCTACCATTGAGGCATGCAGGCTCCAAGGTACCATAAAGGAGTCTCTAGATCAGCTTCCTGGATAATGAGCTGAAGTCGACAGGAACTGACCTTAATCGAAGGTGGGCCATAATGTTTCCCACATCATCGACACGAGATAGAGGAACATGATGTTTTGTTGTGAATCAGGATCATATGAGAATCAGAGGAAGGTCGATATTTGCAGAGGCCAACTTCTCTTGAACATATAAACGGCACGACAATGGACTTGGCAGTATTTGACATCAATAGATCAGAGGTCATGGTGACAAGGCAATGAGCAGAGGAGAGGTCAAAAGGGATTATCCAAACCCATGGAGGCAAAGTGAAGAAACGAGATGAGATGTCCCCAACCCGACACGAATGCAGACAAGTGCCATGTTCAAGAGCGACATACTGCCGACACGACAATGATGATGGTTCCATTTTTCCCCCACCATTTCTGGCGAGTACCCCAATTATTTTTGATAACAAGCTTGAAGGGGATAACATATGCTTGTAATATAAGTCTGCCCTTCGGGTGAATCCATCCTAGTACATTTAACGAGCCCTAGGAAGGAGGAACTCGGAGAACGTCATTTCGACTGAATCCGATGTCATCAGGGTTTAACGAGTCTGACAAAGGAAGAACTCGGCGTCTTTTCATGTTTAGAGAGTTTGAAAAGACAGCGGAAAAGAAAACTCCACAGGTCCCTTTTCGTAAATAGTTCCCCAGATCCGAAAAGGTAGAAAACAATATCTGGGAAAACCTCCTAGTCGCGATAGGCTAGGGTATTCCTTTTTCGTAATCAATCCATCCCAGCCCGAAAAAGGGTTAAACGTATACTGGGTAGATGTCGATTCGTGTCCAATTTAACGAGATCGAAACGACAAGGGCCTCGGCAATCTTTTCATATTTAGCGAGTCAGAAAAGAGCTAAAAGATGACTCCAAAGTGACTTTTTCGTGTATTTACCAAGTCCGAAAAAGTATAAAATACAACTCGTTTCCATCGTTAAAGTCGCAAAAACCTGTTGCTGCACATACCAAGCAAGCGTAAAATCCATTTTCGACATAACATATAAAAATATTCGATAAAAATGACTTTTTACAACTCATTTTATGTCAAAAAGTTATAAATATGTCAAATTGGTAAAAATAAAATTACATTTACTATTTACCTTGGTAAAAAGCAACAGTGGTCCATTTGGAACAAAAACTTCTGACGGTGATTGCGACAAATCCAGTTGACCATTCATCTTCTCGTCTGCTACAGGTAAGAGGCGCTCCCTTGCTCTTCATTTTCATCCAATTTTTAATAGTTTTACCCTGTAAATTAGTTCTCTAGGGCCATTTTTGAAAATTTAGGGCCGCACTCATTGGCGCGGGTATAGGTCACGGACCCATGCCAATGGGCTCTTTTATACAAAGGGACCGCGCCACGTGGCGCGATTGTTCACAAAACAGCTGCGCCAGCGGCCGAACCTAAAAAGCCGCCTAAAATTTCGACATTTAGACCAAATTGCATGGAATTTGAGACTCATCAGAGATCTAACTAAGGGTTCATGACCATATGAATGCAGGTAATCAAGCAAAATGGCAATTGAATGGAAAGAACGAGAGCATGGAGAAGAGGATGAACAAGCCATGCAAAGTCAAGCTTGCATGAATGCCCTTAGAAACTGTGGGCTGAAAAAGTTCTTCCTCACACCGTGTCTACGAGCTCAGCCCGAGCTCCTCCAATATTTAATCAGTATCTGGGATGAACATGGACATGTGTTCAGGTTACGAGACCAAGTATTAGAGCTGGAGGTTTCCGATGTTTATTTTATCACTGGATTGTTCCGCAGAGGTCCGATCCCTGTGTTGACTGGAAGCAGACCATCTGGGGAGAAGATGGAAGAAGTGATGGCACGAGTGTGCCAAGGAGCACAAATGGGATCAGGAAGCAAGAAGGTGGATATCCACACTATCCCTGATTTGGCATTGAGAGTGGTCCTACATACCATCACGCGGGCTGCAGGGTCGCAGGCACCGCACGAGGCCACAAAGGCCCAACTCCTGCTGGCCTCAGAATGCATGAGTCCCCTACTGTTCGACTGGGCAACAGCAGTAACAATCAATATGAAAAGGAAACTCACGAAATGCAAACAGGGTAAACTGAAACAATTCGGTTACGGTTCCATCCTGGTATCGTTCATTCTGGAACGCTTACCAATCTTCCAGGGCCAAGGGGCCGTAGTAGCAGATCCAATACCACGAGAGCCAAGAATGGCTCGCTGGGCAGCATTGATGCCCAGAGCTGGAGGCGGCCAACAGATGTCCTGGAGGCCGGAATTCTTTAGGTGGTTACGGCGCCAGCTGATTGTCATGGAAGACTGGCCCTATGCAGGAACTGACTTCACCGGAGACCCAGATCTCCCACTGCCAGAAGGAGATGACTGGGACGAGGAGTTGGGTAAGACCTCATGTTTTTTGATTTTATGTTTTTATGTTTTTTTTGTTAATACACATTCGTCTTAACACATTTTATATATGTATGCAGATGTGGGACCTGAGAGACCAACTGGGATGTCTCCAATCTCCCGGAGGACTCAAATCGCCCCTGATGCTCAGGGGGAGGGCACCGGAGGAGAGGAGTTGATCCAGAATCTCGAGGGCATTGCCCATGGGATCCCAGACTATGCTCGGTTGGCAGACGTACCGATGGCATACCAGCGCCACACGGTGGGAGTTCCGAGTCGGATCCACCGAATCCTGAGATGCTTAGTGTGTGCAGTCACGTGCTATCATGAGCACCATGTGCATTAGCTCTTAGGATTTATACCACACCTATTTTTTGAGAGATGTATCATCTCCGGATGTACTTAAGACGACTATGTATATTTTGACTTTCGTGATGCACACTGTGCAAACATTTCGACACACACACACACACACACACACACACATATATATATATATATATATATATATATATATATACATATGACTATTTTGGATGGATCTTTTACATATGATGATGTTTTTATATGTCATGCGAATGTCTAATACAAATGTAATCTAGTGTATCAGTTACATAACAAACGACCCAATGTGAAATGTATTCACACAATGTATCTACTCACACATTTCATTTTTACGCAAGCTTAAAAGCACACATGAACACACACATATATGCAAACTATGCTTGAAGTAAGGAAGACGGGCATGCCCCCCAGCATGGTGTATCAATTCGAGGTGCATGCCCCCCAAGCTTCAGTCCATTGAAAATGGAGTGAAGGTTCAAAACATAAATTCGAATTGAACATGCTTTTGTTTCATTATTTTAACGAGGTTGACACACTTAAAAGAACTATCCTCAAACAGCTTGTTTCATTATTTTTAGGAGCTCGACACAAGTGGAGGAACTATGCTCCGAGAACCAGTTTTCATTTTTTAAAGAGCTTGACAGTAGGAGAAAACTGTGCTCTAACCGACTTACATCAAAATGAACAAGAAGGCGGTGCTCCCAAGAGTTCCACTACCGATGGAAGGAAAACATCCTGGAATTCAGGACCCAATGACCCCAGCACACTATGTACGACGGCGTCTTCACTGAGCACAGGCACGGGGTAGGTGGCCACATAGTTGACCTGTGGTGAGGCAGATACAACGGGTGGATAGAAACCAGGAGGGGGTGATGGCGGGCCAGATGCCACATTAGGACCAAAGAACGAAAGTTGATCAATGGTCACGATCCGTCCTTCATGTGGAAAGCACATCACGCGAAAGAGGGAGGAGACAAGCGCTCCCATGGCATAGGTGTAATCGCGCCCCAAAAGCAGATTGAAATCCAAGGGGCCTGGAACAACCATCACGTCCATATGGACGTTTTTACCTCCCAAAGTAACAGGTAACCTTGGAAGGATCCCCAACGGTTGACTCGTCCTTCTGTTAAAAGTCAAAAGATTCTGCGTAACAGGCGCAAGCGGCGGCGAACCGAAAGCTTGCCAGGTAGTTGAAGACAAAATACTAACAGAGGCACCTTCGTCTATAATGGTGCTGGGTACAACCAGACCAAGAGCCTGTACTGTGATCTCGAAAGGCACGTAAGACGGAAGGCGGAAACCTGCAATTCGACTCCAATCAAAGGAGGCGACCAAACTACTCGGAGGGGATACCATCGAACCGAGAAGGTCTTCCCCTGATGTTACGAAAGCAAAAGCCTCCTCCATGACCTCCATCTCGAAGGCGGGAGGAATATCCTCCGTAGCCTCCATCTTGGGAGGCAGAGGAGCAGCTTCTTGAAGTACAGGGACAGGAGAATCTTTCTCCAAGTCTGAGGAATCTGAAGAAATCAGAAGGACATGAGGGGTGTGAGATCCACTCTCGACAGAAAAGAGCTGGTGCACCGTGGACGGGGCCAGTTCAACCGATCCTACGACCAATGGTTGGTCAGGGACGGATTCGTGAATTTGAATTTCTGGGGGAGTGGGATCGACCAAGGATGACCCTTGACCAATCGTAGGATCAGCTGGAGGAGGACTCAAAGAAAGCCGATTATAACCAGGTGGAAGGCGTGGTGTAGAACCGGTTGGGTTGTCCAAGACTTGCTTGGCTTCATCCATATAAAGACAAAGGTGAATGGCATGGTGCCCTTCACACAACTTACAGGGATTGGTGATCTTACCCTGCTTCTTAGGAATCTTATCAACAGCAGCTGAAGACGTGCCCCCAACTTGGCTCCCGAAAGTCAAAGGCAACAGCGGACGGCCGTCGAACCATGCTTCGAGCACCTTGGGGATGCCAGGGCAGTCTCGAAGAAGATGGTCTCCCATGCACAACAGGCAAGGGAACTTGACTTTCCGTGGAGGGTTGGAAGGTTTATCAAGAGGAGATATCTCAGAGACAGTAGTTGTACATTTAGCCTCTCGCTTATCGGACTTCTTCTTCTTTGTCTTCTTCTTCTCCTTCTTAGCCACCTGGTTACTCGAATCCAGGCTTTCACCAGGCGAAGTAGAAGATGAGGACGCAGAAACAGGCGAAGAAGGGGAGAGGTCCACCTTGGAATCAACGTGATGTTGTTCAGGTGGAGGAGCTGATTGAACAGTAGTGGAGACATTCGGGACTATAGAGGTCGAGAACAACCAAACAGGAAACCCAACAGTTAACCCAGGAAGGGACAACGTTGCCATGTAAGGAGCACCAACATTCCCAAAAGGAGGAAAATGACTAGGATTCCCTTCTGATGGGATTCCTTGGTTGGTAAACTCTGAAAAAGTTGCCATCAAAACTCAAAAACACACACGGGCTGAAAAAGAGTTAAGGCACACGATCAAACGGTCAACAAGCAATATCTAAGCAGGCGTGTAATCGTGGGTGATTAATTTTTTACCACATTGAAAATTAAGAAACTCTACCGTTTCATATTTTAAGAGTCGAGAAACGATAGAAAGATGACTCTATCTCTTTCAAATTTGATACAAGCGTGAAAGGACAAGCGCTTGACGGTATTTTCAAATTTAGGGAGTCAGAAAAGACCAAATGACTGCTCAGGAAAACTAGGCACAAAGGGTGTACCAAATAACCGTGAACTGCAATATACACCTTGGTTTTGATAATGAAGAAGAAATCAACCAAGGACTTTCCGTACGTGCAGTCAATCTCCCTGAATGCTGTGTTCGGTGTATCACGGGTATAGGGCAACAAACTCGGCTTCCTGTGGATAAAGGATTGAAAACCTAGAGGGGTTTCCCTTTATATACGCGATGGTACGGGGAGCACAAGTCCGTACTAGCGCTGTCTAAAGCCAAAAGGCGAACGACAGCTGCTAGGTTTAAAGACGCCGGAACACGTCTCTAGCCTAGACCTCTAAATATGTTTCGTTAGATTTCAATGCTGCCTTAGGTTAATTGGATATATTTTAAAGTTGATCTTCAATTAAGTTTCAATTTTCAGGCCCTATCATATGTAGTGTCTTAAAAGACTCCTAAATGCAAAGCTACATGCCACAGTCCAACATTTCGTTCGATGAAAACTAGTTACAGAAGAGTTGAGAGCTTTTACACAAACGAAATGATCGGAAGACAAACAATGAGATCTCTAATGCAACTAATGAAATTGAAAACTTTTCATTCAAATCACTAATTACTAGAAAAATTGAAAAGATTACAATTTGCACTAATTCAACCAAAAGCACAAGAGATTTTTTTTTATAATTTTCAACGTTTGATAGCTAATATGCACTAAACAAACTGAAAACAAACAGAACAACTTGAGAAACGATATTCGAGAGAGCAAACAAACAAATTTCACTCAACAACACAAGCAATCAGATCCCAAATCGACCAAAGTCTCTCAAAACCAATAAAAGACTCAAAGGCTCCAATGGGTTGTGTGATCTAGGCCCAATGCAAGACCAAACGAAATTTGAATGAAAGAATGAGCAATCACCCA
This sequence comes from Pinus albicaulis, assembly GCA_034641835.2. NCBI lineage: Eukaryota > Viridiplantae > Streptophyta > Pinopsida > Pinales > Pinaceae > Pinus > Pinus albicaulis. The sequence goes on along the minus strand of CM076583.1, from coordinate 592,087,382 downwards.
AAAATCGCAACAAAACAATGAACAACTACTAAGAGGATGTGGAGAATCAATCAGGAAGTCGACTGGACAAACAAAACACCAAAACTCCCAAGGAGGGCTCGATACACTAAGCCACTAGATGCCCTAGGGCTCAAAACGTGAAATCGATAGATAAAAGCAAACAACCAAAGAACAGAGGTGAATTCCCAGTCAAACAGGACTCCAACACACTCAGGCAGTCGGAAAATCAAGAAGAAAAACACTGACCAAACCCAGAGAGCTCAAAAATGAGGAAACTCAAAAACCTTACAGGAGTGGCGTGACTGTAAGGCTGAAACTGGCACCAGAAAGCAATTGGCGCGGGCTAAACAAAAGCAACATGCGCCAATTGGCGTGACTATCGAGCTAAAAAGCGCGCCAGTCGAGTTTCTCAGCCCAAAACAAAAAAGAACTACTCCAGAAGCAGATCAATGCATACTAAGCAAACCAAGAAGTAAAAAACAGCAAAAGAACCCAACCCAGAAGGCTCATCAAGCAAGGAAAAACATAAAATAATCAAAGCGAGACAATATAAACGAGACAGTGAAATCTAGACGATCCCCAGTGGAGTCGCCAAATTGTTGAGGAGGTAAATCCCCTCTGCGGACAGAGGCGATCCCTACTAGCCCAGCAGGGGTCTAGCAACAATAAAAAAATGTTACGACGCAAGTTCCTAGTTACGAATGAAAAGACTAAAGATGGAAGCCTACCTGGAATCCAATGCTATGATCTGACGAAGAGAGCGTTCCCGTTCCTCAGCCTCGGCAGGTCACGATCCTCCACGATCTCCGCGGGTGGACACCTGCACATGCAAGAAACAAACAGATACAAGCATAAAATCCAGCATACGTAACTCAATATCAGTCAGAAAGGATATTACTCATATTAACATAATCGAAAACAGAGTGGAACCATAATCGTAATCATTCATTAAATATCAATCGAAAGAGATTACAACCAAAGTTCTGACGTCGTGGTCTCCTTCGGATGGGTCTCCAGTCGTTCACGTCTCGCAAAGCTCGCCAAGGAAAGGACAAACCTCTCCTGAGTCTCTCGACAATAGTCTCCTTACTTGAGTCGACCTTAAGGGAAGAAAGAGGGCTCTTACAGCACAAAGGCTCTTGGGAATTTGGAGATTCAAAGCTTAGGCACTTCAAGACTAGCTTGCCATGGAATTGAGCGGGCTTTTATAGATGGGGAAGGAGGGAGTTGGGATCCCTATTATTGTGGGATTGGCCCTATCAACAAGGAAGGTTCCATGGGAGGTGGCAAACCACTTCCCTTCCATAGAACTCCCGCAGCCAAACCTCCCAACTCAAGATAGGCAATGGTTTTTGAGTTTGTTGAAACACAACTTCCGCCATCTTTATTTAAAAAACACTCCTTAAATTGGCTGGCGCGACTACTGCTCTGGGACAGAGCGCCAGTTGGCGTGGCCTCTTTGCAGGATTTTCCCCATTGGCGCGAGTGCTGAACTGTCTGCCCGCGCCAATGCAAAAAGAGATGTTTTTCATGATTTTGCAAGGAGATGTCTTTAGGGAAAATGAAGCTCATGCTTAGAGGAATGCATTGATGATGTTTTCAAGGCATGACAATGTTCACAGGTCACAAAATGGGTCCTCCATTGTGCGGGACGGGGAATGGTAGGGACGGTGACAAATTACTGTGTAACACCATGGATCAGCTTGGATTGGTCCATATTCTTCCTACTCCCATTGTGCTTGAACTAGCAGACAGATCTAAATCAAGCCAGAAGGGGTATTGGATGATGTGGTTGTCTCTTTATATTCTTGGGAATATCCCGCAAGCTTCATTGTGCTTCAGCAAAAGAATCCTGTGGGAGGACATCCCTTGATCTTGGGAAGACCATGGCTTGCTACGGATGATGCTTATAGTGGATGTCGTTTTGGAGATATGTACATTTCCCATGGAGAATCTAGGAATAAGGTCACCCTGTATCCACCTGCTAGATCCATTCAGGAGCTCAAAGAAACTATATGGTTAGACTACAATAGTGATGAGGAGACTCAGTCTGTTTCCATGATCCATCAATATGCCGAGTCCTCACTGGAGGGTGAGATTCAAGACTTCCTAAACAATATAGACACTATGCCTAATTTTGAATCATTGAGTCAAATTTTCAGTCTAGATTTTCATGAAATTCACGAATCTCTACCCCCCTCACCACCATCTTTAGTCACACCTCTGTGTACTCTTGAGCCTGATACTACTCTTGTTGAGGTTAGTCCGAGAAAATCTTTACACGTCAGTTCAGACTTGGACTCATCCCAGCAAGAGAATCTTGTGAGTTTGTTGCGAAACCATCTTGATGCCTTTGCATGGGGCTATGAAGATATGAAAGGCATCCCTCCTAAAACTTGTACTCACCATATCTATATTCAGGATGGAGCCCAACCTGTTCGACAACCCCAAAGGTGTATAAATCTAGCTCTAAGAGATGTTGTAAAAGAAGAATTGCAAAAACTCTTAGAAGTTGATTTTATCTACCTTATTTCTAATAGCCAGTGGGTCTCTCCATTGGTATTAGTCCCGAAGAAAGAAGGCAGATGGTGCATTTGCATTAAATATAGAGAATTTAACAAAGCCACTCTTAAGTATTACTTCCCCCTTCCTTTTATTGATCAGGTACTTGATACCCTTGCTGGTAAGAAGTACTTTTCCTTTTTAGATGGATTTAGTGGTTATAACCAGATACAGATTGCATCTGAGGATTAGGATAAAACCACTTTTACATGTCCATGGAGCACATTCACCTACCAAGTACTCCCCTTTGGGCTATGTAATGCTCCGACTACCTTTCAAAGGGTAGTCTTGGCTATTTTTGCTGACCTTGAGTGTGTAGAAATCTATATGGATGAATTTTTTGTGTTTGCTGATTCATTTCAAGGAGCCCTTGAGAATCTAGAAAAAGTGCTTCTTCATTGCCAAGAAGCCCATCTTGCCTTGAGTGACAAAAAGTGTAGATTAATGTACAAGGCAGGAGTGGTTCTTAGCCATCTTATTTCAGAAAAAGGTATCCAAGTTGACCCTACAAAAATAGAAATTATTTTGAGCCTTCCTGTACCAAAAAATCAAAGGTAAGTGTGTTATGAAACCAACTCCAAAAATAGAAGAAAAGAGAGATAAATGCCTTAGAAATCAGCCACTTCGAGGGGGAAACCTCCAATACACTACATAAATGAACAATTCTTGGATGCTACAAATGACCAAAACCTCCTTCTATATATAGTGCTCCATGGGGCCACAATATAACCCTAGCTGACCTAACAATAATAATATAAGGGCACAATAATAACAATATTGGGGTTACAGGGGTAAAACAATAACAATAAGGGGGCTACACTAATAACAATAAGGGACCAAACTGGTAATATAGGGACCTGACATGCCCCTCTCCTTAAAAAAAGTGTTGTCCTCAATGCTTGAGTAGCTCTAGGTGCTTATGTATAAAATTCTCATCCTCCGATGTAGAATCTTCAGTGGGTAAGTTCTTCCACTTGATGAGATACTCTGAAATTGATCGATTTCATAGTTTTCGAGTTCTTGTTTCCGTGACCGCTTCAGGTTCCAATATGACTTTTCCTTCCTCATAAAGTTCTGGCAATATTGTTTGAACTCGAAGATTTTCACCTATAACCTTCTTTAAGCATGAAACATGGAAAACTGGATGCACTCGTGAAGAAGCAAGAAGCTCCAATTTGTATGCCATAGTACCAATATTTTGCAACACCTTGTAAGGACCATAGTAATTTGGTGATAATTTATTATCCTTCTTAGCTTGCTTGAGGGAAATTTGTTTGTATGGTTGTAGCCGTAAAAATACCAAGGCTCCTACAACAAAACATCTCTCGCTGCGATGTTGATCTGCCTGTTGTTTCATTCGATTTTGTGCCAAATTTAGGTTATCCTTTAAGAGTTGGAGAACTTCTTGTTGATGCTTGATGTGATGTTCCACTGCTTGAACCTTATAATTTTCTCTTAAATATGATGTGATGGATGGTGGATGATATCCATAAAGTGCCATAAATGGGGTCATTTTTACTGCAGTATGGAAGGAAGTGTTATACCACCATTCAGTGAGAGGTAACCACTTGACCCATTTTGTTTGTTTATCAGATACAAAATAGCGAAGATATCCTTCCAAAAATTTATTCACTATCTCAGTTTGGCCATCGAATTGAGGATGATAAGATGAGCTATGAGCTAGTGGAGTACCCAAACAAGAAAATAACTCCGTCCAAAAATTTCAAGAAAAAATGGGATCTCTGTCACTCACAATAATCTTTAGGTTTCCATGTAGCTTTTGAGTTGTGTCCATAAATGTAGTAGCAACTGTACTTGCTTTAAATGGATGAGATAATGCACAAAAGTGTGCATACTTGGTAAGTCTATCAACTACCACCATGATGAAACTCTTTCCTTTGGACTTGGGTAAACTTGTGATAAAATCCATTGAAATCTCCTCCCAAAGTTGACTTGGAATGGATAAAGGTTGTAGAAGACTCGGGGTCTTAATTGTCTCAAATTTATTTTGCTGGCAAACCAAAAATTCCACTACAAACTTTTGAATATCAAATTTAAGGCCATCCCAAAAAAAATATTTCTTCACCCTGTGGTAAGTTTTTAAAAATCTTGAGTGACCTCCTAAAGGAGAAGTGTGCAATTCCAAAAGAATATTTTGTTTTAGTTGGGAAATCATACAAATATATAAGCGATCTTTGTACCATAAGGAATCATTTTTCCAACTAATTGTATCAGATGTACTAGGATCTTGCTGCAACTTTTGAATGAGTGTCCATACATGTTTTTCCTTCTTCCATTCATCTCTTGCTTCAGTTATCCAATCTGGTTGGATAATAGAAATGGCACAAAGCAATGCTTCCACCTCTTCATTCTTTCTTGAGAGTGCATCTGCAACAACATTAAGCTTTCCTTCTTTGTAGATTATTTCAAAGTCATAACCCAACATCTTTGTGACCCATTTTTGCTGCTCTTCTGAAGATAGTCTTTGTTCCAAAAAGTGTTTAAGACAATCATGATCAGTTTTTACCTTGAAGTGTCTTCCCATTAGGTAAGTTCGCCATTTCTTTAGTGCATGCAGTATTGCTAACATTTCCTTCTCATAAATAGGTTTCTGTAAATACTTTCCTTTGATTGGACGACTTTCAAAAGCAATGGGTCTTCCTTCTTGCATTAAACAACACCAATTCCATTTCCTGAGGCATCACATTCCACAATAAAGGTTTTTGTGAAGCCTAGCATAGCTAAGACCGGTGCTAGGCACATTGCCTCTTTAAGATGTTCAAAGGCCTTAGTTGCTTCAGAAGTCCATGAAAATGCATCTTTCTTCAATAATGTTGTTAGAGGTGCTGCTATTCTCCCATAATTCTTAACAAACTTGCGATAATACCCTGTTAACCCAAGAAATCCTCGCAACTGCTTTATGGTTGTGGGGAATTTCCATTCCTTAATAGCTTTAATTTTGTTAGGGTCTACCTTAACACCCTCGTGAGATACAATATGACCCAGATATTCCACCTCTTGTACTCCAAAGAAACATTTGGATGTTTTTGCATATAATTGTTTCTCCTGCAATAGTTTGAGCACCCTGTCAACATGTTGAACATGATCCTTCCAAGACCTGCCGTAGATTAGTATATCATCAAAAAATACTAGCACAAATTTTCTAAGGAAGGGTTTGAAAATGGAATTCATCAACCCTTGAAATGTAGAAGGTGCATTGGTAAGGCCAAAAGGCATGACCAAAAATTCATAATGACCCTCATGAGTTCGAAATGCTGTTTTTGGAATATCTTCAATCTTCATTCTAATTTGATGATATCCTGAACGAAGATCCAACTTAGTAAAATAAATTGCTCCATGTAATTCATCCAATAATTCATCAATCACAGGAATGGGAAATTTATCTTTAATAGTGAGCTTATTGAGCTCCCTATAATCCAGACACATGCACCATGATCCATCCTTCTTGTGCACCAATACTACTGGAGCAGAGAAAGAACTTTGAATAGGTTGAATTATACCAGCCTCTAACATTTCTGCAATCATACGTTCAATTTCGCTCTTTTGGACATAAGGATATCTATAAGGCCTGACGTTTGGAGGAACACTTCCTAGAATCAAATGAATAGCATGATCATGATTAAGAACAGGTGGGAGTCCTTTGGGAGTTTGAAACACCTTGGAATGATTGTCCAAGACTTTTTGGAGATCTACAAAAATAGATTATTTTCATGTTGGAACTTCTAGTGAGAATAATTGTGCAATTATGCCTCGTTATTATTTCTTTAGAAGCTTTGTCATGAAATTAGATATTATTATCTTTCCCAACTTCCCTGCGATACCCTGTAATTCGACTTCCTTTCCTTCTGAAAAACATTCCAAGAAAAGTTATTGAAAATTAAAAGCTATCGTCCCCAAATATTGTAACCATTGTACTCCTAGTACAACATTAGCGCCTCCCATTGGAATGGAAAGCATTGGACTATTCAATACATATTCCCCCATGTTTAGCTTGATATTATGGCATTTTCTAGAGCAATTTATATTTCCTCCATTTTCAACCATCACTTGACATTCTAGTGCTGGGTATAAGAAACAATTCAATTCCTTGGCTACCTTACAATGAATAAAATTATGGGTACTACCCGAATCAATCAACACTATTACCTTTTTCTTCTTGATATGTCCTTCTATATTGAGAGTTTAAGGAGTGGTAATTCCTACCAATGCATTAAACGATATGGTCAGACTCATTTCTTCCTCTTCTAGGGTTGGTTCTTGGTGTATATCCTATTCTTTTGAAGATTCTTGTTCATTTTCTTCTTCTTCTTCAAAATCCATGTAAAATAATTTTTTCTCAGCACACTTATGACCTTTAGTGTATTTGCTATCACAAATGTAGCACAACCCTTTTGCTCTTTTTTCTTCCAATTGTTGTGGTGTCAACCTTGTAGGTTGTGGAAGTCTAGGAGTAGGAACACTTCCATCTTTATATATGTGAGTGGTAGGCTTCCTTGTCACCATAATTTTACATTTAATTTTTCTTGCCAACCTGATCAGGAGATCATGTCCATAGTTCAAAAATGTTCAAAAAAGAAAGTGCTTAGAAGTGGTTGCAACTTGAGCGACCGGAAAGGTCTCGTTGCTGTGATTCTGGCGCCATGAACGGTTCGCAAAAGAGAGGTTGTATGCAGAATTTATGAAGGTTTGAAAAGCCAGAAAAACTCCAAAAAATGACCTTTGACTCAATTTGACTTTATATGAAAATTTTGTAAAAAATATATATTTTGCAAAATTCAATTTTATTATATAGGTGTATTGGCCTATCGGAGGGCGCCACGTGGCTTGCCCGAAGGTTTCCATGTGGCCCCAAGCCATAGGAGAAAGGTCATTCAAAAATTATGGAGTCAGGCGGATTTGAACCCGAGACCCGAAAAACACGTGCAAGGCACCTAACCAGTCGGGCTGCAGGTGGTTCTTGTTAAACTTAAGAGACGGTGCTTATTTGAACTTTAAACAAACATATGGCAGAAACGTAAAGGGTTAGCCCCTCAGGACTAGCCCCATCATCATATGACCACGACGTTAGACCCTAGCCTTAAGGCCTTAACCGTCGATTTAAAATGGTTTCCGTAACCCATGTGATAGTGCGAAGTTGACAGTTTAATGCCACGGAGGTGGTTAACAAATATTGTCAGCGGTTACGTTATCCACGTGGTCTGGAGCCATGTGGAAGGTGCTACGGTGAAATTAAATGTGACGGTTTTGTTAACGTTTTGTTCGCGGTTTGTTTCGACAGTTCCAGCGGGGGGTCATGTGACCACCCTGCCCTGAAATTTAATGCTGGAGTTATCCGTCTAGTTAATTCTAAAGCGTGCCACCAATTCCGGTGGGAATTTCTATTTTAGTTGAATTAACTAGAGTTCCTCTAGTTTTGGAGGAGTTTTTTAAGGGACACTGGGAAAATTATTGTTTTGGTCATAACTCTTTGGATTTTCAACCAATTTTGATGCATGGATAGTCAATTTTGGGTATTCTAAAAATTTTGAACACATTGGCACAGATTTTAGAGCCATCATAGGCCATCTTGTGTAGTTTTAGTTTCGGGAAAGGTGAAGGAGCCACTAGGGCCACTAGGGTGTTTTCACTGTATTGAGCATCCATTCACTGTTTTTTGCAAATGAATAGTCATTCCTGACTAATTCAAATATTCTGAAGTTTTCTTTACAGAGATCATAGCCATTTGAGGCTTCACATGTACTTACCATTTTTTAGTAATAAGATATGAGGGACATGCCATTGGGAGCTGGACTAGCAGATGTAGCCCAAGAGGGGTGAACTGCTTCATCAAATTTGTTGAGTACTGTTACATGTGATGTTTAATTATATATATTTTATTGCTTTAAAATGTTTTATAAGCAATTTACATGCTTTAACCTCACAAAGAAATCTGTTTAACTAAGTTAAAACCATTTTTTCACCTGCAAATTTCAGAGAACCTTATGCACACATTTTAATTACTGTTTGGATACTTAGCACAAAAAAAATAATACATTCCATTCATATCAAGTTGGTATCAGACCTCAGGTTGAGCATTAGGTTAAGCTAGAGAATTATCTCTGTTTAACATTTGTACAAAAGGATTTGATTAAAAGTTTGCATAACAGCTCTTGCAAGTTGTGCAGAGCCATCTTGGGGCAGCATTTGTTGTGAGTTTTTAATGCTTACTAGGTTGAAGCTTAAGAGAGGAGAAGGTCAATTGGCGAAGACTTTAAGTAATCCTCAGCCAAGGAGGGAAAGAGTGCCATTATCTCCACCTTCAATTTCACCTCAAAGAGAAGCAGAAGAAGCCATAAGTATGACTTCAAGAGAAGGGAAAATTCTTGAAGAAGTTGATCCGAAGGAGGAAGAAAGGGTGTTTAGAAAAGCATTCCTTGATTTGACAAAAATGGTGAGAGTCCTTTATCAAGAAAGGAATGAAAGACTAGAAGGAGAATGATCCAAACTTCAAAAGGAAGGAGAAGGATCGTCAGGAGGCCATAATGATGAGGATAAATCCAAGAAGGGTAATGGAGGAAATGGAGATAGTGGAAAGTCGCCATCATCACCCTCATCTTCATCTTCATCAACATCTACATCATCTTCAGTACATAATTCTCACAAAGTCAAGAACACAGGTAAAATTCATTTTCTTAAACTTGATGTTAAGTTTCAATTGCCAATGTTTAATGGTGAAGTTAATGCAGAAAAGCTAGATAATTGGATTAGGCAATTAGAGGTCTATTTGAGAATTCAAAATTTTCATGATGATGACACAAAAATCCAATTAGCTTCATTAAGAATGGAAGGTGCAGCTCTTGTTTGGTGGGAAGCCAAGACAAAGGAGGAGATCAAAGAATATTGTAAGATTATCTTATCATGGTCTAATTTCATTTCTGCAATAAAACAACAGTTTTATCCATTATCTCACATGTAGAAAGCCATAATGGACTAGAAAAATTTTAAACAATTGAAAGGACAAAATGTTCAAGTTTATACTCAAGAATTTAGAAGAAGAGCTCTTTTACTAGGAATAGATTTGCATAGCCAAGACACTTTACTCAAGTATATAGGAGGTTTGCATACTTACCTAAGCCATACCATTCTCATGTTTAACCCTACAAGCTTAGATGAGGTTTGTGTTCAAGCCACACATTTAGAATCAAGGGGAAAACAAAATTTATATGGGAATAAAGAAAGTGAGTTTAAAGGAAAATGGAAGAAAAAGAGAAATGAAAATTCTAGAAAAGAGACGAGAAAATGTTTCTTCAAACACTGTTCTAAAACAAGCCATGATGAGGACCATTGTTGGAAACTTCATCCAGAATTGAAACCGGAAAGTTTTAAAGCCAAAGATAAAGCCAAGGAGAAAGGAAAGATAGTTGCAATAGTTGAACAAGACCTAGGGTCAGAATCAGGAGATGAAACAAAAATCATAGCTATGGCACTAAAGAACTTGAAGGGGAAAGAGAATATTGAAACTAAACCTAGTTCTAGTATTTCTAACTGTCACATAGAAGCTCCGAGTGAAGAGAAGAGAATTGAACTATTTCATGTGAGGTTCATTTCCAAACATACCAAGGTTGACACACTATTTGACAGTGGGTCGCAAGTGAACCTTATTTCTAAAGACTTAGTCAAGAAAATAAATCTTGAGACCATTCCACATCCGAAACCATATCTTATTGGTTGGATTTGTAAGGATGCAAATTTATAGGTTTCAAAGAAGTGCATGTTGTGTTTTGCAATAAAAACAAATTTTATTGACACGGTTGAATTAGATGTTGTTCTGCTTGATATTACAGGTGTGGTGTTGGGCAGTCCTTACTTGTATGACAGGAAGTCTATCTTCCATCTCCATGAGAACAAGTACCATTTATTCAAGGATGGCAAGGATTTTATTATGAGAGCTCATCGCAAAAAACTAGACACTTCTTTAGTGAATGTAGGGCAGATGAAGAGGCTCGTCAATGCAAGTCAAAACTTGACATTGATGATGATTAAACAAAGTGAAGTTGTACATAATCCTTTTCATATAAATTTTGATGTAAATAATGAGTTGTTTCAGTCTGAAAGCAGGTTGTCTTTGAAAGAAGATGACAAGTAGTTGCAACAATCGTCTTTGGTGTCGATCGGTGCGGAAAACAAAGTGTCAGTGCAAGAATGTGCAAAGTTCCAAGAGAGGGCAAAGCAACCTAGCAAAGAAGGCACAAATTTTAGCAATTATCATTATTGGTTTCAGAAAGGAATGGTACAATGGCGAGGAAACTTGGTCAGGAATCGACATAAGTACAAGGCTAATTCAACAAAAAATCTCCATAACGACAGGATGCAAGGTGAAAGTAATTTTCAGTTTCCTTTGATTATAGATCAATGTAGAAACAATATTTTTACTACAAAGTTAAGTTGTTGTTCTGCAAGTTTTGAAAATGTGCAACATTGCAATGTCAAAGTTAGCAACAGTTGGTCAATGGAATCAAGGAAAAATTGGTCGTTTCATTAGAAGCTCTAATTAATGAAATCAGGGAAATTTCAGTGGATTAGGATTGGAAGAGTGGGGACACAGTCTCCTCATCTTCATGTTCAGTAATCTCGAGAGATTTTGCGGTCCAAAATATTCCCAGTGGGGAGGTGTGTTCAGGAGATCATGTCCATAGTTCAAAAATGCTCAAAAATGAAAGTGCTCAGATGTGGTTGTAACCTGAGCGATCAGAAAGGTTTCATCACTGTGACTCTGGCACCATGAACGGTTCACAAAACAAAGGTCGTATGCAGAATTTATGAAGGTTTGAAAAGCCTAGTAAACTCCAAAAATGACCTTTGACTCAGTTTGAATTTATATGAAAATTTTGAAAAAGAATATATTTTGTAAAATTCAATTTTACTATATAGTTGTATTGGCCTATCAGAGGGTGCCACATGGCCTGACCGAAGGCTACCACGTGGCCCAAGGCCATAGGAGAAAGGTCATTCAAAAATTATGGAGTCGGGTGGGTTTGAAGCCGAGACCCGACAAAAGCGTGCAGGGCGCCTAACCAGTAGGGCTGCAGGTGGTTCTTGTTAAACTTAAGAGTTAGTGCTTATTTGAACTTTAAACAAACGTATGGCGGAAACGTAAAGGGCTAGCCCCTTAGGACTAACCCCATCATCACATGACCATGACATTAGGCCCTGGCCTTAAGACCTTAATCGTTGATTGCAAACGGTTTCCATAACCCATGTGACAGCGCAGAGTTGATAGTTTAATGCCACAGAGATAGTTAAAAAATCTTGTCAGCGGTTACATTATCCGTGCGGTCCGGAGCCATGTGGCCAACACTACAGTGAAATTAAATATGACGGTTTTGTTAATGTTTTTTTCGCGGTTTGTTCCGACAGTTCCGGCGGGGGGTCTTATGACCACCCCACCCTGAAATTTAATGTTGGAGTTATCTGTCTGGATAATTCTGGAGCGCGCCACCAATTCCGGCGAGAATTGCTATTTTAGTTGAATTAATTAGAGTTCCTCCAATTTTGGAGGATTTTTTTAAGGGACACTGGGAAAATTATTGTTTTGGTCATAACTCTTTGGATTTTCGACCAATTTTGATGCATGGATAGTAAATTTTGGGTATTTCGACATTTTTAACACATTGGCATAGGTTTCAAAGTCATCATAGGTTATCTTGTGTAGTTTTAGCTTCGGTAAAGGTGAAGGAGCCGCTAGGGCCACTAGGGTGTTTTCAATGTATTGAGCATCCATTCACTATTTTTTGAAAATCAATAGTCATTCCTAACTAATTAAAGCATTCAGAAGCTATTTTCACATAGGGCACATCCATTTGACACTTCTATTCACATGTACTTACCATTTTTGAGAAATAATATATGAGGGACATGCGATTGGGAGCTGGACCAGCAGATGTAGCCCAGGAGGGGTGAACTGCTTCATAAAATTTGTTGAGTACTGTTACATGTGATGTTTAATTCTCTATTATTTAATGTTGTACAATGTTTTATAAGAAATTTACATGCTTTAAACTCACACAAAAATCTGTTTAACTAAGTTAAAACCATTTATTTCACTTGCAAACTTCAGAGAACCTTATGCACACATTTTAATTACTGTTTGGATACTTAGCACAACACAACTAATACATTCCATTTAGATCACAACCTAAATGCCTCTTCCAATGAATCAGGTTCCCAAACGCGAACTTCATGCTGTATGTTATCCTTTAAAGTCCCTATGAAGACATCAATCATGTGTTCCTCTAGAATATCAGTTACCCTTATATTCAAATTTTGGAAGTCCTCAATGTGCTCCACCACTAAACCCTTTTGTTTGAGATTTATCAATTGCCTAAAGAAGGTGTTTATTTTTGTATCCTTATAATGTGCTATCATTTCCTCCATAAAAATTGACCAAGTGACACTTTTTTGACGGGAGCAAAGCCATCAATACCATACAAATGTATTTTGTTCTAAATTTAAAGTTGCAATGCATACCTTTTGTGTGTTTTGCACATTATTGAGATCAAAATATTGCTCCATCCGTAGTATCCATGTTACGGGATCCTTTCCATCAAACTTCCTCATATCCATATTTGGAATATGGTGGTTCTTCCATCCAACATTAGAGTTTATGAAATCATGATTAACAATTATTTTGTTCTCATCATGAGTTTCCTCTACTATCTTTTCGCCATTAGGAAACATTTCTTGTATCAAGATTTTGAAACCTTCCATGTCTACTTTTAGATCATTCTTCATGTTTTCCATGTTGTCTTTCATTTTTTCATCGATCTTAGCTCCCATGTCATCCATCTTAGCTTCCATGGAATCCATCTTAGCTTCCATGGAATCCATCTTAGCTTCCATGTCAACTTCCATTCCATCCATCTTATTTCTTGTTTCTCTTTGCGAGAGCGAAATTTGGTGCACTTGATCTTGTAATTTTGATATGTCATGTCGCATTTCTTCATCTTCGTGAGTCATAGTAGAGACTATTGAAGGCTTAATGGGTGTTGAATTATTTTTAGGTGGCATTTTATAACCCAATACTGATATATATGCTCAATATTCCCTTGGAATCAATTCAAATTTATTTTTCACACAAGACTTATGCAATTCGAAAAAAAATACACACCTTTTTCTTACCTTTGAGGAGCTCGAGATTGAAACTAAATTATATTTGTGATTTAGAATCTTCAATATCTAAAACTCGGCCCTGTAGTAGCCCTCTAAGGCTTCTTTCAAATGCCATAGGTCTAACCTGATTTGGATTCTTCAAAAAAAATTATTACCAATCTCCCACAATGACCTAATTATGGACTAGTTCAGCAGAGTGAAATTTTACGACGTGACATGTGTCACTGTTTCCTCCTTTAGTTCTTAAATTGGTACAAAGGAAACTTCAATCTGTTTACTTGTGGCCACTTTTTACAGAATTCCAATCCGATGCTCAGAGAGAGAGCTATGACGATTTTCCATGGTCTCCTCTTTGAGATGAAATTCAGGAGCCTAAAACAACTCTAACTTCCACAGATGATATGTCTGAAAATATTGTGAATCAAGCTCTGAAATTTTTCCACAACATTCCTCAGGATTTCGGCTTCGATCTATAAATTTTTCAGCTTGTGAACCCTCGTAGAAAAAATTTATAGCGAAAATTCCACGATGACCTGTTTAGGTTAAATTCAGGAGCCTGAAAAAGCCCTAAATTCCACAGATCATATCTTCGAAAATATTGTGAAACAATTTTTCAACAGTGTTCCTCAGGATTTCTTCTTCTCACTCTAAAAATTTCAACTTCTGAACCTTCGTGGAAAAACATTTATAGCGAAAATGCCACGATGACTTGTTTGGAGCAGCGAAACCCTAGAATCCAAAGCTCTGATACCAAATGTTATGACAGCTCCAAAAATAGAAGAAAAGAGAGATCAACGCCTTAGAAATTAACCACTTCGAAGGGGTATCCTCCAATACATTACATAAATGAACAATTCTTGGATGCTAAAAATGACCAAAACCTCCTTCTATATATAGGAGTCCATGGGGCCACAATATAATCCTAGATGACCTAACAATAATAATGTAAGGGCACCATAATAACAATATTGGGTTTACAGGGGTACAACAATAACAATAAGGGGGCTACACTAATAACAATAAGGGACTAAACTAGTAATATAGGGACCTAAAAAGTGAGAGGTTTTATAGGACATGCGGGCTACTATAGGAGATTCATTGAGAACTTATCTAGGATAGCTACCCCTCTTTTCTAACATCTTGCCAACAGTCCACAACTTGCCAATAGTCCTTTTAGGCATTGAAGGAGAAACTAGTTCATGCACCAATTTTGAGAGGACCAAACTAATCCCTGCCATTTCAAATTTTCTCTGATGCCTCAGATACTGATATTGGTGTAGCTTTAGGACAAGAATAAGATAAATAATCCTATGCCATTTACTTCATCAGTAAAAACTTGTCACCTGCTAAATTAAATTACAAAGTTACTGAGAAAGAGTTTTTAGCTGTAATATTTTCCACTAATAAATTTAGAAACTACATCACAGGATATGAATTCTTTGTACATACTGACCAGTCCGCGATAAAATATTTAATGAATACACCATTAACTAGCAGTAGAGTGACTAGGTGGTTATTATTGTTGCAATAATTTAACATTACTATTGTTGATAGACCAGGAAAATCTAATGTGCTAGCATATTTTCTTTCAAGATTAAATAATCCTGGTGAAGCAATTCCTATTGATGATGATTTTCCTGACGAACATCTATTTTCTGTGTCAACATAATCCCCATGGTTCGCTGACATAGCTAACTATTTAGTCACAGGAAAAACACCATCTCACCTATAAGCTCGTGAAAAAGCAGAGTATCATACAGAAAAGTGTTGCATATTCTTGGGTTCAAGGAGATCTATTTTACATTGGACAAAACCTTACTATCCATAGATTTGTAGGAGAGGAAGAAGTGTTTGATATCTTAAAATTTTCCCATGATGAACCTTGCAGAGGTCACTTTGCTGATAAGAGGACTGAATACAAAATTATGTGAGTTGGCTATTTTTGGCCTTCCTTGTTTAAGGATGCCAAGAAATATGTCAAGCGATACTCGCTAAACCAATGAAATGCCTTTATGTCCTCAGGTTATGATTGAACCTTTTGAAAAATGGGCTATTGATTTTGTAGGACCAATAAATCCAATGTAATTAAATAAAAAACATATTTTGGTTTGTACATATTTTGTTACAAAATGGGTAGAAGCTAAAGTTGTTTCTTTTTCTACTAAAAAAGTTGTTAATGATTTTATTTTTACTGAGATCTTTACTAGATTTGGTGTGCCTAGAGAGATTATTTGTGATAATGATCCGTAGTTTATTTCTAATCTGGTACAGGGTGTGATGGAGAAATACAAAATTCGGCACAAGAAATCTACATCGTACTACCCGCAAGAAAATGGTAAGGTGGAGTCCACAAATAAAGTAATTGAGTCCATCCTCACAAAGATGGTCAATATCCATAGAAAGGATTGGGAAGATAAGTTAACAGAGGCCTTGCGGGAATATCGAACCACTTGGATAAATAGCACAGGACATACACCATATGAGCCGAGATATGGGAAACAAGTCCTTTTGTCGATAGAGTTCCAAATCAAGACTTTCAAAACTGTACTCCAATTGGGGCTAGATATTTCTGAGGCACAACAACAATGTCTCTTATAGTTGAATGAGTTAGATTAATTTCGAAGGGATGTTGTTTAGCAGAACATATTGGTTCAACAATAGCACAAGAAGTGGCATGATAATTCTATCCGGAAAAATTAGTTCCAACCAGGTGATTGGGTACTCCTTTATGATTCTATATTTAAATATTTCAAAGGGAAATTCCATACACTTTGGATGAGACCTTATGAGGTAGTTAAAGTGTTCTAGAATGGAGCGGTAGAAATTAAAACCATTGATGGACGAAATTTTGTGTTCCTGGTAAATGGGCATAGATTAAAGGTATATTTTCAACCCCTTACTAAAGGAGATTTTATGCAGCAAGTCCAACATCAATCTGAAAAGGAGATTGTATGTGGCAACACCAACCCATTGAATATTTGATTCTTTATTTTCCTTATATAACAAAATGAAAAAAAATGACAAAAAAAAATTCCTGTAATTATGAAAATCAGTTGACCGACATGATTGCAGAAGGATCAACATGAATACCAGCATGTTGGTAGGAAGATCGAAATTTCAAATAAAAAGGGAATGTTGCTTGATGTTACACAGCAATTTGTCACCGTCCCTGCAATTCCCCGTCCCGCACATTGGAGGGCTTATTTCGTGACCTGTGAGCAGTGTCATGCCTTGAAAATACCATCATTGCATCCCTTTCCATGAGGACAACATTCCTTCTGTTGATCATTTCCTGAGCAGACCCCTAAAAACACTTGTTTTTTCCTTGGCGCTGGTAGCCCGTTATGTCCTCGCGCCAATGAGGAAAATTAACACTGAGCCCACGCCAATTGGCGCTCTATCCCAGTTGAGCACCCGCGCCAATCTGCTAATGGAATTTTTTTTTAAAAAAGAGGTGAAGTTTCGATTACAACAACTTCGTGGATGAGTCATGAGGAGTGGTTTCGACTAAATAACCATGGCCTTCCTCCTTTGGCCTCTTGTTTCCACCTTATGGTTCCACTCGTATTTTTCATTATGATCATGAGTTGTGTCCTCTCTGACTAATACATAATTGCATATATCGGGTTTTACACTTGCATTTGTCGCGTTTCTTGTGTGTGCAGGTGTTCGATCGCGGCGAGCGAGAGGATTGTGATCTGCTGGAGCAAGGAAACGGGAGCGCCATCTTCCCTACAAACAACAGCGTTGGACTTGAGGTAGGCCTTCATCGCAAGTTGGTTTATTTCAATTAGAAACTTGCACCTTAGCGTGATACAATTTTTGCTAGACCCGATCTGGGCTAGTAGGGATCACCTCTGTCCGTAGAGGGGATTTACCTCTACAACACTTGATTTTTAGATATGCCAGTTGTCACCAAGAAGAAGCAGGTTCAAGGAACCAAGCCCTTACCCAAGTTTGGGATAACTAGCATGGAAATTTTTATCCAAGTAACGCTTAATTCCCGTTGCATTTACTTTTTTTGGCACTTGTGCAGGCATATTTTCAAGGTAAAAATTATGCCTTTCTTCTATTTCCCGTTTCGTAAAATTCCCACTATTTTTATTTTCTAAAAATCCCATGATGAATTACCCTCCTCCTTATTTTAAGGAAATTACCCTTACCTGATTTCGTAAAATCCCTCTTTTTCCCTTGAATTTTTTCCCACATCCTGTTTCTCTTATCCCCCTTAGTGATATTATTCTTGGAATCCCTATTGAGATATCCCTTCCCATTCTGAAAATTACCCCCTTCCCATTTCTTTATTCCCTCATAAATTGATTGCAGGATTTGATGTAGTCAATCCAGAAGGCATGCTCATGAAACACCAAAGGATGGCGAATAAAAATTTTTCTTGTATATTCAGGAAAATTTTTAAGTCCACCTGAAGAATTGTGTTCTATCTCAAATTTTTTTTTGGTAAAGTCCCTGGTGCAAAAATGCTCAGTGTAAGCAGGCTTAGTAAAAGCACGGTGCA
This sequence comes from Pinus albicaulis, assembly GCA_034641835.2. Classification (NCBI taxonomy): domain Eukaryota; kingdom Viridiplantae; phylum Streptophyta; class Pinopsida; order Pinales; family Pinaceae; genus Pinus; species Pinus albicaulis. Next base: position 592,069,135 of record CM076583.1, on the reverse strand, counting down.
GTGCAAGCAGGATCAGTGCAGACACGATTAGTGCAAGAACGCAGCTGACTGTGAAAGAACAGTGTAAAACTATCTTAACAAAGTACAGGAGCACTTCATGCAAAATGTTTATGGAATTTTATTTCTCTGCACATGAATGATTAATGCACTGATAAATCATAGCATTGTATTTTTAAATTAATACTTGTTTTATCATTTACTGACTTAAGAAAATTTTTAAAGTGCAAGATATATTGGGTTTTGAAATCTAATATTTTTTAATAAGTACTGGAATATGTCTTAATTGAATTATGACGTAAATAAGTGGGATAGTATAGATTTTCCGAAATCCCATACTTACCCCCTTTGAAAGGATCCTCCATCACCTTCTCATCATTATCTTACCTCATAACCCAATCATCCATGACCGTTACACCGCCGCCGTATAAACCTCTGCGACATCCAATTATTATTGCTCCCTCGTAGCAGAGTGATACGTGTATGCATCCGATCTGAGGAGTTGTTTTTAATCATTGAACAGGATTGGATGGATGGGACCAAAAAGACGGTGGATGGATGAACCTTGGGCATAAAAGTTCTCGGAAACCTTTTCTACTTCTCACTGTGAAATATTTTTGAGGTCGTGACAAGGAATTGAGAGGGATTCAAATATGGAACCTGTAAGGAATGAGCCATCGTCCTTGAGGGAGATAGAACAGACTGCAGAATACCAGAACAATCTTTCACTATTGCAAGAATCTGGGTTCCTTCCATTTTTGCAGAAGTTTGATGGCTTCGACATGGTCGTGGTCCTAGAGTTTGTGAAGACATTTGAAGGAGGTCAAGCTAGAATCGACTCATTAGAATTGGAAGTCACGAAGGAGTCCATCGTGCGAGCTACAGGCTTTCCAACTATAGGGGAACAGTGGTTTAAAAGGGAGGGGCTTGAAAATAAATGATGGGGTCAGTTTGTGGTTGACAGAAAGCTCAAGGTTGACTGGAAGAAGGGGCTTCCACGCAGCTCCATGATTTAAAAATGGTGAGACCTCCTCTTCATTTTACAAAATTTCTTGAATTGTGAAGAACGTTACTCCTTAATGTTTGTATATCATCTTCAATTATTGTTGCACTTTGATTCGGGGAAACTTATTAATTTTCCCTACTACTTGCTCTAAAGTCTTGAGAAGATGGAAAAAGGTGTGCAGAGTGGGGATGAAAGCCAAGTTGCACATAAGATATATCACCATGGGCTCATCACAATCCTCGTCAAGAAAGCGCTAAAAGAAAAGGGAATGACCTGGAAGGAATTCCTAAAAGAGTTTCGGGTAAGGAGTGGAGGGAATTCTTCTGGCATGAGTGCAAGCAAGAAAATGAAGGCAGAGACATCGTCCTCTGCCAAGCAAAAGAGTAAAAACAAGTCGGTGCAAGCATAAAAGAGGTATGTCGAGAAGGCTTCACCCTCGGCAAAGAAAAGAGTTCCCAGAACCCCGACCAAGAAGAAACTTTTCTTTCTAGGGACAAGTTAGCATTGGTCGAGCCCTCTGATCATGATCGATGAATCGCCCCAGGTTTCACCTGGAGATAATAACCTTCATTTCTTGCAGACGCGGCGACCCACACCGTGGTGAATGAAGAGAATGTGGAGAGGGAGGATGACATGTATTTGTCGGGCTTCATCCACAAGTTAAAAAGACATAATATGACACTGAGTGTAAGAGAAAATCAGGCAGAGGGTCAAGAAAATGACGAGGTGCAGTACATAGAGACCCTCGACAGTTTCGGATGAGGAGGGTACTGAAATCCTCGGTGATATGGAAATTCTTGGCAATTTTGATCTTGGAAATGATGGGACTTGCTTGGAGTCTGTTTCAGAGAAGGTATTCACATCAGAAGATTTGGGCACAACAACCTCTACCCTCTACCTCAATAGTTGGATAACAGAATTGGAACAACAAGTTCATGACCTAGAGGATTTGAACCAGGTCATGAAAGAGAAAAATTGGAAAAAGCAAGGCCAGGTAGGGTCAGTTGCAGAGGTTGAGGAACATAAACAACAAGTGAGAATATCGAAGTTTCGAGCTTCTAAATGTTACAAGCGCCTCAAGAAGGTGACCAAACAATTGACAAAAGCCCAAGGTAAAAAGACAAAGGTAGTGAAAGCCGAAATCAACATTGAAGTGCAAGACTGAAAGATGGCCCTCATTTTTGAAGATTTTTTGCAGAAGGTAAAATGTTGTGTGAGTACACACAAAAGATTAGGGATGGGAGGATTTTGGTGTGCTAAAATGCCCTATTTTTACCCTCTTCCTATAACCATTAACCTCTATTTCATCTTTATAAAACTTTTCATTCCTGCACTAGTCAAAGATAATTGTCTATTCCTACATATACTTCATATTTCATAATTAAGAGTTACTAGGTGCTTAATTAATTATTTTATATAGATTTCATGCTTTTAAGTATTTCTTGTAACTTATGATTACCTTCCTAAAAGTACTTGAAAAACTAAGTGTTAATTATTATGTAGCGTGATTCAGTGCAGGCAGATTCCTGAACCTGGCAACATATGTTGCTCCGTGATCTCCGCAACAATTGGTCATTCGAAGCAGGTGTTTTTGATCCACCTCTCTTAGTTCAGTGCAGATAATATGAATATGGATATGGCAGAGTATAGTCATGGATCCTTGCCAAAGATATGGTCTACCACCAGCAAAGCTTGTGCTCTGTTATAACCATTAGCCGGTTTTGTAATATCATTTGTTAGTCCGTTCAACCGAAAGGCTTGAATTGGAAATAGCTCTATAATTAGCAGATTATGGCTATAGGCCAAAAGAATTTATATAATGTAGATCTTAGGTAGAGCTAGGTTAAGCGATATTTGGAGATCATAATTGTGATTAATTTGTAATTTTGTATCGCCCTCGTTCTGGGCTGGACTCGCATTATCATGTATGTTTGCTGATCAAAGTTAATACAAGGAACTACGCCATGATTTCTTCACGCCATGTCTAAATATTATTTATGTGTTGATTAAGTGCTGAATCATTTTTTTTCCTAAACGAAAAATGAGCTGGTTGGCTAGGGCCCAGCCAACCCAACTCGTTTACCCTAGTGTTTTCTCCATTTAAAAGGTTCGTGTATATTTATTTATTTGCAAGTGCATGGTTTCAATCATTATTAATTTTGTTTCAGAGTTCTGAGTTAAATTCATTCTTAAGTCAAAGCGTGAAATGGATCTGTGTGTGAAGTTTGAATTAAGTTAATTTCTTTCCTGTAATTTCCTTCCTGCAATTCTTTCCTGAAATTTATTTCTGCAATTCATTCCTTAATTTGTTTCCACTCGGATCATGCAGGAAGTTTCTTCCTGCACCAGTGCATGTTGAATTCAGCACTTCGGTTTACTCATTTACTTCACAACATGTGTTTCATTCCTTTTTATGTTTATGATTTCACTTATTCCTGCAAGTAAGCATTATTAATCCAAAGTAATCATTCTCAATATTAAAAGACAAACTTCTGAAAGTTCTAAGAATGACTACGCGAATTAAGAAAGGACGCCATTACAAACATTACACTTTACACTTTCAGCTCACGAATTGAGAGAAAGGATCATAAGTAATTTGTAACGTTATAAGTGAATTACCGAAAGATAGTTTGATTGCATGCAAATTATTTTGACCATTGCTTTGATTGTTAAGGTTTGTTTCTTCCTTGAAAAATTTATTCTCATGGTTAAGAACAGTTAATTAAAGAATTATTTTTTTCTGTGTGTAATTTATCTCAGAATTCAACCTGCAATTGCAATTATTTTCATTACGTCTTTTAAATTCTTTTCAAAAGTAATTGGAAAATTTGGTGAAGGAAGCTTTGTCCCAGTGCAAGAGCTATTTTCTTGTCATAAGAACAGAGTGCTCTAAGCCCTAAGGCTTAGAGAACCTACACAAAGACATAAGTCTTCAGTAAAGACGGTAAACTATAATTTTTCTCATAAGTCTGTACCTGCACTAATGCAAGCAGATTACAGAGTACAAGAATGGTTGCTTAGTGTAGAAGGAAAATCATTTGGAAAGCAGATCTTTGCAAGGGCCCAATTTTTAAGTTGTTATCCATCTATACTGAAGATAAACATAGAGTTTGTTTCAACATTTAATATTTCTTCCAGTTTTGTGAAAGTTCCTTTACTTGATTTCCTCGCAAATTCATTCTTTTATATTCTAGCACTAGAATTTCCTTGATGTCTATTGCCTTTGAAATTGTCTTCTGTTTGATTCTACAATATTTCAATTAAGAAGTAGGAATAGGAATAGGAAAATTTCATACCACTTCTAGCATTTTTTGTGCTTCGTCTCTAAGTTTACGAAACCCCCAGGTTGACAATTAAGTGTTGAGGAGTTTTTTTAAGTGCAATTCTTGCACCCAACAACTAGTTTGACTTGTTGTGACAAGAAGTGAACAAAATTGCAAGTGTGCCTTATTGGCGAGCTATCAATGAGGTATGGTTTGAATTTATTTCTATTTATTTTGAATCTAAAGGAAATTATGTGCTTGGTACATGAAATCATGATTTAAATTCCCAGTTGGGGGTAGTTGAAATTGATTGCAAGAATTAGCAACATCGGAAAAGGAATTGAAACAGGCAACAATATGTTAGTAAATCACCTCAGGAGCAGGGCCATTGTGGGACACTAGTACCCAACAGTGTCCATTTATTTCCATGAGCATGCTATGGCTGATATGATGGTTTTGAGGTAGGTATATGCCTAGGTTGTTTTACCTTTTGATGTGAGGAAGGCTTGCCAAGGGATGGATCGCCTAGTATAGGGGTTACTAGGGAACTTGGAAGGTGAGAGACTGCATGGAAGGGGATGACCGGATTACCCGAGGGACTGTGTAACAAACAAGGGAAGGTCGGGAATATATTTGTTTTGGTAATTAGTATTTCCACATGGAATCATAAGCACAATGGGAGTGTGCCCTGGAAAAATGAGCTGGTAAATGTTCACTGAGAGGAAAAGTGGCACGAGATTGTAGCACTAGACATTAGATGTAGCTTTGACTTTGGAAGTGGATTTTGGACTTCCTGGGAAGGAAGTGAATCCCGGTACTACTTTTGAGGGTGGAGGTTTGAGTCTTTAGATTCCCTTATTGCAGATACAGACATCGTATCCTTTTATTTGCTGATAGAGCAAATGTGCATATGTGTGTATGTGTATATTATTGTAAATATTATATCGAGCTCGATATGTAAAGCTCCATAAACAATATGGTTATTTTTTGGTTGAAGAAAATGTGCATAAGTATATGTGGTTGTTATTGTAAATACCATAATGAGTTATGTTATAAAGCTCCACTAAGTGGTACGTTGTCATGTTTTTAGTAGTGATCATTGTAAATATTGCAACAAGTTGTGTTATAAAGCTCCATGGGAAGTATTTTTTGGTTTTCAATGGTTTTTTTGGGTGTAGGTGTCATTGAACACCGAGGATAGTGTTCCCCCAAGGGGGGAGGGTTCTGTAACAACCCTGGTTAAAAATCCATGTAATAAATTTAATGAAGGAAAAATAAGACCAAGGTCGTGGGACACGTATTCCAAGTTGAATGGTGGGAAAAACATCCTATTTTGGGTGTTCATTGGGTTTAATATGGCTAAATGAAATTGGAAAAGGCAAAGACAAAGGAATTTGAAAAGGCAAGAGGCATTACTAGGCATTTATTTATGAAAATAAAGAAAATTAGGAGAAAAGGAAGGTGAAAGGTCACAGGTTGCATGTGAGGAGGAATGTTATGAAACAAGCTCCAAAAATAGAAGAAAATATAGATCAACGCCTTAGAAATCAGCCACTTCGAGGGGGAAACCTTATTTACATTACATAAATGAACAATTCTTGTATGATTCAAATGACAAAACCTCCTTTGTATATATAGGAGTCCATGGGGTCACAATATAATCCTAGCCGACCTAACAATAATAAAGTAAGGGCACAACAATAACAATAGTGGGGTTTTATGGGGCACAATAATAACAATATGGGGAAAACAGGGGTACAACAATAACAATAAGGGGGCTACACTAACAAAAATAAGGGACTACACTAGAAATATAGGGACCTAACATGCCCTTCTCCTTCAAACAAGTGTTGTCCTCAATGCTTGATTATTTCTTGATGCTTCTGTATAAAATTTTCATCCTCCCATGTGGAATATTCAACGGGTAAGTTCTTCCACTTGCTGAGATAATATCAAATTGATTGATTTCGTATTTTTCGAGTTCTTGTTTCTATGACTGCTTCAAAACTTATTTTGCTGTGATGTTGGTCTTCCTATTGTTTCATTCAATTCTGCACCAAAGTTAGGTTATCCTTTGAGAGTTGGAGAACTTGATGTTGATGCTTGATGTGATATTGCACTACTTTATCATCCATATTAGCTTTCATTTGATCCTTCAAACTGTCCAACTTAGCCTTCATTTCTGCTTTTAAACCATCTATGTCATCTTTGCTTTCTCTTTGTAATATCAAAATTTGTTACACTTAGTACCATAATTTTGATATATCATACTCCAATTCTTCCCCTTCATATGTCATAGTAGAGCTTTTTGAGGGCTTAATGGGCGGGGGATTATTTTTAGGGGGCATTTTAGAACATAATACTAATATCTATGCTTCAATATTCCCTTGGAATCACTTCAAATTTATTTTTCAAACAAGACTCATGCAATTTGAAAAAAAAATACACACCTTTTTTTGGTTTTGAGGAGCTCGATATTGAAACTGACGTATGTCTGTAATTTCAGATCCCTAAGATCTTATCTTCAGTCTTGTAGTAGCCCTCTTAATCTTCTTTACAATGCCACAGGTCTGACCTGATTTGTATTCTTTAAGACAAATTTATGCCCAATCTCCCACAATGTCCTAATAATGGACTAGTTTAGTAGAGAGAACTTGTTCGGCGTGCCACGTGTCACTATTTCCTCCTTTTGCTATGAAATTGATACACAGGAAACTATATTTTGTGTACTTTCGGCCACATTTTACAAAATTCCAATCCGATGCTCAGAGAGAGAGTTATGATGATTTTCCCAAGGTCACCTCTTTGAAATGAAATCTGGGAGCCTGCAAAAAGTCTAACTTCCATAGATCAAATCTCCAAAAATATTGTGAACCAAGATCTGAAATTTTTACACAATGTTCCTTAGGATTTATTTGCAAATGGGTTTTTTTTAGCTTTTAAACCTTCGTAGAAAAAACATTATAGAAAATTTCCACAATGATCTATTTGAAGTAGCGAACCCTAGAATCCAAAGCTCTGATACCAAATGTTATGAAACTAACTCCAAAAACAGAAGAAAAGAGAGATTAGCACCTTAGAAATCAGCCACTTCGAGGGGGAAACCTATTTTAAATTACACAAATGAAAAATTTTTGGATGATTCAAATGACAAAACCTCCTTTGCATATATAGGAGTCCATGGAGTCACAATATAATCCTAGATGACCTAATAATAATAATGTAAGGGCACAACAATAACAATAGTGGGGTTTTATGGGGCACAATAATAACAATATGGGGACTACATGGGTACAAAAATAACAATAAGGGGCTACACTAACAACAATAATGGACTACACTAGAAATATGGGGACCTAACATAATGAAGGAAAATAATGGAAAATGACTAAAATAGAGGCCTCATTAATAAAAATACTTATGGGGATTAGTTGGTAAACTTTTGTCAATTCAGTTTTGGAGCTCTCATTCTATTATCTCTATCTCACTCTCTTGGAAACTTAGAACATTCTTGGATAATTTTAGGATTGGGTCAAGAAAAGCAAAGGAAGAACAGAGAAGGAAAAGGGAAGCAAAGATCAAGCAAGGAAGTGCACGATCAAGCAACTACGATAGGATTTCTTGTAGATATCGATTTTCATGTGTGATTTCCTTGCTAGATTTGGCATGCATGGTAAATGCATATGTGTATTTGGTTCTTATGTTGTCATTTCCATGGGTTTTTCCAGGTGTGACAGTGTTCTTCACCCTTGCCTTTCCATTTCCGGATAGCCATGGCATGATGGGTTCTATTTTACTTGGTTGAGCTAGATTTCCAGATGGTTTCAAAACTGAGTGAGGTGGTATCTGAACGAAATAACATAAGTCCTAGGTATCCCTGGACCAAATAAGGTGGGATTATGGTAAAGTTGAATTTTGTGTACCTCGGTAGGCCTAGGATTCCTCTACTAATGAATGGCAGGATATACGGTAAATCCTAGAGGTGTTTTGCCTCGATCGGGTCTAGGAATACTAGACTGGTGAATGGTGGGATATATGGTAAATCTTGGAGGGTGGAGTCTTGATTGGGCCTACGAATCTTCAATCGGTGAATGGCGGGATATACAGTAAAGACTAGAGACTAGGAGGCAGGAAAATTCCTCATGGTCTAGGTGGAGAAATACAAAGGCATCCATGCTTGTTTAGGGCCTAGTGATCCAATGGGGATTGCGATAAAGCCTAAGGAAATATGGATTTTTTTGGTTTAAGTCCCACATTTGTGCTTGGAATGTGGCACAGGGGTGATTGACTGAAAGGAAGATTTGGTTCAACCTAATATATGGTCAGGTGGTACATGGAAGTACCAGACCTGGTTTATTTTGCATGTGTTAATAATGGCTCCTTCTCCTTTGGTATTTCATATATAAATTTAATTGTTCATATGTTTCTTTTATGGTTTTTATATCCTTTTTATTTATGTTGGCTATATGTTGGTTATGAGTATGATTTATGTCATACTTGATGTATGACTCTTATCATGTTTTGATTAGAAACTGATTTAACAATGAATATATGACCTAATAGATGATAATGTAGCTATTTTGATAAGGCATCAATGCTTCTTTATGAATCTTAGATATGTATGGGACCCCTATGCTTAGATATGTTGTTATGACTTGTAGATTGCATATTTGTGACATGTTTGATGAAATGCTTGTCATGGTTAGTAGGGGTCATATCAAGTACTTGTATCAGTGATTGTGTTAGTATATTTTTTCCGTTTTTATCATTCATTTATTAAGGTTTCATGAAATTATGGGCAGTGGCCTGAGACTTAGCCCTGAAAAAAGTGGCTCAAAATCTAGGGTCGATGGCACAAAACTGCCTAAAAAATTCTACACACGTTGGCATGCCTTGCTATGCTAGAAATTGTTAGGCCTAAATCATATGCATGGATTTTCATGGGAGCAACTGAGGGTTTAGATGAGTAAAAGGTCAAGTTACCTCAGTGGTTGGGCACCTAGAAGGGTTGATTGGCTCCTGGAGGTTCTATAGCATGTGTGGAAGGGAAGGTTGGTTTCATTATGTCAGTTCCACTTCATTAACTATACATGGAGAGTTGAATCACATCATAGTAGTCTCTCATCACATGTATACCCCAGTGGACCGATTAAATTTGGTAAATGTGGGAGGAGGACATTGCAGTCCTCATTTGCACAGTCACTCACTCAATTTCAATCTCTGAGCAAGAAAGGAAGAATAGATATGAAGATGAAGGAAGAGAACGAAATATAAGGAAGAAAGGAAAATCCAAAATTTTTATTGTTTCTTCCCATACGTGATATAATTCTAGGAATATTGTGTAAGTTTCATAGTCAAAGTTTCAGGTCCGAATTGCATATCTGAGTTGCAGGGTTGAAATTCTGAGTTTGACCAGATTGGGTGAAGTTTGACCAACATTGACTTTATGTAATTTGACTTGCTTGAGGAAGGTTCTGAAGGAGGGATTACTTGGTGCTTGTGGAGGTCTTGGTCTTGGTCTTTGGGTCTTGGATGTCTCACTTTGATCTGATTGTATAAGAAGAGAAGGGTTGACTGGGTTTTCCCCCTTGTGGGGTTTTTCCCTGGCTTAGAGCCTATATCTTGTGTTCTTTGTTCTTGTGATCTTCATGCATTTTATGTTTTGGTAATTTATTGATTAAGAATACATAATAAGTAATAAAATCCAACAAATACTCACAAGTAATTATCAATTAAGTGTAATCAGCCCTAATCTATAAGTAATTTGATTTCTCAACATAGTATCAGAGCTAAGGTAAAGGAAGGAAGTTTTAAGATGAAAATTGTGTTAGCACTCCTGTTGGAAGACACTCTTGTGGCAGTTATCTATTCTCCCTCTCCCTCTCCAATGGCTAGCTATATGAATAAAGGTCTCAAGGCTCTTAGGAGTTTCCTTGAAACTATCAAAGGTTGCACCATAAATTTCATCTCCAATATATTTAAAGATGCCATGGATGGAAGTATTGTTTCTGCTCTTACATTTACTTTTTAGGATGATAGTATATGTGTAATCAATAGTGGAGCCTCAAGATATATGACAGGGGAATGTGGTGAAATATAAACCTTATCAAAAGGGATTTCTTCTCATTCAATTAAACTTGGAGATAAGAAGAGCTACTCATTCAAAGGAATTGGATCTTCTTCTTTGGAGTTGGAAACTAAGTTTGAAAAAGAACTTGCTCCTTATTTCTTGTATAAGATAAATGTTATAGGGTTTCTTATCTTGATGGAAAAGTCATTATATGGGGTTATGGATCTAGTATTGAATATTCTAACACTATTGGGATTCATGAGGGTAGGTTGTATAGGATTCTAACACCTATTCCTCAAGATCTTGTGCATTTATATATCAACCATTGTGAAATATGGCATAGAAGGTATGGTCATCATCATTAAAATATATTTCCATCATTTAATCATATGGTTACTGGTATCCCCGAACTAAAAGAAGAGGGTAAATGAATCTGTAAGGAATGTGCTCTTGGAAAGAATGTGAAGAAGCCTTTTGCAAGCAGTGATATAAGATCCAAGGAAATTATTGATCTCTTGCATTCCAATGTTATTGGACCTATGGAAGAAAATTATCTTAGGGGTCATCAGTATTCTATAACATTCATTGATGATCACTCTAGAAAAACTTGGATATGCCTCCTCAAGTCTAAGGATGAAGTGTTTGAGAAATTTTAAGAGTTCAAGGTAGAAGTAGAAAAATTGATAGAAATGAATATCAAAACCCAACATCAGATAATGGTGGAGAATACACTTCCATAGAACTTGTATATTTTTTCAAGGAAGCAAGAATTAAGAGGGATCTAATAGTTCCCAACAATCCTCAACAAAATGGTGTGGCTGGAAGGAAGAACCGATCAATTGAAGAATGTGTTAGAGACATGCTACATGAACAAGACCTACCTAATTTCTTATGGGAATAATTATTTGTAACGACAATATATATATATATATATATATATATATATATATATATATATATATATATATATATATATATATATATATATATATATATATATATATATATATATATATATATATATATATATATATATAATCAAAGCCCTCATAAAATTATCAATGATGTAACCACAAAATAAGTGTTCACAGGAAAGAAGCCAAGTGTTGATCATCTGTGAATATTTGGATGTACCATATACATTCACATTCCAAAGGAAAAAGGAATAAATTGAACCCTTCAGGTATAAGAGGCATCTTTGTTGGATATCGTACTTCATCAAAATATTATAGAGTCTACATCAAGGAAGATCAATGAATCGAAGTAAGCATAGATTTTATATTTGATGAAATAATTGCATACAAGAAGTGCAAAGAAATTCCTATTGAGTCTGATGAGGAAGAAGAACCCATCTTTGAAGAAGTATCAAGGCATGAAAATATTCAAGACCCTGCTACTAATCATGAATAAGTTGAAGGACCAAGTGAACCCATGCAACAAGTCATCAGTCCAGGAACTCGCAAGAGGACAACTTGGTTGAGGACAATTGTACAGGAAGTCGAAGGACATGCAAAAACAAAGGGAACTTTTAGAGAAAGAAAGAAGCCTAAAATATATTTAGGTTATGCAGCTTATATGACTAATCTTATCAAAGAAGAGCCTATCACTTATGAGAAGGAAAATGAACATCAAGAATGGAGAAATTCAATGTAGGAAGAATAATAGTCTATAATGAAGAATGATGTCTGAGAAATTGTTCCTATACATAGAAAAAATTATGTTGTCACTTCCAAATGGGTATTGGAAAAATAAAACATGAAGTTGATGGAAGCATTGATAAGTATAAAGAAAGGTTTGTGGCGAGAGTCTTTTCTCAAAAGGAAGGAATCAATTATGAAGAAACCTTTACTCCTACAACTAGATATACAACCATTAGATCATTAATATCTTTGGTTGCTACTATGGGATGGAGCATTCATCAGATGGATGTTAATACAAATTTTATAAATGGAACAATATATGAAGAAATTTACATTGAGTAACCCTAGAGATTTGAATTCCATGATAAGGAAACACATGTCTGCAGGTTGAAGAAGGCTTTGTATTGCTTGAAGCAAGCATCTAGTGAATGATACAAAAGAATGGATGTATATATTCTAAGACTTGGTTTTTTCAAGAGTTCTGCAAATCCTAATCTCTACATCAAAGTGGTCAATAATAAACCCGTGATCATAGTATTATCATGAGGGCTTCAATAAATGAACCTATGACATATCAAATGCATTCATGGCATACTAAAAAATATCCTTAATTTAACTACATATTGGAAAATACCTCTAAAAATCAAGTTATTTAACCCCCTACCAATACGAACCCAATACACCTTACCAATTTAAAAAACCTATACTTTCACTAGATATTGTAGCTATTATTTATATTTAAAAAACCTTTATATTTTTTTTATTAACATTGTGTTTCATTTTTTATACATGCCAACATAAAAACCCTTTACCCCCTATTATATGTTCAATATATTATTTCATTTTGTCCTCAATATATATCCCCCAATATGGATGCACGTGGTATGGTATTACCCCCATAATGAAGCATTAGTGAGTACTATATGTGGATGAATTACTAGTTACATGTGTAGAACATTGTATTCAAGAATGTAAGAAGTAGTTGGCAGTTTAATTTGACATGAAGGATCTTGGGCTTATGCACTACTACTTGGGATTAGAAGTATGGTAGAAATATGGTGAAATTTGTCTTGGTCATGGGAAATATGTAATCAAGATATTGCAGAAGTTTGGAATGATGGATAGTAAACCAATGATAGCTCTGATGATCAATAATTTTAAAAAGTTGAGAAGTTCAAAATCAAGCCTTATTGATCCTACATGCTATCGAAAGTTGATTGGCTCCTTGATGTACCTCGTGAACACCCAACCTAACATATGCTATGTAGTAAATGTTATTAGTCAATACTAAATGGAGCCAAGGAATGATCATTGGATAGCAACAAAACATATTTTGAGATATCCTCATGGGACGATACATCACTACCTCAGATATGTTAGTATTAAGATACAAGTATTGGGCTATACAAACTCTAATTGGGGTAGCAGTGAGACAGATGGAAGAAGCACTACTAGTGGATGTTTTAGCTTGTGATATTCTATAGTCTCTTGGATGAGTAAGAAACTAGATTCAGTTTCATTAAGTAGTTTTGAATTCAAATATATTTCAACAAGTGAAGTTGGTAAAGAAGTAGTTTCGCTTAGAAATCTACTATCAAATTTGTTTGAAGCACTTTTGGATCCTACCATTATACAATGTGACAAACAGAGTTGTATAAGGTTGACAAAGGACCCAATTATTTATGCTAGGACAAAGTGTATTAATAATAAGTATCATTATATTATAAGTCTAGTTCAGGATGGGGTTATGAATGTTAGGTCCTTATATTACTAGTATAGTCCCATATTGTTGTCAGTGTAACCCCCTTATTGTTATTGTTGTACCCTTGTAACCCCCATATTGTTATTATTGTGCCCTTACATTATTATTGTTAGGTCGGCTAGGATTAAATTGTGGCCCCATGGACTCCTATATATAGAGAGGAGGTTTTGTCATTTTATCATCCAAGAATTGTTAATTTATGTAATGTATTAGAGGTTTCCCCCTTGAAGTGGCTATTTCTAAGGCGTTGATCTCTCTTTTCTTCTATTTTTGGAGCTAGTTTCATAACATTTGGTATCAGAGCTTTGGATTCTAGGGTTTCGCTACTCCAAATAGGTCATCGTGGAATTTTTTATATAATTTTTTTTATACAAAGGCTCAGAAGCTGAATTGTTTATAGAGAGAAGCCGAAATTCTGAGGAACGTATTAAAAAAATTTTAGATCTTGGTTCGCAATATTTTCGGATATATGATCTATGCAAGTTAGGGATTTTTGCAGGCTCCTGAATTTAACCTAAAAAGGTCATCAAAGAATTTTCGCTATAACGTTTTTTCTACGAGGGTTCAGAAGCTAAAATTTTCACAGAGCGAAGCCACAATCCTGAGGAATGTCGTGGAAAATTTTCAGAGCTAGATTTACAATATTTTCAGAGATATGGTCTGTGGAAGTTAGGGATTTTTCAGGCTCCCGAATTTCATCTCAAAGAGTTGACCATGGGAAAATCATCATAACTCTCTCCCTGAGCATTGGATTTGAATTCTGTAAAAATTTTCCACAAACACACAGATAATTTTTTTTTCTATATCAATTTCAGAACCGAAGGAGGAAACAGTGACACGTGGAAAGTCATACAAGTTTTCTCTAGTGAACTAGTCCATAATTAGGTCATCGTAGGAGATTGGGCATAACTTTGTCTTCAGGAATCCAAATCAGGTCAAACCTGTGGCATTCGAAAGAATATTCAAAGGGCTACTTCAGGGCTAAATTTTAGATATTGACGATCCGAAATCACATATATAAGTCAGTTTCAATATCGAGCTCCTAAAAATCAAGAAAAAGGTGTGTATTTTTTTTTCAAATTGCATAAGTCTTGTTTGAAAAATAAGTTTTAAGTGATTCCAAAGGCCTATTGAGAATAGATATCAGTATTGGGTTCTAAAATGCCTCCTAAAAATAATTCAACACCCATTAAGCCCTCAAAGTACTCTACTATGACTCATGAAGATGAAGAATTGCAACATGATCTATCAAAATTACAAGAGCAAGTGCACCAAAAATCGCTCTCGCAAAGAGCAACAAAAAATGAAATGGATGTTTTGAAGAAAAGCATGGAAGATAAGATGGATGGTTTAAAGAAATGTGTGGAAGCTACGATGGATGGTTTGAAGAATGGTATGGAAGAAAAATGGATGGTATGGAAGAAAAAATGGAAGGTTTGAAGGAAGACATGGAAAGTTTGAAGGAAGGTTTGTCAAAGTGGATACATGAAATGATTCCTAATGGTGAAAAGATAGTAGAGGAAACTCATGATGAGAAAAAAATAAATATTAATCGTGATTTCATAAACTCTAATGTTGGATTAAAGAACCACCATATTCCAAAGATGGATATGAGGAATTTTTATGGCAAGGATCCTATAACATGGATACTACAAATGGAGCAATATTTTGATCTCAATAATGTGCAAAACACACAAAAGGTACGCATTGCAACTTTATATTTATAACAAAATACATTTGTATGGTATCGATGGCTTTGCTCCCATAAAAAAATTGTCACCTGGTCAATTTTTATGGAGGAAATAATAGCACATTATGAGGATACAAAGAGCAACACCTTCTTTAGCCAATTGATAAATCTCAAACAAAAGGGTTCAGTGGTGGAGCACATTGAGGACTTCCAAAATTTGAATATAAGGGTAACTGATATTTCAGAGGAACACAGGATTGATGTCTTCATAAGGAATTTAAAGGATAACATCCAACATGAAGTTCGCGTTTGGGAACCCAATTCATTAGCGAAGGCATTCAGGTTGGCATGAAAAATTGAATGTAAAATTATGGCGACTAGGAATCCTACCACTCACATCTATAAAGATGGAAGTGTTGCTACTCCTAGACGTCCACAACCTACAAGGTTGACACCACAACAATTGGAAGAAAAAATAGCAAAAGGGCTTTGCTACAGTTGTGATAAAAAATACACTAAAGGTCATAAGTGTGCTAAAAAGAAATTATTTTACATGGATTATGAAGAGGAGGAAGAAAATGAACAAGAAACTTCAAAAGAAGAGGATATACACCAGGAAGCAACCCTAGAAGAAGAAGAAATGAGTCCTACCATATCATGTAATGCATTGGCAGGAATTACCACTCCTAAAAATCTCAAGATAAAAGGACATATCAAGAAGAAAAAGGTAATAGTGTTGATTGATTCGGGTAGTGCCCAAAATTTTAGTCATTGTAAGGTAGCCAAGGAATTGAATTGTTTCCTATACCCAGCACCAGAATGTCTAGTGATGGTTGCAAATGGAGGAGCTATAAATTGCTCTGGAAAATGCCATAATATCAAGCTATCCATGGGGGAATATGTATTGAATAGTCCAATTCTTTCCATCCCAATGGGAGGTGCTGATGTTGTACTAGGAGTATAATGGTTACAATATTTGGGGATGGTAGCTTTTAATTTTCAAGAGCTTTTCTTGAAAAAAATTTCGGAAGGAAAGGAAATAAAATTATGGGGTATCACAAGGAAGCCAAGAAAGATAATAAGCTCTAATGTCATGACAAATCTTGTGAAGAAAGAACAACCAGGCTTAATTGCCCAATTATTCTCACTAGAAGTTCCAACATCAAAATCATCTATTTCTCCAGATCTCCAAAAAGTCTTGGACAATCATTCCAAGGTGTTTGATACTCCCAAAGTACTCCCACCTATTCGTGATCATGATCATGCTATTCATTTGATTCCAAGAAGTGTTCCTCCAAACATCCAGCCTTATAGATATCCTTATGTCCAAAAGAGTGAAATTAAACGTATGATTGCATAAATGTTAGAGGCTGGTATAATTCAACCTATTCAAATTTCTTTCTCTACTCCAGTAGTATTGGTGCACAAGAAGGATGGATCATGGCGCATGTGTCCGGATTATAGGGAGCTCATTAAGCTCACTATTAAAGATAAATTTCCCATTCCTGTGATTGATGAATTATTGGATGAATTACATGGAGCAATTTATTTTACCAAGTTGGATCTTCGTTCAGGATATCATCAAATTAGAATGAAGACTGAAGATATTCCAAAAACAACATTTCAAGCTCATGAGAGTCATTATGAATTTTTGGTCATGCCTTTTGGCCTCACCAATGCACCTTATACATTTCAAGGGTTGACGAATTCCATTTTCAAACCCTTCCTTAGAAAATTTGTGCTAGTATTTTTTATGATATACTAATCTACAACAGGTCTTGGAAGGATCATGTTCAACATGTTAACAGGGTGCTCAAACTATTGGAGGAGAAACAATTATATGAAAAAACATCCAAATGTTTCTTTGGAGTACAAGAGGTGGAATATCTGGGTCATATTGTATCTCACGAGGGTGTTAAGGTAGACCCTAACAAAGTTAAAGCCATTAAGGAATGGAAAGTCCCCACAACCATAAAGCAGTTGCGCGGATTTCTCTGGTTAACTGGGTATTATCGTAATTTTATTAAGAATTATGGGAGAATAGCAGCACCTCTAACAAAATTGTTGAATAAAGATGCATTTTCATGGACTCTTGAAGCAACTAAGGCCTTTGAACATCTTAAAGAGGCGATGTGCCTAGCACCAGTCTTAGCTATGCCAGACTTCACAAAAACCTTTATTATGGAATGTGATGCCTCACGAAATGGAATTGGTGTTGTTTTAATGCAAGAAGGAAGACCCATTGCTTTTGAAAGTCGTTCAATCAAAGGAAAGTATTTACAAAAGGCTATTTATGAGAAGGAAATGTTGGCAATACTACATGCACTAAATAAATGGAGACCTTACCTGATGGGAAGGCATTTCAAGGTAAAAACTGATCATGATAGTATTAAACACTTTTTGGAACAAAGAATATCTTCAGAAGAGCAGCAAAAATGGGTCACAAAGATGTTGGGTTATGACTTTGAAATCATCTACAAAAAAGGGAAGCTATATGTTGTTGCAAATGCACTCTCAAGAAAGGATGAAGAGGTGGAAGCATTGCTTTGTGCCATTTCTATTATCCAACCAAATTGGATAACCGAAGCAAGGGATGAATGGAAGAAGAACGAAGAAGTGTGGACACTCATTCAAAATTTGCAGCAAGATCCTAGTACATCTGATACATTTAGTTGGAAAAATGATTCCTTATGGTACAAATATTGCTTATATATTTGCAATAATTCCAACTAAAACAAAATATTGTTTTGGAATTGCACACTTCTCCTTTAGGAGGACACTTGGTATCTTTAAAAATTTACCACAGGGCGAAGAAAGAATTTGTTGGGATGGCCTTAAATCTGATATTCAAAATTTTGTTGTTGAATGTTTGGTTTTCCAACAAAATAAAGTTGAGACAAATAAGACCCTGGTCTTTTACAACCTTTATCCATTCCAAGTCAACGTTGGAAGGAGATTTCAATGGATTTTATCACAGGTTTACCTAAGTCCGAAGGAAGAAGTGTCATTATGGTGGTAGTTGATATACTTACCAAGTATGCACACATTTGTGCATTATCTCATCCATTTAAAGCAAGTACAGTTTCTACTACATTTATGGAAACAATTAAAAAGCTACATGGAAACCCGAAGATTATTGTAAGTGATAGAGATCCCATTTTTACAGGAAATTTTTGGATGGAATTATTTTCTTGTTTGGTTACTCAACTAGCTCATAGCTCATCTTATCATCCTCAATCCAATAGTCAAACAGAGATAGTGAATGAATGTTTGGAAGGATATCTTCGTTGTTATGTATCTGATAAGCAAGCACAATGGGTCTAGTGGTTACCTCTCGCTGAATGGTGGTATAACACTTCCTTCTACTGCAACAAAAATGACCCCATTTATGGCACTTTATGGATATCATCCACCGTCCATCACATCTTCTTCAAGGGAAAATTATAGGGTTCATTGGAGGATCACATCGAGCATCAACAAGAAGTTCTCCAACTCTTAAAGGATAACCTAAATTTGGCACAAAATCGAATGAAACAACAGGTAGACAACATCACAGTGAGGGAAGTTTTAATGTGGGAGACTGGGTATTTTTACGGCTAGAACCATACAAATAAATGCCCCTCAAGCAAGCTAAGAAGGATAATAAATTATCACCAAATTACTATGGTCCTTACAAGGTGTTGCAAAAGATTGGTACTATGGCATACAAATTGGAGCTTCCTGCTTCTTTGCGAGTGCATCCAGTTTTCCATGTTTCATGCTTAAAAAAAGTTTATAGGGGGGAAACTTCCAGTTCAAACAATACTGCTAGAAATTGATGAGGAAGGAAAAACCATATTGGAACTTGAAGCAGTCATGGAAAGAAGAACTCGACAGCTGCGAAATCAATCAATTTCAGAGTATCTCATCAAATGAAAGAATTTACCCACCGAAGATTCTACATGGGAGGATGAGAATTTTATACAAAAGCACCCGGATCTACTCAAGCATTGAGGACAACACTTTTTTGAAGGAGAGGAGCATGTTAGGTCCTTATACTACTAGTATAGTCCCTTATTGTTGTTAGTGTAACCCCGTTATTGTTATTGTTGTACCCATGTAACCCCCATATTGTTATAATTGTGCCCTTACATTATTATTGTTAGGTTGGCTAGGATTACATTATGGCCCCATGGACTCCTATATATAGAGAGAAGGTTTTTTCATTGTATCATCCAAGAATTTTTCATTTATGTAATGTATTGGAGGTTGCCCCCTCGAAGTGGCTATTTCTAAGGCATTGATCTCTCTTTTCTTCTATTTTTGGAGCTTGTTTCATAACAATGAAGCTACACTACATCTTCACAGATGAACAAGTAGCTGAAATATTGACGAAGTGTCTTTTGAATAATAATCTTGAGTATTGAGAAACAAGCTTGGACTTGTATATATCTCGTCCCTGGTTGAGAGGGAGCGATGAGGGACAATGTATTCTCCATGTGTCATGCACTAGACTAGGACTAACAGTCGTAAGTAGTGAAGGCACTAGTAGGGGTAATGGAGGATTGGATAAGCATCTGAGACCGATACTTATTTAGGATTGAGAATCCAAGATAGAAGTAGTATTATGGACTAATATTTTTTCCGGATCAGGAAGGGCATCCAAAATAAGATTAGTCAAAGATGATTGATATTCTTTAAGGATTGGGAATCCAAGAAAATAATAGTCCTAGAAGGACATAATTGGTGAACATATGTATGGGGTATGTTCCTTTAGATGTTGTGGTGATGGTGTCCATATGTATGCCTCCCAACATTGTTCTCTAATCTAGTGGAGAGTTAGAGTTTTTCAGTCAAGGCCATACTATTTTTGAGACTCACAATGCTAGTTATGATGTTGATCCTTAAATACGGCTTATCAATTTGACTCTTCTTATGATAATATTTCAATTTGAGTATCCTTGTACCTTTTTTTGGAATTACCAATACCTCCCTAGTTAAGAAAGAGTGTTTGAAAATGTAACTAGGTTTGGTATTCATAATTATATTTGTACTTGTATCAATATATATTTCTCATAAAAAGAGAACAGAAGAAAAATAAATTTTATTATTATTATTATTTTCTAGTAAACCATGTTCTTCATGATTCGAGGGTTTATTTAGTTAAGAATAAAATTTATCTTGTGTCAAAGTCCCGTTTGAACTATTTTGTATCAAAAGAAAACTATTATTTTTGAGTTTAAAAGAGTCATTTTGACCCCCAAGACCAATTTGGCGCTTCCAGGAGAAGTGGGACAAAAAGAGGCCCAATTCAACCACATGGATGGCTATAAAAGATTCATCCTCACTTGCACATTTACTCACTCAAGTTAGATCCATGAGCAAGAGAGGATGAAAATAAGTGTGAAGGCTAAGGAAGAGAGAGAAATCTAAGGAAGAAAGGAAAATATAAATATTTTATTGTTTCTTCCCACATGTGCGAGAATTATGGGGTTATTCTATGAGTTGTAGGGTCGAAGTTGTAGGTATGAATTGCATGTATGAGTTACAGGGTCAAAATTCTAAGTTTGTCCAGTTTTGGTGAAGTTTGACTGGTGTTGACTTTATGGAATTTGACTTGTTTGAGGAAGGTCCCGAAGGAGGGTTGACTTGGTGCTTTTGGAGGTCTTGGTCTTAGTATTTAGGCCTTGGATGTCTCACTTTGATATGATTATATAAGAAGAGAAGATTTTACTAATTTTTTTCCCTTATGGGGTTTTTCCTTGGCTTGGAGCCTATATCCTGTACACTTTGTGTTCTTGTGATCTTCATGTTGGAAATGTTGTCATTGATGGCAAAGGAGATAGCATAGAAGCAGAGAGAGAAGAAGAGGCAGCAAGATGTAGTGAGGGTCGAGCAGCATCAAAACAAGCAAGGCATTAAAAGAAGAGGATGCAGAGACAGAGTACAAAGTACATTGACACAGTGAAACAGTCATGCACAAGACAGAGGATGCAAAGACAGAGAAGATAGAGGCAGAGCTGTGAGATGAAATGGTCGAGCAGCAGAGAAAGGTTGCAGAGAGTACAGTGAAACAGAGACAGAGAATATAGAGGTAGAGATAGAGAATAACAGAGGTGGAGACAGAGAATAACAGAGGTGGAACTAGTAAGGGCGCAGAACCAAGAAAGGAACTGTAATTACACAGTGAAAACCTAATGGAGTTGGGCGTTCAACATTTGGAAGCATTGTATTATAATATCGAAAACGCAAGAGGAAACAGGAGCGAAAGTGGGAATTATTTTAATAAGAGTCAAAATTATGAGAACTGGAACCCAGAGACAAGAGTGGAATCGTGAATAAATAGTGAAACTAAATTTTTGGAAACCAGCAGTATCGCATGCGTGTGGGAGTGGTAAGCAGATTTCGCTTTTTGAACGCGATCTATGTCGCTAATGGACACGTATCCTTGGGTGGTATTTGGATACCACTTACATTGTGTAATTTCTGAGTGTTAACCCTCGGCCCAAAGAAAAACGTGATATCAACAGTGTCCGTCTGATTTCCAAGGCTGGGAGATCTATGGTGATCACACTTGCGCGATGAACGAAGGTTAGTTGAGGAAAAGCACTGTGGGTCCGAGTCAACGTATGATTGAAAGTTGAAACATAAACCAAATTCTAAAGCCGAATTATTTCTTATGAGGCTCATTCGTTATACAATCAAAGGGTGTTATAATGGTTTTAACGTTTGATTGATATATATTATATAAAACATGTTGATATACGAAGTCCTGTGTATTGGGTCTATTATAAAAGTTAACTAACAGGCGGAAGGTAAGTAACAATGCTTTGTGGACCCGAAGATCAGCTCTAATTCAAGTCACGGTACAATGTTTGAAAGAGCTTATTTATGCATCAAGGTTGATAGAAAATGAAGTATTAATACAGTATGGAGGAAGGTGGGCCCGAGAACGACTATATATATTATCACCTAGGTAATTCCAAAAGGTCTGCTAGAATGTATGATAGAGCAGGTAATATATGTCTTCATAGTATTGTGAATATGAACTACCTCAAAGGGTGCGCATATAAAGCTTGTATATCACAATATAAGTTGCGGTGGGCCTAGTTGAATAATCGCGTTAATGGTTAGGTATTAACCATTGGAGAAAATTTTGAATGGTGGAGGAAGTTAAGTGAAAACATGGTATATGCATATGAGTTTGTATGTTGGGTTAATAAACTTGGAATTGACATCAATCACTATGCTGGGCACATCACATTTATATATCTATGTTGTGGGGCCCGAGGACTTGATATAAGTGTTCACTGGGGATTTAAATATGAAAACAAAAGGGTTCATTATAATTTTGAATGCGTCGTATATGCTGACATCTGTGAAAAGCGAGAATTTATTGTTGGTTTGTTATATGTAATATAGACCAACATATATTATGAAGGATTGGGATATATCAAAGGTAAAGCGGCACAGTATATATATTAAACAATATATATATACACATATATCTGTGAACAGTAACCATTGCATCGGAGAAAAATATGGTAGCGGAACATGTTAATAAAAGTTCTGATGGCGATTGCGGACCCGATTTGTTATAAATAGTGACTCATATTTGTTTGGGTTCTGGTTTAAAGAGCATCGGAGCAATTCATCACATCGGAAGTAAAAGTGTGATTGAACAAACTGTTGAATATTTTGATCGCGATGGTGTGATCCAATCGCAACCATCGGATCATTAAAGATTGCAACCGTTGGATCTAAAGAAAGTCAGAGTGGGGTCTACAATGACCCATCGCATCGGCGGAGATTTAAACACATAAATTTAAGATTTTCCTTTGATTAAAACCCTTTGACGGGTAAAATAAATTGTAACATAGAACATTGAAATGTCGAAACATTATATGGTGGGCCCTTTGACTAATCACATTGGAGAATTCCAATCGCATCGGCGCAGTGAAGTGCAGTGAATAGTGAACCATCGCATCGGAGTAAGCAGAGTATCAAAACATACAATTGAAAGTTTCGATTGCAATCAATTGCATCGGAACCATAGCAAGAGGTGTAATCGCATCGGAACTTAAGTAAAGATCGATTAGTTGAACAGAAAAGGTTTTTTATATATTAAAAGGGTCCACTATGATTATATCACCGAGAGGCATTTGCATTATATTGAAAGAGCAGTTTTTATGTTAATAACACTTTATTATTACACCAGCAAGTTGAATTGCGTTATATAAAAAGCGCAGTTACATATATACAACAGTTACACCACGACAGTGAACAGGAGAGCAAGCAGAGCCGAAAAAAGACAGACACAGTCACAGAAAAGACAAACACACGGTGATCCAAAACTGAATGGGTTGATTTGTAATCCATGTTGTAATTGAATGTAAACGTTTTTTATTGGTTTATATTGTTTGTGATACACTGGCAAGTCTCCGTAGGAAATAAAACTCCACTGTAAAACTGAAAGTTGTATAAATTACTGAAATTTTCTGAATGAGCTAGATAGAGAAGTGAGGAGGCAAAAGGCAAAGAGTCAGGGCTATTCACTTTGAATTCCCTATGGAATACGAACTGTTATGAGGTAAACTGTATAAAGGATATCACATTGATATGCAGAAATAGGTTAGAGAATGCATAGTATGAAGAATTGAGGAAGAGAAGATAAGAAAAAGGAGGAGCAGAAAGAGATGCTACAAAATAGAGTTGATATATAAGGTAAATCAAAAAATATTTTCTTTTGATTGAATGAGGAAGTTGGAGCTTCCCTATCAAGTTGAAGCTTGATAGATGTCAGTTGTAGCTGACTGAGGTTGGAGCCTCCTGTAGGTTGGTGCCTACAGAAAATTAGTGGTGAGAGGGAGTTGGAGCTTGCCTTTCCATCACAACAATAATAAGATGTGGTTTTCTCCCTTTATGGGTTTCCACTTATATCTGTTGTCTCTGTGTGTGTTGCCTATGTGTTGATATGTTCTATCCAATCTTCTTAATGCTTTCTTCTCTCATAATAATTTTGGTGTAACATTATCTTAATACTTGCTGCTACATATTAGGACTGTTCACATATTAAGTTGGCTATAAAATTAAGTTGTAAATAAGCTTGATGAAAAGTTTTAAAAAGCTCATGTATGTGTTAAACTGATTCACCCCCCCTCTCAGTTTAACTAAGGATTCAACAATTGGTATCAGAGCCAAGTTCCTTGTGTACCAGTTTAACCACTGAAAGGAGATCCTAGGTCCCCAGGATGGCTAGTCAAGAAGAAAGTTCAACCAATAAAGCCCCTTTCTTTACAGGTGCTAATTATGCCTTCTGGAAAATCAGAATGAGAGCATACATAATGTCTCTAGGAATAGAAGTTTGGGCTGTTGTGGAATTTGGATATGCCCCAAAGGCAACTGACTCAGAGAAAGAAGCTAAACAAGACTTTGTAGCTAATGAAAAAACCATGAATGCAATCTTAAATGGACTATGTGAAGCTGAATTTATCAAAGTAATGCACAACAAGACTGCTAAAGAAATGTGGGATACTCTTGAAAACATCCATGAGGGAAACAAAAAGGTGAAGACAACCAAACTTCAAGTATATAGAGCTCAGTTTGAAAATTTAAAGATGAATGATGATGAAGATATTGGCAGCTTCTTCTTAAGAGTTGCAGAAATTGTTAATAATATGAAAGCTCTTGGAGAAACCATACCAGAATGTGTAATTGTACAAAAGATTCTAAGATCTCTTCCACCCAGTTTTAACCCCAAGGTTTCTGCCATAGAAGAAACAACTGATTGGGAAACCTTGACCATGAACCAGTTACTTGGAAATCTAACAGCCTATGAGATGAGGCTCCCATGGAAGAAGCCAAGTGTGAGGGAGGAAACCTTTAAGACAGAGAAGAAGAAAGAAGAAAAGGAAGATATATTCTCTTGCTCTGATGAAGAAGAGGCCAAATTTGTCAAGAAACTGGATAGAGGCTCAGGTAAATATAAAGGTAAACTTCCATTTAAATGCTTTAACTGTGGAAGAGTTGGACACTATGCTGCTAAGTGTCCTCATAAGAAAACAAGGAATCAGGCTCAAGAATCAGAGAAAACTACATCAAAGAACTGGCAGAAAGGAAAGAAATTCAATAGAAAATCTTTCTATGCTCAAAAAGACAGCAGTGCATCTGAAGACTCAGATGAACCCTCAAGTGAAGAAGGAACCTCTAAATTCATGTTGATGGCCATAGAAGAACTTGAAGGACTCCTTCTAGAAGATGAAGAAGAAGGTGAAGTTGATCTTGAGGGGGAGCTAAGAAGTGACCTGGAGGAGATTGAAAGACTCAAACTAAAGTGCAGAAAACAAAAAGACATTCTCCTCAAGTATGTAAGAGAAGAACAAAATTCAGAAGTCCTCACTCAGCTGAAATTAGAGCTTGAAGAAGCCAAGAAGATAGAAGACATGTTACTTAAGCAAATCAAGGATAAAATTCAGGAACAAGAGAAGTTGGAAGAAGAAGTAGTATGCCTGAGGAAGAAATTAGAAAATTCCCAAAGGAAAGTGTCTATAAATTCTTCTCAAGTGACAAGCTCTAGTAATTTGAATGAAATTCTAGATGCTCAAAGATCTCCTCTGATAAAAACTGGGATAGGCTATGAAGGAGAATCAAGTAAAGGCAAAGAAAAGGAAAACAAAAATATTATTTTTGTAAAAGAAAATAAGGATGATCAAGCAGCTCAAATGATTCCTAAAAAAGAAGAAACATGCAATAAAGGAGACAGAAACCAGAAGGAACCTCTAATAACAAAGAATGAAATAAATACTCAACCAACAGAAAAAGGCTCATATGCCCCTAAGTATGTCAAATTTGGAAGCCATCAAAGGAGATTCTTTCCTCCTATGAAAAATGCCACATGTTATGCTTGCCACAAGCTGGAACACATTGCTGCATACTGTCATACAAGGAGGATTAATTCAAACCAGCAAAGGATGAAAATAGTGAAGAGATTATCTCAAGAAAACAAATGGAGAAGACAACCTTTCATCAGGTATGCAAACTGTTTCTATGGATACTATTTTTACTGTAAATAATTTGGCCATAAAATCATAGAATGCAGAAAATATGGACAAAGACTGATGTTCAAAACCTCAAGGAGGTTTATGAATCATGGAGAGTTTACTCATACTCATAATCCTGCTAAAAATATGATTAAATGCTATGTATGCAATAAAATTGGACATATGCCTTCCAAATGTCCTCTCAGAGAATGTGGGTCATCATCTCAGAAAAGGTACCAAACAAAAGGATGCATGCAATGGAAAAATAAGGTGAATAAATGTGATCTGGCTCTAACAGCTCAAGAACTGAAAAGCCAATGGTATTTTGACAGTGGTTGCTCAAAGCATATGACTGGAGATAGAATCAAGTTTATAAATTTTGATGAAAATAAATCTGGAAATGTTACTTTTGGCAATGACAAATCAGGAAAAATCAAAGGAAAAGGCTCAGCCAGCCTAGATAATGGCAGAGGAAAGGCCCAAGATGTACTATTTGTGGATGGGCTGAAAGAAAATTTGTTGAGTTTCAGACAAATGTCTGATAAAGGCTGTGAAGTTCTTTTTAGAGCACAAGACTGTGAAGTAAAATCAAGCACCATAGGAAAGACTCTGCTCAAAGGTGTTCGAACAGATAGTAATGTCTACATAGTGAAAGAAGAGAATGAAGCATGCCATCTTAGAAAACTTGAGGAGTCATGGTTATGGCATAGGATATTGGGACATATTAACTTTGACCACATCATCAGACTGAGCAAGAAGAAAGCTGTCCGAGATATGCCAGCAATAAAAAGGCCTTCAAATACCATATGCAAATCTTTCCAATTGGGAAAACAGACCCGGACATCCTTTAAGACCAAAGATGAGATATCAACAAGTAGGCCACTTCAGCTTGTACACATGGACCTATGTGGACCTTCAAGAACTAAAACACCAAGTGGAGAATCCTACTTCATGCTGATAATAGATGATTTCTCAAGAATGACATGGGTTGCATTTCTCAAATATAAATCGGAAGCACTTGAGAAATTCAAGATATTCAAAGCGTTCGCAGAAAATCAAACTGGATGCAAGCTAAAATGCATCAGATCAGACAGAGGAGGTGAATTCACAGATTATGACTTTGCATACCTATGCAATGAACATGGGATAAAGCAACAGTTTACTATTGCAGGGACACCTCAACAGAATGGAGTGGCAGAGAGACAAAACAGGTTTGTACAACAAATTGCCAGAGCCATGATGCAATAAAGTAACATTCCCCAAACCTTCTGGGCAGAAGCAGTACACACAACAGTGCATATTCTAAACAAAGCTCATTTAATACCAAACAGTGGCAAGACTCCTTATGAACTATGGCATGGTAAACCAACATCAATCAAGCACTTTAGTCTTTAGAAGAAAGTGTTACATAAAGAATAATGATGAAAACCTGGGGAAGTTTGATGCAAGAGCAGATGAAGGAATATTTTTAGGATATGCATCCAAGAGTAAAGGTTACAGGTGCTACAACAAGACTCTTCGAAAAATTGTAGAAAGCATTGACGTAATATTTGATGAAGAACTACCAAACAAGACAAGAAGTACAGACTGCAGCAGTCCTCCAGAAGATCATGAAGAAGAGAACCAAGATGATGATGAAACAAGAAAGACAACAGAAGATGCTGAACTGAGCTCGAAAGCCCCCTCAAGATACACTCAAAAGAACCATCCAGAAGATCAAATCATTGGAGACAAGAGTGTAGGAGTCCAAACAAGAAGATAGCTAACTGAACAGACAAAAGAGGTATACCTAGCTATGTTATCACAAATAGAGCTAAAGAAGTTTGAAGAAGCCAGCAAGGACAAGTATTGGGTGAATGCTATGAATGAAGAATTGGACCAAATTGAGAAGAACAATACCTGGGAATTAGTTCCAAGACCTACTGAGAAAAATTTCATAGGCTCAAAATGGGTACTCAAGAATAAAATGAATGAACAAGGACAGGTAATCAGAAATAAAACCAGACTTGTATGCAAGGGATATTCACAAATCGAAGGTCTGGATTACGATGAAACATTTTCCCCTGTAGCCAGAATGGAAGCTATCAGAGTGTTTCTGGCTTTTGCATGCTACCATGACTTCAAGGTGTATCAAATGGATGTGAAATATGCCTTCCTGAATGGAGAGCTAGAAGAAGAAGTCTACATGGAAAAACTAGAAGGATTCTCATTAATAGTTAAAGAAGACTATGTGTGCAGACTAAAGAAGGCTCTATATGGACTGAAACAAGCTCCTCGTGCTTGGTACTCAAGGATGGATAAGTACTTGGAAAAACAAGGCTTTAAGAGAGGAGGAGTAGACAACAATCTAAACATAAAATTCCATGAAAATGAACTCATGATTGTTGTAGTATATGTTGATGACATTATGTTTGGAAGCAACAAAGATGAGTTAGCAAAAGGATTTACTGAAGAGATGAAATCAGAGTTTGAGATGTCTATGATTGGAGAGCTCACCTTCTACTTAGGACTTCAAATTTAGCAAAAGAACATAGGGACATTCATCTCACAGGAAAAATACTTAAAGAGATGTTGAAAAATTTCAAAATGGAAGATTGCAAACCTGTTTCAACTCCCATGATCACTGGATGCAAGCTATGTGTTGATGATGGATCTGCTAATATAGATCAAAGACTTTACAGATCCATGATAGGAATTCTGCTATACCTAACAGCCTCTAGACCAGACATTATGTTGGCAGTAGGACTTGTGGCTAGATATCAGGCAGCACCAAAA
This sequence comes from Pinus albicaulis, assembly GCA_034641835.2. Classification (NCBI taxonomy): domain Eukaryota; kingdom Viridiplantae; phylum Streptophyta; class Pinopsida; order Pinales; family Pinaceae; genus Pinus; species Pinus albicaulis. The sequence continues at coordinate 592,039,914 of CM076583.1, read as the reverse complement.
CAAAATCTCCTTCTAGTAGTCAAAATAATATTCAGATATCTACAAGGAACTGTACAGTTTGGGCTATGGTATCCAAAAGGTAAGAGCTTCGCTTTGACAGCATATACAAATGCAGATTGGGCCAGTTGTGTGGATGACAGGAAAAGCACAAGTGGAGGTGCATTCTACTTGGGAAAAAGTCTGGTGGCATGGCTAAGCAAGAAACAAACATCTATCTCTCTATATATAGCAGAAGCAGAATACATAGCAGCAACAACATGTTGCACACAAGTCATGTGGATGAAACAAACCCTCCAAGACATGAAGGTAAGCATTGATGAACCTATCTCTATCAAATGTGATAATACAAGTGCAATAAGTATATCAAAAAATCCTGTACTTCATTCAAAGACTAAACACATACCAATCAAGTACCATTTCCTAAGAGAACAAGTAGCACAGAAGGTAGTGAAGTTGGAATATGTGCCAAAAAAAGAACAAACAGCAGATATACTCACAAAACCTCTTACTAGAGAGCCATTTGAATATCTGAGAAAAAAACTAGGGGTAGTGTCTTCAATTGCTACTCTCTGACAGAAAAATAATGCATCATTCCAAGAGGAGAATAGAAAAGAAGACATCATTCCAGGGGGAGATCAGTCATCAAAGAAAGTCACAAAAGAGTGAGAGAAACTAAGCAGAACATGAAACAAGTCCTCAATATCAAAGCATGAAACATGGACAAGATTTAAAAGCACGCTGGGAAATGGGGAAAACCTTTGCCATTGATGTCAAAGGGGGAGGAATAGAAAGTAACAGAAGAAAGGGTCATAAAAGGCAAGCAGAGGAAGTGTATTGCCATCAATGCCAAAGGGGGAGACTATTGGAAATGTTGTCATTGATGGCAAAGGAGATAGCATAGAAGCAGAGAGAGAAGAAGAGGCAGCAAGATGTAGTGAAGGTCGAGCAGCAGCAAAATAAGCAAGGCAGTAAAAGAAGAGAATGCAGAGACAGAGTACAGAGTACAGTGACACAATGAAACGGTCATGCACAAGATAGAGGATGCAAAGACAGAGAAGATAGAGGCAGAGCCGTGAGATGAAACGGTCGAGCAACAGAGAAAGGTTGCAGAGATTACAGTGAAACAGATACAGATAACACAGAGGCAGATACAGAGAATAACAGAGACAGAACCAGTAAGGGCGTAGAACCAAGAAAGGAACCGTAATTACACAGTGAAAACCTAATGGAGTCGCGCGTTCAACATTTGGAAGCATTGTATTATAATATCGAAAACTCAAGAGGAAACAGGAGAGAAAGTGGGAATTCTTTTAATAAGAGTCAAAATTATGAGAACTAGAACCCAGAGGCAAGAGCAGAACTGTGAATAAATAGTGAAACCAAAGTTTAGGAAACTAGCAATATCGCGTGCGTTTGGGAGTGGTAAGCAGATTTCGCTTTTTGAACGCAATCTATGTCGCTAATGGACACGTATCCTTGGGTGGTATTTGGATACCACTTACATCGCGTAATTTCTGAGTGTTAACCCTCAGTCCAAAGAGAAACGCAATATCAACAATGTCTGTCTGATTGCCAAGGCTGGGAGATCTACGGTGATCACACTTGCGCAATGAACGAAGGTTAGTTGAGGCAAAGCACTGTGGGTTCGAGTCAACGTATGATTGAAAGTTGAAACATAAACCAAAGTCTAAAGCCGAATTGTTTCTTATGAGGCTCATTCGTTATACAATCAAAGGGTGTTATAATGGTTTTAACGTTTGATTGATATATATTATATAAAACATGTTGTGGGACCTACATTCATAGTTGCGGGGCCAAATACTATACGAAGTCCTGTGTATTGGGTCTATTATAAAAGTTAACTAACAGGCAGAAGGTAAGTAACAATGATTTGTGGGCCCGAAGGTCAGCTCTAATTCAAGCCATGGTACAATGTTTGAAAGAGCTTATTTATGCGTCAAGGTTGATAGAAACTGAAGTATTAATAAAGTATAAAGGAAGGTGGGCCCGAGAACGACTATATATATTATCACCTGGGTAATTCCAAAAGGTCTGCTAGAATGTATGATAGAGGAGGTAATATATGTCTTCATAGTATTGTGAATATGAAATACCTCAAAGGGTGCGCATATAAAGCTTGTATATCAGAATATAAGTTGCGGTGGGCCCAGTTGAATAATCGCATTAATGGTTAGGTATTAACCATTGGAGAAAATGTTGAATGGTGGAGGAAGTTAAGTGAAAACACGGTATATGCATATGAGTGTGTACGTTGGGTTAATAAACTTGGAATTGACATGAATCACTATGTTGGGCACATCACATTTATATATGTATGCTGTGGGGCCCGAGGACTTGATATAAGTGTTCACTAGGAATTTAAATACGAAAACAAAAGGGTTCATTATAATGTTGAAAGCGTCGTATATGCTGACATATGTGAAAAGCGAGAATTTATTATTGGTTTGTTATATGTAATATAGACCAACATATATTATGAAGGATTGGGATATATCAAAGGTAAAGCGGCACAGTATATATATTAAACAATATATATATATATATATATATGAACAATAACCATCGCATCGGAGAAAATTATGGTAGTAGAACATGTTAATAAAAGTTCCGATGGCAATTGTGGACCCGATTTTTTATACATAGTGACTCATATTTGTTTGGGTTCTAGTTTAAACAGCATCAGAGCGATTCATCGCGTCGGAAGTAAAAGTGTGATTGAACAAACTGTTGAATATTGCGATCACAATGGTTCAATCCAATCGCAACTGTCGGATCATTAAAGATTTCAACCGTTGGATCTAAAGAAAGTCAGAGTGGGTTCTACAGTGACCCATCGCATCGGCAGAGATTCAAACACATAAATTTAAGATTTTCCTTTGATTAAAACCCTTCAACGAGTAAAAGAAATTGTAACATAGAACATTGAAATGTTGAAACATTATATGGTGGGCCCTTTGAATAATCACATCGGAGAATTCCAATCGCATCGGCGCAGTGAAGTGCAGTGAACAGTGAACCATCGCATCAGAGTAAAGCAGAGTATTAGAACATACAATTGAAAGTTCCAATTGCGATCAATCGCATCGGAACTTAAGTAAAGATCGATCAGTTGAACAGAAAAGGTTTTTTATATATTAAAAGGGTCCATTATGATTATATCACCGAGAGGTATTTGTGTTATATTGAAAGAGTAGTTTGTATGTTAATAATGATTTATTATTACGCCAGAGAGTTGAATTGCGTTATATAAAAAGTGCAGTTACATATATGCAGCAGTTACACCACGGCAGTGAACAGGAGAGCAAGCAGAGCCGAAAAAAGACAGACACAGTCACAGAAAAGACAAACACGCGGTGATCCAAAACTGAATGGGTTGATTTGTAATCCATGTTGTAACTGAATGTAAACTTTTTTGATTGGTTTATATTGTTTGTGATGCACTGGAAAGTCTCCGTAGGAAATAAAACTCCACTGTAAAACTGAAAGTTGTATAAATTGCTGAAATTTTCTGAATGAGATGGATAAAGAAGTGAGGAGGCAGAAGGCAAAGAGTCAGGGCTATTCACTTTGAATTCCCTATGGAATATGAACTGTTATGAGGTAAACTGTATAAAGGATATCACATTTATATGCAGAAAGAGGTTAGAGAATGCAGAGTATGAAGAATTGAGGCAGAGAAGATAAGAAAAAGGAGGAGCAGAAAGAGATGCTACAGAACAGAGCTGATATCTAAGGTAAATAAGAAAATATTTTATTTTGATTGAATGAGGAAGTTGGAGCTTCCCTATCAAGTTGAAGCTTGATATATGTCAGTTGTAGCTGATTGAGGTTGGAGCCTCTTGTAGGTTGGTGCCTGCAGAAAATCAGTGGTGAGAGGGAGTTGGAGCTTGCCTTTGCATCACAACAATAATAAGATGTAGTTTTCTCCCTTTATGGGTTTCCACTTATATCTGTTGTCTCTGTGTGTGTTGCCTATGTGTTGATATGTTCTATCCAATCTGCTTAATGCTTGCTGCTCTCATAATAATTTTGGTCTAACATTATCTTAATACTTGCTGCTACATATTAGGACTGTTCACATATTAAGTTGGCTATAAAATTAAGTTGTAAATAAGCTTGAAGAAAAGTTTTAAAAAGCTCATGTATGTGTTAAACTGATTCACCCCCCCTCTCAGTTTAACTAAGGATTCAACACTTCATGCATTTTATGTTTAGGTAATTTCTTGATGAAAAATACATAATTCGGTAATGAAATCCAATAAATACTCACAAGTCATTATCAAGTAGAGGAATCAACCTTAATCTACAAGTACTTTGATTTCTCGACACCTTTCCCTTTACTACAAAACCTTCAAGATGTTTCATGTAAATTTCTTCCTCTAAGTCACCATGAAAAAATGATTTATTTACATAATTTTATCTAGTTTTAGTGTGTCTAGAGACATTATTACTAATATTAATTTTGCAACAATGGATAATATTTCACTAAAGTCATCTCCCTTGATTTAGGAATAAAATTTTGTCACTAGTTGATTCTTGTACTTGTCAATTTGACCTACCACATTTATATTTTTCTTGAATACCCACTTGCAACAAATGGGATTCATTAGGTAACTAGACCATTCCCCATGTCTCATTCTTGCACAAAGATTCCATTTCTTTGAGATTACTTTTAACCAAATTTTACGCTATTGAGTTGAATGCCTCCCTAACTAATTGAGGTTCATCATTAAGGGTAAATAACACAAAATCATACCAGAAATTTGGTGGATTATACCCTTTAGTTTGTTTCCTTACTCAACCACTCCTCAAGATCAAACCATACAATTCCACTTCTTCATTCGATTCAGTCGATTCATTTAAATCACTTTCCATGTTCTTTAAATCGAACATCGATTGTTTTTTATTTCCCCTCCTTTGGAGCATCTTCAGTTCTATAAGTATACCTAACTCCCACATATATAACAAATTGACTATAAACTATTTTCCTTTTCATTGGATCACATAGCTTACCATTTCATTCCATCCTTGTAACTAATGAATTATCATGGAATGCCTTATTATCTAGCTTTTTCCTCTTTTCTTTTGCAACATGGACAAAATCATTGTAGCCAAAAACTATGATATGTGTGAATGATGAATTTTCACCAACAAAAATACTTCATGTTCAGTCTTGCTGACCTATCCTAATGAAGGATACCTATTTACAAAGTAACATGTAGTATTCACTTCCTCTAGATAGAATTTTGTGCCAATCCCACACTATTGAGCATTCTACTTGTATTTCCCATTAATGTCCTATTAATTCTCTCAATGGCTCCATTCTACTAAACTTATTCTTCGGGAAATACACACATGTCATCCTTGAGAAATAAAAGGAAACATAATACAAATATCCATGTAGAAACTATACTAGTGCTAGTCCAAATGCCTCACTATGATCTAGATCTAAGACCCTCTTTTCTCTTGTATCACTAAATGGGAATCCAATAATATTGTGCTTTCCATAAATACATTTTTCACATAAATTTATTTATATAGAGTTACCAAGAAAACCTCCAACCATACTTTTCTTTGCATATCTCAAAATATTTCTCCCAGATATATCCCATCATCTAATGCCACAATATAATCTCATCAAATAGATAATATGATGAACCACTGGTTCGAGGAACAATGACACTATCATCCACTTGCATTGAATTTCCCTGGTAGCTTGTACAATGTACCAATCCAAACACCTCTTTCTGATACCATCAAGTCTTTAAACCATATTACATGCATCCTTCTTGAATACAATATGCACCCTTAATTTATGTAATATATTGATAAATATCAGGGTTTTGGTCAAACATGGACTATGTAGCACTCTTGCTAATTTTCTCCTAAAATCTCCCTTAAGCATTAGTTTAACTTGAGATCAACCGATTATATTGGTTGTTGAGTTGTCCCTTAGATACACATCCCCTCCATCATATTCTTCATACTAGAAAAACCACTCCCTATGGAGCGTCATATGATAGGATTCTCCTAAGTCAATGAACCATGCCTTATGACCTGACTTTGTACTCATTGAAGCTAAGTACACATCCCCTATTTCATCCATAGAAGTTCTCCCTTCAATAAATTTCTTGTCATATCCCTTGCTTTGCTTATCAATCTTTGAATTAAAATATCTTTTGTGATGCCCTACTTTATCTCATTTATAACATATTATTCTCATCAAATGACCATGAAACTTAGATCTTCCCTTCAACCTAGATATCCCATTGGTGAATTTATCTTTACCTCTATCGAATAGTTGACCTTTCATTCATTATGCGTCCTTGGTCAATCTTTCATGTTATTTCACCTCATCTACTCTAACAATAGAGATGCAACCAAATAATCAAGTGTCAGTGTGGTTGTATTATTCCTAATAATAATAACTGGAATATCCCATGAGTTTGGAAAATAACACAATAGAATGGTACATTTCTCCTCCTACGTTACAAATATATCCACATTCAAATTATAGATGATTGGTCATAATATTGAATGAATTAAGGAAAAATATGACTGAATCATCCTCTCTCATACTCAAAACACAAATTTTCTTCTGAAGAAACAACTTGTTAACCAAATTTTTTATCTAGTACACATTTCCAACCCTATACCACATTTTCTTGGTTGTGTCTTCCCCCAAGACATTGAACAAAACAAAATCTGCAAGAAAAGATCGAATCATATTCCTCACTTGTCTTTCCAACTTATTCAATTGAATCCTCTATTGACATGCCAATCAAATGTGTTTCTAGTTGTAGAATGATGCATGACTTTTGATCCATGAGGAAATATTTGATTGTAAGCTTCTAAAATTCAAAGTTTTGGCCAGTAAAATTCTTAATCTCAGTTCTTGGACTGTTTTCCAACCTTCTTTAACTGAATTTTTATCTTAAGAACCCCATTGGGATAGGCTTATCTCATATTCAATCAATAATGTATTTGTTGAAAAGATCCACGTCCAATATCGAGAACCTTTCAAGGTAGAGATATCTCCTTGCATCCAAAATGTGCTTTGATACCAAATGTTAAATGTCACACTCCAATATTATAGTTATGGTACCATATTATGAAAGTAGTGAGTGATCTTTAACAATATTTACCAATCTTGAATATTCTTTATATCTAGTTACATAGTTGATCAGACATGTAAACCACTCTTGAAGCTCAATTAACATAAACATTTAAATTCACATGAGAGAAATCAAGGAACAAAATAAATGATGGTCCACCATAAAGATTCACACAATGCATATAAATTTTACTTTGGAAACCATTAACTAAGAAAACCAACCAACCATTGAGCTTCATTGTTATTACATTATTGATCAAATATTTAGCCAAATTACAATGAAAATCGACCTTGGTCCATACCTAAGGCCAATGTGCTCATACCTCACCTAGTCTTTACTAATCATGTGTCTGTCATTATTATTCATTAGCCTTACATCATGCTCTATTTTTTGGGTATAGAAAATTCTAATTCATAACTCCTGAATTAGTTATATATGGTTAACCCTATTGGCAAAGATCTAAGGAATGTCAAGATTCCTTACACAGTTCTACTATAGTTAGTTTCCCTTCAACCACTAGTTAACAATTAGTTAGTTAACTATGCTCATGCCTAACTATGATTGTTCTCAACTACTCCAATCAATTACCATTTTTTTGTCAGCTACTTGGTTGTCTATTGACTTTGACTATGGTTCCTATTGGATGGAAAAAAAAATCACAAAATTTCATAACTTTTATAATTATAATTACAAGATTCCAATATTGCAAACTAAAAGTTTAAAACTCAAAGTAGCCCATTATTGTAATTACAAGATTCCATCCTTTGGATTGTAGATTAGGAGGTCCTACAAAAAATTTCAACTGTCGATTTTGTGTGTGGACAGAAAACCCAAATCTAGAATCGAATTACAGTTAGGCTAACAAGATACACCTATCCCTTTGTTCCATTATTTTGAAAATGTATTTGGTTATGGAATTGACCAATGAAATCATCGCATCTCTACCTCAATTCATCACTACTCCCATCCACTGTCATCATTAGTTCAGATTCCACAAAAGCCTGACGTAGGGCCATCGAATTTTTCATGTCAGAATCGCCTTGGCGTTTTCCCTGTGTCATACCATCAATGTGGATACGGATGCGCTTAGAAAATACTTGTTTTTGGTCAGGTTGTGTAACAATGAGACTCATGGAAATGGAATTAATCCATTCACTTTTTCCAGGAGCTTCTCTGCTTTCCATACCAGTCCCCTCCAAAGGGTTCTGCTGGTTTGGCCAGGTTTCAATTTCCTGCACAAAAAACTTGAATCACTTGAATCCCCATATTGGTCAGTACTGGAAGTTACACAGAACAATCCCGATTTGATGGAGAGAAGAAGGATGATGATATTATATAAAATCAACTAGAAGACTGAATCAAGACGCCGAAGTTCAACTTGGGTGAAACAACATATAGGAATGGAACTTAGCAGAAACTCCCTTACAGCTTCCCACTGCCTGATGATGAGAGCCAATGAGACCAACATCGTGGGCATAAAGATATGAATGCCTATACCTGGATTAGATGTAGAAATCCAATGGCATATTTCTTCCTCTTCAAAATTCTAGGCTTTTGCCATTGATTCCTCTGCTCCAAGAGCGCCACCTCCTTCCCGTGCTAATTGGGATTTATAGGAATTTGTGATAGTGGATGCCAATGTGAAATGGGAAGAGAAAAGAAAATCCATGAGCAGTACAAAGTCAATCCCAGTCAAGATGGAGATAGAACAGTGAAAGAGAGAAGAAAATACATGATCACCACAAAGTCGTGGTTAGTCAAGGTGCAGAGAGAAAAATTGAGGGTTGTGGGCTCCCATTATCTAAAAATATAATAATTGATAAAATTTGATTGGTTTGCATATGGAATGCTTAGATTTATTATATGTACCTGTGAAAATATCACTGGCCTAAAAGGGGTGAAGTTGGAAATTTTTTTAATATATTTTTGTGTTCGAACTGGTTGAAAATGAACGAGTAATTTTCTTTATAATACTATGGGAAATAATGAAATGAGCTAGAAAGTAACAAGAGGGAAGCATCACTACATGGCACACCATGGATTGATAAATTTTGTAATCCTATGGGACTTTTCCTACGCGATTCCTGTACAGTTAGGAAATTTAGTTAAATTTCAATTATAACCAAATAGAAAGTTCAGTTAGAGTACCCAAATGTGTTGTATAAATATAATTTTTTTTTCGAATGAATAAAATCAATGTTGATCACACTATTCCGATGTAACAGTGGTATCAAAGCTAGTCAAATCCTCTGTTATTGAAGAGAGAGTATGCTCGTTGACTGTCCGGAGGGAGTGCATTTGGATTTGGTGTGAACCCCAACCCTGTGGAAAAATATGTGTGCACTTTGGTTGTGTTGCATTCAACATTTGATTGGTACGAGCATTGAAGAAATATGAGTAGTTAGATTGTGACTATGTTGTTAGTTTTTGTGCGTGTTTGCTACTTCTTCAATTAGTGGTTGTATTGAATTCACTTATAACGGTGCATTCTTGGGGTCCTACAATGGTTTCCCCCTTTCTTCTTGGTTCCGTTGCGAAGGCATGATCAATATATATTAAAACTATGGTGTTGTGGCAAACAAAAATTTGTGTTTTATTTTTTTAGGAAGAATTTGTGTTGTAGAGTCAAAGAGATGTTGTTTACCCAGTGTAGAAGGATCAGTAAGTTAAAAACTATGTTTTTTAAGAAATTTGTGGTTGATATTTTGGTTGAAGTAGAAGCGTTGAATGGTTCAATTGTTGTAATTAAAAATAAGTTTTTATTTAAGAAAAATCAGTGCCTTTTAGTGATAAAACAAAAATATCACTGAATTTGCAAGTTAAAACTGTGTTTTTTTAAGAGAAATCAGTGTCAGGAGGTTATTAGGAACAAAAATTGTTTTTTAGAAGAATTTTGTGGCAGTGATTTAGAATAGATTTTTACAGATTTTTTTGTAAGATTATCTGAAAAAATGAACTCCTTTGTGTCCTTAATTGAGGTTGCCCTTTCTGGAAAGGAAAATTACCAGGAGTGGTTTAGGAAAGTTAAAAAATATCTTATCTTTAATGATTTATGGGATGGAGTCTGTGAAGGAGAAGGAGAGAATGCACCAGAGTAGCCTGATGAGAGGAAACAACTAGAAATATGGAAAAGTAAGGATAAGAAGGCTTATGCCTTAATCTCCACTTCAGTCTCAGAAGAGGTAAGAAGATACATTGTTCAGTGTAAAACAACTTATGATGCCATAAAAAAATTAAAATAACTTTATGATTCACAATCTGAATTGGAGATAATTCAGCTATTGTTGAAGTTATTTATTCTGGAAATGAGAGATAATGATCCTCTAAAACGTGCCTCTGAAATTAAAGCCATCAATCATGAAATTGAATCCACTGGAGTTAAATTTTATTTGTCGCTTACTGCCTTTATAAAATCTCTTTACCCTAGTTATTCCCACTACTTGGAATCTCTCCAAGCTAGTGGGCAATTAAAAGATTTAGATTTCGACAAATTAGTAGGGAAAATTGTAGAAAGAGAGAAGGCTTTTGGCAAGAAAGAAGCATCACATAGTTCTAATACTGAAACTTTATGTCTTGCTCAAAAAGACCAAAAACCTCAAGAGTAATATTTTATAAATACAAAGGGTAATAGAGGTCGACGTAGGAAGAATTATAAAGGTAGGGGGGGCAGAAATATTCAAGGAGATAGACAGCAGAATGAAAAACAAATAATTTTTTTATGATAAACCAATTGTAAAATGTTTTAGATGTGGTAAAATTAGACATATTGCTACAAATTGTAGAATTCCCTTGGAGAAGATTAATGAAAGAAGAGAACAATTGCTTGAAAATAAAGATCATATAATTCTAGACAAAGGACAGTCTTCTGAGAATGCACATTATGTTGTTTCTCATTGTAATTTCCACATGGAAGATGTTTTTAGTACTTCTTTTTCTTCATGGTATGATAGTTGGGTTCTAGACACAGGTGCCACTTCTCATATGACCTTTCGAAGAGATTTGTTTGATCAATTCAGTGATAATATTGACAGAGTAGTGTATTTTTTTGATAAGTCCCAAATCAAACCATCATGGATTGGTTCAATTTAGTTAAAAATTCTTGGACTTTCAAATTATATTTTGAATGATGTTCTTTACATTTCGCAGTTACAAATAATTTTTTTATCTCTTATACAAATAAGACAGTAGGGATATTCCATCCACATATTTGATCGAAAAGTAGAAATTAGAAGAGCAGCTGACAATAAAACTGTAATGACTGGTGTGGAAGAAGATAAATTATTGAAGTTGCATGGTATGTCATTTTTTGCATTGAAAACAACTTATTTGGTTCAGCAAAATGATACTCTGTCATCTTATTTATTATGGCATGCATGCTTCGGTCATGTTAATTATGAAATTATTCAAATTATGAAACAACAGGGGATTAAGGGACATCCAACAGTTCCCAAAAAATTGACCCATGTAATGCTTGTATATTGGGAAAGCATCACAAACATTATTTTCAGAATTCTAAGTCTAGAGCTACAAGGAAATTAAGCCTCATACACTCTGATTTATGTGGTCCAATGCTTGTACCAACTGAAAATGGAAATAAATACATACTCAGTTTTATTGATGATTATTCGAGGATGCGCAGGGTTTATCTGCTTAAAGAAAAATCACAAGTTTTTGATGTGTTTAAGAAATTTCATCTCTTGATAACAATTGAAGCACAACTTATTATTGGTAATATAAGGATTGATAATGGAGGATAATATACTTCACATGATTTTGAAAAATATTTGTAAGAGAATGACATCAAACACCAGACCACAATACCATATAATCCACAACAAAACAATGTTGCTGAACGAATGAACAAAACATTGCTTAATATGGTCAATGATGTTTTTTAAGAATGTAAAATTGATGTTTTGGGGAGAAGTCGTGCTCTATGCGGCATACATTAGAAATATGTGCCCTTCCTCTGTCATTAACAATATAACTCCATATGAAATGTGGTATAGTCATCTTCCTATTGTTAAACATTTCCGAATTTTCGGTTCTCAATGTTATGCTTTGATTCTTAAACATCAGAGGAATAAGATGAGTGAACGTAGCAGAAAATGTATATTTTTAGGGTATTCCATGACTTCTAAGGCATACCGATTGTATGATGAAGAGAAAAAAAAAAATTTATTTTTTCAAGAGATGTAATATTTCTTTAAACTGATATAGATTACCTCATTGTTGATAGACAACTTAATTAGATACAAAATTTTGTGCCTCAAAAGTTTTATTATGAATCAGATAATACACTTCCCTATATTGAAGGGAGGGCTCCTATATTGGATCAGTCTGTGGAGTTTCCTTCTCTGAATGATGAGAAATTGGTTGATGATGATAATTTTGTTGCTGCTGATGCGGAACTGGTTGATGCAAGTGTTTCTACAAAACAGTGTCAGAAATGGAAAGAACTGAGCCAGATGAAGAAGGTGAGCAAATTCTGCAACTTCCTGAACAACTTCCTACACAACCTTTGCGAAGTTCAACTCATATTCGAACATTTCCAAATAAATATGATGAGTTTAAGGCTAGAAGTTCCTCAAGTAACTATTCCCATTGGGAAATTATTTTTTCTGTGGATTGTGAACCTACTTGCTTTGAAGAAGATACTAGTTATGAACAATGGAAATATGCAATGCAAAAGGAATATGATGCTCTCATAAAAAATGGCACATGGATGTTGGTGGATCCTCCTGCTGGCATCAAACTTATTGGTTGCAAATGGATTTATAAAACGAAGTATAAACCTAATGGTTCGCTAGACAAACACAAAGCAAGACTTGTAGAGAAGGGATATGCAGAGAAAGAGGGTATCGACTATACATAGAATTTTTCTCCTACAACTAAATGGGGAACTATTAGATCTTTGTTTTCTATTACAACTCAAAAAGAATGGAAAATTCATCATATGGATGTCAAAAATTCCTTTTTAAATGGAGATTTGAAAGAAGATGTTTACATGTTTAAGCGAGAAGGTTTTTCTGTTAAAGGAAAAGAACAAAAGGTTTTCAAACTAATGAAGTCTTTGTATGGCTTGAAACAAGCGCCACAAGCATGGTATGAGAAGCTAACGGAACATCTTCTTAAATTAAACTATAAACATTTTGACCTAGATGATGCAACTCTTTTCGTTAAGAAAGTTGGAAGATCAGTTGTATATCTAATTGTATATGTTGATGATTTGATGATCACAGGAAACAATGATGAATATATGTCATCTATAAAGAAGGAATTGAAAAAGGTTTTTGATATGATAGATTTAGGTTTACTTCATTATTATCTTGGAATTGAAGTTAATAAAAAACCACAACACATTTTCATCTCTCAAAAGAAATATGTTGATAAGTTATTAAACATATATAGTATGATGGAATATAATCATGTTGCTACTCCAATGGAGCAGAATTTGAAACTCACTTCCGAAGAAGGAAATCCATTTGAAGATCCAACAGAGTACAGGCAACTTGTTGGAAGTTTGATTTATTTGTCTATTACTCGTCCTGATATAACCTTTGTTGTCGAAATACTTTCCAGGTTTATGCATCATCCTTCTAAGGGAATTGGGTAGCATCAAAAAGAGTTTTTAAATATTTAAAAGGAACTCAAACTTATGACATCAAATATTCCAAAGTTAAAGACTTCCATATTACTGATTATTCAGATTCAGATTTTGATGGAGATAAAGAAAATGGAGTCTCAACTTCTGGATATTCGATGAATCTTGGATCAACAACCATCAGTTGGAGATCACACAAGAAATTTGTTCCTGTTGATTCTACCACCAAAGCTGAATATGTTGCAGCATCTCAAGCCACTAAGGAAATCATTTGGCTTCGGAAAATACTCGAATATTTGTAGGAGAAACAAAGAGCTTCAACTCCTCTATTTGTTGACAACTCTTATGCAATTTAGTTGGCCAGGAAACCAAAGTTCCATGATCGAACCAAACATATCAACACCAAGTATCATTTGATTCGACATCAATAGAGGCCAAAAAAATCCATCTGACACATTGTCCAACTTCAGAACAAATTGCAAATATTTTTACAAAAGCATTGGGGCATGAAAACTTTGGAAATTTTAGATCTTTACTTGGCATGTCAGATGTCCCTTCGAATTAAGGGGGGAAATGTTGTAATCCTATGGGAATTATCCTAATGGATTCCCGTATAGTTAGGAAATTTAGTTAAATTTCAGTTATAACCAATTAGAGAGATCAATTAGAGTACCCAACTGTGCTGTATAAATATAATTTTGTTTCAAATGAATAAAATCAATGGTGATCACACTATTATGATGTAACAATAAAATTAATAGTCATGGATGATATGGAAGGTATTCAAAACCATGTGACTTGAGCTGACTTTTTGGACATGGACGAGGAATCCTTCCTAGAAACTTAAACACAAGCTCAACTAGAACTTGGAGGAGCAGCAACAAAAGGAGGATCTAGGGAAGAGGAATGAAGAAAGAATGAAAAGGAAAACTAGAAAAAGAAGTGGAGGAGGAATAAGAAGAGGAAGGGGCACAAACTAAGCTAAAAAAAATAACAACAGTGCCTAAAAAATAACCAGCCAAGCCTATTATGATACAAATAGAAGAACAAAGGACCTAAGAGTCCTCTAGAACATCATCTTGGCCACAAAAGAGAAGGATAATGTAGGGGAGGGAAACACAAATGAGGAAGTTGTTTACACCTTGGAAAAAATTAAGTACCCCAACTAAATGAAAGGTAGGTAGGCCAAGCCAAACCTCTATGTACTTCAAGAGAATAAAAAGCAATAGGATAAGGCAAGGGAAGCCTCGACCACCTTCTCCAACCCCCATCACTATTGAAGAGTTAGCCAACCATCAGGGGCAAGAATTGGAAAGAGATAGGAAGAAATCAAAGGAAATAACCTCCACAAAAATCAAGGGAAAACAACCAAAGATCCCACAAAAGAGGCTAAGTACCAAGGGGACTAAGATTCCTAGATATATCATCAATTTACATGAAATATTTGCAGAGCTACAAGAGGGGCATGTAAAGCTACAAGAATGTACAATAGAGTTACAAGAAGGCATTAGAGAGCTACATGAAGGCACAAAAAAGATAATGGAAGGATTTCCAATGCTACATGAAGGAACAAAAGTGTTACAGGAAGAAACAAAAGAGTTACAGGAACAAACAAAACAAATACAAGAAGGGACTGAGGGGATACAGGAGAAAAATATCGACTTACAAGAGCCATATCCCCAACCATACCTTGGAACATTTTATGTTTGGATCGATGCAGGAAAAATGCTCCCTACCCATGTTGCAGTCCAACTTCTCATTGAACTAGAAAAGGAGAGGGGAAGGACTCATAGGCGGATAAAAATTGCAAAATCAAAAGGAGTTGAAGATGTCGGTATCATGGAGGAGAAAATGAAAAATATGGGGGAATAAATGGCTAATCTTTGATTCATAAAAGCTAATGTAAGGGACCAATTGTAGAATGAAAACACAAGGCTAAAGGCCCAACTACAAAAGGAGGAACAACTTGCCACCATGGGTAGCTTGTCCATGGAAGCCATACACTATAGGAATCCATCAAAAACCTACTCATTATGCCTCAAAGACCAATGGTGCAAATTCCAGATTGAGACATTATCCCAACATGGCTCTCTCCCTTTCCAATACTACATAAAATTCATCAAGTTCTATCATAACAACAATGTTGAAGATAGAGCTAAAATGTTTGAGTTTTACATGCACAATTTAATATTGACTGGCGTGAACATTTGGGACCCCAACTCATAGATGGGAGATGTGTAATTGATGGTCATAGCCTCTTGGATCAACCTTGAAGAGGACAAAGCTGAAGAGATCAAAAGAGTCATGGCTAGAGAGGTAGACGAACCCTTGTGCATCAATGCAGAGTTAAAAGGCCCTTGTCTCATCACCAGTAATCATAGTCTCATAGTTGGAGATCCGTTAGGGGAATTTTGAGGTCTAAAATGAGCCTGCTAAGAAAAATGTACAACTAAAATAAACTTTATAAGAACCAATAGGATTCAATATGATGATGTCAACCATGGGGGATGATTCACCATTTTTTAAGTAAAAGGGTAAAAAGATTAAAAAATAATAAAATAATAAAACTACTTTGTCAACTCGTATTTTCAACTTATCTCCCAAATTTTTTACTCAAATTTTGAGCAGGAGTACTTGTTAATTCTTCATCTAAGGAGTACCCATGTTGCATACTTTTGATGGATGTTGCTACACGAAAAATGGGAAATACATGAAAAAGTGTGATTGCAATCACGCTTTTCATGTATTTCTCATTTTTCATGTAGAAGGATCCATCAAAAGTATGCAACATGGGTACTCCTTGAATGAGGAATTAAATTTTTCATCCAACGAGTACTCCCGCTCAAAATTTGAGTAAAAAATTTGGGAGATAAGTTGAGAATATGAGTTGAAAAAGTAGTTTTTTCTTTTTTCCCTATAAAATTTGATGATGTAATCAAATATTATTTTATTATTTCCACTATTATTTTATAATTTCCTTAGGAGTCCCATTTTAGACCTCAAAACTCCCCTAATGCTAGGTTGGAACCATCCTATATAAAGAAACAAGAACAAGCAATCTTACATTTTGAAGGTATCTTTAGATTATTAGGAAATGAGAGCCTGTTAAATAAGGTGACATACCTTGCCACACTGCTTGATGATTAATGAATATCACTCACCTGATAGGTTGATGAACACTTTGGATAAAACATCCTTGTACAAAAGGATAGTCCAAATATTGGGAATCAAATAGATTGGACTAAATTTCAGTCCCCCTTTACTATTGGGCTTGTAAGAGAATAGGGACTAGGTAGAAGAACACTGAGAATGCGCTGAGATTGAAAAGACTACAAGTTTACATCCTGAAGAAGGCATTCCTTCTGAGATAAATTGGGATTTCAGGGAGGCCAATAGGGCCAAGGATGAAGTACATCTAGGTGACTATGTTTTTCAAAGGATGAGAAACAATTTTGAGTAGGGGGGTATGATGGGCCTCCCAAATAGGTACAATGCAATGCCCATCTTACCATACTTTGGAACATTTTAACCTCTCCTTTTGCATTTCATAATACCTTTTTCAAGTTACAATGTGTTCCTAGGAAGGTTAGGAAATATTTATTATATCATGTAGCCTAATGCATTAAATATGTAGGACAAAGAGGATTTATTATGCAAAACACGTTGGCTACCGGTAGGAGAATATTTAGGAGGGTTGTTCCTTGCTTCAACTCATCAACAACTTGGTTGGCTCATGAGTAGTTACTACACCTCAATGGATGAGAGTTCACCAAGATATCATATCCACTTTTGTAGGAGTTTTTGAGGGAAGAAACCTTTTGTATAAATAAGAAATCCTAACAACACAGTAGGGATTCAAATTCTAGAGGAAAGATAATGGCTATTAGAGAAGGAGACTTATGCTTGTTATTTCCATTTTAATGTTACATGTTTGATCAGTTTTGAGGTTAATGAAAACACCATTTTGTTTCCAATATGAGTTTGCTTCAAGGGATATGAGCCTCCTTGGGTTAGAGCCCAACCCAAGTGCTCAAGCCCCTTCCTCTATACATTTCTCTATGCATTGTTTTGCATGCACTTAGACTAGTTGTGGTTATTTTGTAAATCTGGTTTATAAGAAAAACATTGTCTCTATAAGTTGATAAGTGAGCTCTCCTTGGAAACTTGGTTATGTACCCTGTGTGGACAAGCACCAAAAACAATTTTATTTTTATGCAATAAGTAGATTATGTCCTAAATTTAACTCATCCTTTCATTGATATTCTATTTTCTGAAGTTAGTGTTTTGGTAGTCATTTGACCACTTTGTTTTCATTAGTTGAGCATGTATTTTGTGTGCAGATGGGATCTAATGGTTCATAGGGTAGAATAGAATAATTTTATATGCATAAGAATCACCCTCTCCAACACTCCTCCTTCCATTTATATTCATTTATGCAAACTGTCTATGTGTTAGAAATTATCTCACCGAGCTACAAGAGTCTGTTATTTTTGTTTTTTCTTTGCACAAGTTAGTCTACAAAGTATATATGGGATAGGTAAGGTCTATTGCACCCTTCTATAGCTTCCCACCATCTTTTTCCACCTTCATACTGCTCCTAGAACCATAAGATTACTCTTGGATGCTTTCCTGTAGCTAAACGGGGCATCCTGTAGCAATCTTGTAGAAGTACACAAAATTATTCATAACACACGCATAATTTCCTCCAAAGATTAATTTTTGCTTCTCATCACTCCAAAATATCCTCTAAGACTTGAAAATGAACTTGAAAAGACCAGATACCCTCTAGATGCCTTCCTTTCATTGTTGTAGTTTCAAACCTATAACTAGGTTATATTGTTTTGGTTATGTGTTAAGTAGAATAAAAGTAGTTTGCCTTGATCAATTTTGAGCATTTAAATGTTTTTGAAAATATGATAGAATTTACCTAGTTTGTAATAACATGGATTTGTTTCCTACAAGATAGATCAAAGTTACTTTCATGCAACTAGATTAAGGTTACTTTCCTTCTATTTACCTTCTGCAAGATATATTAGGATCTCTTTTCTAGCATTTCCTTTAATGCAAATAGATTAGTGTTTCTTTCATGTCGTAGAACAATTTATGCTTCAATCATGTATTTTATTGCAAATTCAAGCTAAGTAGTTTTCCTTTTTATTTATTTTTCAAAGTGGTCTTTATACATTTCAATTCAATTCATTGCTTCAAAATAGGTTAAGTAGAATATTGCTTGTTGTGCATATAGCACTGACACCTCTTAAGTTTGTACGAACTCTAGATTAATAAATTAAAGTTGGTAACCTTGTGAGTTGCAACATTCTTGTTGTAATACTGGGACTCATCACATCCGCTCACCCTATTCGCACTGGAAATTCTCGCCATTTGTTGTTATGGCATGGAGTGGTGTTGTTACCACTGAAAATGAGGCTATTAACTTCCTTAGGTACTATGTTTCCCCAAGGAAACTCCTAACCTCATAAATATTAATAGGCACCAAGAATTTCATGATGGCCTCCATCTTCGAAATATAGATCTTTATCTCTCCTCAACCTATCACATACCCCAAATACACCAAACACTATTGTGAAAATTCACACTTCTTGATATTTGTTAGTAGTTGGTGCTTCTTTAATGTCTCCAACACTTGCATCAAATGTGAGATGTGCTCCTCCTAGGTAGTATTGCATACTATTATATCATCAAAATAGACAACAACAAACGAATCTTTAAATGAGCACAATATATCATTAATTAACCTCATAAATTTAATTGGTGCATTGTATAGGCTGAATGACATGACTAACCACTCATACAAACCTTGCCTAGTTTTGCAGGTAGTTTTCCAGGTATCTTCTTATTTGAATCGAACTTGGTGATATACAAACTTTAATTCTAGCTTGGTTAATTACTTCATTTGTTGAAATTGATCTAACAAATCATATATTTGGTGTAGGGGGTATCTTTTAGTGAGTGTGATTTTTTTCAATGCCCTATAATCAATACACATCTGCCAAGTCTCGTCCTTCTTTGGCACAATGATGATGGGTGACCCACATGGTGATGTAGTTGTCTGAATGACACCATGTTCTAGTAGTTGTTGCAATTATTTTTTCACCTCACTTGATTCTATAACAAACTACCGGTACAACACAATATTTGGAAATGGGATGTCTAGAAATAACTGGATCTCATGCTCCACTTCCGTCTTCAAGTGGTAACCCTTTAGGATCCTGAAACACATCCATGTATGCTTATAGAAATACTTACAATTGTTTTTTCTATTTCTTAGTACACCCCTCTAGGGATTACTTACCTCTTACTAACTATTATACATATTTTTTTTCTCTTAAAATCAGTGAAACATACTTCTTGCTGGAATTAGTTAATTTATTGGCTTGGTTGTCACTTACTAGCAAAATTTTTGACTTGAATCTATGCATGGTTTGGGTAAATGATTTCCCATCCTTGATGAGTCAATATTGGTTGGATTTACACATGAATATTTCATCTTTCATATACATGTAGGGACTTCCAAACAATACTCCACACACATCAAGGGGAGCCACATCTAGTTCTACTTCATTAATAAAATTAGCACTAATAGCAAATTTAATTTTGCACAATTTTGTTACCTTTAAATTTTCATCCTTATTTATCCATCCCAATAGATATGGGCTTGGATGAACATGAAATTCTAATCTCAATTTTTTGAATAGCTCTACTACAATGATATTCGCCTGCAATCTTGATTCAAATAGAGCATTAATCTTTGTCTTCTTCACCTATATATTTATGTGGAAGAGTTTGATCATCTTTCTCTTCCTTTTGTTGAAGGCTACTCAAATTCACCTCCTTTTTCACTAACGTAAAAAAAATATTATCATCCATGTCCAAGGTGCTTTCAACTTGGTTGCTCAAATGGGTGTCCATGAGGTTCTTCTTCTTATTGGCTTTCTTTTTGTTCTTCGGGTTAATCTTTGGATGCAACTTCCAACACACCTCCTTTGTATGGTCGCAATTGTTGCAATGTTTGCTAAGATGTTTGCATTGGTTTGTTGTAGCTACCATATTTTTATCTTTCCCCCCTTTACACTTCTTCTTCCCCTCTAAAACGTCTCGTTGCTCCTTTTTCTTGGATCCACTTGATTTTCCTTTTTACAAGACTATGTTCTCCACGTATTGTGCCTATACACAAGCCTTATCCACCAATATAGGCTTGAAAAACATCACTTGCTTTCACAGATGGTTGTATAGACCCCCCAAATACTTGAGGAGTACATATGGGTTCTTTGGGAAGATACCAAACATTATGGCCATATTTTTGAACTCTATGGTGTACTCTTGTACGCTCTTCCCTTGCTTTGGTCTAAAGTAGTGCTATCGGATCCACTGGTCCTTTACATACCAAATAGGGTAAAATTGTGACTTTATGAGGGTTTTGAAGTCCTCATACTTAGTAATTAGAGGTTCTCTCTCCAATCTCAAGGTCTTCGTGTGGATTTCCCACCAAGTGAGGGCATGGCCATCCAATTTTATCCAGGAAAATGAAATATTTTGTTCTTTCTCAACATGATGGACATTGAAATAAACTTATAATTGCTACAACCAATGGTTTAGCTCCAAAGTATCGATCTCACCTTCGTACAAATTTATATAGACCTTTGATTCCATTTTGAATAGGGACTGTAAATGATTTACGACACCTAAACTAGGTTGAACTTTTTTTAGTCCTTTATTTGGCTAGTTCTTTGTTTCTTCCCAATCTCCCAATCCTCCCTTTGATCTATCCTTTGCATTAAAACCCCCATATTCTTTAAATATCCCAAGCTTATTGCTCAAGGTCAACATGAGTAAATAAATATTACGACTTATATATGCAATGTGTGCTTCCAGTGATGAAAATCTCTCCTCTGCAAGATCATGAGGGTCATTCACAAATTTGTCAGTGATGATTAGGGTTTTATGCTTTTTGGCCTAGCTAATCTAAATCCCTTGTAAATATCCACAATAAACCCAAAGAATCCTTCTATGATACCAATATGATATGTAAACTACCATGGATATTCCACTAGACAGTTTGTCACAACAAATATGATAAAACTATATTTAAAAATCTAAAATCTACACTATTAGGGTTTTATTTCTCTTTAGATTTATGGATATGTAAATTACTGTTAATTGCGTGTGAATGAGAATTAAAATTATGCAGAAAATAAAGAACAACGAAATAAAAACTCACAAACCATGATTTGACATAAGATATGACTTAGGAAACCCTTTCGATAGAAAACCCAATTGGAAGGTGAGGCCACTCTGATCTCTTTCTCCAAAGAGAGAATGGATGAAAGTATAGAGAAGTATGGCCTATGGGCCATGGGATACTAAAATGCACAAATCATCTATGTGTGTTCTATCTCCTATCCCTCTCACCTATTTTTTCTCATCTATGGAACAAATGCACTCAAAAGAATGGAACCCCTTTTCCTCCTAGTGGCTTGGTTATAATGATAGCTCGATAGCCTACAAATGGTTAGGTTTGACTACCTCGACTCTTAACCAGACTTACAATATGGACACTTCTAGAGTATTATTCATCATAATCACGTGACTAGCCCCTTTTCCATGAATAATGGGGGATGACGTGCATCCTCTCGAATTATGGTAGTGAAAATGGAAATGTCAACTTCTAAGTAGCATAATTTTTGTGTACAGACTCTGATTGATGTGATTCTTACATCATTGGATATATATCTGTATAGAATATGAGAAAAAGTTGTGTTGCTAAAGCGTAAATTTTGTACCCCAAAAAAATGTCATTTGATACCTCAAAATGCTCCTACAAGGTTTCAAACCCCAATTTTCCAAACTCGGTCTTGCCGGTAAAAATTCTCATGTGAGTTCATTCCTCCACTTTTTTCATTATAAATTGATCAAGATGGATGAAAAATAATATAATGATCTAATATGTATCATGTTCTGCAAATATTTTGAGCTTATTACTAAAGAATAACATGAAGAGATTCATATTACGGTTTATATCTGCAACTTGTGCTTCCAACCACGAAAAACTCTCATTTGTAGGATCACGAGGGTCATTCACAAATTCATCGATCATGATTAGAGTTTTATGACTTTTTGCCTAGCCGATATAGATCCCTTTAAAATCTCCACAATATACCCAAAGAATCCTGCTATGATACCAATATCTGTAAACTGTAGTGGATATTCCACTAGATAGTTCATCACAACAAATCTGATAAAACTATATTTAAAAATTGAAAATCTACATTATTAGGGTTTTATTTCTCTTCATATTTATGGATATGTATATTAATAATAATTGCATATGAATGCAAATTAAAATTGTGTATAAAATAGAGAATAGTGTAATAAAAACTCACAAACCACGATTGGCACAAGATATGACTTGGGAAACCCTTTCAGAAGAAAACCTAGCTGGAAGGTGAGGTCACTCATCTCTCTTTATTTGAATAGAAAATGGTTGTGAGTACAAATAAGTATGGACTGTGGCTCATGGGATACTACAATGTATAAATCCTATTTGTGTGCTCTATTTCCTATCCCTCTTGACTAGTTTTTCTCATCTATGAAACAAATGCACTAGAAAGAAGAGAACTCCTTTTCCTCCTGGTGGCCAGATTATAACACAACCTGATAACTTACTAGTGGCTAGGTTTGACTACCTCAACTCTTAACTAGAGTTACAATATGGACTCTTCTAGAGTCTTCTTCATCATAATCATGTGGCTAGCCCATTTTCCATGAGTGGCATAACTTTTGCATAGGGATTATGATTGTCCCGATTCTTGCGTTGTTGGAAAGGTCTCTGTGTGTAGCATAGGAAAAGAGGGGCAGCACTAAAGTGGCAAAGTTTTACTCACAAAAATGTTGTTTGATGTCTCAAAATGTTCCTAGAAGGTTTCAGACCGCAAATTCCCAAATTGGGCCCCCCTGATGAAAATGGCCATGTGAGATGATTCCTCCATTTTTTCCACTCTAAAGGCATCAAGATGGATGGAAAAAAGTATAATGATCCAATCTGGATCAAAAACTAACATCGCATTCCCTACCCATATATTTGCTTCATTCTTTCTTCCTACACCCCATTATCTCTGCATAGATATCTTACCATTGACAACTCTTAATGTTAGAGATCACAAACAATGCATTTGATTCATCATCAAAGATCATGAACAATACATTCAAGCTAGCATCTATGTGCCCTAGTAGCTCTCTTATAACCTCCATCCTTTCCAAGCTCTCATGTTCATGAATATGTAAGGGTGAACATTAGGCCTGAACCAAGTGATGATGTGAGTAATGTGGTATTTAAAGGCCCTTCATTATCCATATAGTGGTGGTTGTTGTATATAGTTGCAACAATAACACTGGCACTATGACATATTCACCATTACTAACACATGAATATGACACATGGAATGTAATGGAGTTAACTAATGAAGGGACATGTAGGACCATGGAGAGGTAGAAACTGACTAGAGTATTTCTCAAAGTGATTTTATGTGTTTTAAATGTGGACATGTGTCTTTTTGGAGATGTGGATGAAGATAAGTGAAACCTGCAAAAGTAAATACAAGAAAGGATGATATAATATATTACAAGACACCGAAGCCTTATACCTTATGGATCACAATAAGAGTCTAAATGTTATTCTTACACTAAGAACCCCTGGATAATTTGTGTTTGAATATCTTCAATTTAAAAAAGCCTTCATGAAAACTAATATATTTACTTTTTGGTACTTCCTTTAGAAGTCACATTGGGAGAAGAGCCATTGAGAAGGATGTGCCATCAACAAGAATATTGATGATTAGCTTTGGAATCAAGAGATTATTGGAGGTTTATTTGGAATAACATTATCTATTTCAAATTAGAACATGAGAAAATGTGGCAAATTCACACTTTAAAGCTTGAACCTTTTATAAGAAAAATCATGTAAAAGTTCTTTTAGAATGATAAGTATTTATTGTTGTTTTGATTGACAAGTAATCATTATAATTTCATTTTTTTTATTGCTAAAATCATTAGTGTTATAATCGAGGTTTAAGATAGATCATAAGTAAATGGCCGTTGTGTTGTATTGTTAACAATATTTGATTTTTTTGAATATTAAATGACAAACTAAAATTTTGATAATATAAATTTTAAATTATTTAATAAACTCTTTTTTGTGTACTTATTTATTATTATTATATTTTTCTAAATTAAAAAATAATAATTTTGACAATCGATATTGATAAGGTGCATTGTTAAGTCACTCCCTCATGTGAAGCTTACTGATTCAAAATTTTATGGATAAAAATCCAATCATATTAAAGGCTAATATGGTCTATGTCACCTCTGATCTCCTCATAATTTTTATAGTTTAAAATAAATATAAATATTTTGAAAAAATTCAATTAATAAATCTAAAAATAATAAAATAAATATACTACATTTAAGAAATTAAATTTATCATAAATTTGATATATATCACAGATTCTACAATCTACATCATATTTCACAGGTTCTGGACATCAGACCACTTTGCTACTTGAATGCCAAAATCTACAATGTACACAATCAAGGCTTCATCTGCAATGTGTTTTATACAATTACTCGGAAGGAGATACTGAGGAAACTTTGGATTTCGCTAATTTGTTTTGCATTTTGATGTTTTCGCTCCATTTAATCCGAAAATTGCCTTTACGGATACTTGAGGTGACGTAATGGAATATTTGGCTGCAGTCAACGTGAAAAGGAAATCAGCCGAATTTTTCTGAGACCATATGGGTACAAAATTTGACTCTCTCACTGAGATTTTGTAATTCAGATTTATTTAGAGAAAGAAATGAAATGCATATTTATCATAGTGATCCAGTGAGATTTTATGTTTATTAATAAATGGAAGGCGTAGAAATTGTAAGAATGCAGACCAGTTTAAAATTGGTAGTTTATTTTTAGGTAGAGGTGTGAATTACAATGATGTTCAAATATTTTTTTTAAGATTAGAAGTAATAGGAAAATAGTTGTTTGAATTCATTTTTATTATTAAAAATGCAATTCAAACCCTTATTGATTTTTTGAATTTTTTTAATCTGAAAAAACCGCAGTTCTCGCTATTCTGTTGGGTCGGTAGACAATACCTTTTCTCATGCAGTAGTCTAAAATACTGACAGAATAACCCAGAAATTCTGGTAAGATTATGAAAAATTCCGGCAAGATTATGAAAACTTTTAGCAGAGATTTTTAATATATGGGTTACAGTTGTTAACTTCAGTGTTTTGGGTGCCTTACAGATTTTTGATGGCGCTGAATCCATTTCCAATATAAAAAATGCAATTGAAACACTCCAACTACCCAATTTTTTGAATTTTTGTTTACCAGATTCAAACAAAAAACTAAAATCCAAACTATTCTATTTTTAATTAAAAATAAAAATAAATAAATAAATAAAAATAATAATAATAATAATAATAATTTTATTTTTTTAAACCGAAAATCAAATTTTCTCGTATACAAGATAAAAAAATATCAAACACGTCCATTTGATAATGGAAGGACATAGAAGTAGAAGATTACTGGAAAAACCCTGGTGCAGAATAGTAACAGGGAACTTTGAACATTAACTCTTTGCATGCCCTGTTTCAACCACTAAACCGTAACCTAATAAATAAATATTCATACCCCATCGAACCGAGCTCAAGCAATTAGACAGGAGTCAGCCACAGGGATACCATGCCCAATCGAGTTAACTCTCACTAACCGATTGATTCTGATCTTTTTCTGGGACAGGAGTCAGCCACAGGGATAACATGCCCAATCAAGTTAACCCTGACTAACAAATTGATTCTGATCTTTTTCTGGTTATATGGATTGGGTAACGGGAGGCAATCCTGGGATGTTTATTTTGATAACCATAATCTAGTTTTATTCAGCATCTAGTTTCAAAGTAATAGTATTACTGTGTAGCTTACCATGGGAAATACCCATTTAAATAGAACTAAACAATAAGTTAAATTGAACTTCAATTTTTGAATTGAGCCTGATTTGTGATCTTTGGTTCACTTTTTTATATATGAATGAATGGATGATACTTTAATGTTTACGAGTCTAAAAATAGTTTATTGGACTACTAGCTTCTTTGTTTTTTGCCTTCTGTAATTCAATCTTTTTCTCACTCAAATTGATGATGGGCTGCCCCAACCTTCTAACAGTTCCCTCATTGAAAAGACAATGCCACGAAATTGATGCTAACATACTGAGGTAACTGTCCGTGATGTCTCTGAAAGCATCACATTCCAAAATGAAATGCTTTTCTGATTCCACTGCCCCAGAAATGCAAAAAGTACATACCCTTTCTTCCCAAGCTTCACACTGAAGTTGATGTGAGTTAGTTCTTAATTGTGCAATAAGAACCTTTGCTCTCCACTGAATACTAGCTCCAATGTACTCTTTTTGTTGGAGATCAGAAGTGGGGTTGAATTCCTAAACATAATACTTCTTATTTCTACCCAACTCTTTTCCCCATATACCCTTATAAAACTTCTCCAGCACAAAATTCTTTAACTCTTTGCTATTTGTGGGACATCCATTAAGGTAAATATTCCATTTTTGCATCCATTTGTTGTTTTGTCTCATCCATGATTTCTTTCTTACACTCATACCTTCATTGAAGATAACTTTGGGCCATCTATTTCTTCCTATTTGCTCAATTCTTTTTAGATACCTTAGAAGACTCACCATGATAATTGCTTTGAATGAGAGTTACCCCTGTTTCACTTAACATTATCTCTTAAAAAACCAAATTTTTTATTTTATAAGCAAAACATTAGA
This sequence comes from Pinus albicaulis, assembly GCA_034641835.2. Classification (NCBI taxonomy): domain Eukaryota; kingdom Viridiplantae; phylum Streptophyta; class Pinopsida; order Pinales; family Pinaceae; genus Pinus; species Pinus albicaulis. Next base: position 592,012,317 of record CM076583.1, on the reverse strand, counting down.
CAAACCCAAGATCATGCTTTTATTTTATCGTGATTTGATAATGATGAATTAGATTAAATATTCCAATGAAACTACATATGTTGATGGATGATATGATGAATTAGATGAAATATACCAATGAAACTACATCCCAACATATGTAGCAATCTATTGTAGTTACAGACATCAAAATAAAACAGAGAACAACCAGAAGATCCAAACGAGACGAAGAGCCTCGGAAATTTTACAGTTATTAATATTATTTTTAGATCGTATGAGATAAACATATTCCACTGTTAATTGCATACATCAAAATTAAAATACATCTGCCAGAGAGCCTACAAATACAAAGATGAAAACTCTGAAACTGGAAGAAAAAAAAACACAAAAGTTCGGAACTTTTATAATTATAATTACAAGATTCCAGGATTCCCAACTCAAAGTTCAAAACTCAAAGTAGCCCATTATTGTAATTACAAGATTCCATCCTTTGGATTGTAGATTCGGAGGTCCTACTTACAATTTCAACTGTTGATTTTGTGTGTGGACGAGAAAACCCAAATCTAGAATCGAATTACAGTCAGGCTAACAAGATACAGCTATCCCTTTGTTCCGCTATTCTGAAAATGTAGTTGGTTACGGAATCGAGCAATGAAATCATCGCATCTCTGCCTCAATTCATCACTGCTCCCATCCACTGTCACCATTAGTTCAGATTCCACAATAGCCTGATGCAGGGCCATCGAATTTTTCATGTCAGAATCGTCTTGGCGTTTGCCCTGTGTCATACCATTAATGCGGGTGCGGTTGCGCTTAGCAGATGGTTGTTTCTGCTCAGGTTGTGTAACAGTAAGACTCATGGAAATGGAATTAATCCATTCGCTTTTTCCAGGAGCTTTTCTGCTTTCCATACCAGTCCCCTCCAAAGGGTTCTGCTGCTTTGGCCAGGTTTCAATTTCCTGCACAAAAGAACTTGAATCACTTGAATCCCCATATTGGTCAGCACTGGAAGTTACACAGAGCAATCCCGATTTGATGATCCATTTGCTTTTTCCAGGAGCTTCTCTGATTTCCATACCAGTCCCCTCCAAAGGGTTCTGCTGCTTTGGCCAGGTTTCAATTTCCTGCACAAAAGAACTCGAATCACTTGAATCCCCATATTGGTCAGTACTGGAAGTTACACAGAACAATCCCGATTTGATGATCCATTCGCTTTTTCCAGGAGCTTCTCTGATTTCCATACCAGTCCCCTCCAAAGGGTTCTGCTGCTTTGGCCAGGTTTCAATTTCCTGCACAAAAGAACTTGAATAACTTGAATCCCCATATTGGTCAGTACTGGAAGTTACACAGAACAATCCCGATTTGATGGAGAGAAGAAGGATGATGATATTACACAAAATCAACCAGAAGACTGAATCAAGACGCTGAAGTTCAACTTGGGTGAAACAGCATATAGGAATGGAACTTAGCAGAACCTCCCTTACAGCTTCCCACTGCCTGATGATGAGAGCCAATGAGACCAACATCATGGGCACAAACATATGAATGCCTGGATTACATGTAGAAATCCAGTGGCATATTTTTTCCTCTTCAGAATTTTGGGTTTTTGCCATTGATTCCTCTGCTCCAAGAGCGCCACCTCCTTCCCCTGCTAATTGGGATTTATAGGAATTTGTGATAGTGGATGCCAATGTGAAACGGGAGGAGAAAGGAAAATCCATGAGCAGTACAAAGTCAAGCCCAGTCAAGATGGAGATGGAAGCCCAGTCAAGATGGAGATGGAAGAGGGAAAGGGAGAGGAAAATACATAATCCCCACAAAGTCGTGGTTAGTCAAGGTGTAGAGAGAAAAATTGAGGGCAGTGGGCTCCCATGGTCTGCAAATATAATAATTGCTCAACTTTGATTGATTTGGATTTGGAATGCTTAGATTTATTATGTATATCTGTCAAATATGGCTGGTCTCAAAGAGGTGAGGTTGGAATATTTTTTAATCCATGTTGTTTTCGAACTGGTTGAAAATGAACGAGTAATTGTTTTTATAATCCAATGGGAACTTCGGAATTTTCTTTCAATCCAGCTGCTATTGATGCCCGTGTTTCCAAGCTCAATCTTTTTCCATTGACTAAAAGGTTATGACAATTAAAACTCCATGGCCTCAGATAAAATTATCGAAAAGTGTCTTTATGAATGATTTCGATATCATTTTAAAAAATTAATAATCTTCATAACCATCTAAATCATACTGTCAAATTGTCTCACAAAGTTTCCGTGTTTTCGAATCGATCCAAAAATCCAAAATTTGAATTTTCTGTTTTGAAAAGAAAACCAAAAAAAAATAAATCCCATTTGACCTCACAACAATAAAAAGAAGGGTTTTCCTTATTTAAAAAAAATCCTGTAAACAGACACCAGGCAGTTACCAGGAAGCCCACAAATACACGGCTCTTCATAGGAATCCGTGTATGTAAACATGCGAAGCATCGTCTGTCCCTTCGTGGATGTATCGCTTACAGTTTTTCTTTTCTGGCCAGACAATGGAACTGTTCCATTCATACAGTCAAGCTTGTAACCCAGGTTCAACTTGATCACTCATTGTTCACTTAGTTGGAAGATGATACTAGGTTTAGAGTTCAAACAATTTGACATCAATCACTTTCAACCTTCAAACATTAGTTCTATAATAGTTAAATTTTGATATTTATGTTTATGAGACTGTTCAGATTCATAGTTTTTGACAAAATTTTGAATAGGTGTCTTTCTCTTCTGTTTAATACTTAATCTTGAACAGGTGTCCGTCCTTTTCTGTTTAACACCACTCCTCTTCATTTAACGCCTCGACCTTCTATTAAACGCATAGGCGTTCCTTTGCACGGTACTGTGCAAATATTAGTTTCTTTTATTGATTATGAGAAAACGATTTGTTAAATAACAATCAATGACCGTTGTCATATTTATGGTCAATCACTTTGATCCCGGGATTGGCACTAGATAGTGAAAGGACGAACTGTCAAAAGGTGCGGAACGGTAAGGAACGGTCTGTCCATACGAATCCATTGGGGTACGACAATACGAATGAGGCATTACGATCCCACCTTAACGAGTGATTCTGTGTTCCCACCTTAAGAGTCTTTATGAAATAAATCACTGAAATGAAAGGAGAAATAAAATGAAATATCTCAAGTACAATTTTTTTATTAATTTGACTAAATTTGCAAGGTGGGGATGGTGTTTGATTGGGGGAATTTGTGATAAAGCTTCTTAGATATGTCGATGATCTTGTGCTGGTTGTTAAATCGGCCCATGCATTGTAGATGCACCTATATGCTCTTGAGCATTTTTGTAAAGCAGTGGGGATGCAAGTGAATACTAGTGAGACCAAAATAATGATTTTCTCTAATAAAAGGAAGCAAAGGCAGCATACATCCTTCTTTGAAGGCAACATTCTTGAAGAAGTAAATGAATACAAGTACTTTGGGATCGATTTCAACAACAAGCTTAATTGGGAGGATTGTAGAAAGAAAAGAATTTTAGGATGGTGGAAAGCATTATATGCACTTCAAAACAGATGTAGAGAGGCAGAGTTATGGGATTGGAACACGGTCAAAGTACTTTTTGGACTCCTGGTTTGTCCAATGCTATTATATGGGTGTGAATTTTGGGCTAGCAAGATCCCTGTTTCAAAATGGAAACAAATTGAAAAAATTCAAAAACGCTTGATCACGAGCAAGTTCAAAATAAAAAGTTTCATTCCCAATGAGATAATGTTGAGTGAAACAGGGGCAGCGCCCATCGAAGCAATTGCCATGGTGCGTCTTATAACGTATCTAAAAAGAATTGAGCAAATAGGAGGAGGTAGATGGCCGAAAGTTTTCTTCAATTAAGGTATGAGTGAAAGAAAGAAATCATGGATGAGACAAAACAATAAATGGATGCAAAAATGGAATATTTACCTTAATGCATGTCCCACAAATAGCAAGGAGTTAAAGAATTTTGTGATGGAGAAGTTCCGTAAGGGTATATGGGGAAAAGGGTTGGGTAGAAAGAAGTATTATGTTCAGGAATTCGAATTCAACCCCACTTGCAATATCCAACAAAAAGAGTACATTGGAGCTAGCATTTTGTGGAGAGCAAAGGTTCTTATTGCTCAATTAAGAACTAACTCACATCAAATTCAGTGTGAAACGGGACGGTGGAAGAGACCCAAAGAAGCTTGGGAAGAAAGGGTATGTACTTTTTTCACTTTTGGGGCAGTGGAATCAGAATTTAGCATTTCATTTTGGAATGTGATGCTTTTAGAGCCATCAGGGACAGTTACCGCAAAATGTTAGCATCAATTTCATGGCATTGTCTTTTTAGTGAGGGAACTGTTAAAAGGTTGGGTCAGCTCATCATCAATTTGAGTTAGAAAATGATTAAATTACATAAGGCAAAAAAAAAGAAAGTTGGTAGTCACATAGACTATTTTTAGTCTTGTGGACGTTAAAATATCATTCATCATTCAATTTGAGAGTATATTATTCATTTTCAAGGAGGATTTCTTATCTTTTAAATTAGCATAATATGGGTGAACTTGTCTCATTATTTATAGAAGTTGGAATTAAAGTAGAAATAAAATTGGAATATTTTGAAACATGGATAAAAATAAATTTCACATCAATTTAAGGGTTCAATATTTAAATTTATTATTATATTGTTGGATCTTGCACTACTCTAGGTGGAGGACTTAAACACTTTTAAAGTAGAGTATGGAGTATTAAACACTTTTAAAGTAGAGTATGGAGTATTACAACACTCATGAATTTTCTGGGCTTTGATTTTGATTTATCTAAAAAAAAACCAAAATTTAGAATTGTTAAAATATGTCAAATATCTCTACTTAACTTAATTATAACCTTAAAATTAAATTTCTCGGATGGGATGTTTACCAAGCAAAAGGGAGGGGGGTTTCCACCCTCCCACCTGGCCAAGACACCGGGGACATGGCAGAATGCCCCTGTAGTGGTCATTAATGGTTTAAAATTTGAAGTGATGCCACTTGCAAACATTTACCATGGCGATTAAACTTCTTTGCACTCCATACACTAGTCTAATGTGCCTCGACTACCATCTGCCTCTCCAAACTGTACGTCGAAGCTTTTCTCATGCGAACCATCAATCCAAGCTAACATCAAGTATGTCAATTCATATTTTGGTTCGAGCAGTTCATAGTTATACAGACATCGGCTCCCAAAGGCATCTGTTCCAAAAGTAGACTTCAACTCTCATTAAATATTATTAAACTTTTTTGTTAGCACATTTTTTTGACACTTGGCCTGGCATATACCTGCAATTTTTGGCATATCTCCAAAATTTCAGTAAGGAAGGCCATCACATTGCTAATTTAGATTGTAACTCTCAAGACAACCGCCACTAGACCACTCAAGAGCTTGGTTTCACCTTTGCTATCACTTTTTCCTTACAGGTTCATAAGGTATTTCATGGCTTTCACGCTCCGTTTTCATTGCATGTATGGTCATGACACCTCTTGTTGCTAGGCAATGCATTTCGTAGTTGTGGAATTGGATTGCACTTGTTTAGGAGCCTTCTTTTATTCTCGGTCTCACCTCTTCTTCCACGGTTCTTTTTTTGGTTTTCCCTGCATTATGTTTTGGTTTGGTCTGCTTGTCCCTGTGGTTTTCCAATGTTAGTTCCCTAGTGGCTTCTTAATGGTCCACCTTTATGGGCCTCTCACTTTCCCTCAAAGCTCTCCTTCTCTGGTAATGAGTCTACCTCCCAACTCTTTCCCAGTGCAACTCCCCTTCTTTATCCTCTATTAGAATATGTCTAAATTTCCTCTTGTCATGGCCTTATTCAATGCTCTATCACTCTCCCCTAATTCTCCTATGCGTGGATCTCTGTCATCCCTTTGAAGCCCCTCTTCTGGCGCTTTGCCTCATTTTCCTTCTTTGTGATCCCATCATGCCTCATTAGCAAGCTTGTGTCTGCTGGGGAGTGACATATTACCAGGAATGAGCCAGTCAAGGTAACATGTGTACACCATTGATTGGAGGAAATCCTTGCATGTTTCCAAGATATTACCCTAGGCCTCATCCAGGATGAGTTCACCCATGCCAAAAGAGAAGGAACCTATCAAAGGCATCACCTCTCAAGCACAATGGTTCTAGTCAAGTTGACAGATAAGGTGTCAGATATCAAGCATACATGTGGACACTTCAACCAATACATCCACACGGTCGATTTAAATTGGCATATGAAATTCCTTCTAGGGAGGGTCCTTTTGGACAGGTATGCTCATCAGGTAGATCTCCTTGACTCCATTAGCATTTGTATCACCACATGAAGGACCTAGATTAGCAGTCGAAGTGCATAGAGTAGCACCTTGGTATCCCTCCCCCTGTTAAGGGCACCTTAGGAGATAACAAGGATCTTATCCAGGTCATAGCCACTAATTCAAACCCCTCAACCTAGTCTCTTGATATATCCCTAGTTTCCTAGTTTCTTGTTTTCTCTATATTATATTTGCAATGTAAAAAAGACTTGTTTTTTCAGTTTTTGTATGGTTAATTTTGAACTCCTAAGTACTTTGATATCCTATGTCTTTCTACAAAAAGTAAAATTTTATATTATGGTTTTATCTTCACAATAATCAACCAACCTAAAATTTTTAGTATTGTTAAACACATGCATGGTAAATAAGAAAGTAAACACACAAGGAGAACGATAAGCATGAATTGTCATATTATTCACCATAGATGTACATTTATATTACATTGGTGTGACCCTTTGATTCCCATTCCAAGTGGTCTCTTGGAATCCATTTGTCCATTCGCCTTCCACACCTACCCGTTGAGGATTGGGTGTCCAACATGCCCCCCTTAATCCGAAGGGGTATGTGTGAGTCCAAGAAGAGAGTTGTAATACAAATATGCAAAGTATGCATGGCATCACTTAGGCTGAATCAAATCTCTGAGATGTTGGCATAAAGAGGTGGTTTAAAGATGACCACCAATACTAGAATGCTCAGTGAAGTTCTCGGAACTCTTCCAAATCTGGAAAGAAGCTGAGGGCTTCTGCTGGAGGAAGTGTCCCTCATATTTGAAGAGAGAGACCTTCAACCTAGAAGAAGGGAGGTCTACAACTTGTGATGGTTTAAGGATGACCACCAACACTGGAATGTTTAATGCATCCCCGGAACTCTACCAAAGCTGGCAAGAAGCTGAAGTCTTATGCTAGAGGAAGTGCTCCAAATTATTTGAAGAGGAATAATATCAACCTCGCATAGATGGTTTAAGGTTGTCCACCAACCAAAGGAATGCTCATGGGCATCCGTGTCTCTGGCTACAACTCTGAATTTGGAATGACAGGTTGTGGCTCATGCATTAAACAAGCCTAAATTCCTTAGAGTATATCTCCAAAATTATAGTGCACGAAGGACATAAATTTTAATCACAATTACATGAGTATCATCTATTTATATCCTCCAAATTTCACGATCTGAAACATGGCAGAAGAAAATCCATAGCAAAAAATCCAAGTTAACCTATTTGAAGTAGATTTCAAGAGCATTCACGTCGGAGCCTAACTTACCTAGAGCATATTTCTGAACTTTTAGCCAAAAAGGTCTGAAAATTGAGATACAGGTAGATGATATCTTATATCTATATCCTTGAAGTTTCATAATCTGAAACATTCAGAAGAAAAGTTGTAGTGAAATTTCCAAGTTAACTGGTTTGAAGCGGATTTTAGAAGCATTCAGGAAGCCTAAGTTTCTCAAAGCATATCTTTGGAATTATAGAAAACCAAGGTATAAGATTTGAATCATAAGTACATGACGATATTCTATATCTATCTTTTAATTTTCACAATCTGAAACATCCAAGAAGAAAAATTATAGCGAAAGTTCCAAGATGACTCATTCACCCCATAAATCACATTTATATTTCCACCTTTAAACTCCAAGAATCACCCAAAAAATATTCCTTACCTCATCTTGTGAGCCTTTGATCTCTTCTTGATTAGATATACTTCAAATGAACTCATCTACCATTTATTTATAGTGTTTTATGCTCACTTATGAGGCCAACTTGTAAAACTTGTTGGAGCAACTAGCTTATACTTTAGTTGGTTCATCCTGGTGAAATCCTTCATATATCCTCATTCTTATGGAGTTAGGGGGAGTCCCATATACCATTGGAAAGGTATCTGAATAGTATTTCCAACCATATAATCTATGCTCCAATTTGATCTAGAAATTTGAGTAAAAATTCTTTCAAAGATAGGTTATCCAAAGCGAGCATTAAAAAATCAAAAATAATATTTCCAACAATATTCATTTTCCAATATTTATCTTGGACATTAGTAGTTTCCCTCTATCTTTGACATTATTGAAGACAATATTTCCAACAGATAGGCTATATTTTCGCGATTCAGTTATAAAAACTTTTGAAACATGTTTGAAGCATTAAACAACATTTTTAGGGGTCCAAAATTTGTGAAATTCATTGTCTACTAAAGGTGAATGAGTTGAGGGTTTAATAGATAATTCACCTTTGCTAGATACTTCCACTAAAAATGAAGAAAAGATAAGTGGTTCTACTAAAACCTCTAGTTGATTGGTGTTTTCTTTATAGTGAGGCATGAATAGCCACATATTAGTGAACTCTAGACCATAACGTGTTGGTTTGAGATAGAATGGTGGTAAGATACTCAATGGTGGAGGTTTCAAGAAACCTTGAGTAATTTGCAAGCCTCAACGATCAACTTTGTGAAGGATCAAAATAGATGAAGTACAACAACTTCAGATTTAAGGATGGGAATAAGAAAGAAGACCAATTACCCATGCATAGTCTAACAATTAGAAGAACAAGAAACTTGGTAGAGAGAAAGCACAAAGAATAGTAACCAGGTATTTTTAAGGATTCAAATGCTATACCTATGTATAGTATTCTAGATGATTATTATAGCTGGAAAAATAATACATATATAATGTAGGAAAATATTCAATAATAAACATGTAATTTACTATTAAAACTGGTATTTTTTTGTAAATATTATCAATTTAATCATATCTATTTGAAAAATTGGTGAATTTGTAACTAAATGAGAGAATATTTTTTATGAAATGGCCAAAAAAATAGCCAATTGGTGAATTTTTTCCCATAAAAAATTCCTTGGAGATTAAAAAAGTTTTTTTGACAATAAATGTTTTTTCGCTTTTAATTGTTGTAAGAAGAAGGGTTATAATGGCATACCAATGTTGGTTTCATTTTATTATTATTTTTATAGATTAAACAACCATCACGGTTGTTGTGTTAGAGGAAGTAGTACAAAACCAAATATGTTAGGTGTTTTAAGAAGAAGAGAAGATATAAGGGCCATACATCCAACCAAAAATAAGGTCAAAGGATGAAACTTAAAACTAAAGACAAAATCATACAAAATGTAGTGAAAACAATTTATGTAGTCACAGTAATATATAGTAGCTATTGGGAGAAGTGGTGGATACTTCATTCTCATCTTAGCCCCTAGCATAATTCAACCTAAAATGAAGGGGAGTGAAGTGAAAAAAGCACCAAAAAACTTGAAGGAATTAATTTAACATGAATTTGAACCTTCTAAAAAAGATTTATGTAGAACATGTGTACCTATTGAGGAAAATTACTCATCATTACATCAAGGTATCAATAGATGCTCCTTTCGAAAGAGTAGATGTTTTGTTCTGATAAGACGATACAAAAAATGGATATTTACTGATCATCGTTCTTGTTGGATGTTAGGCACTAGATCTACAAATTTGATACAATATTATAGAAGTATTGAGTGATATTTAACAACATTTACCAATCTTTAACATTATTTGCATCCAAATACATAGTCAAGTAGACATATAAACTAGTCTAGAAGCTCAATTAACATAAACCTTTAAATGCACATGAGAGAAATTAAAGAACATAAAAGAAATAATGACTTGCAATAAACATCCACACAATATATAGAGATTTTATTCTGGAAACCCTCATCTGAGAAGACTAGCCAACCTTGGACTTCACTGCTCTTATATTCTCAGTTAAATATGTAGCCAAATTAAAATGAAGGTCACCTTGGTCCACACCTAATACTAATCCACTCATACATCACTTAATCTCTAACAATCGTGAGTTCTTCATTATTATCATCAACCTTACATCATATTTATATGCATAGAAAACCCTAAATCTTAGCTCATTAGTTAATGACAGGTGGTTAAATCTTATTATCTAAGATCCTGGGAATTGTAATATTCTTAACTAATTATGGTATAGCTCATTTTTTCATTATTTCCCATTGACGACTAGTCTTCGTCAATTACACTCATGCCTAACTACAATTTCTCTCCACTGCTCTAATCAACTATTAACTTTTTTTAGTTGCTCAAATACTCGTCAACTTCGATTGTGATTCCATTCCTCAAATTGACCATCAAATTATATTTGAATTAATTGTTGAATTTTTCTCAACTTGAAAATTGACTTATCGACTCTAATATACCATCTAGTCAATTCTTCACCTAGTCAATTTTCCCCAACTAGATTGTTGAGGATCATCCCTAGTTGATCCACTCAACTAGATAGTCCTCCAAATGAACTCTAATCAATTTAGTTTCCACTAAAAATAATATAACATCTCCATATTTTCCCACTTATTATGTTCTTTGCAGGTTTAACCAATATTGTGATTTAGTGAACTAGGGCACTAATGCCCACTAATTCTCTACACCAAGAGAACTGCCAACATTCACCAACTTTGTAATAATGTCTAAAAAATTCTTCACCATGTCCACCTTTACTAGAAGTGCATTATTTTTTCTACCATACCTATCATTAATTGGTGCTATACATTAATATCCTTATCATTGAATAGTAAGTTGGGTTTTTTACTAGGAATATTGCACTCTGGATATCACAACCTACCCTTACTTCTTGTTGAGAAAAATCGTTGGTTGAACACAACTTCCACAACCAAAATACTTTATTACTTGCGTGACTGGTTTCTATGTATTCAAATTTCATCATCAATAATGCCACAACTAACTACCACTCATTCATCCAATTAATATCTCCACTAAAGAAATTGAATATGTATTAGCTAGTCGACCTTCTTCTATCCAAATTTCCAGCCTTGTCGACATGATAAATCCATGTATAGTTTCTCCATTATCATCCTTGGGCCTTCCATACTAGAATATCACATGATCACTTGTAGCACACGAATACATGAATACTCTTAACAATAGTCTAGCGCTCTTTTACCAAGTGTCGTCATGTACCAACTCAATACTCCCACTATGTGATCATTGTAGAGTTGAATGTTGACCATTGCATACATCATATTATCTATGACACTAGTATATGGAAAATAATCCATGTCCTCTATCTCCTCCTATGTCTTTATAAATTTATCAATAATTATCCTTTGCCCAATAGGAATTGGTAGATCCATTAGCATGTGATCCTACATGTTGAAATGCTTAATAATTGTCTCAAAGTGACTTTCTTTGATTCGCCCAGAGTTTCCAACAACATGGTATCTCTTGATCTCCATTACAATAATTAAATGTGTAGCATTGAGATCCCCCGTGTCAAATTTGGAGGATAACTACATCTTCACCTCTTTGATTGCACCCATATCATTTCTAACCAATAACATCTCATTGGAACACAATACTACATATATGAAACATCTATCTTCTAACATGATATATACACATTGATAAAATCACCTTCTAAGAAATCCCAATTTTTGGATGTATGCATTGAACTATTAGTAGAACATCCCGAGTGACTAATTCAAACCATAAAGGGAATTCCTCAACTTGCAGACCAACCTCTCCTTTTTTTGGAAAATGTAACTAGGTTTGATCTTCATAATTATCTTTGTACTTGCATCAATAGAAAAAAGAATGAAAAGGAAATTTATTATTACTATTATTATAGTCAAGCATGTTCTTCATGCTTCTAGGGTTTATTGAGTTCAACATAAATTTTATCTTGTTTCAAAGTCTCATTTGGACTATTTTGTATATAAAAAAAAAAACATTATTTTTTAGTTTAAAAGAGTCATTTTGACCCCCAAGACCAAGTCAGCCCTACCAAGAGAAGCTGGCCTAGAAGAGGTCCAATTCAACCACATGGATTACTATAAAAGGTAGAGACCTCATCCTTGTAACAACCTTGGTTAAAAATCCATGTAATAAATTTAATAAAGGCAAAATAATATCGAGTTCATGGGACACGTATTCCAATTTGAATGGTTGGAAAAACATCCTAGTGTGGGTGTTAATTTGGTTTATTATGGCTAAAGGAAATTGGAAAATGCAAGAGGCATTAATTGGCATTTTATTTATGAAAATAAAGGAAACTAGGAGAAAAGGAAGGTGAAAGGTCACATGTTGCATGTGAGGAGGAAAATGAAGGAAAATAATGGAAAATGAAGAAAACAGATGCCTCATTAATAAAAAAGCTTATGAGGATCAATTGGTAACCTTTTTTCAGTTCAATTTTGGTGCTCTCATTCTATTCTCTCTCTCTCTCTCTCTCACTCACTCTTAGACACTTAAATAATTCTTGAAGCATTCTAGCATTGGTTAAAGAAAATAAAAGGAAGAACAAATAAGGAAAAGGGAAGCAAAGATCACGCAAGGAAGAGTAGGAACAAGAAGCTATAGTAGGATTACTTGCGGGTATCGATTTACATGTGTGATTTCCTTGCTAGATTTGGCATGCATGGTACATGGATGCGTGTATTTGGTTCTCCTACTTGTACAAATTTGCTGAATAATGATTAATTATCCACCGAGACTATCCTGATCACATACAATTCGAATTTATATGCAACACATAATCTCTTCCACTCAGATCATCAAACATGCGGAAATAAAACAAGCGATAACACATCAAATCATTATACACATTAACACAGTATGTATGGGGAAAGCTTATAGCTGAAAACCCCGCAGCTATTGTGTATATTATAATGGAGAAATCATGTAACAAAATCAATACAATACTCCTCACAAGTACTCAGTACTTTATCATAAAGTTACACAAAAACTAGCTTGGTTTTGAACAGGTTACTGGTTCAAAACTCACCGCCAATTGCCTTGCCTCTATTGCGCAATCATGACCTGTCTATATAGAGATCCAAGGTTCGAATCTCCTTGGCTTGACAGCCAATCATCATGGGAAATTCCTCCAAGTGTGGTGCAAATCTCATGCACAACTAATGTCGCCACTGATAGCTAACTCCACCCTTTCATCTACCTCTTTCACTGGTCTCCACTGAACTGTCCATGCACTGTAGTGAAATGATGTGTTCTTGAGTTGATTAATGAGTTACTAATTAATGAATTAAATAATATTTAATTCACTCCACTCATAACTAGTTGATTAGCTAGTTAAACTAATCTCAACCAGTTCAACTAAATTAAACCGAACCCAACTCCACTAGCTGTCTCATTAACTCCACCAAACTTCTGCCACTGAAGTCCTAACTGAAGTCAACCATGCATGTGCTCACCAAACCCTTGGGAATAGCATAATTCCTCTGTCAGATGCATGAGCCACTTCCAAGGCTCGAACTGAAGTGCTCCAAGAGAGTAAACTGAAGTTTATAATCCAAATATTATTAAGGGTAAATAATATTTGACTTCCCTATTTTAAGGAGAGGTAGTCTAAAAATAGACTTCGACCTATAGGTCCAAAAAATATAGTCCCATCTATTTTTACCAACATGACCAATACTCCAAGAATAACATACTGCAATCCCCGGACCATGCTCCATATGTCTAAAAATAGATTTTGCGCCAGAATTTGCCTGCGGGCCCACTTAGTGAAGGCGACTTCATTTCACTAAGCTCCATCATCTTGCTGCATTTTCAACACTATTTTCATTGGCATGGGTATTGTCAGGTGTGACAATCTTCTTCAACCTTGCCTTTCCATTTCCAGATAACCATGGTGTGATGGGTTCTCTTTTACTTGGTTGATTTGGATTGCTGGATGGTTTCAAAAATGAGTGAGGTGGCCTCTAAAATAAAGAACACAAGGCCTAGGAATCCCTGGACCGGATAAGGTGGGATTGCGGTAAAGCCATTTTTTGTGTCCCTCGGTAGGCCTAGGAATCCTTTACTATTGAATGGCAGGATATACGGTAAAGGCTAGAGGTGTGTGCCCTCTATTATTCCTAGGAATCCTCAACTAATGAATGACGAGATATACGGTAAAGCCTACAGACTAAAAGGCAGGAAAATTCCTCATGTTGTAGGTGGGGAAATATGGAGGCATCCATGCATGTTTAGGTCCTAATGATCTGGTGGGGATTTTAGTAAAGCCCGAGGAAAATTGGATTGGTTTGGTTTTGAGTCCAACTATCATGATTGGAATATGGCATGGGAGTGATTGGCTGAAAGAAATATTTGGTTCGGCCCAATCTATGGTCGAGTGGTATGTGGAAGTCCCAAACCTGGTTTGTTTTTACGTAGGTTAATAAGCTCTCTTTCTCCTTTGGTATTTCATGTATAAATGTACTTGTTCATATGTGGATTTTGTGGCTGTTATATCCTTGTTATTTTTGTTGGTTATATGTTGGTTATGAGTATGTTTTATGTTAGACTTGATGTATATATCTTATCATGTTTTGATTATAAACCGAATGAACAATGAATATATGACCTAATAGATAAAAATTAAAATATTTTGATAAGGCATCAATTCTTCTTTATGAATCTCAGATAAGTATGAGACCCATATGCTCATATTTGTTGTTATGACCTATAGATTGGATATTTGTGACATGTTTGATGAAATGTCTTTCACGGCTAGTAGGGGTCAGATGAATTACTTGTATCAGTGATTGCATTAGTATCTTTGTTCCATCATTATCATTCATTTCCGAGCGTATCATGAAGTTATGGGCAATGGCCTGAGACCTAGCCCTGAAAAAGTGGCTCTGAATCTGGGGTCACTAGCAAAAAACTTCCTGAAAAATTCCATAATCACTGGCATGCCTTGTTGTGGGAGCGAATAGAAGGCCTCAATCGCATGCATGGCTTTTCATGGGAGTGACTAAGGGTCTAGATCAATAAAATGTCAAGTTATCTCAGGTGTTGGGCACCTAGAAGGGTTAGTTGGCTCCCGAAGGTTCTATAGCATGTGTGGAAGTTCATGTTAGTTTTGTTATGTTGGCTCCACTTCCTTAAATGTACATGGGGAGTTGAAATGCATCATAGTAGCCCCTCATCACATGTTTACCCCAGTGGACCGGTTAGCTTGGGTAAATGTGGGAGGAAGGTGTTACAAGGTGGTATTAGAGGATGGTTCATCCCTTGGACTAGATGGGTGTTGGGTCATAAAAAGGTATCGTTTGAACACCTAATTAGCCTACATTAATCATCAATCCGGGAGCGTCTTTTTATTTCAAGAGTGTACTCTGTCTGAGGCTGCAATTGTCTAAGAGCAATGCTGTGAAGATGTAGTACAAAATAACAAGAACAAAAGTAACCAATGCTTGAAAAGAAACCTAATTACCGTGACATGAATGGAAAGATTAAACTACTTCAATCTTGCAGAACTTTGATCAGGGATGCAGTAGCAGTAACTATTTCCCTTAGAAATCGATGCAAGATGACCAATCTGGGGACTTGGAAGAAAAAGCCTCTATCCTCTACATTTGGGGATCTTAAAGCAATTGAAACGAAAACAAATTCAATGAAAGCAAATTAAAAGAAACGCAAGTTGAAAAGGAACAGCAACATGTAACTACAACTCATCTATTTTCTAATCAAAGACTATGAATAAGTAATGAATAGAAACGGAATAGCAATGTGAAATGAACAACAATTATAATTCAAACATATTCAAGACACTACATTTCTATGCTTCAATCTTGTCGGCAGCTTCTCACCATGCAACGATCAATTATAACAGATTATAAACTAAAGGAACAACAGTTCAAATCAGATACAAGTCAGCGAAGCTTTATAGTAACAACAAGATAATCGAACTGTGAATTATGCTTCTTGTAACGAAATGAAATAGCAATGACTCTGTATTTGATCTGATCAACAATAAACCAAATCTGTAATCAAAACAAACATTAAGCACACTCCACACGACAATGAGAAAAGATTAAAATACAAACAACGAAGTTATTCCACTAGAGTCGAGCTCTTAGCACCAGCAAAATACTGCTGGGCTAATTGAGAACTGCAGAAGGTAGATAAAACGCGTGCTTTGTATTAAACCAACATAAAGTTTTACAGAAAGGTTTCTCTCTAAACAAAGAGTTAATAAAACAGAGAAGAATGTAAAGTCTTGCAACCAATTCATAACTTCAACAACAATCTGTCCCTTTGTCACTAAAGGATGTGGCTTTATATATCAAATCTCGACGGACCAATCAAGAAACAAGATAAGTTTGAACAGCAATCCCTCAGGATCGAAAGATCCTGAGGGATTCGCTCCTCTGTGTTTAGTCATCTTTCTGTTTGCACTGACTGGGGCCGAGCTGTTCCCTGTCCTTTCTGGGCTATTCGTTCGGATCTCCTTGCCTTTGGCTGGATATGATTCAACTTTGTTGGAGTAGCAGTTATATTGTTTTCAACCCCGCCTTTGATACAACTGCTCACCTCTCTGAATTCTTGTTTTTCAATCAAAAAGTAGCTTTTAGTCATCTTTTCATAGTAATCATAAACCTTTCCAATTCTATTGTAATTCCTATGATAAATTACCTTTCCAAGGAAAACAGTAGTATATTTATGGTAAAGAATGAGTAAATGCATAATAATTTCATACCTCTTTCACTGCCCAACACACCCCTTGCTTAATCTTTTTCATGCCCTCATGAAAAATATAGTTCACATGGAGAGCAGTCAAAGAATAAGATGAATAAGGTTTGTCATCCATAGGCCTAAAACCATGTAGTGCAGCTAATTCCTCAAAAATATGTTTTGTCTGTCCTTCAGGAAATTCATAAATAGATTTTTAGTCCGAAGCAGGGTACCATGCAATAGGGCTGCGGAACCTACATCCTAACCAATATGGTCCTTCTTTTAAAACAAGATGGCTATAGGAAATGAAACGGTCTGCAGCTAGCCCAAAGTTTCTATAATTAAATGGTTCCCTATTTTACACATTCTGATTCGAGGTTCTCCATCGGACCTTGGCTGCTATATAAGCTTGGTTCATAATGGATGAAAAATAATCTGTTCCATTCAAAATGATTGATTTGTGGACAGGCCCCAGAGTTTGGGTAACACCTTCCTTTGTCATCAAACTTTTCTTTCTAGCCCAAAATTGAAGTGGGTTCTGAGGTTCACTTCTAACCCATAGATCTAATCCATTTTCCTGCCTTTGAAAGGCGTTATAAGCTTTAAGCCATTTTAATTGATTTACAGCAAAGGAAATGAATGCCTGAAACTGAAAATCTCCAATAAAAGGGCTAGGGTTTGATTCACAGTCATTTTCAAGTATTAGGTTATGTAAGTAAAATTCACATAACAGGCGATGTACTTTAATCCCATAAAGTTTGCAGCATGATATCAAGTCATCTATTGTTTTTAGCTCTATGGATTTCCCTGCCCTAACTTCCTTGATCTTTAATTGTAAATATCTTTCTAGTAAAAACAAAGCATAGTTTTTGGTGAGGCATCTACAGGCTAAGACATCAGTATACAGGGAGCAGAGAGTGTCCATTTGAGTGTAGGCTAGTTTTAGTTGGTTCATTACATTATCAGCCTTTACCTCTGCTTTCCGTCGTTTTTCATGAGCTTCAGCTTCTGCTTTATGAATAGTTCTCATTTGTTGCTGCAATTCTTGATATCTTTTTGTGGGGACAATATCTTCCTCCAGTCTCTGCCTTTCTATTCGGGCATATGTCAATTATTCTTGAAGTCTGACCAGTGTCGGCTCACTGAAAGTGTGATGAATGCTAGATTGCATATTTTCACTCAACACTAGTTCTTCTGGAACAACTTGTGTTGGAACAACTATTTTTTGCTCCGCATCCTCATAATTAGGCTCAGGTATGGTTTCTTTCGTAACTTGGGGGTTCCTATCAGCGGTCATTCTTCTCTTTTTCGAGCTTCTTTTGATAGCAATGCTTCTTCGCTTAGGGGCTCGCTTGGGCATGTGTTTCATTCTCAGAACCCTAATGGTTTGCCTGAGCTATTCTACTAGTTTATGAAGCTTTATTCGTTCTCTGCGAAGCTTCTCAATCTCAGTTGTTTTCTTCTTCTTTCTTGATGGAACAACCGTTTCTTTATCCGACCCTATTTTCTCAACAGAATTTTGGCCCATATCAGCAGTGCCTTTAGTAAAATTCTCTTCTTGTTCTTCTCCTTGGGGCTCCTCTTCTATATTCATATGCCCTTGGCTCAATTCTCCTAGAATCATATTCTCTATTAACTCTGCAGTCTCCTGGGGGCTTCCAGCTTCAGTGTTTTCTTTCTCCTGCTCACATCCCTCAGGAGAAGAAACCCTAGCTTCGCTAGGGTTTGCTGTTTCATTCAGTTTTTATCCAGCTATTTCTTTATCAATAGCAGAGTATTCTGGTAGTTGATTATTATCAATATTGAGATCCAAGGGGCTATGAGGCCGTGCATAATCACTCATATTGGCCAAAATCTAGGCCAATTGGTCTTCCTGTAAAGGACTTACGATAACATTTTCGGCCAGCTCTGTTTCATCCTGATTACTGCTATGATTGTCCTCAGCCTCCTCACATGTGTGATAACTTCCTTCCTCTTCATCTGAATACCAGATTTCTCCCTCAACTTCTTCTTCTTCAGAATTTCCTTCGATTCCTTCTTCCTTATTATCTCCTTCCTCTACACTGGATTGTTTTTCACTATCGGTTTGGCGACTTATTTCTTCTTCGTCCGAGTAGCGAATTTCTCTTTCCAATTCTTTTTCCTCATCAGTACAAGGGCTTACTCCCTCTAATTTCTCTTCCTCGTCAGTGCGAGGGCTTACTCCCTCCAATTGTGGAGGTTGTTCCTCCTTTGAGCTGTGCATTTCCAGGGGCTGGCTGCTACTGCCCGGAAGTTCTTCCACCATCATTCTATTTCATTTCAACTGGAGGGACTGTCTATGAGTAGAAGGCTCAGCAATTGAGCCGGCCATCCTCTTCCGTTTTGGAGCGGGTAGAGCTAACCCTCTGTTAATGGAAAATATTAATTCTTCCTAGCTGGACTGTTGCTGGGCGAGGCTACGATTCACTATTAAACGAATTAGACAATGGTGGCTGACCACCGTATCTGCATGCTGGGCTTTTCTTATACCATAAGCAGTATAATGCAACAAAGAATTTAAAAATACAGGCAAATTAATGGTGCATTTCTGTTTTAATACAACTAGTAGCTTAAGGTGGCGAGGTCTTACCACATCCTTTCTTCCGTCGCACGTTATGTAAGCCTGCACAATCTTGGCCAACTCCATCCATGGTTCTCCTAATGACGTTGGCTGGACTCCTTTACCTTTGATAACTAACATCTATCCATCATCTTGAAAAAAATTTATGGCTTCACGAATCCTAATCTTCTTCTGAGTCCAAATAGTCCCTTGCGCGGGAATGCCAGACACTTCTGCAATTATCTCGTCGGATACATCTATCTGCCTCCCTCTGACCATGGAGGATCCTTCCTGCAGGTTCAATAAAAATTCGGTGGCCACAGCTTCATGGGGTTGCTGCATTCTCAAGAAATATGTAATCCACCCCAGTCTTTCTAAAATTGCTCGTGCAGCATCAGAGACGATCAATACTTGCGGTTCACTGCGAATTGGTCTTCCTCCCATTTCTGCGTTCTGTTAATTTCTCAACACACAGTAATCACAATGGAACAGCATAGCACAGTTCGTTGAAAATTTTTTATTTCCTAAAATGCAGGGATTTTAATCCATATACAGGAATCTTGGAGTTTGTTTTGTATGCAGACATCTGCGCCCCCGAATGAATGAAAGGTCGCCCTCGACCATCAATTGAGAGGAGCATGTGTGGCTCAATAGCAGTACAACAGTAAAAAGTAGGCGTAATTATGATACATTCAATCAAATTACAACAATTACTGAAATCAATGCATGTGATGAATCGTTAATAAATAGAAAATCGTTTTGTAATGATTCAAATGCAAGGAGAAGGGAAAGCATAAAATAAACATAAATACAATTGTGTTATTTACCATTTTGAACTAACATGATCGATTTGTAATGATTTTCATGTATAATAGGTTCGGAGGGAAAGGTAAGTGATGCATATTTCATTTGAAATTTAAATAAAGATATAAGAAAAGGGTTAAATATAACTATTGATGTGTATAAATGTGACCCCAATACCATCAGCAGAGCTCTGCTGCCCACAGGTGTCCATAACCTTGACAGAGTTGCTTGCTTACCCATGGAACCATTGTCCTTTATGTATACTGAGGAAGTGCCCCTTTTTTATTGAATATCATGATGGAGGCCATTGTGCTGGCTTGGTGACCAGATAAAACACAATGTCGTTCACCAGGAAGAAGTGAAAGGTGGGCAGGCCGGCTCGTGATGAGACCTCCTATTCCAAGGACTTCTTGATTTTTTCAATTTTCTATTGGACCATTTCCCTAGTTTGGTGGCCATAATGGGAATGCCACTTCAATGCCTTCCCTATGATCACGGTAGGCTGGCTCTTGGTGAGACCCCCTATCCTCCATCTGCAAAATCATTATTAAGCATATGTAAATATTTTTTCTTCTTTTATTTTTCACACAACACTTTTCCTCAGTTATTCATAAGGGATGGCTCAACACTCCTTAAGAGTAGGGATGGTGGAAGAAGTCTGAACATCTTAATAGAAAAAAAACATTATGCCCTTAGACCTATTCCTTAGATAGACATCAAAGAAAGTTATAGCATATGGGAAAGAACCAATCATGATAAAAATAATCGATCAGATTAATTCAATGGTAAAAATAGAAAAGTTATGTTATTGATCATGCCCTTTTTCTTTTTTTTCTTATCATTACTAGACAATTCTCTTAAAAAAATGACGATTTCTTTTGATTTGTTGATTACAGTAAGATTTAATTTGTATGATTGTATATAAATGATATATTTTCCTTTAGAAAAGTAATCAAAAAATTCAAAATGTTGTCTTAAAACAAAAAAACAATCCTCAAAAAGGTGTTGTTCCTTTAAAAAGAATAGCAAAAAACAATCTGCAGAACTGATGTTCCTTTCAAAAGGAACATTAAAAAATACTCTGCGGAAGTGCTGTTCCTTTGGGAAGGAACAACAAAAGCGCTCTGCGAAACTGTTGTTCCTTTCAAAAGGAACAACAAAAAATACTGTGTGGGAGTGTTGTTCCTTTGGGAAGGAATAGCAAAAACATTTTGCGAAACTGTTGTTCCTTTCCAAAGGAACATCAACGGTGCTGTTCCTTTAGAAAGGAACAACAAAACAAACGAAATAAACATAATTTTTTCTCTTTTTATTTTTTTGAAGAAACCGAATTTCATGAAACAACGATGAAGAAATAAAGCAGTAATATTACCAGAATGTTAAAAAAACAAATTCCATAAAACAAAAATAAAAAAACGGAAAAAAAATGCTTTATGTACAAAAATTAAAAAAGAAGATGATTTATCAAACTGATGCCGAGGAGGAGTTCTCCCCCTCAGCGAGAATTTCCATGGTAGAATCTTCCCGTAACTGTTGGTAAAAGGATTCCCGGGTAAGCGGTTTGTGATACAATCGTACTCGATGACCATTTACCTTAAATGAATGTCCAGATCCGTCTATGGTAACTAATGTAACAGTGCCATTATCATGCACTTTTTGTATTTCATAGGGTCCAAGCCATCGTGTCTGGAGTTTTCCTAGGAAATCCTGAAACCTAGAATCATATAGGAGTGCCCAATCTCCTTCGTGGAAGATATTTTATTTGATATGGGCGTCATGCCATTTGGCTCTCTATTGCTGAATTAATGCTGTGTGCTGAAGATCAGAGAGCCTAATTTCATCTAGCTCATTAATTTGTTGCAGTCTTTTAGCCTGGGCTTCATTTAAATTTAGACCCACCTTTTGAGTTGTTCGTAATGTTTGAATTTCGAATTCTATAAGAAAGATGGGTTCCTTTCCGAATACCAATTGGTATGGTGAATATCCTATGGTAGGTCTCCACGTTGTGCGATATGCCCACAATGCTTCTGGCAATTTGTAGGCCCAATCTCGTCTATGAGAGGCAACTGTTTTTGTTAATATAGATTCGATTACTTTGTTCATGCTCTCTACTTGGCCATTGGCCTGTGGGTGATATGGAGTCGTAATCTTGTGCTGAACGTGGTAGTTTTGCAATGTTTCAGCTAATTTATTACCTACAAACTGTGGTCCTCCATCTGTGATTATGTCTCTTGGGAGGCCATAGCGCACAAAGATTTGGAAAAGAAATTGTATTATAGAGTCCTCTGTAGCTTTTGAAATAGCTTCTGCCTCAACCCATTTGGTGACATACTCAGCTGCAACTAGAATATATGTTTTTTGGTTTGATGGGGGGCTAATAGGACCAACAAAGTCAAGATCCCAACGTTCAAACGGTTCGATCACTAGTTGAGGGTTCAGAGGCATTTCATCAGACTTCCCAGGGCGACCTGCCCTTTGGCAGCTATCACAGGCCTACACGAATTTTTTAGCATCTTTAAAGATAGTAGGCCAATAATAGCCTGTTCGTAAAACTTTATGGGCAGTTCTGCGGTCTGCAAAATGTCCGCCACACTGTCCATCATGGCATGCTTTCAAGATGTCAAATACCTCATCCTCCCTAACACATCTCCTTATTTGTATATCTGCACCTGTATGAAATAGGTGACCTCCAATCCAGGAGAAGCGGGTACTACGGTGTATTATTTTCTTACGCTCATTAAGGGACAGATGTTTAGGTAATTTACCTATTGCCAAATAGTTTTCTATATCAACATACCACGGTGTTTTGATAGTAACAACGAAGAGATGTTCATCTGGAAAGTGCTCTTCAACTGCTTCTATATCTGTTGGCTTTGGCATTCTTGACAGAAAGTCAACTATAGGGTTCTCTTTCCCATGTCGATCTCTGATTGTGATGTCGAATTCCTGCAGTAAAATCAACCATCTTGTCACTCTTCCATTTGTAACAAGTTTATTTGCTAAAAATTTAATGGCAGAGTGATCAGTATATATTACTACATGATACCTAGTTATGTAATGCCTAAATTTGTTTATAGCATGAACTACAGCTAAAAATTCTTTCTCAGTCACAGTATAATTTAATTCAGCAGGGGATAGATTTTTGCTAATATAGTAGATTGCATATGGCTTCTTGTCTTCCTCCTGTCCAAGTACTGCTCCAATTGCTATGTTTGAGGCATCAGATGAAATTTGGAACGACAAATTCCAATTTGGGCCCCTCAGCACTAGGGCTGTTGAAACAAGCTTCTTCAGATCATTAAAGGCATTGTCACATTTATCTGTCCAAGTGAAATCAACATTTCCAATCAATGCATATAAAGGTGCATCTATTTGAGAATAATGTTCTATAAATCTTCTATGGTAACCAGAAAATCCACGAAAGCTATGTACCTCTGTTTGTGTAGTAGGTGTAGGAATTAACAAGAGTATTTGAATTTTAGCCAGGTCTACTTGAATTCCAGCTACTGAAATATAATGCCCTAAGATAACTCCTTCAGTCATCATCATAAGACACTTTTCATTGCTTAAGCAAAGCCTAGTGTCAATACATCTTTGCAATACTTTTTCTAAGTTTTCCAATGCAGGCTCAAAGTCATCCCCATAGGGTGTGAAATCATCCATATATACTTCGAGGCCTTCATTTATTAAGTCTGCAAAAATGCTGAGAATTTCCCTTTGGAATGTAGCAGGAGCATTGCATAGGCCAAAAGGTAGGACTCGGTAGGCAAATGTCCCCCATGGACAGGTAAAAGTAGTTTTGTTCTGATCTTCAGGGGCAATCTGGATTTGGTTGTACCCACTGAAGCCATCGAGGAAAGAGAAGAATTTCTTCCCTGCCAATGTGTCTAATACCTGGTCAATGAAAGGAAGGGGAAAGTGGTCTTTCTGTGTTGCCTTATTAAGTTCATAGTAATCTACACATATCCTCCACTTTCCGTTCTTTTTTGGTACTACCACTAATGGGGAGACCCACTTGCTATCAGATATTGGGTAGATGAAATTAACATCCAATAGTTTTTGTAATTCAGCTTTCACAATCTCTTTAAGGTGAGGGTTTAGTCTCCTTTGAGGTTGGAGAATGGGTCTAGCATCTTTTTCAATGTAAATGTGGTGAGTACACAATTGAGGATCAATTCCTTTCATATCAGGGTAATCCCATGCAAAGGTTGCTTTGTATTTGTGTAATAATTGGACCAATTTCTCTTCTTGTTCAACAGTGAGATTGTATTTAATATTTAAAGTTTTTCCCGGCTCAATTTCTACAACCTTGCTATTGCTCATAGAAGTAGTAGGTATTGTTTGATCAGGAATATCTTTGAAAGGATCTTCTTCTTCTTTATTATCGAATGCTGCTTTGATCATGTGACATTGCAAATGAGATCTGGTTTGTGACTTATTAATAAAATTATTAATGATATCATCCTCTATTTAATCTTTAAAATCAAGAGAATTTTCTATGGTTAGAGGTGATCTCATATTCTCCATAAAATATGATGCAGGTGGTTTTCTTGTTTTGATTATTGATAGGCTTGGCTGGGCTGGGGGATATAGGGCTAGATTCTTGACATAATTTCCCCTTGTAATTGTCATGTTTCCTTGTCGGCATCCAATATAAGCATCGGCAATTGCCAACCAAGGTCTACCTAGAATTAACGGATGTCCATCTAGTCGATTCTTTGGATTGATAACCAGGAAGTCAGCAGGGTATTCCCAGGAATCTACCGATACCATTACATCTTGTAGTATACCTTCTGGTTTGACTACTGATCAGTCAGCCAATTCCAACAAGGTTGTTGTTGGTTCTAGTGATGTAATTCCAAGTTTTTGACAGGTGGTGGTTGTTAAAATGTTAATTGCTGCCCCCAAGTCAACTAAGGCATTTGGAAATGATTGGCCATTGATCTGAACTGTCACTATAGGATTTCCCAGGTCTTCATATTTAATGGGTGTTTCCATTCCTGATAATAAGTCAGATAAGGTACCGACTATTTGGACAGTCGGATTGGTTGTTGTTCTCCTCTTTGGCTTATTTATGCATAATTCCTTAATAGTTTTTTCATATATAGGAATATCTTGAATAGCTTGGAGAGAGGGATTTTTATACAATTTTTTTTTAATTCTCCCAGAAGATCAAAATTAGGTTGTTCTAATGGACGAGGTATAATTAATAGTTCTGGGAATGGTGGAGAGGAAGTTATTACTTGTTGTTGATTTTGTTGCTGGACTTCCTTCTCACTTTGTACTGTTTTTTCTACAAGTAACGGATCTTCAGTGTGGACATCATTATTTCTCTCTGTTTCAACTATGCGCCCAGACCTTAATTGAAGATCAATACACTCCCTTAGTTCAGTTTCTACCTCTGGGGGTTCCATTATTTGGACAGACTGAACTGGCCTATTGTTTGGGTTTGGGTTTGGTTGGGCTGCGAGTTGTGGTTTTAAATTGGTTTGGGGGTTTGTATAAGGAGCTGGCAGTGTAGGTTGAGAGAGAGGAATTGATCCAGCTGGCTGATTTGTTGGTTTTTTCCAGTTTGACTGCCAAGCCTGATTCTGGGAAGTAGAGGGGGATCATTGTGTAGGCCAGAAAAGTGGGTAGAAAGGAAAGCTAGGCTAGTTATTCTAATTTGTTTGATTTGGCAAAGATGTGGGAGGAAATGGCTGTTGTGACCAATTAGGGAAAGATGGTTGATTCTTCCACATCCCACTATATTGTTGAGCATTATATTGAGGAGGTTGAAAATAAAATGGATCATTTGGCATACCTGATGGTCGTGGCTGCCATTGTCGGCACTGATTAAGTATACATACCACTTCTGATTCCTCTTCTGCATCCTTATAAATTGCTTTTAGGCCTGGAAGCGAAGGACATCCTTCTGTAGGGTGATCTTTCGTGCAAATGGCGTAGAATTTAATCACATCCAACGTACATTATTTGTGGTTGTGCTTCTTTCTACACCTGGGACAGAATATTGCCAAGTTCTGTTCTGCTTGTGCCTGTTTCTGTTTGGCTTGCATAATATCGAACTGTGTTGTTAAAGTCCCAAGTATGTCTGTCTTAAAGTCTTCTAGCAGATTTCCAATCTCTGCACAAGTCACACCTTCATTAGAGGTCTTAGTTTCCCTTGTGATTATATCACATTCTACTGATTTCAACCTTGTATTGCCCCTCGAACTCATGATACACAAATCAATGATGTTAGGATAACTTTCCTGATATATGTCACCTTTTCCCATAATATTCAATGTTTCAACCCATTGATCTTTCATTCCCCTAATTAATGTGGTTTTCAAAACATTATCAGGTAAGGGTAAAGATGCATAAGGGATCTCTGAAGATTATATTGAAACCGTTCCACATACTCTTCCAGGGTCTCATTTGGTTTTTCCGTCATTTGGAATATCTCATCTTTTAATTCCCGAGACCTGCAATAATCTTGATATTTCTTTAAAAATGCAGCCTTCATATGATCCCAATCAGTTATAGCACCCCCACCTAATCCCATAAACCATCGTAGGGCTGCCCCTTTTAGTGTAGAGGGGAATAGTTTTAGTTTTTGGGCATCGGTGGTGTAATCGTATCCTCTGCACAACACATCAAACTCAAATAAAAATGCATCTGGGTCCTCTAATGTTAAGCCGTGAAATGTGGGAATATGTTGAAGAGGTATAGCTTTCATGGGTGCATTGACTACAGTATCCACTATAGGATATTGCAGCGTAGAGGTCTGCTACTGATTCTGATTTTGGTTCTGGGCCATTTGATCGAAGATATGCCAGTATCCCTCTGGGATTTCCAAGGAATTTCTAGGTTGACGAGCAAGGGAAGGAATGGCTTTGACAACACTCCCTTTGTCTGGGATAATAAGTATTTCTTGTCGACCTACTGTTTGAGGTGATTCAAGACCTTGGTTCTAAATAAGTTGAACATCACTTCCCTTATCTGGGTTGCTTATTTTTTGGGCAGTTTCAATAGGAGATTTCAAGTTTGTGATTTCTCCCGTTTCCCCTTCTCCTTCTCGGAGATTGCTAGCGTTCCCTTCTTGAAGGAAACTTATGCAAGGATTCTCAATTTCTTGGGAATCTTTCTCAATTCCCTCTGTTTGACTGTGTATCTCAGCAAAGGCTTCAGATGGTGACTCTGTAGCCTGAAGGGAACTAGTAGGTTGTCTAGAAGTAGTTATTTTAAATCCTACTGATGGTTGAGATTCAGTTCTTTTAAGGATTTCGTCAATAAAGGTTGTGCGCCCAAGGGTCACCGGTCCCTTAGGTTTTTCAGTTTTAGGAGGAATTTTTTTTTCGCTTAGTTGATTTATTCATTCAAAGAAACAAACCTTCATTCCTACCTAAAGAAAGAAGCTTACCTACTTCTGTTGTGAAGCGGGCTGCGAGCAAGTGTGTTTCTTGCCTAGTGCGTAGGTTCTTACCTTCTGTCTTTAATACACAATTCTCCGCAAGCAGAAGAAAATCAGCTGTGCATTACTCCTTTAAAATGGCATACACTTTCCCCAACAACAACGCCAAAATGTTGGGTCATAAAAAGGTATCTTTTGAACACCTAATTAGCCTACATTAATCATCAATCCGGGAGCATATTTTTATTTCAAGAGTGTACTATGTCTGAGACTGCAATTGTCTAAGAGAAATTCTATGAAGATGTAGTACAAAATAACAAGAACAAAAGTAACCAATGCTTGAAAAGAAACCTAATTACCGTGACATGAATGGAAAGATTAAACTACTTCAATCGTGCAGAACATCGATCAGGGATGCAGTAGCAGTAACTCTTTCCCTTAGAAATCGATGCAAGATGACCAATCTGGGGACTTGGAAGAAAAAGCCTCTATCCTCTACAGTTGGGGATCTTAAAGAAATTGAAACAAAAATAGATTCAATGAAAGCAACTTAAAAGAAATGCAAGTTGAAAAGGAAAAACAGCATGTAACTACAACTCATCTATTTTCTAATCAAAGACCATGAATAAGTAATGAACAGAAACGGAATAGAAATGTGAAATGAGCAGCAATTATAATTCAAACATATTCAAGACACTATATTTCTATGCTTCAATCCTGTCAACAGCTTCTCACCACACAACGATCAATTATAATAGATTATAAACTAAAGGAACAACAGTTCAAATCAGATACAAGTCAACGAAGCTTTATAGTAACAACAAGATAATCGAACTGTGAATTATGCTTCTTGTAAATAAATGAAACATAAATGACTCTGTATTTGATCCAATCAACAATAAACCAATTCTGTAATCAAAACAAACATTAAGCACACTCCACACAAAAATGAGCAAAGATTAAAATAAAAAAAACGAAGTTATTCCACCAGAGCCAGGCCCTTAGCGCTAGTGAAATACTACTGGGCTAATTCAGAACTGCAGAAGGTAGATAAAACGCGTGCTTTGTATTAAACCAACATAGAGTTTTATAGAAAGGTTTCTCTCAAAATAGAGAGTTAATAAAACAGAGAAGAACGTAAAGTCTTGCGACCAATTCCTAACTTCAACAACAATTCGTCCCCTTGTCACTAAAGGACATGGCTTTATATATCAAATCTTGATGGACCAGTTAAGAAACAAGATAAGTTTGAACAGCGATCCCTCAGGATCGAAAGATCTTGAGGGATTCGCTCCTTTGTGTTTAGTCATCTTTCTGTTTGCGCTGACTGAGGCCGAGCTATTCCCTATCCTTTTTGGGCTATTCGTTCAGATCTCCTTGCCTTTGGCTAGATATGATTCAACGCTGTTGGAGTAGCAATTAGATTGTTTTCAACCCCGCCTTTGATACAACTGCTCACCTCTCCGAATTCTTGTTTGTCAATCAAAAAGTAGCTTTTAGTCATCTTTTCATAGTAATCATAAACCTTTCAAATTCTATTGTAATTCCTATGATAAATTACCTTTCCAAGGAAAACAGGAGTATATTTATGGTAAAGAATGAGTAAATGCACAATAATTTCATACCTCTTTCACGGCCCAACAATGGGCAGTGTTTCGGTCATGCATACATGTTGGTTTCATATGTGTTCTTTATGCTTGTGGTATATGTGCCTGTGGTATATCAATGGTGTTGGTCATGGTTGTAGTTGTGTTGCCATGTGAAACTTAATGGTGTTGTTGTGGTATGTGTTTTTCATGAATGCATGTCGGTTGTATGTGAATTTTTTATGCATGTCAGTGTCTATATGTTGTTATGCAAGCATTGTCATGGTTATGGTTATGCATGTACAGTTGGTCATATAGCCATTGTGAGGTCATTGTAGGTAGTTTATGTCATCATGATGTTGTTGTTGTGTTATGATGCTAATATGTTGGCTGAGATGAAGTAAGAGATGCAGATAATCAGAGTGAGATTACGACACTAGACTTCGAGGTGAGAGCATATCATCATACATGTATTGTATGTTTTGCATGCAGGTATGTTGGTTAATGGTTGTTATAAGAATTAGGGTTATGTATATGCATGTCATTCTATGGTTGTTGTGGTTACATGTATGATAGATGTTAGTTGTTCAGTGTGGTCATATGTACATGCATTGGTTAATCATTCTTGGTAATGACTTGTTGTTGTATTCATTGTGTGTTGATTTTTGTAGCATCCGGAAGTGTTCCAAGTCACAAATTTTACAAGGAGGCTTGGACAACAAAATTCCAAATAACCCAGAAATAATTTGTGGAAATTCCACTCGGTTCATGACATTAAAATAATTAATCATTTTAATGAAGACCCTGAGTCTAAACTTACGGAAATGAAATAATTAAAGGGTGATTCTTCTAGAAAACATGGATCAAGTCAAATTTTAATCTTAGCCATTAATTAATATTCTAATCTAGGTCGTTGGTTCTCCAACGAGAATATTATAAAAGAAGTCTTGAGGGTCATTTGGAAAACAAGCTGGGCATACAATCAGTACTCGAAGGACATTGATTTTGAAGTAAGAGAATTCGATTTCCTTGGGAGAGTTTCAGGGCGAGGAGTTTACAGAAGCAGAAGGAGGAGGGAGTTAGAAGTGATCAAGATCAGGGAAAGAAGGCATCAATGGGCCACTAGAGGCAGCTTGAGGCTACAACACAAAGAACCCACATAGACTTTCGCAGTCCAGCGCTGGGACTATGCAGTGAATCACACAGACAGACACAGGAGTCAACAAGGGCTGATTAGGGTATCGAAGAATTGTCCGAGGGAGTCAGAAATTCAGTGTTAGGTGTTTTAGATATTATCTGCCATTATATTTCCTGTAAATATATCATTTGCTGAAGAATTAATAAAACCCTCATCTGTTGCACCAGTTTTCTCGCATTGGGTTTTTCTGAGGACAATTGTCCAAAAATAAATGTGTACATGTGATTGATTCTTGTGCTTATGTTATCTACTGTTTATTTCTTTGCATATGTATTTGTGAATGTTGCAGCAGTATTTATTTCGATATTTTCCAGAATATTTCTGAATAATAACTTATTGAAATAATAAGTAGGAGAAATAAATCTATCGCTGCAACTGTATAGTTTTTAGTTTGAAAATTTTACATGGTATCAGATCCAGAGATGAATAACAGGAAGGGAGAATCAACCAGTGAACAAAAATCTACTATTGCAGCAACAACGCAGAAGGGTTCACGCGATTCTCCAGGAAGGGAAAGAAGCATCACAGAACAGATGGATCATGATGTCTCTGTATTTGCATTCAGACTTGAGGAAGATTTTGCTTGCGTATTGAGCACTGCTTCTTATAATGTCTGGTATATTTAAAGTGGAGCCTCTTCTCACATGACTGGAGTACGAGACTATTTTTCCGACTACCAAGAAGAGTAGATGAATTTCAAAATAACTATGGGTAATAAAGCAAAATTCACTCCCATTGGGAGAGGTACCGTATTTTTTCAGATCAAGGTTGGAAATAGAATCTGGGCCACTAATGTGCTTCATGTGTCGGGTTTGGGGATGAACTTGCTCTCAATGTCTCAACTTCAACATCGAGGTTATGACGTCTACTTTATTGGTAATAGAGTCTACGGCAAGCACCCCAGTTAGAAGAAGAAGGCACATATCGGGGTAAGAAGAAACAAATTGTACAAGATGCATCTTGACTCTCCAATGGCACTGGTCGGTAGCGCATATGAAATAGACCTGAATGAGTTATGTCACAGAAGAATGGGGAATTTTTTTCATGGGGCATTGAGAAATCTTTAGAATACTGTCATAAGTGTTCCAGAACTGAGCACGAAACGCGATGATGCTTGCAAGGGGTATGTATTGGGAAAATATGCCAAGGCATCATATGAGAGAATAAAAAATAGGGCGAAGGGTGTATTGGACCTGATACACTTAAATATTTGTGGACTGATGTCCACTAGAGCTCTTAGTAGTGTCGAATATTTCATCACCTTCATTGATGACCATTCCAGGAAAACCTGGGTCTACTTCTTAAAGACCAAGGATGAAGTCTTCAGTCAGTTCAAAGAGTTTAAGGCTCTGGTAGAAATTATGACAGAGAAACGGATCAAGGTGTTGTGATTAGATAATGGTGGTGCATACATAGATAAATAATTCACTGGATTCTGCCCAAGGGAATGCATCAAAATAGAGCGGACAACTCTATACAATCCGGAGCAGAATGTTGTGGTAGAAAGGAAAAACCAGACTATTGTTGAAACAACAAGAGCCATGTTGTATGACCAAGACATGCCCAAATTCCTATGGGCTGAAGCATGTAATATATTTTTCTAGATTCAGAACAAGACTCCTCACGCTCCACTAGGAAATATCACACCAGAAAGTGTCTTCACTGGCAATAAGCCTTAAGTGAGTCACTTTAGGATTTTCAGCAGTACAACTTACTGTCATGTGCCCAGTGAGTAGAGGAAGAAGTTGGAGATGACTGCCGAAAAAGGGTATCTCATATGATATAGTGAGAATACAAAGAAATATTGCATCTACATTCCTGAGAGTAGGAAATTGATGGTGCGAAGGGATGTGAAGTTCATGGAAGAGAAGGCTTTCAAAAGATCCCGTGAGTTGCCTTCTGCTACGCAGTCTGAGGAAGAGCCTCTAGTACAGCCCCGAAAACCAGCAGCAGAAAATTCAGTTGCCTCTCCAAGGCATAAGGATCCAAGGGATGTGTCTCCTGAGGATTTTCAAGAGGGAGAGTCAGTAGATCTAGCCACTACCAGTGGGAGAACAAGAAGGGAACTTCGACAGATTTTGAAGGATGCAGAGGACTTTGTCAGAATCCCCCAGAATGAGAAGAGACGTTGTAAGCAGCCTGAGAGGTAACAAGCCTTGGTTTCTCAAGTCATAGAACTTTCCAATTTTCGGGAAGCAGCTCAGCACCATGTGTGGATTGATGCAATGGTGGAAGAGTACAGTTCCATCAGGATGAATGATGTTTGGGAAGTGGTCCCTAGACCTCAGGAGAGATCAGTTGTAAGATCGAGGTGGATCTACAAGATCAAGTATGATGTAGACGGCATCATCGAGAAATTTAAATCCAGTTTTGTGGCTAAGGGGCATGCTCAGAAGGAAGGAATTGACTATGAAGAAACATTCTCCCCAATATCCACGTACACCTCTATTAGGTCCGTGATATCCCTTGTTGCGCAGATGGGATGTGAAATTCACCAGATGGACATCAAGACGATATTCTTGAATGGGGTGATAGAGGTAGAGGTGTATATAGAACAACTAGAAGGCTTTGAAACACATGATAAGAAGACCCATGTGTGAAAATTGAAGAAATAATTATATGGACTGAAGCAAGCTCCTAGAGCCTAGTATGGTCGAATTGACAGTTACCTGCAGAAGATGGGATCCGTCAAGAGTGACACAGATCCAAACCTCTACTATATGAGAGTAGGGAATGAGTCGTTGATACTGGTTTTATATGTAGATGATCTATTCTTGACAGGATCATCAAGGCTCATCACAGACTACAAGAAGAATCTAGCTGAAGAATTTGACATGAAGGATCTAGGGCGAATGCACTATTTTTGGGGTTGGAGGTTTGGTAGTAGAATGGGGAGATATTCCTTGGTCAAGGAAGATACAGTACAACTATTCTGAAGAGATTTCAGTTGGAGGATTGTAGACCCATGAAAACTCCAATGGTCACCAATTGGAAGATAATTGACACTACCGAAGATTATGAGGCTGATCCTACGCTTTATAGGTAGCTCATAGGGTCGTTGATGTATCTGGTAAATACAAGACCAAACATCTGTTATGATGTAAATACCCTCAGTCAGTTCATGGTGGAACCGAAGAGGGCACATTGTGAAGCAACTAAGCATGTTCTCAGGTACCTTCAAGGAACAATCGAGCTTGGATTGAAGTACACCCGTAGCAATGATGTCAGGTTGAGTGGTTTCACCAACACGGATTGGGCTAGAAGTTCAGTAGATCGGAAGAGTACCAATGGGTACTGTTTCAGTCTAGGATTAGGAATGACCTCCTGGTGCAGCAGGAAATAGAAGTATGTAGCACTTAGCTCAGCAGAAGCAGATTATATGGCAGTCAACACAACTTCGTTAGTGAACCTACTTAAGGAGAAAATGGAAGCGACCAACATCTTATGCGATAATCAGAGTTGCATCAAGCTCTTTGAAAATGTCGTGTTTCATGATAGGTCGAAACATATTTACATCAGGTGTCACTTCATCAGGGACTATATGCAACATGGAGTTGTTCAGTTGCAGTACACTCCAATAGGAGAACAGGTGGCAGACATCCTCACAAAAGCTCTAGGAAAGACAAAGTTTGTCTATTTTAGAGAGAAGATGGGGATGATGATGAATCCCTTCCAGTAGCATGCAACAGGCATATTGTTGGAACACCTTCCTCGCTAAGAGGGAGTGTTGATTTTTGTAGCATCTAGAAGTGTTCCAAGTCTCAAATTTTGCAGGGAGGCTTGGATAGCAGCATTCCAAAGAACCCATAAATATTTAGTGGAAATTCCACTCGGTTCATGACTTATTAAAATAATTCATTATTTTAATGAAGACCCTAAGTCTAAACTTAGGGAAATGAAATAATTAAAGGGTATTAATAAGTCAGATTGTGATTCTTCTAGAAAACATGGATCAAGTCAAGTTTTAATCTTAGCCAGTGATTAATATTCTAATATGGGATGTTGGTTCTCCAACGAGAAGATTATAAAAGAAGGCTTGAGGGTAATTTGGAAAACAAGTCAGGCATACACTCAGTACCCGGAGGAGATCGATTCTGAAGAAAGAGAATTTGATTTTAGTGGGAGAGTTACAGGGCGAGGATTTTGCAGAAGTAGGAGGAGGGAGTCAGAAGTGATCGATATCAGGGATGAAAGACAACAGTGGGTCACAGGAGGTGGCTTGAGGCTGCAGCACAGAGAACCCACGCAATCTCCACATAGAATTATGTAGTCCAGCGCTGGGATTGCACAGTGAATCACGCAGATAGACACAGGAGTCAGCAGGGGTTGATCAATGTATCAGAGAATTTTCCTAGGGAGCCGAAAATTCATTCTCAAGTGTTTCAGATTTTATCTGCCATTATATTTCCTGTAAATATATCATTTGTTGAAGAATTAATAAAACCCTCATCTGCTGCACCGATTTTCTCGAATTGGGTTTTTTCAGGGACAATTGTCCAAAAATAACCCTTTACATGTGATTGATTCTTGTGCTTATGTTATTTACCGTTTATTTCTCTGCATATGTATTTGTGAATGTTGCAGTAATATTCATTTCGATATTTGCTAGAAGATTTCTGAAAAATAACTTATTGAAATAATAAGTAGGAGAAATAAATCTATCATTGCAACTGTATAGTTTTTAGTTTGAAAATTTTACATTGTGTGGTCATATGCCTGATGATTATAGTCATTGCAATTGAGGTATTGATGTTATCATGTTTTGTGTTAATTTGGATTGACCTATGCATATGATTATGGTTATGAAATTCATGTATGAGAAAATATATTGTGATATTATTTCATACTAATCTAGAATCACTGTGCATATGTGATTGTTATGCATGAATGCCAATTTTTGTGAGTTTATGATGTGAACATGTTAGCTAGTTATTTTTATGGACATCGTGACCTTATTTATGTTTCAGTTGGTATGTTGTAAAGTTATATCATGTTAATCTAGATTGATTGTGTAGACAAGATAGCCCCCTGAGATACATTAAGGTATGAGTTTGCATATGTCGTCTACTTGGTGATTGAATGTTTGATTATGTCGTTTGTTTTTTGTTTGACTTGGTATGTTGTAAAGTTATATCATGTTAATCTATATTGATTGTGCAAACAAGATAGCCCCCTGAGATACATTAAGGTATGAGTTTGCATATGTCGTCTACTTGGTGAATGAATATTTGATTATGTCGTCTGTTTGGTGTTTGAGTGTTTGGTGTCTATTATGTCATCCATATATTATTTGAATGATATGACGTTGTATCTATAATATTTCATGAAGGAATTATCTTGTTTTTAGATGGTTGTCTTAACACATATGTGTTGATACAATTGATACGTACTTGAGTGTAAGTAGGTGATAGTTGTAGCATTATGTCTTATGACTATTAGTTGACTATGATATGGTTGTTAGTCTTGGTAAATGTTGATTTCAAAATAATATATATAATGTCTTGATCTTTGGAACATGTGGCTAACATGTGTGAGCAGTTGTCGAAAAAAGTTTTCGTATTTGCATGATAAGGTAATAGTTCTTTTTTTTATATAACTAAAATTTGGGTGATGTGACAGTACATAGTAAGACTCAATTTCAACAACGTAAATTTAAAATAAATAAAGGAATTGGGTGAGAATTCCTTTGGCTATGTTTGGAACCACAATTCCAAACAAATGAGTGCTTTGCATACATGAAGTCTTCCTAACCTTGATTTTTTCTGACATTATGTGGATATATGTTATACTCATGAACATGTATTTGACAAGTATATTATCTAGTTTCTAGTTATGGCAGGATTTGTCGAGGAATTAGATTCCCTTGAGAGACGATATATATGCATGATCAATTACAAGGCAACATGCTTGAAACATCAAGGTAAGGTAACTAGTATTTTTATATGTTTATTTATGCACTGACAATTATGTTTTTATGGAAGTATGATGCAGGGGATTGCATGGAAAAAGAGACTTCCATGAAATCTTGAAGAAGGCTCAGGTTGAGCTTTCCTTGGGAACCATGGGGATTGATTCATGGTCTTTGTTGCTAGTCTTGTGCTTTTGGTATTTTGTGATTTTTTGCACTTGATTGTGGTTTTGCTTATATTTGGTGTATGGCCATACCACTTTGTTTATGGTGTTGTATTGTTATTGGTTTTTCATGATTTACTTCTAGTTTGCTTGTTGTTCTTTTCTTTTATGTTTTGACGATATCGGGAATTGATTGGGAAAGAGGAAATTTAATGGAGCTCGAGGAGAGATGTGTGGTACTCAATAGTTAAGGTAAGACTCAGATGAAGCTTGTTGCATGAGCATAAAGGTAGCTAAAGGCAAGAGTATGACAAATGGTTCAATTGGTTGGGTCCATTGGTGTAAATGGATGGTGGTAGGATACTCATGAGAAAGGTGAAGTAAATGGCTCTGAGGCATTAGATGTCTTAACTATGTTGGGAAATGTTGTTCTCAATGTTGTGCATGGATAAAGGGAGTTCTCTTAGCCTTGACATTATGATATATAGTAATTATGTTGTGATGTTGATTGCATTGATGTCTATATATGTATACATGTATGTATGTATGTGTGCATGTATGTCGTGTCTTACAGGGTCTTCATGGATCATGATTGTTTTTATGCTAATGTTTATATGTATGTATGTATGTATGTATGTATCTATGTCACTATTTGACAAGTTTGTTAGGGATCATTCTTGTGGAGGAATGATTGCTTATGCAGGTGAATGACATGAAGAGATTCCTGGTCTTATGTTGAATCAAGAGGGAAGAGTAGCTTGACTGATCTCTAAGGTTAGTATCATGTGGTTATGAATTGGTATTATGTGATTATAATATGTCTATGTTATGTTATGGACAGGTAATGTTGATGGATACATAAACAAAATGAAAGTAGTATGGTCAGCGACATGCTGAAACAAACATGAATAGTGGAAAGACACTAGAAGCAAGGTTTCTTGGTAGAGTCAGTGTGTGGTCTATGGATGTACAATGCTACTATTTTATATATGTTGTGCATCTTGCACCTGTGATGATGTGTGCATGCGGTGTTGTGTATAGATGGTTGTGTGTACATGTTGTTTATGTGTGTTGTGTACAAATGGTGTTGTGGGCACGTTGGATATGCGATGTTATGTACAGATGGTGTTGTGTGCATCATTGGGGGAATTTTGAGGTCTAAAATGGGCCTCCTAAGAAAATTGTACATCCAAAATAAACTTTATAAGAACCAATAGGATTCAAGATAACGATGTCAACCATGGGGGATGATTCACCATTTTTGGAGTAAAAAAGTAAAAATATTAAAAAATAATAAAATAACAAAATAACTTTTTCAACTCATATTTCAACTTATCTCCTTAAGTTTTTACTCAAATTTCGATTAGGAGTACTCGTTAGATGCAAAATTGAATTCCTCGTCTAAGGAATACCCATGTTGCATACTTTCAATGGACCCTACTACACGAAAAATGAGAAATACATGAAGAAAATGTGATTCCAATCACATTTTTCGTGTATTTCTTATTTTTCATGTAGCAAGGTCCATCGAATATATGGAACATGGGTACTCCTTGGATGAGGAACCAAATTTTTCATCCAACGAGTGTTTCTGCTCGAAATTTAAGTAAACCCATAGGGAGATAAGTTGAAAATACGAGTTAAAAAAGTAGTTTTTCTTTTTTTCCCTCTAAAATTTGATGATGCAATCTAAAATTATTTTATTATCTCCACTATTATTTTATAATGTCCTTAGGAGGCCCATTTTAGACCTCAAAATTACCCTAATATTGTTGGATATGGAGTGTTATGTACTTGTGGTGTTGTTCGCATGTTGGATATGTGGTGTTGTGTACATATGGTGCTTTATGCATGTTGCATATGGGGTGTTGTACACATATGGCATGGTGTGCATGTTGTACATATGGTGCTATGTACATGTGGTGTTGTGTATATGATTGTATATGTGGTGTTGTGTGCATGTGGTGTCGTGTACATGTTGTATATGGGTGTTGTGTGCAGGTTGTAATGTTCCCAATTTTAGCCTCAAGCTAAAATGGAACATTATAGTTGCATATTTTATTTTTGCTTAATAAAATGGGTAAGGAGACACCTTAGCCCCATTTTATAAATAAATAACACTCCTTGTGTGAAAGGAGGACAAATAAGCAGTTGAAATAAACACCTAAGGGTGTGAATGGAACCCAGCTTACTTGATTTAGTCACCTTTGACTAAATTCAATAGCGCTGCCCAAGGAGGATAAGCTTCGCAGTTTTGGAGGGAGGAAATTCACATGAGGGTGGAAACACTAATTGGTGGGACCATGATGGAGGAAAGGTTCCTTGCTTTATAAGGAGGAGATGGCAGCTCATTTTCATTATGTTTTGAGTTTTAGACTTGGGTCTACAAAGGCTTGCATCCCCGAGCTATTTAGTAGGGTGATGGTGCCCTCGGGCACTAGGGTGTTCCCAGTCGGGAATCCCTACCTCTTCCTCAAGGAAGGATGAGGATTGAGTTGTATTTTCCTCAATCCAGTATTGTCCACAGCTACATTCATCACCTACAGCGTTAGCTCTGTAGCAGAGAGGACGTTGTGTTGCTGGGTGCAGCAAAGGAGGAACTCATGGAGTCATCTTAGCTTGTTTTCTTCAGCGGAGGAGTGATATATTCATTGGAGGAGCTACAAGGAGGATTCAAGAGATTCATTTTCACATCTTTGGCACTTGGCCAAGTATTCATCATCTCCCACTATGCAGTCCATGGTAGAACTGCGTTATTTTATGATGGCAGTGAGAGGAGGGTTCATGGAGCACAATAGGAGGAGTGTTTTTGAGACAAAGGGATCAGCCCTTTGTGCTTAGAGACATTATCATAAAAGGGCAATCATATTTAAGATCTGCCATAGCCTCATTCTCATTTCAGTTCAGTTGCAGTGACAATTTACTTGTCACATTTTGTATGTTCCGACATTTCTAGCAATCTCTCCTAGATTAGCTAGAAATCTAGTATTTCAGCCCATTTCCTTGTTATTGGGCTATTTCTTGTATTCCTTCAGCCAAATTTGTATTTTATTCATATTCAACAGTTCATGCCTTCATATACACAGCGTAGTCACTGCTCTCCGGATTTTGTGGAGTTGCAACAACTCATGTATTTCATTGTTTATTCATTGGAGGTTGGTTCTTAAGGTTTGAGTGGCTTGTCCCTCAAATATTTCTTGTATATTATTGTTGATATAATCATGTAATTTTGGCTGCATACATTTACCTATTATGGTGTATTCATATTTTCAGAGTTCAATGTTTATACTCATATATTGTTGTAAGCTCTCTCATTGAGCATTGTTTTAGAGACCTAGATTGGGGAGATCTGAATAACCCATCTAGAGTTATTTCTTTGAGCTCATTTTCTGCATAGGAGTTTTATGATGTGTGTTCTAAGGCATCCCTACAGTGTTTTGTCTTATTCTTTCAGCAGCTTCCTTATACAACGTCCTCAAGGACCCTGTAGCAAAAATTCCCGAGGTGGAATATTGCATATCCATAGACAGAGTCTCTGAAGGGACAACTAGCCTTGGGATCTCTCCCTTCTTTGGAAGGAGACATATCCTGTAAATGCCCCATAGTCAATCTCTGGAATGGACTTGTGTTCTTTCTATAGAAGGAATATTGGAATATCTTAAGATATTCCCAATGGAGAAAAGAGTTCCAGATTTAGAACATTACATAGGTGGTGATGTGTACATGTTGTGCATGTGGTGTTGTGTACATGTTGTGCATGTGGTGTTGTGTGCAGGTGGTGTTGTATACATGTTGTGCATGTGGTGTTGTGTACATGTGGTGATGTGTACATGTTGTACATGTGGTGTTGTGTACACATTGTATAGGTGGTATTGTGTACATGTTATGCAGGTGGTGTTGTATACTGGTGGTATTGTTGTGCATATGGTATTGTTTTCATGTCATACATGATGTGTTTTTCACATGTGGTATTGTGTGCATGTTGTTTTGTGTACGTGTGGTAATGTGTATGTGCATTGCGTAGTCGTGGTATCGTGACATGTGCATTTATTGTGTTGTACTATGTGTATGAATATGTATTGTGGTGTACACTAGATGTAGGTGTTTGTATTGTATTGTGTTGTACCACGGGTGTAGATATATGTGTTGTATGTCAAATGTAGGTGTATGTATTGTGTTTTCTTGTACACTATGTGTAGGTGTATGTGTTGTACGTCAGGTTTAGGTGCATGTATTGTGTGGTTTTGTATCTCGTGTGTGGTTGCATGTATGTGATGTACACTATGTGCATGTGTATGTGGTTGAAGAGATGTACACTATGTGTTTTTAGGGTGTGGAAACTAATATGATGTGTGTATGAAAAGGACAAAGGATAAAGGGAGAAGAAAAGGATTGATTAAAGGATAAGTATCAATATCTTATTTCAATTTTCATTATGCATGTGATCTATGATTTTGGTTTATGATGGTTTCGTTTTGAGCTAACTGGATGTTATATGTTTATTCATGACGATTTGATCAAACAACTAGTTTGACTTGTTGTGACAGGAAGTGAACAAAATTTCAAGTGTACCTTATTAGCGAGCTATCATTGAGGTATGGTTTGAATTTATTTCTATTTATTTTGAATCTAATGGAAATTATGCTCTTGGTACATGAAATCATGATTGAAATTCCCAGTTGGGGGTAGTTGAAACTGATTGCAAGAATTAGCAACATCGAAAAAGGAATTGATATAGGCAGCAATATGCTAGTAAAGCACCTCAGGGTCATGGCCATTGTGGGACACTACTACCCAATAGTGTCCATGTATTTCCATGAGCATGCTATGATTAATATGATGGTTTTGAGGTATGTACATGCCTTGGTTGTTTGACCTTCCAATGCGAGGAAGGCTTGCCAAGGGATGGATCGCCTAGGATAGGGGATACCAGGGAACTTGGAAGGTGAGAGACTACACAAAAGGGGATGAATGGATTACCCAAGGGACTGTGTAACAAAGAAGGGAAGGTCAGGAATTTTTTTTTTTTGGTCATTAGTATTTCCAGATGGAATCATAAGCACATTGGGAGTGTTCCATGGAACAATGAGCCAGTAAATGTTCACTGAGAGGACAAGTGGAACGGGATTGTAGCGCTGGAAATTGGATGTAGCTTTGACTTTGGAAGTGGATTTTGGACTTCCTGGGAAGGAATTCAATCCCAGTATTACTTTTGAGGGTGGAGGTGTGAGTCTCTGGATTCCCTTGTTGCAGAT
The DNA here is from genome assembly GCA_034641835.2 of Pinus albicaulis. NCBI lineage: Eukaryota > Viridiplantae > Streptophyta > Pinopsida > Pinales > Pinaceae > Pinus > Pinus albicaulis. The sequence goes on along the minus strand of CM076583.1, from coordinate 591,970,643 downwards.
ATAGACATCATATCCTTTTATTTACTGGTAGAGCAAATGTGCATATGTGTGTATGTGTATATTATTGCAAATACTATATCGAGCTGGATATATAAAACTCCATAAAAAGTATGATTATTTTTTATTTGAAGAAAATTTGCATAAGTATATGTGGTTGTTATTGTAAATATCATAATGAGTTGTGTTATAAAGCTCCACTAAGTGGTATGTTGTCATGTTTTTAGTAGTGATCATTGTAAATATTGCAGCGAGTTGTGTTATAAATCTCCATTGGTAGTATGTTTAGGTTTTCAACGGTTTTTTTAGGTGCAGGTGTCATTGAACACCAAGGATGGTGTTCCCCCTATGGGGAGGGTTTTGTAACAACCCTAGTTAAAAATCCATATAATAAAGTTAATGAAGGAAAAATAATACCAAGGTTGTGGGACATGTATTCCAAGTTGAATGGTGGGAAAAAAATCCTAGTTTGGGTGTTCATTGGGTTTATTATGGCTAAAGGAAATTGGAAAATGCAAAGACAAATGAATTTGAAAAGGCAAGAGGCATTACTAGGCATTTATTTATGAAAATAAAGAAAATTAGGAGAAAAGGAAGGTGAAAGGTCACAGGTTGCATGTGAGGAGGAATGTTATAAAACCAGCTCCAAAAATAGAAGAAACGAGAGATCAACACCTTAGAAATCAGCCATTTCGAGGGGGAAACCTCCTTTACATTACATAAATGAAAAATTCATGGATGATTCAAATGACAAAACCTCCTTTGTATATATAGGAGTCCATCGGGTCACAATATAATCCTAGCCGACCTAATAATAATAATGTAAGGGCACAACAATAACAATAGTGTGGTTTTATGGGGCACAATAATAACAATATGGGGACTATAGGGGTACAACAACAACAATAAGGGGGCTACACTATCAACAATAAGGGACTACACTAGAAATATAAGGACCTAACATGCCCCTCTCCTTCAAACAAGTGTTGTCGTCAACGCTTGATTATTTCTTAATGCTTCTGTATAAAATTCTCATCCTCCCATGTGAAATCTTCAACGAGTAAGTTCTTCCACTTGCTGAGATACTCTAAAATTGATTGATTTCATAGTTTTCGAGTTCTTTTTTCTGTGACTACTTCAAAACTTATTTTGCTGCGATGTTGATCTTCATGTTGTTTCATTCGATTCTGCACCAAAGTTAGGTCATCCTTTGAGAGCTGGAGAACTTGTTGTCGATGCTCAATGTGATATTCCACTAATTTATAAACCCTATTAGCTTTCATTTGATCCTTAAAACCGCCCAAGTTAGCCTTCATTTCTTCTTTTAAACCATCTATGTCATCATTGATTTCTCTTTGTAAGATCGAAATTTGTTGCACTTGGTACCATAATTTTGATATATCATACTGCAATTATTCCTCTTCATGTGTCATAGTAGAGCTTTTTGAGGGCTTAATGGGTGTGGGAATATTTTTAGGGGGCATTTTAGAACCCAATACTGATATCTATGCTTCAATATGCCCTTGGAATCACTTCAAACTGATTTTTCAAATAGACTTATGCAATTTGAAAAACAAATACACACATGTTTCTTGCTTTTGAGGAGCGCGATATTGAAACTGATGTATATATGTAATTTCACATCCCTAAGATCCTATATTCAGTCCTTTATCATCCCTCTAAATCTTCTTTCCAATGCCACAGGTCTTACCTAATTTGGATTATTCAAGGAAAATTTATGCCCAATCTACCACAATGACCTAATTATGGACTAGTTTAGTAGAGCAAACTTGTAGGGTGTGCCACATGTCACTTTTTCCTCCTTCGGCTTTGAAATTGATACATAGGAAACTACAGTCTGTGTACTTTCGACCACTTTTTACAAAATTCCAATCCAATGGTTAGAGAGAGAGTTATGACGATTTTCCCAAGGTCACCTCTTTGAGATGAAATTCGAGAGCCTACAAAAAACCTAACTTACAAAAATCATATCTCCAAAAATATTGAGAACCAAGATCTGAAATTTCTACACAACATTCTTCAGGATTTATTCGCAAATGGGGTTTTTTTAGCTTCTGAACCTTCATAGAAAAACCGTTATAGCGAAAATTCCACGATGATCTTTTTGAAGAAGTGAAACCCTAGAATCCAAAGCTCTAATACCAAATGTTATGAAACCATCTCCAAAAATAGAAGAAAAGAGAGATCAACGCCTTAGATATCAGCCAATTCAAGGGAGAAACCTCCTTTACATTACATAAATGAACAATTCTTGGATGATTCAAATGAAAAAATCTCCTTTATATATATAGGAGTCCATGGGGTCACAATATAATCCTAGTCGACCTGAAAATAATAATGTAAGGACACAAAAATAACAATAGTGGGGTTTTATGGGGCACAATAATAACAATATGGGGAATATAGGGGTACAACAATAAAAATAAGGGGGCTAAACTAAACACAATAAGGGACTACACTAGAAATATATGGACCTAACATAATGAAGGAAAATAATGGAAAATGAAGAAAATAGAGGCCTCATTAATAAAAATAATTTTGAGGATTAGTTGGTAAAATTTTGTCAATTCAATTTTGGAGCTTTCATTCTATTCTCTCTACCTCACTCTTTTGGACACTTAGAACATTATTGGAGCATTCTAGGATTGGGTCAAGAAAATCAAAGGAAGAAAAAAGAAGACAAAGGGAAGCAAAGATCAAGCAAGGAAGTGCAGGATCAAGCAACTACAAAAGGATTTATTGGAGATATCGATTTTCATGTGTGATTTCCTTGGTATATTTGGCATGCATGGTACATGCATGTGTGTATTTGATTCTCTTGTTGTCATTGCCATGGGTTTTTCCAGGTGTGAAAATGTTCTTTAGCCTTGCCTTTCCATTTCTAGATAGCCATGGTGTGATGGGTTCTACTTTACTTGGTTGAGCTAGATTTCCAGATGGTTTTGAAACTGAGAGAGGTGGTATCTGAAAGAAAGAACATAATGCCTAGGTATCCTTGGATTGAAAAAGGTGGGATTTCCATAAAGCTAAATTTTTTGTACCTTATTAGCCCTAGGTTTCCTCAACCAATTAATGGCAGGATATATGGTAAAGCCTAGAGGTGTGAGTCCTCGATCAGGCCTAGGAATCCTAGACCAGTGAATGGTGGTTTATACGGTAAATATTTGAGGGCGGAGTCTTGATTGGGCCTAGGAATATTTAACCAGTGAATGGCAAGATATATAGTAAATCCTAGAGACTAGGTGGCAGGAAAATTCCTCATGGTCTAGGTGGAGAAATACGAAGGCATCCATGCTTGTTTAGGGCCTAGTGATCCAGTGGGGATTGCGATAAAGCCTAAAGAAATATGGATTGGTTTGGTTTGAGTCCCACATTCGTGCTTGGAATATGGCACATGAGTGATTGGTTGAAAGGAAGAATTGGTTCAACCCAATATATGGTCGGGTGGTACATGGAAGTACTAAACCTGATTGATTTTTGCATATGTTAATAATGGATCCTTCTCCTTTGGTATTTCAGGTATAAATGTACTTTTTCATATGTTTCTTTTATGTTTTTTATATCCTTGTTATTTATGTTGGTTATGAGTATGATTTATGTCATACTTGATGTATGACTCTTATCATGTTTTGATTAGAAACTGAGTCAACAATGAATATATGACCTAATAGATGATAATGTAGCTATTTTGATAAGGCACCAATGCTTCTTTACTAATATCAGATAAGTATGGGACCCCTATGCTCGGATCTGTTGTTATGACTTGTAGATTGCATATTTGTGGCATGTTTAATGAAATGCTTGTCATGGCTAGTAGGGACTATATCAAGTACTTGTATCAGTGATTGCATCAGTATTTTTTTTCCATTTTTATCATTAATTTTTGAAGGTTTCATGAAATCGTGGGAAGTGGCCTGAGACTTAGCCCTGAAAAACATGGCTCAGAATCCGGTGTCGTTGGCACAAAATTGCCTAAAAAAGTCCACATTCGTTGGCATGCATTTTTGTGGTAGAAAATTTTAGGCCTCAATCATATGCATGGCTTGTCATGGGAGCGATTGATGGTTTAGATGAGTAAAATGTCAAGTTACCTCAGGGGTTGGGCACCTGGAAGGGTTGATTGGCTCATGAAGGTTTTGTAGCATGTGTGGAAGGTATGGTTGGTTTCGTTATGTCAGTTCAACTTCCTTAACTATAAATGGGGAGTTGAATCACATCATATTAGTCTCTCATCGCATGTCTACCCCATTGGACCAGTTACCTTGGGTAAATGTGGGAGGAGGGCATTGCAGTAATTCAATCTCTGAGCAAGAAAGGAAGAACAGGTGTGAAGACGAAGGAAGAGAAATAAATATAAGGAAGAATGGAAAATCCAAAATTTTTATTGTTTCTTCCCATGTGTGCTATAATTCTAGGGATATTGTGCAAGTTTCAGAGTCAAATTTTTAGGTCCGAATTGCAGATCTGAGTTGCAGGTTTGAAATTCTGAGTTTGACTAGATTGGGTGAAGTTTGAACAGCATTGACTTTATGGACTTTGAATTGCTTGAGGAAGGTTCTGAAGGAGGGATGACTTGGTGCTTGTGGAGGTCTTGGTATTGGTCTTTTTCTTTAGGTCTTGGATGTCTCACTTTGATCTAATTCTATAAGAAGAGAAGGGTTGACTGGGTTTTCCCCGTTGTGGGGTTTTTTCCTGGCTTAGAGCATATATCTTGTGTTCTTTTTTCTTGTGATCTTCACATATTTTATGTTTTGGTAATTTATTTATTAAGAATACATTATGAAGTAATAAAATCCAACAAATACTCATAGGTAATTATCAATTAAATGGAATCAACCCTAATCTATAATTAATTTGATTTCTCAACATATTATCAGAGCTAAGGTGAAGGAAGGAAGTTTTAAGATGGCATCCTTTTTAGCACTCTTGTTGGAAGACAATCTTGAGGTAGTTATATATTCTCCCTATCCCTCTCCAATGGTTAGCTATATGAAGAAAGGCCTCAAGATGTAATATCCAAAAATAGGAAAATATAGTAATACACAACACAATAGCTGGAAAATACAACAATGTACAAATAAAATATAAACACCAAGACAATGGACAGAAAAATCGAGTCATTTTATTAAATAGGAGGTGAAAATACATGTACAAAAATGCTGAAAAATAGTAACACTCAAGCCGACAAAGGTGGCTAGAGTGACCTTCAAGTCCTCTCAATGAAGGCACTGCGTAACTGGTGATCTGTTGGAGGCCATACTGTGACGTCCCTTCTGCAAATGTTGGAAATTTATAACTCCTAGTTGAAAGGGAATGCATATATCACGCTATTTCAGAGCTTAGATGATGTCGAGATTTTAGATCCAGGTTCTATGATGAAAACCCAAAAGAACCCAGAAAGTATTTCCTAATTGGACAATCTTGGAAAATCACCCTCATAGGGCTTGCAATACATAACCTTTGGGTATGTAGATTTGTGGCATGAACTGAAAGATAAAAGGGTTGTAATAATACACAATCAGCTCAATGCATGAAGGGATGATCCCTCCTCCTGATCTCCAAGGTATCCTCCTGATCTCCAAGGTAGAAGCTTGAGATCTAGCTCCTCCTTCCTCCTACCAAGTTGCAGCTGTTGAATACATAACTGCTGGAATGGACTAAAATATCAAAGAGGTTGAAGCTATAGCATACTAATAGATGATTAAATTCTTCTCATGAGTGATGGAAATAATCTCTCCAAAGTGAGGGGATGATCCCTCATAGGATTCCCAGCTGAAATACTAGAAACTTCCTTCATCCACTAGATCTACAAGACTGGACTGCGCAATTCCAAGGGGAACTGCTACTTCTTAGAGGTGTATAATGATGGCCTGATGCCGGATATCACAATGTTGCTCCTATAAGACTGAATTGAAAGAAAAATATGAAAGGACGAACCCTCCACAGGTTTCCTAGCTGAAATTCTAGAAACTACCTTCCTCCTCTCAAACCCTCAAGAAGGAATGTGTAATTAAGAAAAGTAAGAGCTTTAATATTCCAATAATCTAATGGAAAATTTGGAATAGTATAGCCCTCCTCGCCAAAATGTTGCTTGTCCTCAAGCAACTGCAAAATTAGATGCTACAAAAATCCATCTCCCTCCCAATGACATCCTCATATGGAAGGTCTCCCCATCTACTCCAATGTGTTATGCATGCCTAGCTCCATAACTGCCTCTCTAGAATGTCTAGAATGGCTTCCAATTTTGTAGTTATATGCCTCTCCTCATAAATTAATCTCCAAGTGGAAACCATCTATTGTCCAAGAGCATCCTTCTGCATGAGATATATGAATTGAAGTGGTTCCTTCCCCAATTGGAAAGTCCCAACTCATAAACTATCTCTCCAACCCATGCTACATGGAGTAGATTGTGTCTCTCCATGCTCCAATCCTTGGCCCTGTTGGACTTGATTGCTCCAATAATCATCTCAACACTATACAAAATAGGAAATAGAGATATATGGGTTGACATGTAAAATATCAAACCATACTCTCCCAATAGCAACCACCGGAACAATGCCTCTTGTTGCCATACCACACCATCATCATACCAAGTATAGTGACCATAATCTCTAAATAGAATCCACCACAGCAATGTATCTTTCTGCCACACCACCTCATCCTCATACCAAGTATGGTGGCCATCTCTCCCAATAGAAGCCAATACAGTAAGGCCTCTTGTTTCCATCCTCCATCATCATTATGCAAGGTATGGGGGAATGTCAGCCCACATTCTCCCAAGAGTAACCAAAGCAACAATGATTCTTGTTGCCACCTCTCATCATCATAATGCAATTCATGGAGCAAAAATATACTGATTGACATGTGGAATGTCACATCAGTCCAACACAACCAAGATCCCTGCTCCACATCATGTGAGTGACATGAAATGTCGCAAAAAATGATACATCCATTGACATAGGATATGTCATGTGATGGCCAAACTCTCTCAATAGTAACCAACGCAACCATGCCTCTTGCTACTGCATCACACCAATACTATGCAAGGCATGGATCATACAAATGTGAAATGTTGGGTAGTAACCATACTCACCCAAAAGAAACCAGCGCAACCATGCTTCTTGCTACCCCATATCATAGATCGGCAAGTAGCCTTTCAACCACTTTTTCATCATCTTCACCCATCCATCCAACTGTGGGTGATGAATCCTATCATGCTCCAGCTTGGTATCCACCCAATGGATAATACCATCCTCCTCAATCTAATGATAATCTTTGCACTCCATGATATATTGAAGTGCAACCTCCTTGAGGTTTCTCCATGAGAACCTCTCATCGATGACCTAGTAGAATCCATGAGATTCTGAATATTTTGTAGGAAAAAAAGTACATACACCCCCATTTTGGCGATGAAAAATATATAAAAATAAATATGAAGAGGAAAGGAAGTAAAGAAGGATATGAAATGACGAAGGAAAAAAGGTGGATAGAAAAAAAGGCTAAAAGCCGAAAATGCTTGAAACAAAGTAGCACATAGTGCGTTAGTGTGTCAACCATAATTCAATATGATGATAGTTAAAGGTTACTGAGTCGTAAAATGGGAGGGTTCAAAAATCTCAAAAATAAGAAAAAGAAGAAGAAATGAGTAAATAGGTAAGCACCAAAACTTAATAAAAAAAATGAAGATAGTAAAAAAGAGAGATGAAAAAATAAGTGCCCAAATATTAAAAAAAAGTTAGTGCAATCGATAAAAAAGAAAACATTATACTATCCATGAAATGGAGACAGTCAAGGAAGGTAGGCACCACCAAAGGATTGTACAAGGGTAGTAAAAAGGTGGGGCACCACCAAAAGGTAGACAATTAAGGAAGGTACAAGGGTACCAAAAGGTACACCTACTAAATTTTTTTATAGGAGGTGTATCCATGAAAATATTATCTTTGAGCTATGAGATTCTCATCAAGAAGGCTCTCTCTTGGTAATGGAAGATGTGATCCATCCCAAGATGTCTACCATCTAACATATGCCCATCCAATGCTTGAAGCAGTCATAAGAATGCTCCAAGACTAATTGGGCCCCCAACTCATCACTTCTCCTTAGTGACCACACAACTGATCTTCATGATGGTGCATTTGTTGTCTCATGGCTCCCTCCATACACAATGTTGAACTCATATTCATGCATTATAATGATTAGGACTATGCTCATCCCATCCTTCAAAACTCCACACTTCAACACAAATTGTTGTGTGTAGCTCAACAATGTAAAATTGGGATAGTTATACATATCTTCCTTGAACAAGTCAAGGGTCCTCTGCGCAGTGATAATTTGCTGCTCCAATCAACAAGGTGCTCTAATCCTTGGTTATGCAATTGCCCTGATGGCCTGACCCCATAAATCTCAACTTGAGGTGCTAAAATAATATGGAATGGAAATGTTTGCAAACCTTGGATTAGCTGATACTTGGGAACATCTTGCAAATCTACAAGAGTTCCTCCAACCGGTACAATGGCTTCTCCAACTACTGGTGATGGTGATGGCTACTACTCTATTGTCGTACCAACGTTGGTATATGCCTCCTCTTCCTCATGAATTTCCTGAATCATGCATGGGACTCTCAATGTCAAGTTCTCAAGACCATCTTGCAAATATGCAAATGCTCCTTCCACTGATGTAAGTACTTCTGCAGCTGGTGGTGGTGGTAGTTTCTCCTGTTCCGGAGTGATAGTGATGACATATTCCCTTTGTTCCTCATATACTTTCCCATCAATGTTAGGAAAATTCTCTATGGAAAGGGTCTTTGGTTTTCTTCTATCAAACTTCTTTACCACCCTTTGAGTGAAGTCTACATAAACATTCACTCTTGCATGTTTCATATGGCTGAAACACCAATCCTTTGCTTCACCCTCAAGGTGCAGTGCTGCAATCTCAACAACCTCTCTTTCCGCTACTGGGTGTAGCTGGAAAAATGCATTTAACTTATTCCTCCAAGCCTTTTTTGTGCTTTTGGATGACCCATAAAATTTAGGCAAGAAGAATCTATTCTGTATGTGCCTTCTTCTTCTATTGTTGCTACGGGATCTCCGTTCTTATTTGATCTGGAAAAATTGTTGGAGAGTTAGATTCTCCTTGAATGCTCTAGAGTGGGATTTGTACCCTGTAATATAATTACTTAGAGTCTCATGCTCCAAGTATCCTTCATCTCCATGCCCTTCACCTTTCTCTTCAAAGAAAGTGGACATAATAGAATGTTGTGGAGATTTCTGCATTTCCGATTTCTTCTGCTGCTAATAGGAAGTGCTTGGACCTTCCTCATTCTGAAACCTTCTTGAGGTATCTTTTTTCCTCTCCCTTCTCACTTCCTTGACCTCCTTGGAGAGATCCTACATATATATAGAGAGAAGTGTGGAAAAAAATTATCCCTCTGTTATTGTAGATCTCTTTTTTTTACTTCTTCTTCTGATGTCATGAAATGTAATGCCCACAAGTTGAGCCAAAGATCATGTTATGATACCACTGTAATATCCCAAAATAGGAAAAGACAGTAACACAAAACACAATAGCTGGAAACTACAACAATGTACAAATAAGATAAAAACACCATGAAAATAGACATAACAACTGATTCATTTGATTAAATAGGAGGTGAAAATACATGTACAACAATGCTAAAAAATAGTAACACTAAAGCCGATAGAGCTGGCTATAGTGACCCTTAAGTCCTCTCAATGAAGGCATTGTGTAACTGCTAATCTGTTGGAGGCCATAATTTGTTGTCCCTTCTGCAAATGCTGGAAATATAATTGCTGGCTACAAAGGAATACGTAGATCAAGTTGTTCCTAAGCTCATATGATGTCGTGATTTCAGATCTGGGCTCTATGATGAAAACCCAAAATAACCCAGAAAGGATTTCCTGATTGGAGAACCTTTGAAAATCACCCTCCTAGGGCTTGCAATACATAACTGTTGGGTATGTAGATCTATGGCATCAACTGAAATATAAAAGGGTTGCAATCATACAAAATCAACTAATTGCATGAAGGGTTGATCCCTCTTCCTGATCTCCAAGCTAGAAGCTTGATATCTAGCTCCTCCTTCCTCCTACCAAGTTGCAGTTGTTGATTCTGATACACAACTGCTGGAATGGGTTGTGCTATCAAGGAGGCTGAAGCTATAGCCTGTTGCTAGATGATGCAATTCTTCTCATGAATGATGGAAATAATCTCTCCAAAGTGAGGGGATGATCCCTCACAGGATTCCTAGCTAAAATACTGGAAACTTCCTTCCTCCACTAGATCTACAATACTGGACTGCACAATTCCCGAGGGAACCATTGTTTCTTGGAGGTGTATAATGATGGCCTAATGTTGTATATGACAATGCTTCTCCTAGAAGGTTGAACTAAAATCACAAGGTGAAAGGATGAACCCTCCAAAGGTTTCCTAGCTGAAATGCTAGAAACTACCTTCCTCCTCTCAAAATCTCAAGCAGGAATGCGTAGTTCCTGAATCTGCATGTGTTGTAGAGAGGGGTTGAACGTGGAACCAATGAAGGATGATGAATGGCTGCTCAAAGAAACCTTCCCAGATTAGGCACTCGAATTCCCCTGTGGGTAAGGGTGGGATTCCCGCTTGGAAACACTCTTGTGCTAAATAGCAATACAGACTTAGCTAAACAGATGAAGCGTGAAAAGAAATTTCAAATGAAAATCCAAGATCTAAAATCTAAATCATCACTGTTATGGTTTCCCTCACCTTCCTTTTATGCTTTGTGAGCCTACCCTAGCCTTGGCCGCCCACCTCATTATTGTGTTGCACATGTGGCCACTAGCCTCCATGAAGACTGCGTTGTCTCCCCATGATCTCCATCATCTCTGCATTTAATCTCCACTCTCTCCATCATGTGTGCATTTAATGCACCACTTCCTCCATCACTTCATCATTATTACTCCATGATCTTACTTTTATTCCTCCATGATCTTACTTTGACTCCTCCACTATCTGCACCATCATCCTCATTAATGCTGCATGATCTCCACTCTTCCTTCATTAATAAGTTGCTCCACTACTCCATAATGTTGATCTACTATCTAAATAACCCACATACACACACCAAAAGTGGATTTTATTCATCTATGGGGTTTATGGGTCCCTCTACCCTTTTATTTACTTAATTAATTTAAAAAATTAAGAAATCTAATAGTCTAATAATCTGATGGAAAATTTAGAATATTACAAGCTCTTAGGAGTCTCCTTGAAACTATCAAAGGTTGCACCATAAATTTCATCTCTAAGATATCTAAAGATGCCATGGATGGAAGTCTTTTTTATGCTCTTATAGTTACTTTTGAGGATGATAGTATATGTGTAATCAATAGTGGAGCCTCAAGATATATGACAAGGGAATGTGGTCAAATATAAACCTTATCAAAAGGGATATCTTCTCATTCAGTTAAACTTGGATATAAGAAGAGCTACTCGGTCAAAGGAATTGGATCTTCTTCTTTGGAGTTGGAAACCAAGTTTTAAAAATAACTTGCTCCCTATTTCCTGTAGAATATAAAGGTTATAGGGTTTCTCATCTTGATGAAAAAGTAATTGTATGGGGTTAGGGATCTAGTATTGAAGATGCTAGCACTATTGGGATTCGTGAGGGAAGGTTGTATAGGATTGTAACACCTCTTCCTCAAGCTCTTGTGCATTTATATACCAATCCTTGTGAAATATGGCACAAAAGGTATGGTGATTGTCATTACAAGATATTTCCATCATTGAATCATATGGTTACTGGTATCCCTGAACTGAAAGATGAGCATAAAGGAATCCGTAAGGGATGTGATCTTGGAAAGAATGTGAAGAAGCCTTTTGCAAGCAGTGATACAATATCCAAGGAAATTATTGATCTCTTGCGTTCCAGTGCTAGTGGACCTATGGAAGAAAATTCTCTTAGAGGTCATCATTATTATGTAACATTCATTGATGATCACTCTAGAGAAACTTAGATATACCTCCTCAAGTCTAAGGATGAAGTGTTTGAGAAATTTCAATAGTTCGAGGTAGAAGTAGAAAATTTGATAGAAAGGAAGATCAAAACCCTAAGATCAGATAATGGTGGAGAATACACTTCTATATAAATTGTGTATTTTTGCAATGAATCAAGAATTTAGAGGGCTCTAATAGTTCCCAACAATCCTCAACAAAATGGTGTGGCTGAAAGGAAGAACCGATCAATTGAAGAATGTGTTAGAGACATGCAACATGAACAAGACCTACCTAAGTTCTTATAGGGATAATGATTTGTAAAGACAATATATATATATATATATATATATAGATATATAATCAAAGCCCTCATAAAATTATCAATGACATAACCCAGAAGAAGCGTTCACAGGAAAGAAGCCAAGTGTTGATCATCTCTGAATATTTGGATGTATCGTATACATTCACATTCCAAAGGACAAAGGAAGAAATTGAACCCTTCAGATATAAGAGGCATCTTTGTTGAATATAGTACTTCATCAAAAGATTATAGAGTCTACATCAAGGAAGATCAACGAATCGAAGTAAGCAGAGATGTTATCTTTGATGAAATAATTGCATACAAGAAGTCCAAAGACATTCCTATTGAGTCTGATGAGGAATAAGAACCCATATTTGAAGAAGTATCAGGGCATGACAATATTCAAGAACCTAATACTAATCATGAAGAAGTTGAAGTAACAAGTGAACCCATGTAGCAAGTCATCATTCCAGGAACTCGCAAGAGGACAACTTGGTTGAGCACAATTGTACAGGAAGTCGAAGGACATGCAAAAACAAAGGGAAATTTTAGAGAAAGAAATAAGCCTAAAATATATTTAGGTTATGCAACTTATATGACTAATCTTATCGAAGAATAACCTATCACTTATGAAAAGGAAAATGAACATCAAGAATGGAGAAATGAAATGCATGAAGAATACTAGTCTATATTGAAGAATGTTGTCTGGGAAATTGTTCCTATACATAGAACCACATTTGTTGTCACTTCCAAATGGGTATACAAAATCGAACATGAAGTTGATGGAAGCATTGATAAGTATAAAGCAAGGTTTATGGCAAGATGCTTTTCTCAAAAGGAAGGAATCAATTATGAAGAAACCTTTACTACTACAACTAGATATACAACCATTAGATCATTAATATCTTTGGCTGCTACTATGGGATGGAGCATTCATCAAATGGATGTTAATACAACTTTTATAAATGGAACAATAGATGAAAAAAATTACATTGAGAAACCCTAGATATTTGAAGTCCATCATAAGGAAACACATGTCTGCAGGTTGAAGAAAGCTTTGTATTGCGTGAAGCAAGCACCTAGAGCATGATACACAAGAATGGGTGCATATATTCTAAGACTTGGTTTTGTCAAGAATTCTACAAATCCTAATCTCGACATCAAGGTGGCCAAGAATAAAATTGTGATCATAGTATTATCACAAGGGCTTCAATCAATGACCCTCTAACATATCATGTGCATTCATGACATACTAAACAATACCATTAATTTAACTACATATTGGAAAATACCTTTAAAAATCACATTATTTAACCTCCTACCAATATGAGCCTAATACACCTTACCAATTTAAAAAAAACTATACTTTCACTAGATATTGTAGCTATCATTTATATTTAAAAAACCTTTATTTTTTTTTATTAACATTGTGTTTCATTTTTTATACCTGCCAATATAAAACCCCTTTACCCCCTATTATACGCTCAATATATTATTTCATTTTTCCTCAGTATATATCCCCCAATATGAATGCACGCGGTATGGTATTAACCCCATGATGAAGCCCCCATGACTACTATGTGTGGATGAATTACTAGTTACAAGTGTAGAACATCGTATTCAAGAATGTAAGTAGTAGTTGGTAGTTGAATTTGACATGAAAGATCTTAGGCTTATTCACTACTACTTGGGATTATAGATATGGCATAAATCTAGTGAAACCTATATTGGTCGTGGGAAATATGTAATCAAGATATTGCAGAAGTTTTTAATGATGGAAACTAAACCAATGATAACTCTGATGGTCAATAATTTTAAAAAGTCGAGAAGTTCAAAATCAAGCCTTATTGATCCTACATGCTATCGAAAGTTTATTTTCTTCTTGCTGTACCTCATGAACACCCGACTTGACATATTCTATGTAGTAAATGTTATTATTCAATACCAAATGGAGCCAAGGAATGATCATTGGATAACAACTAAAAATATTTTGAAATATTCTCATGGGACGATACATCACTACCTTAGATATGTTGGTATTAAGATACATTTATTGGGCTATACAAACTCTGATTTGGGTGGCAGTGAGACAGATAGAAGAAGCACTACTATTGGATGTTTAGCTTGTGATATTCTATAATCTTGTGGATGAGAACGAAGCTAGATTTAGTTTCATTAAGTAGTTTTGAATCCAAAAATATTTCAACATTAAGTGAAGTTGGTAGAGAAGTATTTTCGCTTATAAATCTGCTATCAAATTTGTTTGAAGGACTGTTGGACCCTACCATTATACAATGTGACAACCATAGTTGTATAAGGTTAACAAAGGACCCAATTTTTTATGCTAGGACAAAGTGTATTAATAATAAGTATCACTATATTCTAAGTCTAGTTCAGGATGGAGTCGTGAACCTACACTACATATCCACAAATGAACAAGTAGATGACATATTGACGAAGTCTCTTTTGAATAATAAGCTTGAGTACTTGAGAAACACGATTGGACTTGTATATATCTCCTCCCTGGTTGAGAGGGAGCAATGAGGGACAATGTATTCTCCATGTGTCATGCACTAGACTAGGACTAACAATCGTAAGTCTAGTGAAGGCACTAGTAGGGGTAATGGAGGATTGGATAAGCATCTGAGACCAACACTTATTGAGGATTGAGAATCCAAGATAGAGGTAGTCTTGTGGACTGATACTCTTTCAGGATGAGGAAGGACATCCAAGATAAGATTAGTCAAACAGGATCAATATTCTTTGAGGATTGGGAATCCAAGATAAGAATAGTCCTGGAAGGACATACCGGGTGAACATATGTATGGGGTATGTTCCTTTAGAGGTTGTGGTGATGGTGTCCATATGTATGCCTCCCAACATTGTTCTCTAATCTAGTGGAGAGTTAGAGCTTGTTAGTCAAGGCCATACTATTTTTTAGACTGACAATGCTAGTTATGATGTTGATGCTTAAATACGAATTATCAATTTGACTATTCTTATGAGAATATTTCAATTTGAGTATCCTTGTACCTTGTTGTGGAATTACCAATACCTCCCTAGTTAAGAGGGAGTGTTGTAAAATGTAACTAGGTTTGGTATTCATAATTATATTTGTACTTGTATCAATATATATTTCTCATAAAAAGGAAAAAGAAGAAAAATAAAAAATATTATTATTATTATTTTTATAGTCAAGCATGTTCTTCATGATTTTAGGGTTTATTCAGTCAATAATAAAATTTATCTTGTGTCAAAGTCCCATTTGGACTATTTTTTATCAAAATAAAACTTTTATTTTTGAGTTTAAAAGAGTCATTTTGACCCCCAAGACCAAGTTGGTGCTTCCAGGATAAGTGGGACAAGAAGAGGCCCAATTCAACCACATGGATGGATATAAAAGGAAGAGACTTCATCCTCATTTTTCACATTTACTCACTCAAGTTTGATCCATGAGCAAGCGAGGATCAAAATAAGTGTGAAGGCTGAGGAAGAGAGAGAAATCTAAGGAAGAAAGGAAAATATAAATTTTTGATTGTTTATTCCCACATGTGAAATAATTATGGGGTTATTCTATGAGTTGTAGGGCCAAAGTTGTAGGTACGAATTGCATATATGAGTTACTCGGTCGAAATTCTAAGTTTGACCAGTTTTGGTGAAGTTTGACTGGTGTTGACTTTGTGGAATTTGACTTGTTTGAGGAAGGTCCTAAAGGAGGGTTGACTTGGTGCTTGTGGAGGTCTTGGTCTTAGTCTTTAGGCCTTGGATGTCTCACTTTTATCTAATTCTATAGGAAGATAAGGGTTGACTAGGATTTTTTCCTTATGGGGTTTTTCCTTGGCTTGGAGCCTATATCTTGTACTCTTTGTGTTCTTGTGATCTTCATGCATTTTATGGTTAGGTAATTTCTTGATGAAAAATACATAATTGAGTAATCAAATCCAATAAATACTCACAAGTAGTTATCAAGTAAGAGGAATCAACCTTAATCTACAAGTACTTTAATTTCTCAACACCTTTCCCTTACTACAAAACCTTCAGGATGTTTCATGTAAATTTCTTCCTCTAAGTCACCATGAAAAAATGATTTCTTTACATAAATTCTCTAGTTTTAGTGTGGCTAGAGACATTAATACTAATATTAATTTTGCAACAAGGGATAATATTTCACTAAAGTCATCTCCCTTGATTTAGGAATAAAATTTTGTCACTAGTTGATTCTTGTACTTCTCAATTTGACCTACCACGTTTATATTTTTCTTGAATACCCACTTGCAACAAATGGGATTCATTAGGTAACTAGACCATTCCCCATGTATCATTATTGCACAAAGATTCCATTTCTTTGAGATTACTTTTGACCAAATTTTAGCCTATTGATTTGAATGCCTCCCTAACTAACTAAGGTTCATCATCAATGGTAGATAACACAAAAGCATACTAGAAATTTGGCGGATTATACCTTTTAGTTTGTTTCCTTACTAAACCAAACCTCCTCAAGATCAAACCATACTATTCCACTTCCTCATTCGATTCAGTCGATTCATTTAAATCACTTTCCATGTTCTTTAAATCCAACATTGATTTTTTTTTATTTCTCCTCCTTTGGAGCATCTTTAGTTCTATAAGTATACCTAACTCCCACGAATATAACAATTTGACTATAAACTATTTTCATTTTCACTGGATCACATAGCTTATCCTTTCATTCCATCCTTATAACTAATGAATTACCATGGAATGCCTTATTATCTAGCTTTGTCCTCTTTTCTTTTGCAACATGGACAAAAGCATTGTAGCCAAAAACTATGATATGTGTGAATGATGAATTTTCACCAACAAAAATACTTCATGTGGAGTCTTGTTGACCTATGCTAATGAAGGATACCTATTTACGAAGTAACATGTAGTATTCACTTCCTCTAGATAGAATCTTGTGCCAATCCCACACTATTGGGCATTCTCCTTGTATTTCCCATTAATGTCCTATTAATTCTCTTAGTGGCTCCATTCTACTGAAATTATTCCTTAGGAAATACACGCATGTCATCCTCGAGAAATAAAAGGAAACATAATACAAAGATCCATGTAGAGACTATACTAGTACTAGCCCAAATACCTCACTATGATCTAGATCTAAGTTCCCTTTTTTTTCTTGTATCGCTAAATGGGAATCCAATAATATTGTGCTTTTCATAAATATAATTTTCACATAAATTTATTTATAGAGAGTTACCAAGAAAACCTCCAACCATACTTTTCTTTGCACATCTCAAAAATATTTCTCCCAAATATATTCGATCATCTAATGCCACAACATAATCTCATCGAATAGATAAGATGATGACCCACTGGTTTCATAAACAACTGCACTATCATCCACTTGTGTTGAATTTCCTTGATAGCTTGTAAAATATACCAATCCAAACACCTCTAGCTAACATCATCAAGTATTTAAACCATGTTAGATGTATCCTTCCTGAATACAATATGCACCCTTATGTTATGTAATCTATTGATAAATATCATGTTTTTGGTCAAACATGGACTATATAGCACTCCTGCTAATGTTCTACTCCAATATCCCTTGAGCATTAGTGTAACTTGACCTCAACCGATTATATTGGTTGTTGAGTTGTCCCTTAGATACACATCCCCTCCATCATATTATTCATACTAGAAAAACCACTCCCTATGGGGTGTCATATGATAGGATGCTCCTAAGTCAATGAACCATGCCTTATGACCTGACTGTGTGTTAAGTACCTATATTAATAGTGTAGTCCCTTATTATGTTAGTGTAGCCCCACTTATTGTTATTGTTGTACCCCTGTAACCCCCATATTGTTATTATTGTGCCCTTACATTATTATTGTTAGGTCGGCTAGGATTACATTGTGGCCCACTAGGATTACATTATGGCCCCATGGACTCCTATATATAGAAAGGAGGTTTTGTAAATTGTATGATCCAAGAATTGTTCATTCATGTAATGTATTGGAGGTTGCCCCCTCGAATTGGCTTATTTCTAAGGCATTGATATCTCTTTTATTCTATTTTTGGAGCTGGTTACTCAACATTTGGTATCATAGCTTGGGATTCTAGGGTTTCGCTGCTCCAAACAGGTCATCGTGGCATTTTCGCTATAAATTTTTTTCTACGAAGTTTCAGAAGCTGAAATTTTTAGGGTACGAAGCTGAAATCCTGAGGAATATTTTCTAAAAATTTCAGAGCTTGGTTCACAATATTTTCGGAGATATGATCTGTGGAAGATAGGTTTTTTTTCAGGCTCCTAAACAGGTCATCGTGGCATTTGCGCTATAACAAAATTTCGACGAAGGTTCAGAATCTGAAATTCATATGGTACGAATCTGGAATCTTGAGGAAATTTGTCAAAAAAATTCAGAGCTTGGTTCGCAAAATTTTTGGAGATATGATTTGTGGAAGGTAGTGCTTTTTCAGGCTCCTGAATTTCATCTCAAAGAGGTGATCGTGGGAAAAGTTCAATAAATCTCTCTCTGGGCAGTGGATTTGAGTTCCGTAAAAAGCGGTTGCAAGTACACGGACTGTAGTTTCTTGGCTATAAATTTCAAAGACAAAAGACGAAACAATGACACGTGGCAAGTCGTACAAGTTCGCTCTACTGAACCAGTCCATAATTAGGTCATTGTGGGAGATTGGACACAACTTTGTCTTGGAGAATCAAAATTAGGTCAGACCTGTGGCATTCAAAAGAGAATTCAGACGGCTATTTCATTTCTAAATTTCAGATATTGAAGAGTCACAATCACAGAGATAATTTAATTCCAATATTGCGCTCCTCAAAAGCAAGTAAAAGGTGTGTATTGTTTTTCCCGAATTGCATAAATCTTATTTGAAAAATCAGTTTGAAGTGATTCCAAGGGCCTATTGAGCATATATTTCAGTATTGTGTTCTTAAATGCCTCCTAAAAATAATTCAACATCCATTAAGCCCTCAGAAATCTATACTATGATGCATGAAGTGGAAGAATTGCAGTATGAGATATCAAAATTACGGTACCAAGTGCAACAAATTTCGATCATACGAAGAGCAACCGAAGCTGACATAGATGGTTTGAAAGAAGAAATGGAGGCTAAGTTGGATGGTTTGAAGGATAAAATAATAGCTAATATGGATGATAAATTAGTGGAAGATGACATCGAGCATCAACAACAAGTTCTCCAACTCTCAAAGGATAACCTAACTTTGGTGCAGAATCTAATGAAACAATAGGAATATCAACATCACATCGAAAGAAGTTCTGAAGCAGTCACAAAAACAAGAAATCGACAAGTACGATCAATTTCAGAGTATCTCAGCAAGTGGAAGAACTTTCCTGTAGAAGATTCCACATGGGAGGATGAGAATTTTATAGAGAAGCATCAAGAAATAATCAAGCGTTGAGGACAACACTTGTTTGAAGGAGAGGGGCATGTTAAGTACCTATATTAATAGTGTAGTCCCTTATTATGTTAGTGTAGCCCCACTTATTGTTATTGTTGTACCCCTGTAACCCCCATATTGTTATTATTGTGCCCTTACATTATTATTGTTAGGTCGGCTAGGATTACATTGTGGCCCACTAGGATTACATTATGGCCCCATGGACTCCTATATATAGAAAGGAGGTTTTTTAAATTATATGATCCAAGAGTTGTTCATTTATGTAATGTATTGGAGGTTGCCCCCTCGAAGTGGCTTATTTCTAAGGCGTTGATATCTCTTTTATTCTATTTTTGGAGCTGGTTACACAACATTGTGTACTCATTGAAGCTAAGTACACATCCCCTCCTTCATCCGTAGAAGTTCTCCCTTCAGTAAATTTCTTGTCATATCCCTTGCTCTGTTTAGCAACCTTTGAATTAAAATATCTTTTGTGATGCCCTACTTTATCTCATTTGTAACATATTATTCTCATCAAATGACCATGACACTTAGATCTTCCCTTCAACCTAGATATCCCTCTGGTGAATTTATCTTTACCTCTATCGAATATTTGACCTTTCTACCTTTCATTGTGTGTCCTTGGTCAATCCTTCCACGTTTTTTCACCTCATCTACTTTGAAAATAGAGATGCCACCACATAATCAAGTGTTAGTGTGGTTGTATTATTCCTAATAATAATAACTAGACTATCCCATGAGTTTGGACAATAACACAATATAATGGTACATTTCTCCTCCTATGTTACAAATATATCTACATTCAATAGATGGTTGATCATAATATTGAATGCATTCAGGAAAAATATGACTGAATCATCCTCTCTCATACTCAAAACACAAAGTTTCTTCTAAAGACACAACTTGTTAACCAACAATTTTATCTAGTACACATTTCCAAACCTATACCACATTTTCTTGGTTGTGTCTTCCCCCAAGACATCGAACAATTTCCAACTTATTCAATTGAATCTTCTATTGACATGTCAATCAAAAGTGTTTCTAGTTTTACAATGATCCATGAGAAATATTCCATTATAAGCTTCTAAAGTTCAATATTTTGGCCATTAAAATTCTTAATCTCAATTCTTGGACCGTTATTCAACCTTCTTTAACTGAATTTCTATCTTAAGAACCCCACTGGGATAGAATTATCTCATATTTAATCAATAATGTATTTGTTGAAAAGATCCAAGTCTAATCTCCACAACCTTTCAAGGCAGAGATATCTCCTTGCATCCAAAATGTGCTTTGATACCAAATGTTTTTTTTTTTCTTCTTCTGAATCGGTCTACTTCTATATTGATACAAAATAAGATTACAGAGAGGCCGAGACCTCAGGAGAGCTAGCCCATGGATGCGACATTCTCACATTGCAGTGCTGACCATTGACAGACAAAACAACTGGTTACTGACCAAAAGTTCATTTAAAATCATGACCTTGTCCGACTCTAGAAGCAGCTAATGCTTATGACTGAACTATTGACTGGAATAAAGGTCTCTATTCTTCTGACTAAACAAAGACAAACACTGCCCATGGTAGAAAACACAAACAAACACATTGTAGCACTGGAGCGTTCTCCTGGGAACATTAACATAGATAATAGTATGACGCCCATGCAGGGGAAACCGACGATATGACGAATGATAAAGCATTTGATCTTGAAAAATATTAGCCATCAAAAAACTGTATAGAAGAAGGAGAATGAGCACTCCTTGCTGCCAAAATTCAAAAACCAGCGAGCATAAACCTGATCAAGCATCATTGGTGGGAGAAGGCACCTCTTCGACGACGGGGCACACAAACTGATTGGGATCATCTTCAACTTGAGGAGGGCGTTCCTTGCCTGTAGAGTCACCACCTGAAGGAGCGCAGGGCCCTGCTTGCTGAAGCGCACTCTGAGTGGCTTGTCTGCCTGGAACACTCTGCAGACTGTCAATCTGAGGGGAACAGTACATAATTTCATCCCCAGACACCGGAGCCTCTTCAGTGGTGGCCATAACCTGATCAACTGGGTTATTTCGAAGCTTGATGGTAACAGAAGCAAGGAAATTTTGATTGTTGAGCGTACAGGGGTAGTGAAAGCGGGCGGTGTGAAAATGGGCACTGGAGGAAAGACGGACTTGCGCAGCTGAATTGGAATGACCACGACCTCGTCCTCGTCCTCTCCGAGGAGCAGGAGCATGACCATGACTGGAATCTGAGGTATCAGACGAAGAAGCCAAAGAGGGGAACGAGGGCGGGTGATTCGCTTGCCCATGAGAGGAGCCGCGTCTACAAGTCATTCGTGGGCGCAAGCGAGGCATGAAGTGCGGAGCTAAGAGGGCAGAGCGATGATCAGAAACGGGGCTGGTGGTCGAGTGCAGAGGAGTCCCAATGAAAACAGAGGGAGCGCAACTGTGGTTACAATAAGGACTGAAGGATATATGAATTTCAGGCTAAATATTGATGCAACAATTTAGAGGACAACTCTTCCCTATGCTGGTGCGCAAGAAAGGCTCAACATCAACCAGGGAGCAACAAGTTCGAAGAGGAGGAACACAAAGGAAGTTCCGAATGGGCGCCATGGCAAAGGGAAGATCGAGAAAACGAGGAGAGGTTGGCTGCATTAAAGCAGCATTAACGTTTTCATCAGAATTAATAAACACTTGCGTTAAGCGAGGGTGGATGGCCATGGAGATGAACTGCGTGCCAATCCACCACATCACCTACAGATCAATCGTCTCGAAGTTCACCCGCATCCGGGACTTTGATACCAAATTTTAAATGTCATGTTCCAAATTTATAGTTATGGCACCATATTATGAAAGTAGTGATGATATTTAACATTATTTACCAATCTTGAATATTCTTTATATCTCGTTACATAGTTGACCAGACATGTAAACTACTCTTGAAGCTCAATTAACATAAACCTTTAAATTCACATGAGAGAAATTAAGGAACAAAATAAATGATGCCCCACCATAAAGATTTACATAATGCATATAAAATTTACTTTGGCAACCATTAACTAGGAAAACCAACCAACATTTGAGCTTCATTTTTATTATATTATTGATCAAATATTTATCCAAATTACAATGAAAATTGACCTTGGCCCATACCTAAGGCCAATGTGTTCATACCTCACCTAGTCTCTACTAGTCATGGGTCCGTCATTATTATTCATTAAACTTAAATCATGCTCTATTAGTTGGGCATAGAAAATCCTAATTCATAAATCCTGAATTAGTTATATATGGTTCAACCCTATTGGCCAAGATCTAAGTAATTTCAAGATTCCTTACACAATTCGACTATAGTTAATTTCCCTTCAAACACTAGTTAACAATTAGTTAGTCAACTATGCTCATGCCTGACTATGATTGTTCTCAAATACTCCAATCGATTGCCCTTTTTTGTCAGCTACTCAGTTGTCCATTGAATTTGACTGTGGTTCGTATATTTGACTCGATTTTTAACTTGTATTTGAATTAACCATCGACTTGTTATCGATTTGACTATTGACCCATCAAATCAACTAAACCATCCAGTAAATTCTTCACCTAGTTGATTCTCCTTGACTAGACAATTGAGGATTATCCTAGTTGATTATACTTGACTAGACAGTCTACTGGTTTTCCATCGTGAAGAATATAAAACCTCAATAATTCTAAAAAAGAACCACATGAACCCAAGGTTGTTCTCTTGGAAAAGCATGTAAAAATTTTATGTAAAATATTATGAGGTCCTTGGTTTGATTCCCTTATTAAGCTATCTCGAAGTTAGGGGCGAGCATGGTGAAACTAGTGGTTATAGTGGCAACAAATGGAATCAACCATGTGTCACACAAGTACAAAATCACCCTAGTTTCCAACTCCACTAGTCACATTTGAAAAAAAAACAACAAAAACATTATTTAAATGATTAGAGGATGAGGCATATGATAAATCAATATGTTCTGAATACATGAACACCCAAAGGATAATGGTAGTTTCCAAGGAAATATTATAGGCACAAACACTAGTAAAATATACCAACATGGACACACTCCTAAAGAAGGAAGACTTGTGAGATGTTAATTTCAAAGGTAGACCCAACATCATGGAATTTATTAGAAGATAATTCTAAATTTAAGTGATTATTTACTTGGTGATAAGAAATGTGCAAGATAAAATTCTAGTCGTGAATATTTATTATAAGAATAATTTTGGAAGGATATATGCTTAAAATTTGATTAATATTTTTGATTGACCAAAAGCCTAAAGAAAGGGGAATTCTAATCCAAAATTGGATCCTAATAATGGAGATAAGTTGAATAAAAGAAGTGATAACTTATTGGGAGTCACATATATTTCCTAAGTAGTCAAATGATCAACTAGACAAAATCAACTAAGGATAAGTTGACTAATAAAATCAATCAAGCAAGAGCTAACAATGTGAAAACCAATGTGATATAATTGAATATGCATAATCAAATAGAAGAACATGTTATTGATAATAAAAATGGGGCAATATGTACATGTCAATGGAGTGTGTTGAAAGGTACCTAAAGTTTTATAGACATGGTAACGTTTAATGAGTATTTATTAATGAATGTGTCAACATAATGTTTATTCAATTAGAATATTGTCAATGGATGCATTGATCGGGTAGAATTCATATAATTGTGAGTATGAGTCTTAAATGAAACAAAAATTTCCTTATGGACTTGTAACTAAACCTCAAAGGAAACGCCTAGTGAAAAGAGGATGGCTTGTTCCATGGGTTCACATGAACGTCATGTGTATGCCAAATTAACAATAATTGTTGAATGAGTTGTTTATCATTTTTTTGGAATGATTAGCTTGTTGATTGGACAATTATCATTGGTTACCAAGGGAATTAGTTTGTTAACTAAATGAATGGAAGATGAGATGTAATTTATTCTCATAAATGGCCCCTAAGAAGGAATGTTGTAGGATGATATAAGCCCTATCAATTTTGTTTGATAAGAGAAGATAGGAGGTTAGAAAGTGAGAAGAGAAATAGCGTGGTTTTATAATTTCATTATGATCAAGAAGAAATAAATAGGCCAAGACACAACATGTGTTTCTTAGATTAAACAATAATAGTAATGGTTTACTATAGCAATGAGAGAGAGAGAGAAATAGAATCTATGTAGCCATGGATATGCACAAATCAATTGCTATGGAGGAATAAAATATTGTAAAATTTGAAGGTCAAACTCAATGATCTTTTTTTAACCATATTCTAGGTGTTGGTAGAGTTGGTGACAAAGAACCTGAATTAGAGAGAATATTTGGTTTAAGGTTTTGATTGGTTTTGTTAATGGGAAAGCTTGTGGGATTTATGAAGGAGGTAAAAGGAAAATATAATGAATGAGTCGAAAATTTGATGCTTGGCTAGGAAATTCGATTAAGGGACTACAACTAGCAAAGATACTTTTTAAGTAAAATAAGAAGGATTGAGAAACGTAAGATTCAATTTATTATTGGAAATACTAGACACTAAGAATTATTTTCTTTGAGGAGAGAGAAACAATGACAGGTTAAATTTGCAAGGGACTGGAATTATAAAGGGCATGAAAATTTGTATAAATTTGTTACATACAAATTTTTAGTATTACTATCTTATCTTCAATTTTGTTATTTCTTAACACACACAGACACACACATATGACATGATATTAGCTACTTATAAGAATTTAATTTGTCATTTTATTTAAAATAATGTTAATGTCATTGAAATATTTGGACTCAGTACCCATTAAATTTAAATCAATATCTTATTGATAAAGATGTCACAACACATATATACACTTTATATTATACATATATTCACAACTAAGTTGAGTTTAGGTGAGGGCTAGCCCCAATGTTTGTTGAAAGAATGATCTACCCATTTTTTTTTGTAAGTCAAATTTCTATTCATAGTTTCAAAAGGAAATACATCAAAGGAAAAACACAGGTAGTCTCACCCCGACCAAGTTTATTGACTATCGTCGAAATCATATGACAATGAAACAAAAAATAAAAGATATACACAGTCCAAAATTTCGAAGGCCATAGGCCCCAATAAACAAAGAGAACATATATCACACCTGTATCCATGGTAGTTGTTAGAGGTGATGGAAGTTGGGTTGTTCGAAGCTGTACCAGGAGGTGGCAGAGGGTGTAAGGAACATTGGACATACTCCTCGAAATGGGCCATCTAAGCCTCCACTTTCTCGACCTTCTTTGATAGAAAATTCTAGCCGCACCATACCACCACAACAACGCTCCCGGGTATGGCATTGAAAGTAATGCATTTTTTTCAGAGTTGTTATCAATTCAGCGTGGCCCTCCTAATGAACCCGCTTTGAATTCTTGAGACGATCCAGAATAGTCTGAATCACTATTGGCAATTCTTCATGCATCATCCTTGTTACTGACCGTGGCCACCCTGACGCATTGGCACACGATGCCCGGAGCCACCATGATGACCCGAAACCCCTCTTTGTTGAATTGGCGGAGCGAGGTGACCCTGACCCTTGGCTAAGCCCCCGCATTTATCCCCATGAGTTGTTGGCCCGACACATCTAGAACACCCCACCCGACCACCACCTATGCCTACATAAATCCTCAGCTCGACCCCTCAACATTTAGACCTTCCAGACTCTCTCCACCATTATCAAACACTAGCGCAAGCCGAGACCGGGACTTAGCCACTCCTGACTGCCCTGAATTAGGCAACACCTAGGCTGAGGACCTATCTGAGCAAGGAACCACCCTCATGCTTGAAACCCCGACACCACAAGAGCGTAACAAAGACCACCCGTCCAAAATTTCCCGAACAAACCATGCAGGGGGAAATACCACCATCTATGGTTGAACCTTCTCTCTCTTCATTGTTAGGCACCTAAAACTCTCAAATATACTTCCCACCATGACCTAGAAGAAACCGCGACTGATGCGCCAATGGATCCACCCCCCAGCCCAAGACCCTATAAACGGACAGGGGACGCACACGTCAATACTCCTGCTCCACCAAAATAAAATTCACATCCATGAAAGACTGAAATCACATCTAAAAAACTAGAAACAACAATCGAACACCCCCGTCAGATAGACATACACCACTTTCCTTACAGACTGACCCTTTCCAAGCCCAATTCATCAATTAACAGCTCCCCGCACCCACGAGAAGGGGAGGAAACTCCTACGACTATGCCAACCCTTCGGCCGACCCGAAGAACCTCTGCAGCTCCCTCCTCTTCTCCTAGCACTCCACACACAGGCTCCAAATCTCTCACCACTAAAGAATGTCCATAAAAAAGCCTGTCACCCTCTGTAATTTTCATGTAGTCACCACCCTCTGCGAGATCCAATGCAACTTTAGGTTTCACACACTGGTATTTATTGTCTTTCGTACTCAAGGTATTATGGGATGGAAGTGTGGCCAACCCACCCATCTGTATCCACATGCTTACCATGGGCACCCCCATGTTCCCTCGAGAACATCCTCCTCTCCGTTCCTCACCCCCATCAGGGAAAGAATGATCTACGCATTATTGGGATACTATCACTAATATTGTGCCTAGGATAGGGCCAACCCAAATATTGGATGGAAGAATGATTTTACCACCAATGGGATGCTATCACCAACATTATTCGTAGGCTAAGGCCAATCCCAGTATTAGATGGAAGCTTCCTACAAGTGGGATGCTATCACCAAGATTGTGTGAAGATTGGTAGAGCTTAGATGCCCCTTGAGATATTTTAATTCCATGAAAAGTGACTTCCATCATAAATCCCTTCCATGAAATCTGAATCTGAAACTTAATAGATACTAAACCCCACAAAAACAAATGTGTCTACGCCTAATAAGTTATATATATATATATATATATATATATATATATATATATATATATATATATATATATATATATATATATATATATATAAATGTATATATAAATGTATATAAAAATGTGTGAAAAAAATGTTAAAATTTATATGATAATAGCTTAGTTTTAAAATTTATTACTTAAATTGTTATAATTTAAAATTTTAATTTCAAAAAAAAATTGAGATGTTATTTATATTTAATTATAAAGTTATATTAATTATTAGATATTTTAATTTATTATTTTTTAACAAATATTTTAATTACGCTTATAGGCACTCTCCATTCCAGTATGGTAGAGATGTTGTAATTCAATGTTCTAAACTTTTTGACTAGGTCAGAATAAAATAAACTAATAAACTAATATAATTATTAATAAAACGTTTTGATTGGGTCAAATTATATAAAATAAAATAAAATATAAAATATAAAATACAATATACAAAATTAATATTTGTAATTATAATTAATAATTAAATTGTAACATACAGTTATACTTTACAAAATAAATAAAAAATTAACTTTATATTTTTTACTACAACACTATGCACTTTTACCTTTGCCATAATTATCTTCATAACTACCATTCACCAAACCTGTTATAATACTACGCAAATTCATACACAAATTACATATGTAAACCATATTGAAGGTTCGGATAACAATTATTGTTGCTTACATATTGAATGATCGGATAACAATTATTGATGTCTCTTAAGAGATTAAATACCCATCCCAAGTCCCGAGACTAACACCTGTCATCGCATTTTCCATTGTGAAATTTGAATGTCATAACTCTATACCACTATAGGATCTTGGAATTATTTTGCATATCGTTTCACATTAATGTTACACATTTGATTCACAAACTTTTAAATGTCCGGCTATGGTTAGTGTTTTCTTTGGTAATCTTGCAAATGGTTCAAAAGGATTGATTAAAACTGCACAACCTGCCAGGGAGACAGTTGTGGGTCCTTTCCACCATCGATTCACAAAGGACAGGATCTACGGTTGTAATTCATTTAGGGTTTGTTTTGGTTAGGGTAATGACTACCCTAACCCTAACCGTTCCCATTCATTCTCGAGTCGTTGCCACAGAGCTCTGCAATTTTGTTTCGATGGTCGTAGCGACATACACCTCTCACTGGTTTCATATATGTTCCGTTCCGAGACCCTTCATCGACAGTAGGTGGCTCACCCAGTTGCTTAATGCCGTGTTCATTTGTGTAGTTTGTAAGCGGACAATCTCTGCCTCTGAGTGATCAACAAGAATGCCTCTTTCTGCTTTTTTTACGTTCTTTATTAGCCTCGTTCTCCAATTCTTTTGTCTTTTATTACTTTCTTATTTTTTTCGTAGCTCTAATATTTTATTTGTCTGTTTGTTGGGCCAAAGCGAGGGTTTCGGCTCACAACTCCGGAAGATGTACCACAGTTTTCCTTACTGCTCCCTCAGAGGTTCTCACAGGTAAGATGGGGTTTACTATATTATAAATTTGCAAGTCTAGGCTAGCTTGCCTTTATTTAGTTCAACCGAATAGAATCTGATATCCTATCCTCTGGTTTATTCACAGACTTATTAAAAACTCTGTGGAAATACTTATATGCACAGGTAAGGACATATTCCCTACTGCATATCCTTTATCCATTTTAATCGTTGGTTTGGCACAATCATACATTCAATTCCCTTACAGTTTCATATTTTTTTTCTGTGCACAGGTATGCTCGACCGCCTGAGACTGTGGGTGGGATTCCCTTTGGTTTTCTTACTCTGGTCCTTTGCTGACTATGCCTTTCTATCCTCCAGGTATTCTCCTCCATTGATGGGTCACTAGTACATTTGGCGGAAATTCCGACACTTGGTTCCGACGCTTTTGACCAAATGTCGAAAATTTTCCCAAATTTTTTCCATCCCGCCCGGAACCGTCGCTATAGCGACATCTATAGAATGTTGTCGCAATACCGACGCCTAAAATTTGTCGCAATTGCGACGTTTGGAGGAAAACGTCGCAATTGCGACACCATGGCCCAAAGCGTCGCTAAACTACTACATTTGGCGGAAATTCCGACACTTGCTTCCGACGCTTTTGACCAAATGTCGGAAATTTTCCCAAATTTTTTCCATCCGGCCCGCAACCGTCGCTATACCAACGTCTATAGAAACCTGTCGCAATACCGACACCTAAACCCTGTCGCAATTGCGACACCATGGCCCTAAGTGTCGCTAAACTACTACATTTGGCGGAAATTCCAACACTCGCTTCCGACGCTTTTGACCAAATGTCGGAAATTTCCGCAAATTTTTTCAATCTCACCCGAAGCCATCGCTATACCGACGATTAGAGAGATTGGTCGTAATACCGACACTTAGACAAAGTGTCGCAGTGGAGACGTCTGAAGGAAGACGTCGCAATGGCGACCCTATTCTCCACGGGGTCGCTATTGCGACAGATGCGTCCAAACGTCGCAATTGTAACACAATGTCTAAGTTGCAATTGCGACGTTTGGAGGCATCCGGCGCAATAGCGACGCTTTGTGTGTATGTGTTGTGAGGAATAATTATATAGTTCAACTTAATGGTTCATTATATAATCATGTGATCATCAACAATGATATATCTTAAAAAGCAACTGAAAAGCCATGTGTACAAAATCGATGTATACTCTAGAGTGTGGTTCTCATATCACTATGTAAATTGTTGTATGCTACTTCAAAAAAATTATAAGATAAACTGTAATACACATCATATATGCACCATAACAATTGGTAGAGGGTAAAACCCACCTGCCACACCTTTGTACTCGATCCAATTTTCTCTGTCAACTCTTCTAGATGTGGGAGTTTCCTTCAAGGATCATAATACCCCCAAGGCATGTTATCACCCTAGTAATTCTCAGGTTGTGGGATAGGGATTTTTGTAGTTAAGAACACCAAGGGTAACCAAGAACCGCTTTGGGAATTCAAGATCTAGCCTTCTTGAACTCCAGAGAGGGATCTCTCCGTATGATTTAGCTTTGTTTTAGTAACATATATTAGGCTAGCTATGATTGTGTATTTGGGTTTGATTTTAAAAGATTGGTGGGAATAAAGAGATTTCAAGGTTAACGAGAAGGATCTACCAGAATATTGGGCAATGAAGTCAACTCTCTAGGCAAGCAGAACTAAGAAATAAGGCTCAGAGATGCAAATGTGCTAAGGGCAAGATAGGTGACCTTCTAAGGCTATGTATAGGCTTGATTTGATGGAGTGGATGGAATTTGAGCAAAAGGGCACTTAAGAATCCTTAAGCTACAGATAAGAATATTGAAGAAGGGGATCTAACTGGGAACCGTAGAACTGCCCATAAGGTTTTATGAACAGGCTATTACTGGCCTACCATCTTTAAGGATGCCAAAAAAATCGTGCAGGCCTGTGATAGCTGCCAAAGGGCAGGACGCCCTAGGCAGTCTAATGAAATGCCTTTGAACCCTCAACTAGTGATTGAACCATTTGAACGCTGGGCACTTGATTTTGTTGGCCCTATTAGTCCTCCCTCAAACCAAAAAACATACACCCTAGTTGCAACCAAATATGTCATTAAGTGGGTCGAAGCAGAGGCACTTTCAAAAGCTACAGAGGACTCTGTAGTACAGTTTCTTTTCCAAATCTGTGTGCGCTATGGTCTCCCAAGGGACATAATCACAGATGGAGGACCACAATTTGTAGGTAATAAATTAGCTGAAACATTGCAAAACTACCACATTCAGCACAAAATTACAACTCCATATCACCCACAAGCCAATGGCCAAGTAGAGAGCACGAACAAAGTAGAAAACATTAAAATGCCAAGTAGAGAGCACGAACTATAGTTGTCTTGAGAAATTTTATTCACACTGAATACTTTGAATTGTTAAGTATTTATACAAAAAAATGTTTACAAAATATCTCAGGAATTGAGATGATGTTTTAATAAAAAATAGGAAAGAATTTCCTGTTTTTTATCCATTAAATTCACAGCAAATCTGTGAATTCTTGCCACTTTTCTGCAGAGGGGATCTTCATAGTCTTCAATTTTCTGTAACTTTCATCTGCCTCTGTATACTTGGAAAAGTTAGGCTTGATAGTGAACATATGCCTGATCTCATTATCTAAAAAGAACATATTTTCAAAATACTGAAGAAGTATTTTGCCTGTTGGTGATCCTTGAGGCAGTTGTTGTCTAGCTTGCTCTTTTGCATGATTTCTGATTTTTAGATCATAATCTTTCTGAGGCATTAACTTGTCATTCAATGTGTGAATATCAGGCAAACCTGCTTCTGACAATGTTTTGTATTTGGCTAAAAATCTTGAGATGGATAAATTCATGTCTTTACACCGGTCCTCTAGAGTACTCATTATGTTTCTTTTGTTCAGGACCTTTTTGATTTGAAGAATGGTTTATGTTCTATCAACAATTTTCAATTCTTCCAACTCTTCCTTGGTCTTACTGTTTAAAAAAGCTATGAGTTGGATTGCTTGGGCTGGTTTTTTGTCAATTTCCCTCTTAGTCTTGTCAATCTCTGCACTAGCAACTTGAAGTAACTACCTCTGTTCATAAATTATCCGAATTGAAGGCCATTGAGAATGAATGCCATCAATAATTTTGGTCCATAAATGACTTTTTATAAAGGCCACTTGATCTGTAAGATTTACTTGTGCTTGCAGAATCTTTACCTGTTCCTGTAGTCGATCAGCCCTTTGCTCATGTCCTCTAGAAGTAATCAAGGCATCATTTTTGGATTTTTCCAAATTTTTAATAGTGCCTCTCAAACTAAGAATCTCTTTATCTTGGTCTTGTGGTGTGGTCCTCTGTGAGGATGAAGAAGAAGAGGCATAGATTAGAGAAGTAATTGGCACTGCAGTTGGCAGTACTCCGTTCGGTGCCAAGTGTTCTGCCAAAGTAGATGGTATAGCAGTGTTTACAGTGGGGATCACTGTAGGAATGACCATTGGTTGTGCTTTTCTTAGTTCTTCATTATCTTTCATTAGAGCTTCCATTTGAATTTCCATTGTTTTTATCTGACCTGACATTTGATGTACAAGCTCCTTTAAATCATCATTCTCTGTTTTTTGCTGTAGAATTTCTTTTGCTTGAGAGTTTTCACTCTGAGGCAACTTCAACTGTTTTCTAAGAGCAACTATATCCTCATTTTTCTGTTTAATTAAGACTTTTGCCCCGTCAATGTTGGCTGGGTCACCCCCTGCTTCAATCACTATATCTTCTAGTGCTTTTATTCTTAAATTATTAGCATACAGTGAGGCTTTGTCCAACCTCATTTGATTTTGGAGGTTGAACACTATTTTCTCAAGCCTAATTGATTTCATAGTTTTACTGACAATTTTGGAATATAGCATTTCAGTATTGCTCCTATGAAATTCAATTTGATCTAATTCATGAATGGCATCTGCATCCAGTTCAAGATCTGTTTTGGAATAATCTGCCACTGATTTTGGCTCAGCCATTGTAGGCTTCAATAATGACATTACCAATTTATTGGATGAATAATCAAATGCTGAAAGAATCCTGTCTTTGTTTCCAGGATTTTCTTTAAGAAATCTAGAATGAGCTTGATTCTTGAGCTCTTCATTCTTCTCTTTAATCTGTCTGAATCTGATATGAATCTCTGACTCTGTATTGTCAGTTTCGTGAGAAGAAGGAGGCAAATCGACAGTAGCCTGGTTTTCCTTCATGACTGTATCTTTTTGTTGTGTTCCAATTTTTACATTTTGAAGCTCTTCTAATGTTTGAGTGATTATTCTTGTTGCTTCATCATTTATATCAATATTTACAGCCTTATCCTTTTCTTCTTCTGTTGACTTGCTTCTTTTACTATAAGGAGTTCTGAATTTTATGTGAGTCTCAGCTATGAAACTATCTCCTTCTCTGTCTCTTTTATGTACATTATAAGTATCTTTTCTTGTAGAAGCCACCTGTACTGTCCGTTCAATCTGTTTGCCTTTGCCACTGTCTACCTGTATTACCTGTACTGCCTGTGAATCATCATCAGATAGGGTGTTTGGCTCCCATTCAATTTTATTTACATATCTTTCAATATGGGGCTTAGGATCATGCAAGTAAACAGACAACTTACATTTTACCCTTATTTCACTCAAAATACCTTGTGGGTCATACTTCCATGTAAAACTACATGGGAACTTATAATCTTTAAGTTTGTCATTTATCTCATTGGCAGCTTCTCTGTTATTCACAATGAATGGCCCAATTTTATTTTTCAGCTTAAATTGGGTCTTTTTCTTGAAAGCTATGAAGTGGATTTCATCTACATTCAATAGTTGTCTCGGATTTTCTAAAGCAAATATTCTTGTAGTTACAAATTTGGGTAACTTATATGGGGCCAGGGATGAGCCATACACTCTGATTTCTGTATGATTTTGATATAAATACCAATCTCCAATTTTGTAGCTCTCTGATAACTGCAGAATTCTTCTTGTCTCATCATTGATCCTAGGGATCTGTTGTTTTTCCAAGAGATACATAGCAGGGGCTATAAATGAGTCATTGAAATCTGTAAAACTATACTCTTTGTTCCATTTCCTTAGAATAGATGACCAAAATACTAATGATAGAACTTTTCCTTCTGCATCCACTTTCTGACATTCAATTGGAAACTTATCTGTTTGATAATATAGGAAGAGGTGTAGTAGATAAGAGGAGTATCTGAAAACTCCTTCTTCTGATAATTTGGATAACTGATAATGCATATTTTTAGCAATATATCTAGCAAAATTGAACTGAATGGATGGTGATTGACCAGGGTTTAGAGTTGACAGAAAACCTAGGATAGCCACATCAGTGAATTCATCACTGGCGTATCCTAGTATGAAGGAGAGCATTGAGACAATCTGTCTAGTTTCATCTGGGAAATCAACAGTGTCGAAAGGAGGATCTAACTTAGGAATATCAACTTGATTTGGACAAAAGTCTGGTATATTTTGAATCTAGCATTGAAATCCAAGTCAAGATATAGTTGGGTTAAATCTTCTCTTGTTAGGGAAACAGAATTGGGGTCATGATTCATTTGCAGCATGGAATTTATCGACTCTTCAGTGATGTAAAACAGGGTTTCTTTTTCTTTGTTTACAATACATCTTTTTTCTGGCATATAATAGGCTTGGCATAATCTGATAAAGTCAGGAACAGAATGAGTGAGAGGGACAATATATCTAGGCAGATTGGATTCCAAAATTGGAATATCTTTGTCACCCTTTTCCACTGATTTTCCATAGCACCAATTATAGACATCAAGCGTGTTAAATTCTACATTAGGGTCTATTATTAGACAGTCCTGATCAACTAAAGGGCTCTTCTCTGGAGAAATGACTGGAGGCTGGACTGGTCTGACCACTTCTGTAGAATCAGCCGTGAGTGCAAGAGTTGGTTTGTCGATTTTGAAGGACATAAGCAGAGGAAACTTTGCAGAAGACTTCTTTTCAGATTTTGGGCCTCCATTCTTGGGGGTTACCTGCTTCTTGGTCATTTTTAATAATGAACGAAGCAAGCTTAAACGGTTTGCTAAGTTCCTTTACGAGAAACAAGGGTTTCTTGGCGAATTTCTACTAAAAATGGGGTTTCTGAGCAGGGTTTTTAGGAAATGCAAGGAATTTAAAGCTCAGGACGTGTATTTAAAATCGATTTCAACAGCAAAACGGACCAGGGTATGGAAAAAACTGCGAGAAAGGGAAATTAGGGATTTCAGGGAAATTTTGACAGAGTTTTCCATGAAAAATGGACACTTTTTTGCAGTAACTTTGGTAATTATTTTAAATCGACAGGAATTTTGAAATCTCAGAGGGAAACTTCGAATAAAAGTACCTGGAGAACCAGCGGAATTCGGTTGAAGACGTTGCAGAGGTGCTCAGTCTTCAATTTTTTGAAAATGGCTTCGCAGAGGACAATGTAGTACTTTGTAATGGAAATTCAGGCCAATGGGCGTCGAAAAATGGTACTGGTAGGTTGAAAATGGCTCTGCAAAGTTTCTCAAGGTTCAAACGACGTGATTTTGAGGAAAACAGTTATGCAATGTTTTTACAGGTTTAAAGCGAAAAGGTGAAAATTTGAATGCAAATAATAATTTTAATGTTATCCTTCGATGGTATAACCATAGTTAAATGACATTAAACTCAGGTTAAATGGGTGAGGTTTAGGGAATACCGCCAGTGGTATTCGTGAGGGTAAATGGTGGTAAGCGGAAACTAGCTTTTCGAATGCGATACAACGTGGTGGCGACACGTAAGCACGGGTGGTTTGGAAAAACCACCCATTTCGCGCGGCTTTGCCAAAACATCAAACGATTAATTTATGAGCGCGGAAATGTATTAGCGCCGTCGGATCTGGATTCAACGAGCGAACGGCCACAATGAAAAGGAAAGGTGCGGGGAAAAGGTAAGTTATCGGGTTCAGTGCGATACTATTGCAAAAGTGTCACAAGACCGACGAAAATGGAAATCGTTCAAAACATCAGTAAGAGCGACGCTTACCGAAAAGGTGAAAGGTAAGTTATCGGGTTCACTTTGGGTCATTGATCTTGGGAAACCGTCGCTATACCGACCTTTAGAGAAATGTGTCGCAATACCGACACTTAGAAAAAGTGTCGCAATTGCGACACTATGCCCCAAAGCGTCGTTAGACGGCTTCCTCCAAACCTCGCTATTATATGTTTTATGAAGATATGGTAAGTAACTCTCTCTTGTTCTTCGTAGAAATAATTATATATAATTTTTATTTTTATTTTCAAAATAGATTAAAAAAATTGTATGAGAAAAATTATTAATTCATCAATATGTGTGTGTTGTGAGGAATAATTTCATAGTTCAAATTAATGGTTCATTATATAATCATGTCAGCATCACCAATGATATATCTTAAAAATCAACTGAAAAGCCATGTGTACAAAATCGATGTATACTCTAGAGAGTGGTTCTCATATCACTATGTAAATTGTTGTATGCTACTTCAACAAAATTATAAGATAAGCTGTAATACACATTATATATGCACCATAACAATTGCCATACAACTAATTTGTTTTAGGATACATGTGGCATTCTAGGGGTAAATTCTATATGATGTGTATATCAATCTATTAGGTGTTGATAAGTTTTGAGTATCTAAGAAATGATAAGTAATATCCATACATCATGATCTTGTAATGTGATTATAAATTGTCTATAATTTCCATAAAATGTATAAATGATTTGTTTAAAAAAAATCAACACAATCAACCCTAAACAATGCTCATGATGTGGAATGTCATTGCTCATGATGTGGAATGTCATTGGCGAAACCAAAATGATGGTCACATGTCCCATTTCAACCCTAAACAATGCTCATGATGTGGAATGTCATTGGCGAAACCAAAATGATGGTCACATGTCCCATTTCTATGGTAATGGTGATCATATCTATGTTGTAGCGACACTTGATGAGTAATTAAATAAATTTAAGAGTGTGACTCATTGTGCCATATTTTTTTAAAGCATGATTTGTTTTCCTAGTTTTTACTAATTTGTTAACATATTTTATTCATTTGGAAAGCTAATTAATGATGCTTTAAGTAATTAGGACTTAATGAGAGATCATCTTAACATCTTCACTGAAATATATTGGTAATTGTAGTCACTATATGGACCGCACATGCATGCTAGAAAAATTGAAATATAAGCTATAATACACATCTTATATATGCCATAACAATTGTCATACAACTTATTTCAACACATCTTATGCTATGTGTTGAAATTACTTACAGCTGATGTACAGGCAGCCGCCTTCCATTTCCAGCGATCAGTGAAGATCGCAGTATAACAAAAACGTTGCAGAGAGCCGCTTGCCATTTTTGATTGATCAGAGTTTAAAAAATTGAAGGACAGTGGTCCCAGAACTGAAATTTCCGGATTTGAAATCTCACTGAGGCGGATTTAATAGAAATTTCGCATCACACTCAGCCGTCCGTACGAGTGCCCAAAATCGGACACGAAAAATTCATAAAGCAGATTGAATAGAAATTTCGCGTCACATTTTTGATGACATCAGCAAATTTTTTTGGCACCTGAAATTGAAATTTCCGGATTTGAAATCTCACTAAGGCGGATTTAATAGAAATTTCGCATCACACTCAGCCGTCCACACGAGTGCCCAAAATCGGACGCGAAAAATTCATAAAGCAAATTGAATAGAAATTTCGCGTCACATTTTTGATGACGTCAGCAAATTTTTTTGGCACCCGAAATTGATTGAAGGAGAGTTTAATTTTTGGTTGACGTCCACTGGTCAAAGTTCTTTAATGTTTGTTTTAAAAATTTCGTGCGTACAGGTCCATATATATATATGTTTTACATATATACATCATATGCACAATTCAAAGCAGTGAGTTGTAAATGCACAGATAGAGTGAAATTTTAGAGTGTGAGTTAGAGTGAAATTTTAGAGTTGAGTTTTGTGTTGAACTGTGTTTTGAAGCAGTCAAAGTTTTTTTATTCCCTCAGTCAGAGGAGATTTTGTAACCAAAGTTTTGAAGTTTAATGAAATAGTTTTTACAGTGAAAACTCTGTTTCCAGTGAAGAATTTTTTTTTTATATTTTCTCTATATTGAAGAGGGGAGTTTTATTCTCCATTGTTGTTCTGGAATTTTAAATATTCCAACACTATGATCTACTAAAAATTACTTCAAAAATCAAGTAAACCTTCCAATATAAAGAAAAAAACATGAACGAGTTTTCCCTAAATTGCAATAAATTTATGTTTATTATTAATATTGCATAATCTGTCTTATAAAAATTGCATAATCGGACTAAGAACAAATCCTCAGTGCATTTTTTACTGTTGTTGTGATTAAAAAAATGAGCCAAAGAATGCTAAGGCACTCAGAGAAATAAATCTATGTATTATTTCTCACAAAACATGTTGAGTAGTGGAGACTAAGCCCTAGATTTTTTTCTGTCCTCAATCTCTCTATTAATTATGTCTATGTAGTTCTAAGAATAACAAGCCAAAGAAATCAGAGGCTTCCAGAGAAATTAGTCTCTGTGTGCAGAAATTGATGATTACTGTTAACTAAATGTTATACCATTTGAAATTGCTGAGCAAAATTAATCAGGCCATGATGTACCATTTGTCAGTATCTATTTTCTCATGTATGAAAGTTTTTTTTTTCTAAGTAAAAGTAATTATATTAACAAAAGGAGTATAGTACAGTGGGCCGAAGCCTGATCATTGCCGAGTGCTGTGGCATTTGAAACAAAAAACCATAGTTTGAAGACTGCCCTGCAAGAGGGAAACCAGTCTGAAATAGTTCATTTGAAAAATCCCGCGCAGGGGAACCAGAGAATTGTAGTACTGGAGACCATATCGAAGCAAAAAAAACAGATGCATTTTCAGAGACAGCAGGAAACAGTATATGAACAGGCCCGTGAGAATGGGCAGAAATAGAGCAAAAAACCAGAGTGAAGAGGAGGAACTATTCATCAGGATCAGGTTCGTAGACAAATCTGCACCAGAATTCATCTGGTTCCCCGTCAGAATTATACAGGTCAGCAACAGAATGGATCACCTTCCCGCAAGGAGGAGGAGTAATTTGCGCCTCGCTCGCTTGCACTGCGTCCTGCCTCTCAGTAGGTTGACCCACCGCTTCCTTGTTCGCCTGGTCCTACATGGCCTTGCCCATCTGACCCTGCACGTTCGCACTATCAGGTTGCTTCAGCCCAACAAACTGCGCCGAATCCTGAGCCGCCGAGAGGCTGCATTCCGCCGGGCGAGAACTGGGAACAATTTCCTGAGGCTCTTCACGAAAGACGACCGTAATTGAGGCAGTCACCCTGGGTTGATTGAGAGTGTTGTTAAAGGAAAAATGCGCGGTGTGGGTTTGAGCAAGAGGAGCGGAAGGAGTGGGGGAAGCAAGGCGACGGCCCGAGCAGAGAAGGCGCCCTCTAGGTTGACTGTCAGAGTGGGAGATAGACGCAGAGGAGGTGCCAGAGGTGGAGGGAGAGCGTCGAATTTGGCGCCTCGTGGAGCCTCTTCGGCAGCGCATTCTCTGCCTGAGGCGTGGCATAGTCGCACTCGAGACAGCAGGGCAGGGAGGCAAAAGATGGACAAAAGACTGAAGCGAGAGGGGCAACAGGGCGATAGAAGCAAGCTTGCAGGAACCAGCATGGGAGAATTGGAGATTTTCTCCAAAATCCAAACAATAATTGAGACAGCTCCTCTTACCAGTTACAGTGCGAACATTAGAAAGCCCTGCTCCTGGAGCGCACCACAGATTCACAGGCGGGGGAATTATGTTCAGACCAGAGGGACGTTCCATAATAACAACCCAGTCTACCTTGCAACTGTGAACCGACTGCAATAAACCACCATAAATATGAACTGGAGGCTAAGTAATGTCGCGGCATGCGAATGTGTATCGAGGAGCGGGACTACGGTTTATTCAAGCGAGTAAATGGCATTAAACGCCGATCAGTCGACATTAAGAACTGAATGACAGCACTCTTGCGGGTGGGCCAGTGGCTTCCCCTCCCCCATCCCATGACGTTAAACACCACCAACTTCACCCGATTTTTGCATGGCCATTGGAAAATGATTTACTATGGTTTTCCTACTAAATTCCAATGGATGATTATTCAAAAATATTGAGAATTAGTTTAGTCTCAAGGCATAGCCAAGAGTCTTACTGGATAATTATAGATTACCTCTCCAATGGATGATTGTACATTTTTCATGTACTTTTTCACGTGAATTTCAGTTGATGCTAGATCTTACATTAATAACTATACTTGCATGAATATCCATGCTTTTATAATTCCCCACCATGGTGAATGTTGATGTATGGCCTTGGCCCATTGATCTTACAATTAACTCACTATTCATATTCAATTTTATCCAGTGCAGCCCAATAAAATAAGGAAAACAGAAAATTCAAATGCGGGCTACATAAAAATGATTTTTAAAAAAACTACATTAATGTCTGATATCACGCGCGCATTCGCCCTCAGCTCGCGCATTCGCCCTCAGCTCTTGCAGAACAGCATTCGCTCTCAGCATTGGCCCTCATCATTCGCCCTCAGCTCTTGCAGAGCAGCATTCGCCCTCAGTTCTTGCAAAATGGTAAGTTCTTACTGCAGGCCCTTCCTCCTGTAGTAGGGTTGACCCTATTTGGGTTTTTTTGGAGCCTCTGAGAATACAAAGGTTGTGATTGATTACGGGGCACTGCCTATATTTGTGGAACTTCTTGCCTCTGGGAATGATAATGTTCGAGAACAGGTAGCATGTTCATTTTATAGGCATAAAATTATTCTTCCCAACTATCTTTATACGTCTGTAATTTTGGAATTTGATTTAAAAAACTACTACCCAACTTTGAGTTCAACTGGTGTTCGTGTAAGGCTGTTTGGGCAACTTTGAGTTCAACTGGTGTTCGTGTAAGGTTGTTTAGGCTTTGGGAAATATTGCTGGAGACTCTGCAACATTTAGGGATCTTGCCCTCAATCATGGAGCTCCGAGGCAGGTGCTTGCCCAGTTGAATGATACTGCCAGAATTTCAATGATACGAAATTGTACATGGGCTCTGTCAAATTTTTGCCGTGGTAAACCCCAACGACTATTCGAACAGGTAAGAAGAAAACATTTTCTGCTTCTTCTTCTTAGTTCGCAGATACTGTGGATTTTTTTTTATAGATCTTGGTGCTTGGTAGATTTGGACGTAATATGGACCTAGGCGCTTGTTCATTACAATGTCTCCGTCATCAGGTTTTAGAAAATGCTCAGAAATTTGGGATTCACAAGGGGATTACCCTTGCTTGCAATTATCGATTATCAATCACATTCAAAAAAAGTCTTTCATAGCATTGCTGAGCTCTTTGTAGGTGAATTTCCAAGGCAATTTCACAATATCTGAACTAAATTTGTCTGTCCTTTTCAATACTCTGTGCTTGTAACAGAACCAGACAAACAATCTAGTGGCCAATGCAACAACTGTTGGAATTTTACAAATTCCAGAACATAATTGGAGAATAAAACTCCCCTTCTTAACACAGAGAAAAAAATTTTAAAATTTCATTCACAGACAGAGTTTCAACTCAGAAAAATTTATATTCCATGTATAAAAAAACTATTGTTACAATTCTTCCTTAGCTGATCCGGAATATGTGCATAAGCCACACATCCGAAAACCTTCATATGTGTGACACTTTGCTTTGTGCCACTCCATGCCTCTTCCGGCACTTTGTTCATAACAGCTTTTGTAGGGCACCTGTTCAAAATATACGCTGCACAATGTACAACTTCAGCCCAATAATCATTAGGCAAATGCTTTGACTTAAGCATACTCCTCGCCATGTCCATTATGGTTCGGTTCTTCCTTTCGGCTACTCCATTTTGCTGCGGAGTATATCTAGTTGTAAACTGCTTTTGATACCATTTTCTCTACAAAACCGTAGAAAATATTTAGATATATACTCACCTCCTCTATCAGTCCTTAAGACTTTGATATGCAGCCCACTCTGATTCTCAACAAGTGCTTTGAAATTGCAAAATTTTTCAAACACTTCACTTTTCTTTTTCAAAAAGTAAACCCAAGTTTTTCTTGTAAAATCATCTATGAATGTTAAGATATAGTGGCTGCTAGCAAGCGATGGAGTTTGCATCGGTCCACATACATCTGAGTGGACAAGTTCTAAGGGTGCTTTTGCCCTTATGCTTTTCTCGGAAGGAAAACTTTCTCTGTGTTGTTTCCCAAGAATACAACCTTCACAAATGCTGTCCGGTTTCTCTATCAATGGTAAACCACTTACCATCCCTTTTCTGTTCAACAGATTAAGACCTCCAAAGTTGAGATGACCAAATCTCAAGTTCCATAACCAATTATCATCTTTTGGTTCGCTTTGGAATGTCTCTTGTACTACTGCTGCTTTCTCTTCACCATTCATCAGATCTGCTCTCATTCTGAGAGGGAACATCCTGTTCCTTGTCATCGTCACTTCAGCAATACACTGTTTTCTGGGTGGTTTATCCATGATGGTACAAACATCATTATCAAAGAAAACATTATATCCCTTATGGAAAAGTTGTCCAACACTTAAGAGATTACACTTCATTCCTGGAACATAATAAACATCTGCTATGGTTTTCTTTGCACCTAATCTTGTTAAAACATTTACATCTCCTTTTCCCATAACAGAAACTTTGCTATCAGTTCCTAGTGTGACTTGTGACTGCACACTTTCATCTAACATAGAAAAAATTGCTAAGTTTCATGTCATATGGTTACTACAACCGGAGTCTAGAAACCATAAGTCTTCACTCTTTTCTTCAGCCATATTACAAGCTAAAAACAAATTACTTTGACTGCTATTTTCTTTTGTGAAATTGGCACTAGTTTCACTTCTCATATCATTATGCTTCTTCTTTCTACATTCATTAGCATAATGACCATATTTTTTACAATGGTAACATTGGACATTGGATTTGTCATACCTTTTTCCTTGTGCATCCTGCTGACCATTCTGTTGGCTGCTGCCTTGGCCTTGATGTTGATTTGGATTGTTGCCCCTTCCTTGAGCATTTGCTGGACTGTTCCTTCCACCTCTGTTTTGGCTTCTGCCTCTTCCTCTCTTGTTTCCTCTGCCTTGCCCTCTTCCTCTTCTGAAAGACATCTGGGTCTTAAAGGCTTGCTCAAGAGATGAGTTTTCACTCCTACCCAGTCTCTGTTCATGGGTCATCAATGATGCATGTAGTTCATCCACTGAAAACTTTGTGAGATCCCTAGTCTCCTCTATCGTGGTGACAATCACATCGAATCTTGAGGGTAAACTTCTCAAGAGTTTTTCCACAATCCTTTTATCTTCAAGAGTCTCTCCATGATATCTTATTTGTGTGACCATTCCAATCACATGAGTGAAGAATGAGTCAATGTTATCTGACTCCTTCATACAGAGAGTCTCAAAGTCTCTCCTCAACAACTGAAGTTTTGCTGTCTTCACTTTCTCCATACCCTGATAAGTTGTCTTCACTTTCTCCATACCCTGATAAGCTGTCTTGAGAGTTTCCCATGCTTCACTGGATTTCTTGGCTGCTGCTATCCTTGGAAACACACTCTCATGCACAACTTGATATAAGAAGAAAAGAGCCTTGGCATATTTCTTCCTATTGCTCTTCAGAATCTCTCTTTCTGCCTGAGTTAAAAGAAGAAACTCCACTTCATTTGCTGGCTCTTCAAAGCCATCCTCAACTAATTCCCATAAGTCTTGGGAGACAAATAATGTCTTCATAGTTATTGACCAGTAGTCATAATTTTTCCCATTAAACATTGGGAGATGGATATTTCCCATACCCATACCTGTGCTGGCTCCAGCCATTCTGCACTCTTAACTATGATAAAAACACTTGACTGTGTGTTTAAAACTAAC
The DNA here is from genome assembly GCA_034641835.2 of Pinus albicaulis. NCBI lineage: Eukaryota > Viridiplantae > Streptophyta > Pinopsida > Pinales > Pinaceae > Pinus > Pinus albicaulis. The sequence goes on along the minus strand of CM076583.1, from coordinate 591,926,570 downwards.
CAACTGTATTGCAACAGTAACACAAAACTATATAGAGAAATACCTTAAATCCTTTATGGCTGAGTCTTCACACTGCTGGAGAAGCTGCTGCAACAAAGAATTCGTTTCCTTCAGCTTATTTGACCTTCAAATAGCCTGGATTGGCTCTGATACCATGTTGGAATTTTCCTGAATTCCAAAATAATAAAACTGCCTTGCTTAACACAGAGAAAACATTTAAAATTTCATTCCCTTCAAATAGCCTGGATTGGCTCTGATACCATGTTGGAATTTTGCTGAATTCCAAAATAATAAAACTGCCTTGCTTAACACAGAGAAAACATTTAAAATTTCATTCAACAGTGACAGAGTTTCACATAAAAAAATTTCTATTAAAAAAAAATTGTTGTTACAGATTCTTCCTCAAAAGAGGGATTACAAAACAAAATCTAACTGCTGCAAACACAGTTCAGAAATATCACTCTATCATTCACTGCTGTTACAAAATATTTCACACTGCTGTGTAAAATATAAAACACTCTATTTTTCTGTCTCTGTTTGAAAAAAATACTCTGCTGTGTGTAATAATTAAAAAAAAATTACAGCTCTCTGCCTCTGTATATTAACAAAATATCCCAGATTCAATTAATGCCATTAACTGACATTCAACCACAAAATTCACCGCTTGGAAAAACATTAATGGTCTCCATTAACTTCTGTCAGCACCGCTTACAATTGGCATTGATGGCAAATTGAATTTGTGGCACTGATGTTCTTTCTTCCTTTCCGCACTGCTGTGCAATGAAACTGTTGTCTTTTTAAAAAAAAAATTACACTGTAAAATAAAAATTACAGCCACGGCCCTCTTTTTTGTTTTGGCTTTCGGGCCTTTAAACTTTCCAGAACATTTCATTTAAAAATAAAACATTATTTATATATATTATAAATATTAAAAATATTTATAATATATATTATCCTTAGTAAAAAAAATTTACCGAAGGTCTTTTAAAAACTTTATGAACCTTTACGGATTTCAGAAATTAAATAAAACTCCTTTTGAAAAAAGCTTTTCGCGTTCCAAAATCGAACACTGACGTAGGCCCAATGTGTGACGCGAAATTCAAATTAAATCCACCCTGTAAAATTTCGGGTCCGGATTTTGCTTGCTGACGTAAGCTTCAAAATCAATGCGATTTCATGTGTTTTCTCCACGGAAATTCCTGTAGCGTTGCTGCAGTTGAATTTAAAATTCAAAAACAACAACAACACCTCCTGTTGCAATGCCTGCAATTCACCCTCTCTGCACGCATGAATGACTATGGCACCCTCTTTTGTGAACAGGTACTGGAGCTGAAGGTACTGGTTTCCATTAGGATCGTGGAATTCAACATCCAAAATAGTATCAAATTCCACTGAAATAGTATTCCCCAGCGAGGGCAACAGTTCATTGAGACCTATTGGATTCATCACCCCCAAATAGCCTCTAGGGCTACTCAGAGTGTGATCATCTGGAGCAATAACAAATGCTCATCCATCCCCAATTGAAACAAGAACAGGACCCACATTGGTTACAGAAAAAGAGAAACACGTTTTGAAAGAAGAAGAAACTTTTGTATTAGGGTCTAGAAATCTAACCGGTCTATTGTACAATGCCCTACCTGCACTTCAAATTGGTACTCCCAACTCCATGCTAAGGCTCACTGTGCCATTCTTCAGATGAGCATCTTAACCTGAAGTTTGATTCCAAAAAACCCAAGTCCCCTGTTCTATGCCCAAGACCTCTGTTACAATGAGTAGAGTTCTGAGCGAAATACTTCACAATAGGAAGCAAAAGAAACATCGCAAAATTTCTCCGCTTTAGAATGATAATTTTCTGTGCGAAAATTCAACTGCGGACAGTAAAAACATAATATCAAACACAACCAATCGACAGTGGAATTTGAACATGAGGATTTATAACCACAGAAAACCCTCTCCAGGTTAAAAGAATTCCGGAATGGCTTTAAGATTCTACTAATGAGCGCTTACAACACCATAGCAATTATTGTCACAATGAAATCTGCTGGAAGCAAAACCGTTGTACAGTTTCTACATTTCCACAGTGGAAGCAAGAATATTGCTATCTCTCATGATCTGGTTCTATGGTCAAATCCTTTGCTATGGCTGTCTTGTTCTGCTAAACGTGGATCTGTCTTAGCTTTGGCTCTGGTTCTCATTTAGGATCGTGGCTATCTGATCTTGTTGTGGCTTTGACTATACAAACTTGTTCAATAGGAAAATGTTGACTCTCCTATATATAGGAGCTTCAGTGGGTGCTCTCAAACACTTTTTTGGGCAGCTTTGTTTTGTCTCTGATTCAAGGCAGAACTATGTTGGCCTTGGTTTTTTAGTCCTTGGAACTTAGTTCTCTCATATTTTCCATCCTATCCCCAGTTTGCTACCGAGAAAGACATAACTTCACGATATCAAAATTGACTATTTTGGCCATTTATCTTTAGTAATGGTACAACCTTAATTTGGTGCATTCGTACAGTATCTGAAGAGCACTCTCAAGCTGTTATTCAGTATTTTAGCATAACTACTACATTTAACTACCATTCTCTAATATTTATATCAACCATAAGCATTCTTAAGGTAGTTCCACGTTTGTGAAGCAGAAGGAATGCTTCTGACAGCTTCTTATCATAGTGGTACAATTATGTCCGCAGTTTATCTTTTATAAACCTCCAATTTTCCAAAAGTAGTAGAGACTACAGTTTGCATCTGAAATTTTGGACAAATCTATTTAGTATTCTACAGAAAATGCATTAAGAATAAAAAAAGCCCACAATTTGTAAAATGCCCACTTTTATTTTCTTTTTGCTTATATATTGAGCTCCCATTGAGTTCAACAAGTCTTGGGTTTTCTACACCATTGAGAGAGATTTATTGTTTTCTTTATAGGATAATTTGCATCAATGGAAGAAAACATTGGAGTTGGAAAAACAATTCAAAAGGGTGAAAGGGGTGATGGCAGAGTTTATTGCCCTTGTAAAAAATGTTGTATGAGAAATAATGTTAGAGTTTTAATAGCAACAACAACAATGCATTGTAGGAAATATGGGCACATTGATGGTGGATCGAATGACTATCGTCCCATGGTAATTAATTATCTATCTTCATTTTGATTATATCGTAAAATTTTATATTATTTTAAATTTTTAATATTTTTTATATGCACACTAATGTTTAATTAATAATGTTTGTAATTTTCATAAAGGCACAGTTGCCCCCCAACTTTTTGCAGATGATCAACCAGCTTCCACAGCAAAATAGTAGTAGATTAGATGATGTTGCACCAATACAAGAGAATATTGCAGCAAATATTAGTATTGGAAATGATGTTGTACAAGGTGAAGAACATGAAGCGAATGATGAAGGTAATTTTAATGATCCCATGGAGGTAGATCACGATGACAGTAATGAGACAGTTCACATTAATGATGGGACAAATCAAATGCTCCAAGACTTGTATGGTGAATTAGATGATGATGGTGGAGATAGCAGTGACGGTATTTATGATGTACCTCTGATTGAAAGGTCAAGTGAAAGACTTTTTGAACACTCAAATGCGACTCTTCTCTCTACTGCATTGTTGCTGGTGAACTTAAAGGTTATGAATAATTTGTCGAACAGATGTATGACACAACTCCTAAGGTATGCAATATGTATATATGATCACATATATGTAAATGTTGATTATTTTCCCTTTTTTTAGTTGTAATAAATGTGTAAAATAATAACTTATATATAAGTTATTATTTTACACATTTATTACAATTAAAAAAAAGGGAAAATAATCAACATTTACATATATGTGATCATATATACATATTGTATACCCTAGGAGTTTTGTCATACATCTGTTCGACAAATTATTCATAACCTTTAAGTTCACCAACTCTCTGCTATTGTTGCTGGTGAACTTAAAGGTTATGAATAATTTGTCGAACAGATGTATGACACAACTCCTAAGATATGCAATATGTATATATGATCACATATATGTAAATGTTGATTATTTTCCCTTTTTTTAATTGTAATAAATGTGTAAAATAATAACTTATATATATATATATATATATCATAGTTATCAAAACCGGCCAGTCAGGACAGCGGCCGGTTGGAACCGGTCTTGCAACCCGGTCAATAGCCTATTCTCACCTATTTTGGCCGGTTAACCAGACCTAACCGGCCGGTTAAGTAAGGAACCGGCCAGTTTATGCATAAACCGGTCAGTTCCGTACTTAACCGGCCGGTTAGGTGCTCCTCCATGAGTTGCAAATTCCTCAGTGTCTCCTCCATGAGCTGCAAATTCCTCAGTGTCTCCTCCATGAGCTGCAAATTCCTCTATTATACTAGCAACAAACTTCTCTAATAACTCATACTCAACACCTTATAGTAGCAACAAGACACATGATGACTGATAAATACAAGGCTGGCTAGCATAAAATCCCTGGCAGCATGCAACTCATCAAGTGTACTTGATGACACTTTCTGTTCTCAAAACAATCAGCAGCAACCTTATTTCACACTCAGCTAGGAACTGTCAGACCCTCTCTCTCGAAACCCGGTTCATTAGCTCCACCGATCCGGTCACCGGTTCCGGTTTTAATAACTATTATATATATATATATATATATATGTGATTAATAATATTTACAAGACACTACTTTTTGTTTCTGTTGTAGATTGTTGGGTGAATATTTGTTACCATCGCCAAATACTTTACCTCGAACATATCGAGATCTACGTGCTATTATGAAACACTTTGGAATGGAATATAACACTATAGATGCATGTCCTAAAGATCATATTATATATTATGGAGAACATGCGTTGAAAACAGAATGTCCGAAATGTGGTACCAATAGATATCGAACAGATCAACTAACCAAAAAGGTGCCTCAAAAGGTTCTTCGTCATATTCCCATAATTCCACGTTTGCAGCGAATGTTCAGGTGTAACAGCATAGCACAGTTTATGGATTTCCATGCAAAGAATAGAAGTGGAGATGGTGTTCTTCGAATGCCTGCAGATGGTTCTGCATTTAGAGAAATCGAAGAAAAATATGTAGATTTTAAAAATGAACCTCGTAATTTCAGGCTTTCATTGGCAGCCGATGGTGTTAATCCATTCGGAGAGCTTAGATCTACTTACTCAGTGTGGCCTATTTTCGTTATCAACAATAACATTCCTCCTTGGATGTCAATAAAGAGGGAGCACATAATGTTGACTATGATTATTCCTGGTATTTGATACATTATTTCTTTGAATGTAACATTTTCATTTCTCTCGTTGTTTGAATAAATATATATTTTATTTATTTACTTACTTATATATACATATATCATGGGAGTAATTATTATGTTCCGTAATTTTGAACAATTAGGTAAGTACCATGTCAAAGATATGAATGTATATATTGAGCCTCTTATCGATGAGCTAATACAGTTATGGCATGGCATCACTATGTATGACATCACTAAGCCAATCAAGCAGAAGAGATTTCAATGTCGTGGAATGCTTGTATGGACAATTCATGATGCCCCATGACTAACACATGTTTGTGGTATGTAATATTTCATTGCACTTTAATATGATACATAATTATCTAAATTAGATATACCATATTGCATGTTTTAAAAATGATCTCATAGTATATTAATTGTTATTGATCCATCTATTGCAGGTCTTCAAACAAAGGGTAGATTTGCATGTCCAGTTTGCGGCCCTAAGATGAAGTATCGTCATTCAACAGACTTAAAAAAGATGGTGTTTGATGAGTTTAGGCACTTCCTCCCTAGGAACCATAAGTATCGTACTACTAAAAAACATCTTTTCAATGATAAAGAAGAAACTAGATTAAAACCACGAAGAATGACACCTCAGTTGTGGATGTTGGAATATAACAGAATTAATAATCGTCGAGCAGCTGGTACGTAATGTGTGTGTGTATATATATGTATATATATATATATATATCTATGTTATTTGTTTATGTAATGTTTGGAATTTTTGTTTTAACTAATGAATTTATTTTATTGTATTTTATAATTAATGTTGTTCTGATTTATTTTATTCTTTGATATCAAGGTCATCGTCGCCGTGAAGGTACTAATATTGTACTTCCACCTGGAATGAAATGTTATCCTTCTCAATTCGCGAGGTTGCCCTACTATGAGGACCTAAAAATAGCTCATTTGTTTGATACAATGCATGTTGGGAAGAATGTGACAGAAATGTTATGGCGAACCATAGATGGTGCACATGAGAGAGATAAAATTGAAAAAATTTGTGCTGACATTGAGAAATCAAATCATGCAATGAAAAGTGTGATCGACGGATCAAATAACAATGGAGGTCGAAATTATAATAATATTCCATGGTTATTAACAGAACAACAAAGCAATGATGTAAAAGAGGTTGTTAGAAGAATTAAATTTCCAACAGGTTTTGCTTCAAACATAAATAATATCTTAACGAAGAAAGGTGACTTTAGTGGGGTGAAAACACATGATTGGCATACCTTTATTAAGGTAATTTTTTTGGTATACGTTTTTGTTTGTTATTGCTTGAATACATATTTTAAATTTTCCTTTTTTCTGTTTAATTTGGAAACCAATAACGATTCATTTTTTATTGTTATAGTATGTTCTACATGTATCTCTCCCAAACGACTTTGACAACAATGTCAAACAAGTTATATATGGTCTTAGTAAATACATGAGGTAAGTAGTTTTGATTTATACGCAAAATCTAATTGCTACAATTTATTTTTGTCCTTGATGAAATGATGTATTAATTGACTTGTAATGAAATATATATTATGTTTCATTGAAATAACCTTGCGTAATGATTTGCAGATGGTTGTCATTGAAAGAAATCCATCAAGATGAAATAAAGTATTGGAAGAGAGAAATTCCTTGGCTAATGTGTGAAATGCAAAAGTATCTACCTCCAACATTTTTCAATGCACAAGAACACTACTAGATACACCAAGTTGAGGAGATTGAAATGTGTGGACCAGTACACACAAGGTCAATGTGGATGGTCGAGAGGCACCTGAAATCCTTGAAGGCTTTGGTTAAACAAAGAGCACGACCTGAGGGTTCTATGGTGGAGGGATATGTGGTATATCAATCCATGGTGTATATTAGTCATTATATTCCTAAATTAGTTGCGCCAGCCATGAAGGCGGTGGATTGCATTTGGGATGTGAACTCAATCAAAAAATTTGAAGAGGAGCACCTGTTGGGAAAAGGTAGAATGAAGAAAGTGAGAGGTAAAAGATTTATTATGTATAATACATATAATGTTTCATTTTTTTACATCATGTATATGATCATTATATTCATTAAGGTTTTATTCTTTCATAGTTTATTAATAAATATAATTTACCATGGTTATAAGTAATATTTATTAATATTGGTGAATTATTGTTTTTTTATTCAGGTGCTCAAGATTATGAGGCGCTACTTTTATACATTGCAAACAATCTTGAGTGGATGAGCGAATGGATTGAAACATGTAAAGCACGTAACGACGGTAGGTTATCATGGCAACTACTGTCTGAATTGATTAGAGAAGCGTATCGTAGTGGAGATGGGAACGTTACGAACAGGGAAATCGATTTAGCATATGGTTTGAAAGATAGAAAGGTAAGAAATTAATTCACCTATTTATAATGTGACAAGAAGTTTGATTTTTCAGTTAATTTTCATGTTGTGTAAATTATATGTTTAATTATTAATTGAGAATGCATCTTTTCATGTTTGGCATATTGCAGTTGAAACGCCACAAGGCTATGTGTTGCAATGGTCGTCAATTTCGCGTTAAACAGCTGGATGATAACAGGAAAAATTATGATAGTGGGATAACTGCAGTATTCCAGGTCACTAATGTTTCCTCCAGGAGTGACAGACATCCTCGAGAATCTGAAAATAGATATTATGGGTTCTTAGATGATATAGTTGAGTGTGACTTTAATTCCTTCAAAATAGTTTTGTTCGACGTCAAATGGTATAGGCTACGAATGAAGCATGGATTTCCAATGGTTAAAACATCGCAGTTTGAAGCAGGAAAATATCGCTATGTTTTTCCAAGCCAATGCGAACAAGTCTTTTACTCAGAGGTTCCAGGTGAGAAGGAATGGTCATTTGCTATTAGATATGATCCAAGAGGAAGGCCAGTAGAGTATACTGTAGAGGAAGAAGATGATATTGATCAAGAAGAAGATGATGAAGTGGCAGATGAGCAGGAAGATGCATGGACAGATGAAGAAGATATCTTAGAAGATGAACCAGGCATAGGAGATGAGGCAACAATTATTGATGATGATGTCGATGAGGATATTATTGAAAATGACATAATTGATGATGATGATGACATGGTTGATCATTTCAACACCGTTTCTGAATCAGATGTTGATATAGATGTTGATCAGTTGGATGAAGATCAAGAAGATACAGAAGAATATTGATACAGATGTTATGTTCGAGTATGAGCTCGTCCTTATTTATATCGATTCTCCATTAAATACAGAGCTTTCCATCAAGGACAATCATATAATAGGATACAGGAAACATATTTCCAACATTGTCTTTAAATAATTTACTAATTATGCGGGTTTGTTGCATGTTGTTTGTTATTTCAAACCAATAAATAATGGCCTTACTATTGTTTATTATTTCGCAGGATTCGCAAGATTCATTTGATTCTATGGTCAGGTCTCTGAAAAAGCCAATTAAACACTTAAATAGTCAAGATCTGGAAGACAGGCTTTACCCCCACCATAAATTGCTGAAAAATCGGCCTTCAGTTCAGCTTGTTGTGCTGAAGACGAGGGTGGATTTGCATGATCAGTTGAATGAAAATGAATCAGATATTCAGGATGCTTTTGAGGGCAGATCCATAATCCCCATAGATGAAGATCCCATTGCTGCAGAATTTCTGTCTGCATTGAAGCACAAGTATAGTGTTGTATCGGAATACAAATTAGAGGACAACTATACCAAGTCTAAATCAACTGAATCCAGTTCTAGTGCTCTTGAAATTACCGAATTAAAGCTAGAAGCAGGGTTTACAATCTCTAACGGGAATGGGTATGGTAGTTCCAATATTGGATTGGATGTCCGGAGCTCTGCAATAGGCACTGGACCTGATCGTAATGAACCCCAACTAATTCAATGTGATGAAAATATGGACTTTGATGATGATCAGGAAAACAAGCCAGAGCATTTTGGCAATATTGAAGAAATTGAAGAGGTTTCCTGTGATCGATTGAATCAACTCAGCCATAAGACATCTACTGCAGGCTGGTTTGTATCAAAAGGAGAATCGGTTTTGCTTTCCCATGATGATGGATGCTGCTCTTTTCACGATATAGAAAATTCATAGGTGTGGAGGTTTTAATTATTGTACTTAATTTTGGGGTTTATGGGTGTTATAATTTATACATTTTGGGATTTTCTATTAGAAATAGGGAAAATCCTAGGGGTTAGATTATTCTCATGCTTTAAATTTCTATATTTGAAATAAAATTCACCAATTTCTGTTTAAAAAAATGATTTGCCTAAATATTTGATGTAGTTTAAATAGGATGTAGTTCATTTCAAAGACTCTTGAAATTTTCTAGAAACTATGATTGGCATTTCAACAATATTTATGCACTCTTTAAATTTTCCCTTAACATAAAGGGCAGTTGATGTATGAGTAATACTCAGTATTGTTATTTTCCAATCTCCAGGAGAAGGCTGAATATAAAGCTCCATATGGGCTTACCCCAAACATGTGGGGTGATTGCTGGTTGATCAGAGTAGCTGGTTCAGATGGTTGCTCTGGTAAATATGTTGTGGCAGCATCTGAAGGTTGTACATTGGACTCAGGTTTCCGTTCATGGGACTTTTATAATAAAGAAATTATGGCATTCCATACTGAATCAGAGGCCTTCACTTCAACGTCCAGTACCATCTCTCCAGTTTTGGCAGAGAGGGATGTCTCGGGGAGAAATTTTGGTTTTGCAAATGTTGTGCCAGAGAATCAACATTGGTGGTACAGGCCATGTGGGCCTCTTATGGTATCTATTGCCAGTGCCCAAAAGACAGTTAATATTTATGATATTCGTGATGGAGATCCTGTGATTTCAATGTGTTTTTTTTGAAAGTTTAGGTTTCATAGTAAATCATCAATGGGCTCTAAAATAAGGCCACATTGAAATCTTGGATACATGTTTCATGCCAAAATCAGTTGTATCTTCCATAAATACACAATCTTGGACCACTCTGTATAAATCTGCTTCTTGGAAAATATTACATCTCCCTCATTATACAGGTGCTGTTCTTACATGCATAGCAAAGGTATTGTTTTGGCAATCATTTTTTAAGTCACTAGATATTGTGGGTACAAGGATCTAGGGTCTCCACATGAAACTGTGTTGCCCGGAGACTCACTCTGCCTGTCCTTAAATTTGTAAACATAGTAGTATGCCAATGCTTCTTTTATTTTGTATGCATAAGACGATTTTTTGTCAAAGTCCATAATTGTTTTTAAGTTTTATCCATCCCAGCTTTGTTGTGAATGCACAGGTTTTTGGCTCAACACATATCTGTTATATCTTTGTACTTTTCCTTTACTAACTATTTGAAATTTCTAGTTATATTTAGAGGTGTATTTTAAGGGATGAGGGGAATTACTTGGATTTAGTGCTGCCAGGCTTATCATTTATTCTCCAAATGAAGCCCTGTAATCTGTAACACTATATGCGCATGCAGCTCACTTGTTAAAATATAGTTGATACAAAACATTGTACATGAAGCCTGGAATTGTGTACATTCCTGGAATATATTAATTTGCAGGCATGCTTAAAAGAGAGATAGGTTTTGATAAAATCAAAAACCCTGAACATGAATAAAAATACGAGGCAATTATTTTATACAGATAGAACCAAGACACTATCTCCTCATTAATAACAAAACCTCAGTCCAAAAATCATATGTACAAATTCTAGAAGTCGAAAGTTGAAAATTTCTGAAATGGAACCAGGCCCTTTTCAAAAGAATAAATTTAGTAAAAACGAGGGTGAAGAAAGTTATCAAAATTTCCACATACCGTGTTAGAAAGGAATGACTACGAGTCCTGAGCAGTGAGACTGAGGAATTGCTCCTTTGCTGCAGGTTGCAGTTCTCTTCTCCAACACGATGAAAAGAAAATTCTTAGCTTTGGAGTCTGAAGCTCGAGTCACAACTTGGAAGTTGGTAAGGAAAATTATCAGGGTTGTTGCCAGTTGGCTTGGAGTTCGCAGCCTAATTAATTTTCTTTAATGCATTTCCTTCAATGCTGCGCCAGTTGTCACTGGCCAACAACCTTTACAATAAAATTTATTAGACACGTCACGCTACGAGGAAAATTTGACGTGATCACTGATCATTGATTTCTTATTGTGATAACAAACATTGGAGATTTACTGTCCTGTTTTAAAGTTTTATATTTTTTTTTTTAAATTGAAACCGCCGTCGGCATACCGGCGCCTTGTAAGCGTCGCTCTTTTGACGTTTTGAACGATTTCCATTTTCGTCGGTCTTGTGACGTCCGTCGATATTGCGACAGCTCTAGAAACGTCCAAAATTTCGGACCACATTTCGTCGGAATTGCGACAGTTATTCCTGGCATCGATATTGTGACGCTTCTGGAAAGCGTCGGTCTTGTGACACTTTTGCAATACGTCGGTCTTGTGACACTTTTGTATGGCGTCGGAAATGCGACAGTTTAGACAGGTCGGAAGAGCGACAGTATAAAGACGTCGGAACCGCGACGTTCAAAACGTCGGACCAAATTTCGTCGAAATGGCGACATTTTACAAACGTCGGTTTGGGAGGCGTCGGAAGAGCGACGAGTGTTTGGAAGCGACGGGAAGTGTCGGTAGTGCGACACTTTGTATAGGCGTCGGAATTGCGACCGCACGAGAAACCACGTTTTTGCCGGCCTCGAACTATCGCTCTTGCGACGACTGTGTGTCGGAAAAGCGACGATTTGGCCGTCAGAAATTGCGCCAAATGTTCTAGTGGGTGTTGTTACAACCGTCCTTCTTCAAACTAGCTATCGGGCTTTGATTTGAGGTTTTTCTATGAGGTATTGCGAAGGGGGCTTCACGCCGCCATTCCAATTTCATTCCTTCTCTCGTTTGAGTTTCACAGCCTACGCATAGCTTAGGAATTTCCTAGGGCAAGAAGTTTCAAAATGCATTTTATACAATTCCATTTTATTTATATGGTATTTGGCTAATGAGGCTTTTAATCCAATGTTCCAATTTTTGACTTAAGACTTGTTTAATTTAAGCCTTTGGCATTGTCTCTCTCTCTCTGGAGAAGACGATCATTTCATAAAGAATTCTTATGGTTCAAGCATAAGTTTATATAGATACATAACTGCATATTTTGAATGAATCTTGTCTTTTCAGGGTTGAGTGATTTAGAAAAAGAATAAGTAGTGTTTCTGGTTTTCATTCTATAGTTTTAATTTGTGCTATTACAAGAATAAATCACCGTATTGGAAAGAAAAGTTCTAGTGCTCATGCATTTTCATTGTTTCCAGTAAGAAATAAATAGTTACAGTGATAGTTGTCTTCAAGATTGAGTATATCTGCATATATGTTTCATATTCTATTTATAGTCTTTTATTCCAATGAATCTGTTACATGTATTTGTATAAGAAAACTTGGGTTTAGTTCATGATAACAACTTTCAGCTCTAGGGCTTACTTGTGCCTTTCTCATATCTACTTTCTTGCATCAACATTTTATTTTTGTTACCATTTCTCAGGTATCCTACTAACCTAGAATGTCGTTATACCTATTTTAATTGATTTAACTAGTTTCTACATATTCCTCTTTTTTGCATTTAAGGTTCCACATTTACTTTTCGTTAAGTTTTTTTTTCCAAAAGAATGTCCGAACCATTCTGTATGTGTTTATCATAGTTGCAGAGAACAACCTACTCAGAGCCTTTGTCTTGAACACTCTAAGTTAACATTTCTCTGCTGTTAGATACTAAAACAATAGTTTATAGATTCATTTGAGTCATATTTGTTTATCACATGCTCTGTTAATTTAAGATAAATACTTGGCTAACAGTTCTATAATTTTAAAGAGAATAATCAGAAGTTTTCCTCATTTAATAAATAAATTACAGTAATAGCAACAATTTATTAAAGATAACTATTTACTCGTTTATAATCAACAAAACTCAATTCCTCATTGACTAGTATACTTATCTGACTTTCATATACTACTGATACTATCCTCCCTTCCTCGAGAGAGGAAATTACGTCCTCGTCTCTCCCCCATTCTCCACACCTGAGTTAAGTGAGTTGACAGCAATTCTGGAAGAGACCTCGGGACTACAAGTCCAGTCTTCTATTCTAGGAATTTCATAAATCTGAGTAATTCAACTGGTCTCTACTAGCTCAGGATCTCCTCAGTTATCGGACAGAACCCCTCTCCCTCACTGGGATATACCTTTATCCTCAAAGGGTAGGGTAACTGTCTGAACTGTTTTTCTGTTCAACTACTTCTCAGTTCTTGGAATACTTTTACATCAGTCTTTTACCTTTTTATGGAACCACTTTCCAATACTAAATTTTATTTAATCAAACAAAATTACTTTATGTTAATCCGGTAATATTTCTCAAGAAATAATAAATGTCTTAGTTTCTTTAACATAAAATAATATAACCATTAGTTGGCAATTAAGCCATCTGTCACAACTTCCCCCTTTGAAAGTAAGCACCATCCTCAGTGTTTCATTCTACTTCAGCAAATAGTTATGGGTAGGCTTCCCGAACAAATCCTTCATCTTCCCAGGTAGCCTCATCCGAGCTGAAGTGCTTCCATTTCACTTTAACCTGGGTGATGGCTCGCTTTCGAAGCATGATTTCTATCCGATCGATTATACGCTGAGGCTCGACTAGAAATTCGTCGTCTGGCTCGACCTGCAATCAACAAAATTTGAGTTAATTTCTCATAAACTTTAGTATTTCAAGGTAGGATTTATATTTATAACCTACCTGAATTCTTTTCCAGTGGATTACATGCTTTGGTTCATGCACTTATCACTTTAATAAGGATACATGAAACACATTGTGTACCCAGATATGGCTAGGTAGGGCCAATCAGTATGCCACAGGTCCCACCCTTTCCAATATCTGAAAAAGGCCCAAAAAACCTGAGAGCCAATTTGGCACAGAAGGCCCACCTTAGTGTGTTATTTTTTGGTTTAATCCTCACATACAGATGGTCACCCACCTCAAATTCATGATAAGTCCTTTTCATATTTGCATACACTTTTTGGATATCTTGAGCTGCCTTCAAATTTTGTCTAATCTTTCTTACCTCTGACTCCATATCCGCTAACATTTCCGATCTGAGCATCAGCTTGGTTTCAGGGCTGCTCCAATTAATAGGAGTACGACATTGTCGTCCGTATAATGCTTCGAACAGACTCATCTTAAGAGATTCCTGATGACCACTATTGTACGCGAACTCTAATAAATGCATATATTCTTCCCATCTTGTTGGATGTTGCATTACATACATGCGTAACATATCCTCCAAGATTTGATTCACTTGCTCAGTTTGTCCATCTGTCTGTGGATGGTAAGCAGTGTTGAAATTAATTTGGGTTCCCAAACCTGTAAATAACGTTTTCCAGAATGCTGAAGTAAACTTCACATCCCTGTCAGATATGACAGTCTTTGGTATACCATGCAATCTAAATATTTCTCGCATAAATATGTCTATTATTTGCACCATTTTATAAGTGGATTGCACTAGTATGAAATGTGCTGCTTTGCTTAATCGATCAACCACTACCATAATGGATTCATTATGCTTCTTTGACTTTGGTAAACTAGTAATGAAGTCTAAAGATATAACCTACCACTTCCATTCAAGTACCGGTATAGGCTGCATCAATATGGCTGGATGTCGATGCACCACCTTCACTTGCTGGCACTCCAAACATTTGTTTAAATATTCTGCAATATCTCTTCGCATATCTGGCCAGAAGTAGTTCTTCCTAATTTTTGTTAGCATTTTCTGATACCCTGGATGTCCTAAGTAGTTACTCGATGGTATTCATTCAAGATCAGCTCTTTCAAATTTGTTCGATTTGGAACATAAATCCTTTCTTTAAAGGTTAATAATTGATCCTTGCTAAATCCATAATCAACATATTTTTCTTGTCTTCTGACCTCCTTTGCTTGTTGCCACAAAAATTGGTACTCAGGATCCTTATCGGCTTCTGCTTTTATTTGATATAGAAACTTGCATTCAATCTAGTTGTAAAATAATTCATAAACTCCATGCAAATTTCTACGCAAGGCATCCGCTACTCTATTCTCCTTACCCTTCACATGCTGCATATGAATTTCAAAATCGCTTAGGAAGGCATTCCATCTTGGCTGGCGAGAATTAAGATCAAATTTCTTAAAATAACTGGTTAGGTTGTTATGATCAGTTTCTAGTATAAATCTCTTTCCAAGAAAGTAGTTACTCCATACTCAGAGCGCATGCACTACTACTGTTAGCTCCAAATCATAAACTGAATATTGCTACTCATGCTCTTTTAACTTCCATGATTCATAGGCAACTACTTTACCCTCTTACAACAAGATCGCCCCAACTCCTCCTTTACACACATCTGTACAAACCTCAAAGTCTTTATTGGGGTTAGCTACTCTCAACGGTGGGGCAGTATTCAATAAAAGCTTTATCTTTTCAAAACTGTCTTGACAATATTTTGTCCATTTAAATACTTTTCCCTTCCTTTGTAAGAAGGTAATCGGAAAAGAAATATTTGAGAATCCTTCAATGAACCGTCGATAATAACTGGCCAAACCCATAAATGATCGGATGTTTGCCACATTTTGGGGTACCCTCCATTCCATAACCATCTTAATTTTCTTTGGATATACCACTATTCCCTCAGCAAAAATAACGATACCAAGGTATTGAATCTCTTCTTTGAAGAAGTCACACTTGCTGAACTTAGCGTACATTTGACGCTTCCGTAACATTTCCAGCACTATCCTTAAGTGATCCTTATGTTCTTCCACATTCTTTGAATATATTAATATGTCATCAATAAATATCAACACAAAAATGTCCAGAAAAGGGTGAAATATACCATGCATCAGCCTCATAAATTTTGTTGGTGCATTAGTCAATCCGAATGGTAACACTACAAATTTGTAGTGCCCGTATCTGGTATGAAAAGCAGTTTTGGATATATCTTCATCTTTTATCTGAATCTGGTGGTATCCTGATCTTAAGTCTATCTTTGAAAACGCAGTGGCCCCCTTTACCTGATCAAACAAATCATCAATCTACAGTAGTGGGTATTTATTTTTGACGGTCAACTTATTGAGTTGTCGATAGTCCATGCACATTCGCATGGTGTCATCCTTTTTCTTTACAAAGAACACCGATGCTCCCCAAGGAGATACACTTAGTCGGATATACCCTTTATCCACCAATTCTTGTAACTACATTTTCAGTGCAGTCAATTTTGGTACACCCATTCGATAAGGTGCCCTTGAAATCGGTGATGCTCCAGGCATCAGCTCGATAGTAAAATCAATGTCCCTTCTGGGTGGCAAGCCTGGTACTTCCTCTGGAAATACGTCCATAAAATATTGCACTACCAGAATTTTTTCCATCATTAAATTCTTTTCTTTGGAATTAGTAAAACCTACTTGAATGGCATATATCTGGCATCCTTTCCTCATGCACTTACTCATTTGAGAGGTTGTAATAGGACGCAGCTGTAGGGGTTTCTTTATTCATTGAATCTCCTTACGAGTTCCATCTTGTATTCTGTAATATATAACTTTTTCCTTACAATCCACTAATGTCCAGTGCTTCTCCAGCCAATCCATGCCGAGTATCACATCGTAGGATCCCATGGGTAATATATTCAAGTCCACAGTTAGCTGTTGTTCACTAATTTCCAGTGTATAGTTTGGAATTTTGGCACAAATGTTTCTCTTTTCTCTGGTGGCTAACTTTACCAACCATCGATTCCTAAATTTTTGACTTTGCGATTTACATATTTCTACTAATTTGGGACTTACGTAGCTTAAACTTGCACCTGGGTCAACCAAAATAGAAACAGGTTGAGAGAGTAGATTACCTTCCAACTCTATCATTGTTGGTTGGTAATTTTCCTGATGATCTTCCAATGCTGCATTAATTCTGGGTATATTTCTGGCTACATCTCCCACTGTAGAGGCTTCTTATAAATTGGAAACCGCTTCGCTCCTCCCTCGTTGTGGAAAATTCCTGTAATAGTGAGCCTCACCACACCCCTAGCACTGTAGGGGTGGTTTCTGATTTTGTGCTTGGTTTGGCTTGCTAGAAGCTTTCGTGGGTTTATCTTCTGCAAGCCACCAGATTCTTTGATGGTTTCTGCCAAGTTGTTTGCTTACTAAACTTCTGGCAGCATTCTTAAAATTACTGGTTCTATTTTTCTTGAAATTTGATCTGCCTTTATGTTCTTTCTTTGACTGCCAGCTTTTACCCAACACTCCTTTTGCCTTAGATTGCTGATAGCACATTCTTTCCTTATGTATTGCCTCGTCCATGGTTCTGGGATTCACGAACTAAATTCGCTCCTTCATGTGAGTCGGAAAACTTCTCAGGAACCGCTAAACTTTAGCCTTTTCATCCCTTAGATAAGGAACGTAGCGAAGTAAAGAAGTGAACTTGGTCATGTATTCATCCATCGTCAATTGACCCAATTTTAAATTGTGAAACTCCCTAGATTTTTCGTCATAGAAGCACTTAGTTAGGTACTTATCTTTAAAATATTTCTGGAACGAATCCCAAGTCACGTCCTTATCTTCTATGCTGCGGACATTCTTAACTTCCTCCCACCATAGTGTGGCCTTCTCCCTCAACTGATAGATGGCCAATCTGGCTTTAAGATTGCTGCTATATTTGTAGACTTGAAAATACTTGTTCATATTTATCAAACATGCTTCAGCCACCTCCTCCGCTTCTCCATCAAACGTAGGTGGTTTTATCTCTTGAAACTCACCTTGCAGCTCCATTTTCTATTTCTTAACTTCTTGTTTTTCCGACACATTACCTGACTTAGCCTCATTGTAATTTCTAATTTTATTACTTCGCTGCGAATGACTTATTTCCATTATGTCAATGGTTTTGTCCCTTGCTTGTCGTTCGTTTCCTTCTTGCATGTCTTTATCAGGACTGGGTTGTACTAATCCCTGATTTTTCTTGTCTGAAAGGCTCTTGAGTATCCTTTCTTTCTCTTGCATCAAGCACTCATTATCACTCCGAACCCGGACAATTTATTCCTGTAGCTTATGCACTGTGTTTAGCAGAATGATATTTTGGTGTTGTTGTTCCTCCAACAATCTACTTTTTTGCTGGTGCTGATCTACACGCTGCTGAGTCCACATCTCTGGATTCATTTCTAATCAAGGTTGGGGTGCAGACTCCCCTGTGTGCTAGGGTGGTGGCTATGTTGACCCCCTTCTCATATCGTCTCCTGCTATTCTTTCTTAGATGTGCATCATTTACACACAATTTGTCATATTAGGTGACCCATAGGGTCCCAAAGTACGAACATTGCTCTGATACCACTTGTAACATACATCTATACTTTACAAAATAAAATAAAAATTAACTTTATACTTTTGACTACAACACTATGCTCTTTTGCCTTTACCATAATTATCTTCATAACTACCATTCACAAAACCTGTTATAATACTACGCAAATTCATACACAAATTACATATGTAAACCATATTGAAGGTTCAAATAACAATTATTACTGCTCACATATTGAATAATTGGATAAAAATTATTGTTGTCTCTTAAGGGATTAAAAACCCATCCCAAGTCTCGAGACTAACACCTGTCATCGCATTTTCCATTGTGAAATTTGAATGTCCTAACTCTGTACCACTATAGGATCTTGGAATTATTTGGCATATCGTTTCGCATTAATGTTACACATTTGATTCACAGACTTTTAAACATTTGGTCGTGGTTAGTGTTTGCTTTGGTAATCTTGAAAATGGTTCGAAAGGATTGATTAAACCCCCACAGTCTACCACGGAGATAGCTGTGGGTCCTTTCCACCGTTGATTCACAAAGGAAAGGATCTATGGTTGTAATTCATTTAGGGTTTGCTTTGGTTAGGGTAATGACTACCCTAACCCTAACCCTAACCGTTCCCATTCATTCTCGAGTTGTTTCCACAGAGCTCTGCAATTTTGTTTCCATGGTCGTAGCGACATACACCTCTCACTAGTTTCATACATTTTTCGTTCCGAGAACCTTCACCGATGGTAGGTGGCTCACCCAGTTTCTTAACGCCGTGTTCATTTGTGTAGTTTGTAAGTGGATAGTCTCTGCCTTTGAGTGATCAGCAGGAATGCCTCTTTTTTCTTTTTTTTTACATTCCTTATTAGCCTCATTCTCCAATTCTTTTGTCTTTTATTACTTTCTTATTTCAGTCGTAGCTCTAATCTGTTATTTGGCTGTTTGTTGGGCCGAAGCGAGGGTTCCAGCTCACAACTCTGGAAGATGTACCACTCTTTTCCTTACTGCTCCCTCGAAGGTTCTCACAGGTAAGGTGGGGTTTATTATATTGTGAATTTGCAAGTCTGGGCTAGCTTGCCTTTCTTTAATTCAACCGAATAGAATCTGATATTCTATCCTCTGGTTTATTCGTAGAATTAGTAAAAAATCTGCGAAAATACGTATATGCACAGGTAAGGAAATATGCCCTACTGCATTTCCTTTATCCAGTTTACTCGTTGGTTTGGCACAATCATACATTTAGTTCCCTTACAGTTTCATATTTTGTTTTTGTGCACATGTATGCTTGATCGCCCGAAACTGTGGGTGGGATTCCCTTTGGTTTTCTTGCTCTGGTCCTTTGCTGACTCGGCCTTTCTATCCTCTAGGTATTCTCCTCCATTGATGGGTGTTGTTACAGTCGTCCCGCTTCAAACTATCTATCAGGTTTTGATTTGGGGTTTTGCTATGAGGTGTTGCAAAGAGGGCTTCACGCTACCATTCCAATTTTATTCCTTCTCTCGTTTGAGTTTTACAGCCTATGCATAGCTTAGGAATTGTCGAGGGCAAGAAGTTTCAAAAATTCATTTTGTACAGTTCCATTTTATTTATATGGTATTTGGCCAACGAGGCTTTTAATCCAATGCTCCAATTTTTGACTTAAGACGTGTATAATTTAAGCCTTTGGCACTGTCTCTCTCTCTGGAGAAGACGAACATTTCATAAAGAATTCTTATGGTTCAAGCATAAGTTCATATATATACATAACTGCATATTTTGAATGAATTTCGTCTTTTCTAGGTTGAATGAATTTGAAAAAGAATAAGTAGTGTTTCTAGTTTTCATTCTATAGTTTTAATTCGTGTTATTAAATGAATAGATCACCATCTTGGAAATAAAAATTCTAGTGCTCATGCATTTTCATTGTTTCCAGTAAGAAATAAATAGTTATAGTGATAGCTATCTTCAAGATTGAGTATATCTGCATATATTTTTATATTCTATTTACAGCTTTTTATTCCAATGAATCTGTTACATGTATTTGTATAACAAAACTCGAGTTTAGTTCATGATAACAACTTTCAGCTCTAGGGCTTACTTGTTCCTTTCACATAACTACTTTCTTGCATCAACATTTTTTTTCTGTTACCGTTTCTCAAGTATCCTACTAACCTAGAATGTCGTTATATCTATTTTAATTTATTCAACTGGTTTCTACAGATTCCTCTTTTTGTGCATTTAAGGTTTTGCATTTACTTTTTGTTCAATTTTGTTTTCCAGAATAATGTCCGGACCATTCTGTCTGTGTTTATCATAGTTGCAGAGAACAACCTACTTGGAGCCTTCGTCTTGAACGCTCTAAGTTAACAGTTCTCTATTTTTAGATACTAAAACAATAGTTTATAGTTTCATTCGAGTCATATTTTTTTATCACATGCTCTGTTAATTTAAGACAAGTACTTGGCTAGTAGTTCTATAATTTTAAAGAGAATAATCAGAAGTTTTTCTCATTTCATAAATAAATTACAGTGATAGCCACAATCTATTAAATATTACTATTTACTTGTTTATAATCAACAAAACTCAATTCCTCATTGACTGGTATACTTATCTAACTTTCAGATACTACTGATGTTATCCTCACTTCCTCGAGAGAGGAAATTACATCCTCGTCTCTCCCCCGTGCTCCACACATGAGTTAAGTGAGTTGACAACAATTCCAGAAGAGACCTCGGGACTACCAGTCCAGTCTTCTATTCTAGGAATTTCAGAAATCTGAGTAATCCCACTGGTCTCTACCAGCTCAAGAATTCTTCATTCAATTTCCTCTCCTCAGTTACCGGACAGAACTCCTCTCCCTCACTATCCTCAGAGGGTAGGGTAATTGTCTGAACTGTTTTTCTGTTCAAATAATTCTCAGTTCTTGGAATACTTTTACATCAGTCTTTTACCTTTTTATGGAACCACTTTCCAATACTAAATTTTATTTAATCAAACAAAATTATGTTCTCTTTATCCAACAGTATTTCTTAAGAAATAATAAATGTCTTAGTTTCCTTAACATAAAATAATATAACCATTAGTTGGCACTTAAACCAACTGTCACATAAATCAACCTAGATCTATTTTAATTTTGTATCTACCAGGCATCTAGAGGTAGCAAATCTCTTGAAATAAAATCTTTTTTTAAAGAGATTTGATCCTTGTCGAACTTAGTAGATCTGGAGTTAAAATAAATTACATGCTTTTCTTTCCATAGGTTGAAAAAACATCTTAAAGAAAAGAAATTCAATTTTGAAAAATAAAGATAAATGGAGAAAACACACTATTAATGAAAGAAATTTACACAATAATATCAATCTTAAAAAATAAAATGAGAGAGAAAAAAGAATTAAACATTTGTCATTTTAGTTTAATATTTATAGATAAAAATAAAAATAAAAGTGAAAATATAAATTTATAAATAAAAATAAAAATTAAACATAATTAATTTTTATTCAATTATATATATATAATTTTAAAATTAGTTCATGGTGTAGAGAAGGTGAGTTACCTTAAGGTAATATGTGGTGAAAAAGTCACCAATTCCAAACTCCATGGACAAAAATTAGCCATACTGGTGTAGATTAATTAATGCCCCTGAGTCTTAGCTACTCAAATCATAAGTTAAGTGTGTCAGTTTTCTCAAAACTCACATTACATAACAAATAATAATAATAATAATATAATTTTAAATTATGGAAAAAATAAACTATTTTATTATTATGAATATATCTATAAAAAACTTGAAAAATTCTCTTTGCGTTCGACTGCTCTGATGTGGCAGCTACGGTTCGACCCTAGTCGACTGCCCCTCCTCTCGATCACAATTCTCCGAGATGTCTTTAGATGTAGTAGCGAATTCCTCTGTTGATGTTTTAACTTCTACGTTTTCTGTAGTTATTAAATCATCTTGCTTTTCTCTATTATCGACGAATATCTCTCTTGTTGCCATGGCTCCATCGATGGCTGGTTCCAAATTCGAGTGTTTGGATTTAAACTTGCCTCTGTCTCCCATGGTAGCAGGCTCATATTTGGCTCCTATATCCACCTCCAAGTGTGCAACTTCCACTTATATTTTTCTCTCATATTTCTCAGCGACAATCGGGTCTTGGTAATGCTTCAACGACAGTTACCAAGTCTGCAAGTGTTGGGTGCAAGTGTTGTCGCCAAATCTGACTCCAATTAGAACTTGGTTCTCTTTTGGTTCAAGAGAATGAAATTGTTAGTTGAGATCAATCAAAGAACGATGACAAAACAAATTCTCCATAAGACTTGGGTTGGTTCCAAGTGTTGTCGCCAAATCTAACCCCAATTAAAACTTGGTTTTTTTTACGATTTCACCGTATGTTCTCCTAGTCACATGACTCCCTCTCATATTCTTATAATCAAAATTTTATGCTTAAATCTTCATAACCTAAAATAGTTATATCCCTTATGTAAGAATTATTATTATTATAATAACAATTATGATTTAAAGTCATTATTATATTAAATAAATAATTAAAATTCAAATCATAAATTTAAAATTTATAAAGAAATATTATAAATATAAATTATTATTATTATTATTATAAAAAGTAATAAAAATAAAATATTACATGACTATAAAAAATTAAAAAGTTTCATTAAATGAAATTAAAATATAAAATGAAATATAAAGAAAACAAATTAAAATTAAACAAAAATAAATTAAACATATTAAATAAACAAAATGTAAATAAAATAAAATGCATTCCTTGCGCCTCTTATTACACATTTCCACTTAGACTTAATGTGAATTACAATATCTTTAATGTGAACATGAACCAACTATGAACTCATATGTGACCCGCCCCTCCACGAATATAAAGTTATGCCTCGATGAAAATATTCATTTCTTAAACATATTTCGTTTTTTAGGGGGAGACATCATCCTAGTGGACAACCATGAATTTTAATCGGTTTTTTCTAAGCTTTGTCCTCCCATGATCCAATGGGAAGTTTCAAATTCTGGTTATATATATATATATATATATATATATATATATATATATAAATTAAAATTAAAATTATAGCTTAATATATGTGTTCATAGCTTAATATATAGTATGCATCAACATAAATGTATTATTTTATATGATTTCTGATGGAAACATTTATGAAATTTAAAAGTTGATATATGCATATAAAAACTAGAGATTAATACACCATATATGAAATGAATTTTTGAAAACAAATCTACAGGGTAGCGATGATTTATTTGATTGCAATTTTATTTATGTTTAAACTAATTTTACTTTGTTTTATTTATGCAAGAAATTAATAACAAATGCTCTAAAGTAGCGTTGGAGAAAGATTTGAGCGAAAGAAGCTAATTATGAAACGATTAAATATTTGAGCAAAAAATAAAAGAACGATTAATATTAAAGAGGAAAGCATTAAGTTGTGTGAGTTGTGTGTTAAAGGTACGAGATTATACGAAAGTATTCCCATTATTTTTTTTACATAAAGGAGCTTCAAAAATAGTTCCTATTTTCATTTTTTATTATTCAAACGGTTACGAAAAATAGCTATTCGAACTTTTTGTATAAAAATACCACGACTTCTCATTTGAGGGGGTTAGCTCTAGGAGGTGACAAGACTTTGGGGGGTTAGCTCTAGGAGGTGACAAGACTTATGTTTTAGGATCTAATTACACCAGCTGAATGGATCGATCTACCAAGATTTTGGAGGCTCTAATATATGTATTTTTGGGTAATTTATTTATTCATTTATGTGTCTCTGTTTTCTCTTATGTTTCATTATGTGCTTCTGATTTAAATATTTGCTTTGTTCTTTGACTTTATTAATTGTAGTTTACTGATAGTCATTGATTCATATATTGTTATTAATATGCATATTATTTGGAATATATGGATTATCTTATTTAATTGAATTGTTGTTTAATTGGATGCGACATTTTTTTTTTTTTTGTGTCAAATTACAATAATTCTCTTAAATATTATATTAATGCATATTTTCTATTTCAATTATGTTTTCTTTAGTTATCCTTACTCGTTTATTTTAAGAAAATTAACAAATCAATAATTAACTTGACTATTGTTGGTTTGCTATTACAATTAATGAACTCATTTCATGTCAATATATATTATTGCAGATTGTGTGATTTTTTTATTTGTTATGTTTTATTGAGAAACAATACAATAAATGATATTGATTTCTATCTCACTAATGTTGGAGTACCTTATGATGGTATTTTTATTTTTTATTTTCTTTGTTTCAATTTTTATTTATGTGTTATTGTTAATTATTTAGATTTCATATTTGAATCCTTCTTTTGACTTGTAGGTCCTTTGTCGCTAGAAGTCTCCTTTTCATTTATACCTCAACCACCTATTCGTTTAAAAGACTCTCATGCCATTAACCTGACCATAATTTATCTGTACAATTAGAAAATCTATTTAAATTGCATCAAACACAAGGAATAGCCCCTAAGGTAAAGAGAGACAACCCTTTTACCTGAAGCAGGAGGATTCTCACAATCCTCAGTGTGTCTTCTCGGGTTGTTCTTAGTTACCAGAACAATCCGAGAACCAACATCCTTATGGCGTCGTTGCCAGGTAACGATTCACGAATTTTGAAGGTTTTATTTTCCTAGTAATTGGATTGATCGGTTAAGTATGTGACCTGCTGGTGAACAAGGTCACAAATGCAAGCGCCTTAAATATTTTCAAGTTTATATTTCTTAATTTTGTTGTTTTCCTGGCGACTCCCATGTTTCTTAAATGGATTTTTCTACGATTTAATCCTCTTAATTTTGGTAATCTACCAGGTTTTCTAAAACAAATGTCATATATATATATATATATATATATATATATATATATATATATATATATATATCTGTGTGTGTGTGTGTATATGTATATACACATATACATATACACATATATACCCCTTTACTTACCTCATTTTCGTGAAGACAAGAATAATGATCTTGTTCAACACCCATAGAGTTCCACAACTGCATTCTAATCATTGGTGTTCAACATGAGGACGTATTGATGAAACTATTATGATGCCTTTGGAGGGTAACACACAACAATGGTATAGGAAACCTCCTCCCAGTGGTATTTCATCTTTAAAAGGTTTCCATGCCATTTTTTATAAACACCAAGCAAGTATGTACTCCTCTAATTTATTTATTGAAAATTATTGTTGTTTAGATGAACATTGTGATGATTCTCATTTAGAGTTTCAAGAAAATGAATCTTACATTAATGATGAAGTTGAATGTCAAAAAAATGAATCCAATGATTATAAAGAAATATGATTACCCTCTCTTGGTTTACCGAATAAATTTTTGAGTGGGTTGGGTGTAACATCTAGTTTTGACCATCAAGGAAACCTTGAAGAATATGATAATTTAACCAAGTCTAATGAGAAATCTGATTTTTATTCATTTTTTTCTCTTGACGGTAGTGTTTTTAAAGTTTGAAAACCAAATGGTATTGAAGAAGAAACCAAGCCCACAATTGTATCTGCATTACTTATCTATGACTATGGCAATCAACCATCAATAGTAGAATATGTTTTTTCATCTAGCAAAATGGCATGTAGTGATATTTTTAGTGATTCTAGTTTTGTCGTATATGAGACTCATGTCGATTTTTCAAAACCGCCCATATGACGAATATGAAGATGAAGAATTGGATTTTGAATTAAATGGAAAACTATTTACAAGTGTAAGTTCACCATCATTTTTTTATTTTGATTCTTTAGATGAAGATGAACATATTAATAGTGATTTAACCGATTTAACATCACTACATAATGATGAACCTGTGTACGATTAACATATTGTGCTACAGGAATATTATGCTCTAGATCTTATGGATGTTAATTCGTTGAATTTTATTACTATTTGTTTATTTTTTAACTCAATGGCAATATAGGATAACCATGAGATATAGATACACAAACACCTTTTCCTTGGGTTGGTTGATGATATTTCAAGATTCTTTCCATCATCCATTCAAAGCTACATGATTTTGTTAAATAATGGATGAGTGCATATTTTGAACAAATTGCTTCAACTTATAAATTAAACATATTTCAAGAAATCTTGGTAAAATAATTCCACTCTTGCTTTTTTCAACGATTGAGCACATCATTGTTCCTTATAAGTTTGAAGCCCAGAAAAAGGAACCACATAGCTGCTAATATTTTAACCTGGTTGCATTGGCTTTATGACTTCTTTGAAAATTTTTTCTAGTAAAAAAATAATGTATATAAATTAATGTGCATAAATAAACTTGTGCCTACTTATGTTTCCTAGGTTTAGTGATCAGAATCTGGATCAGGGGCAAAAAATTAGCTCAAAAATGAAATTCCTCAGAATTGCACTAAACTAGATTCAAAGCGACCGAAATGTCACAAGGAATCCAATGCAACTTGTTTCATTGAAAATAGTGTTCGGATGAGGAAGTTATGGTCTGCTAATCGATGTTTATAACAAGCAAATTAAAAAAAAAAAAAAATTGCAGAACAAGTACAGCTGATGACATGGAAATCCAGTCAGCATGCAAAAAATATTCTTCATTTTTAGTTCAGTGACACTGTGACAAGTGTCATCTCTAGATTCGTTAATGTTTCTTGGGGAAGTTGAATTTTTCTCCTATTTCCTAAGTTTGGAATTATTACTATGGTGGATTATTTTATTGGTGGAATTTATAGGCCAATGGGGAAGGACCGCGTGGCGCAACCAAGAGCCAAAGCAATCCAGAGAATAATCTTCAGTTGGAAGGCACATATATGTTTTATTCCAAAGTTTGAATCAAAGGTGGTTGGCGCATATTATTCGCATTGTACTAAAAACATATATTATAACCAAAGTTTGTAGACTAAGGTTCATCACATATCACATTCAAAAAAATGATTTGCAATTTGTGATAAGGTGGGTCCTACCAATCGCATCGGGGGTTTAGGAGCGGACGTGAATGCATTATCGGGTGGCAGATCTGCAATTTCGCGATAGCAATAAAAGACATGGCAGTAAGGTTATGAGATGCGGATATGCGATGTGATGTAGAGTTGTGATGCGATATATCGCATCGGGCTATTGCAATCGCAAGACGGAGAAAGAAACATACAATGTTTTATTGCGGGGTTGCGATATGAGATCTGCAATCCGTGATAAGTAAAAGCACTGTGATGCGATCTCCAGAGATTTAAATGTAGTGATTAAGCCAAGTTTTAATACGATAATATATGGGTTTTATTATGATAATCCAAATTTTAACGAATAAGTGCGGGATAGCGCTAAACGCGCTTAAACCCACTTAAACACCACTTATCACCCACTTAATTTAATATTAAACTCACACTTATCCCTAATTAATCGCATACTTATCTTGGCGGTGCCTTTTTCAAACCCGCCAGATTCGACAGATTTTCACATTTAGGGGAGTTAGCTAGACATTTTCCATATTTAGTGGCATTTTCCTACACCTAGAGTAAATGAGGCCTATCTTGAGCAATATTCGACCAAATTGTGCTCAAGAATAGTCATTCTTCACTTTTTGGCATGCTAGGAATCCATTGGAATAAGTTTCAGAGGCAATGGAGCTCATCTACAAGTGTTTTTGGCACATTAAATAATTTTGAAGCCTAGGGCCACCAGGAGGGAAGACGATGCCTAGAGGACCTGTTGACCAATTGAAGAACTAGAAGAGGCTACTTAGGGGTTTATGGATGCTCTAAATCCATTGGTAACTTCTATTTTTTGTTTAGAGCACATCTTTAAGTTCAAAATGTAGGTTGAACCAGAAGGGTGTATGGATCATTCAGATATTGAGCCAGTTCTTGGAGGACCTTGAGATGGAGATGATCTTGTAGGGATCTTCCAACCTCCATATGTTTATAGCATCAGCCTTTGTAGCAGTGCTATATCATTTTTATCATCTTTTCTATTTAGGTGTTTTTGTTATGAAACTAGCTCCAAAAATAGAATAAAAGAGAGATCAATGCCTTAGAAATCATCCACTTCGAAGGGGAAACCTACAATACATTACATAAATGAACAATCCTTGGATGATACAAATGACCAAAACCTCCTTCTATATATAGGAGTCCATGGGCCCACAATATAATCCTAGCCGACCTAACAATAACAATGTAAGGGCACAATAATAACAATATTGGGGTTACAGGGGTACAAAAATAACAATAAGGGGGCTACACTAATAACAATAAGGGACTAAAATAGTAATATAGGGACCTAACATGCCCCTCTCCTTCAAAAAAGTGTTGTCCTCAACGCTTGAGTAGCTTTGGGTGATTCTGTATAAAATTCTCATCCTCCCATGTAGAATCTTCAGTCGGTAAGTTCTTCCACTTGATTAGATACTATGAAAATGATCGATTTCATAGCTATCGAGTTCTTGTTTCAGTGACCACTTCAAGTTCCAATATGATTTTTCCTTCCTCATCAAGTTCTAGCAATATTGTTTGAACTGGAATATTTTCACCTATAACCTTCTTTAACCATGAAACCTGGACTTCATTCTGCTAGTGAAGAAGCCTTGAAAGCTCCAATTTGTGGCATGCCATAATACCAATCTTTTGCAGCACCTTGTAAGGAATATAGTACTTTGGCGATAATTTATTGTCCTTCTTAGCTTGCTTGAGGGACATTTTTTTGTATGGTTGTAGTCGTAAAAATACCCAGTCTCCTACATCAAAACTTCTCTTGCTGTGATGTTAATCTGCCTGTTGTTTCATTCGATTTTGTTCCAAATTCAGGTTATCCTTTAAGAGTTGGAGAAATTCTTGTTGATGCTCGATGTGATCTTCCACTGCATGAACCTTAGAATTTTCTCTTAAATATGATGTGATGGGCGGTGGATGATATCCATAAAGTGCCATAAATGGGGTCATTTTTTCTGTTGTATGGAAGGAAGTGTTATACCACCATTTAGTGAGAGGCAACCACTTGACCCATTGTGTTTGTTTATCAGATACAAAAAACGAAGATATCCTTCCAAACATTTATTCACTATCTCAGTTTGACCATCGGATTGAGGATGATAAGATGAGCAATGAGCTAATTGAGTACCCAAACAAGAAAATAACTCCGTCCAAAGATTTCCAGTAAAAATGGGATCTTTGTCGCTCACAATAACCTTTGGGTTTCCATTTAGCTTTTGAATTGTGTCCATAAATGTAGCAGTAATTGTACTTGCTTTAAATGGATTAGATAATGCACAAAAGTGTGCATACTTGGTAATTCTATCAACTACCACCATGATGACACTCTTTCCTTCGTAATAAGGTAAAACTGTGATAAAATCCATTGAAATCTCCTCCCAACATTGACTTGGAATGGATAAAGGATGTATAAGACCCGGGATCTTAATTGTCTCAACTTTATTTTGTTGGAAAACCAAATATTCTGCCACAAACTTTTGAATATCAGATTTAAGGCCATCCCAAAAAATTTCTTTCTTCACCCTGTGGTAAGTTTTTAAAAATCCTGAGTGTCCTCCTAAAGGAGAAGTGTGCAATTCCAAAAGAATAATTTGTTTTAATTGGGAATTCTTACAAATATATAAGTGATATTTGTACCATAAGGAATCATTTTTCCAACTAAATGTTTTAGATGTACTAGGATCTTGTTGCAACTTTTGAATGAGTGTCCACACTTCTTCGTCCTTCTTCCATTCATACCTTACTTCGGTTATCCAATCTGGTTGGATAATAGAAATGGCACAAAGAAATGCTTCCACCTCTTCATGAGAGTGCATTTGCAACAATATTTAGCTTCCCTTTTTTGTGGATTATTTCAAAGTCATAAATCAACATCTTTGTGACCCATTTTTGCTTCTCTTCTGAAGATAGTCTTTGTTCCAAAAAGTGTTTAAGACTATCATGATTAGTTTTTACCTTGAAGTGTCTTTCCATTAGGTAAGGTCGCCATTTCTTTAGTGCATATAGTATTGCTAACATTTCCTTCTCATAAATAGCTTTTTGTAAATACTTTCCTTTGATTGGGCGATTTTCAAAAGCAATGGGTCTTCCTTCTTGCATTAAAACAACACCAATTCCATTTCCTAAGGCATCACATTCCACAATAAACGTTTGTGTGAAGTCTAGCGTAGCTAACACCAATGCTAGGACATTTCCTCTTTAAGATGTTCAAAGGCCTTGGTTGCTTCAAGAGTCCATGAAAATTCATCTTTCTTCAATAATGTTGTTAGAGGTGTTGTTATTCTCCCATAATTCTTAACAAACTTGCGATATTACCCTATTAACCCTCGAAGTCCTCGCAACTGCTTTATGGTTGTGGGGACTTTCCATTCCTTAATGGCTTTAATTTTGTTAGGGTCTACCTTAACACCCTCATGAGATACAATATGACCTTGATATTCCACCTCTTGTACTCCAAAGAAACATTTGGATGTTTTTTCATATAATTGTTTCTCCTGCAATAGCTTGAGCACCCTATCAACATGTTGAACATGATCCTTCCAAGACCTGTTGTAGATTAGTATATCATTAAGAAATACTAGCACAAAATTTCTAAGGAAGGGTTTGAAAATGGAATTCATCAACCTTTGAAATGTAGAAGGTGCATTGGTAAGGGAAAAAGGCATGACCAAAAATTCATAATGACCCTCATGAGTTCAAAGTGTTGTTTTCATAATATCTTCAGTCTTCATTCTACTTTGATGATATCCTGAATGAAGATCCAACTTGGTAAATAAATTGCTCCATGTAATTCGTCCAATAATTCATCAATCATAGGAATGGGAAATTTATCTTTAATGGTGATCTTATTGAGCTCCCTATAATCCGAACACATGTGCCATGATCCATCCTTCTTGTGTACCAATACTACAGGAGCAGAGAAAGAATTTTGACTAGGTTGAATTATACCAGCCTCTAACATTTATAATCATATATTTCAATTTCGCTCTTTTGGACATAAGGATATCTATAAGGCGATGTTTGGAAGGAACACATCCACCGGAATCAAATGAATAGAATAATCATGATCACGAATATGTGGGAGTCCTTTGGGAGTTTCAAACACCTTGGAATGATTGTCCAAGACTTTTTGGAGATCTGCAGAAATAGATGATCTTGATGTTGGAACTTGTAGTGAGCATAATTGTGCAATTACGCCTTGTTGTTCTTTCTTTAGAAGCTTCGTCATGACATTAGATCTTATTATATTTCTCAGCTTCCGTGCAATAAACCGTAATTAGACTTCCTTTCCTTCTGAAAATAATTTCAAGAAAAGTTCTTGAAAATTAAAAGCTACCGTCCCCAAATATTGTAACCATTGTACTCCTAGTTCAACATCAGCACCTCCCATAGGAATGGAAAGCATTGGACTATTCAATAAATATTCCCCCATGGTTAGCTTGATATTATGGCATTTTCCAGAACAATTTATAGTTCCTCCATTTGCAACCATCACTTGACATTCTAGTGCTGGGTATAGGAAACAATTCAATTCCTTGGCTACCTTACAATGAATAAAATAATATAGATTTGCCTACAGATAAATCAACACTATTACCTTTCTTCTTAATATGCCTTCGGGGAAAATATGCCTTCTATCTTGAGAGTTTGGGGGAGTTGTAATTCTTGCCAGCATTACATTATAGGTCAGACTCTTTATTCCTCTTCTAGGGTTTCTTCTTGGTGTATATCATTCTTTTGAAGATTCTTGTTCATTTTCTTCTCCCTCTTCACAATCTATGTAAAATAATTTCTTCTCAGCACACTTATGACCCTTAGTGTATTTTCTATCACAACTATAGCAAATCCCTTTTCCTCTTTTTTCTTCAAATTGTTGTGAATGCATGTTACTTGGGTTTGAAACCTTTACAGATAACTTTACCATCTTCTTGTCATATGATGTGAGAGCTCATATCGCCATATTTACATTCAAATTTTCTTGCTAGCTTGAATTAATTCTCCAATGAATCAGGTTCCCAAACACGAACCTCATGTTGGATGTTATCCTTTAAAGTCCCTATGAAGACATTAATCCCGTGTTCCTCTGGAATATCAGTTACCCTTATATTCAATTTTTTGAAGTCCTGAATGTGCTCCACCAACGAACCCTTTTATTTGAGATTTATCAATTGGCTAAAGAAGGTGTTTCTCTTTGTATCCTCATAATGCGCTATCATTTCCTCCATAAAAATTGACCAAGTGACAAAGAATTTACGAGAGAAGAATCGCATTACCGCACAAATGTATTTTGTTCTAAATGTAAAGTTGCAATGCATTACCTTTTGTTATGTTTTGCACATTGTGAATCCAAAATATTGCTCCATCTATATTATCCATGTTAGGGTCTTCCATCAAACTTCCTCATATCCATCTTTGGAATATGGTGGTTCTTCCATCCAACATTAGAGTTTATGAAATCACGATTAACATTTTTTTTGTTCTCATCACGAGTTTCCTCTACTATCTTTTCGCCATTAGGAAACATTTATTGTACCAACTTTTCCAAACCTTCGATGTCTACTTTTAGATCATTCTTCATGTTTTCCATGTTGTCTTTAATTCTTTCATCGATCTTAGCTTCCATGTCATCCATCTTAGCTTCCATGCCCACTTCCATGCCATCCATCTTAGCCTCCAAACCATTCATCTTAGCATCCACGCCTTTCTTCAAACCAACCATCTTAGTTTCCACGCCTTTATTCAAAACTTCCATTTCATTTATTGTTTCTCTTTGCGATAGCGAAATTTGGTGCACTTGCTCTTGTAATTTTGATATCTCATGTTGTGTTTCTTCGTCTTCATGAGTCATAGTAGAGCCTTTTGAAGGCTTAATAGGTTTTGAATTATTTTTAGGGGGGATTTTAGAACCCAATACTCATATCTATTCTTCAATATGCCCTTGGAATAAATTCAAACTATTTTTTTTCAAACGATACTTATGTGATTCGAAAAAAATACACACCTTTTTCTTGCTTTTGAGGAGCTCGATATTGAAACTGAATTATCTTTGTGATTTCGGATCTTCAATATCTAAAATTTGGTCATGAAGCATCCCTCTGAATCTTCTTTTGAATGCCACAGATCTAACCTGATTTGGATTCTTCAAGACAAAGTTATTTCCAATCTCCCACAATGACCTAATTATGGACTGGTTCAATAGAGTGAACCTGTATGACT
The DNA here is from genome assembly GCA_034641835.2 of Pinus albicaulis. Classification (NCBI taxonomy): domain Eukaryota; kingdom Viridiplantae; phylum Streptophyta; class Pinopsida; order Pinales; family Pinaceae; genus Pinus; species Pinus albicaulis. The sequence goes on along the minus strand of CM076583.1, from coordinate 591,892,720 downwards.
TACCGCATGTCATTGTTTCCTCCTTCGGCTCTGAAATTGATATACCAAAAACTATAGTTCGTTTGTTTGCAGCCACTTTTTACAAAATCCCAATTTGACACTCAGAGAGAGAGTTATGATGTTTTTCCCATGGTCACCTCTTTGAGATGAAATTCGGGAGCCTGAAACAATCCTAACTTTCATAGATGATATCTCCAAAAATATTGTGAACCAAGATCTGAAATTTTTACAGCAGGTTCCTTAGGATTTCACCTTCGCACTGTAAAAATTTTAGCTTCTGAAACTTTGTATACAAAAATTCATAGTGAAAATTCCACGATGACCTGTGTCAGTTGAAATTCGGGAGCCTGAAAAAACCCTGACTTCCGTAGATCATATCTCCGAAAAGTTTGTGAACCAAGATCTGAAATTTTTACAGGAGGTTCCTTAGGATTTCGGCTTCGCGCTGTACAAATTTCATCTTTTGAACCTTCGTAGAAAAAAATTATTGCGAAAATTCCATGACTGTTTGGGCGAAACCTAGAATCAGAATCCTACTGATGCAGATATTAAGAAACATTCAAAAATAGAATAAAAGAGAGATCAAGCATATATAAATCGCTCCCATGGGAAACCTCAATACATTACATAAATGAACAATTCTTGGATGATACAAATGACCAAAACCTCCTTTACTCTCTTGCATGGGAGTGTATTTCCTATAATCTATTCCCTAACAATAACACAGTAGAGAACTTTGTGTATTGGGGTTATACGGGTACAACAATAACAATAAAGGGCTACACTAATAACAATAAGGGACTAAACTAGTAATATAGGGACCTAATAGTTTTAAAGAAATATACTGTTGATGTACTAACAGTTATTGAAGTACAAATTTGATGCTCTTTCATATAGAGTAAGGGATCTTAGTAAGATGCCCATGTTTTGATGACAGTAAGTGTATGGTAAAGGGACTTTGCAGGAGTTGTTTCTTTTTAGGAGAAACTTGTCATTTCAATTTAGCACATTGATGCACTCTTCATTTTGAGTTTGGAGCATAATAACAATGAATTATGCCTTAGAGTTGATTCAAGGAGATGTAGCCCAGGTGGGGTGAACTCCTTCATCAAATGGCTTGAGTTTTTTCATATGATGTATTTTCCTTTCATGTAACCTACTCATGGAATTACATATTTAAAGACACCAAAAATAAATCCTTGTGATAATCTGAAAGCTTAGTAAAAATTCCTATGCACATAAGAAACATATTTTTAATACTTATGAGGGAGATTTCATAGCATTAACAAGTTTGTCCATATTCAGATCATTTAGCATGATAAAGATGAGACTCTTTACATATTGAAAAATATTAATATGAGCACAACTAGAATGGAATATTGATCTATGAGTCCTTAGTATGCACCATATTAACAAGTTTTTAATACATATTTAAAGACTTTGCTTGTAAATGATGGTTGAGGAGGAACTATTTTTCAAAGGGCTCAAATCTCAGTTTCTTTAAAAATGTCAACTTCATATTGAATATTTCTCACTACATATTTCTTCTCATACTGTTTACAATATCATTAGGGATTGTATTAAGTCATAAGTACTAAAACTATTAACATAATATTTGGCTTTCATAAAATATAAGTTAATCTCTAATGGAACTAATTAGTCATAATCACAACCATGCATGAGACCTTCCCTAATCACCATACTACCCTAGGGATAGGAACCTATGTTTTCTTGGGTGGGGCATGCTGGTATCTTCGCTCGCTGGCAGTGGACCAAGACTAGTGGCATTAGATTAAAACTTAGTGTGTGATCCTTTCACTCCTTCTGTTGAGGTAACTTCTAATGGGGTATGTTGATATCTCTGTTGGGGCTCATTAGGGGAATTTAGAGGTCTAAAATGGGCCTCCTACGAAAAATGTACAACCAAAATAGATTTTATAAGAACCAATAGGATTCAAGATGATGATGTCAACCATGGGGGATGATTCACAATTTTTTAAGTAAAATGGTAAAATTAATAAAAAATAATAAAATAATAAAACTATTTTTTCAACTCATATTTTCAACTTATCTCCCAAATTTTTTACTCAAATTTCGAGCCGGAGTACTTGTTGGATGCAAAATTTAATTCCTCATCCAAGGAGTACCCATGTTGCATACTTTTGATGGACCGTGATACATGAAAAATGAGAAATACATTAAAAAATGTGATTGCAATCACGTTTTTCATTTATTTCTCATTTTTTGTGTAGCAGGGTCCATCGAAAGTATGAAACATGGGTACTCCTTTGATGAGGAATTAAATTTTGCATCCAACGAGTACCCCCGCTTGAAAATTGATTAAAAATTTTGGGAGATAAATTGAAAATAAGAGTTGAAAAAGTAGTTTTTCCTTTTTTTCCCTGTAAAATTTGTAGATGTAATCAAATCTTATTTTATTATTTCCACTATTATTTTATAATTTCCTTAGGAGGCACATTTTAGACCTCAAAATTCCCCTAATGATAGACAATCACTAGCAGCAGAGCAAGGCCAATGGTATTGGATTAAGTCTGGTGCATAATCCTCTCATGTTATAAAATGACACATTTCCTAAAATAAAAGAATGCCACTAACACGAAGAGTGAACAAGAATTCAAAAAGTTCCATATCTCAGGATAGTGGATGACTCCGTCGGGGCTATATGGATTCTCAGTAGTAGCGAAGTGACGTCCGATTATGGAAACTCATGTTAAGAACATAAAAAGGGAAATAAATCCCCGATAACAAGTCTCCATAGTTTCACTAAAACCTTATTCCAAAAGGAAAGTCATTCTTTTGAATCTTAATTAGTACCATGATTTATGCAATTCCTTGATCATTAACTGTAAGCATGTATGACCTATATATGTTTTGAAATGCTATTATGAGGAACGAAATGTATATCAATCTATGATCAATCTATGATAATGTTGGACATTGGGTTCAACGCTCCTTGTGTGTTTCGCGACATGGACTAACCACCTCTCATGGATCCTAACTCTGGCGATTGTAGCGGACACTAACGCCTGCGTGTTTTGGTCTAATGGAAATCGTGATTCCAACAAGTGGTATCAGAGCGACAGGTCTCGAGTTCGAAACTCACCCGGCTCGCGTTGGGGGGGATATTATTGGACATTGTGTTCAATCCTCCCCGTGTGTTTCACAACATGGACTAACCACCTCTCGTGGATCCTAACTCTGGGGATTGGTCTAACAGAAATTGTGATTACAACATGCTAAGTCATATCATAGTTACTCTGGTACACTGAATATACAAACAAATTCCTTACATATGTGAATAATTATTGAACTTGTTAATCTTTACGTACTAGGGTCTCATGTGATTTATCTTTGTTTCATTATGGATATCAATCAACTGAAACTCTAAGATGTGAATATTTTCCTTCTATTTATTAACGCTTTTCCTTTTTAATTTTCCTTTTCCTCTTGAGTTGACTATGTGCCCAATGTGAAGGCATATGGTCTGTAGTTCTTGATTCCTCACAGAGAGGCATCAACCCCTGTCGGAGCCAAATGTTGTCGCCAAATCTGACTCCAATTATAACTTGGCTCTCCTTGATGATTTTGACTTATTTTTCCCTGGTCACATAAATCCCTCTCATATTCCTATGATCAACATTTTATGCTCGAATATTCATAGCCTAAAGTGTTTATATTCCTAACTTTAGTATTTTTTTTTTGTAAGCTTGGAAAGACTAGATCTTCAACATGTCCAATATATCACCTCGATCGAAGCGGAGAATTAAACCCACATTAAATTTATTGTTATTACAGACATAATTATGATTTAAAATCATTATTATATTAAATAATAATTAAAATTCTAATAGTAAATTAAAAATTATAAAAAAAATATTATAGATACAAATTATAATTATTATTATAACAAGTATAAAATTAAATAAAAATAAAATTTCCTTGACTATAAAGAAGTAAAAATAATAAAATAAATTTACATTAAATGAAATTAAATGAAATATATAAAATAAAATATAAGAAAAAAAAAATGAAACAAAAATACATTAAATAAACAAAATTTAAATAAAATAAAATTCATGCCTTTAGCCTCTTATCACACATTTCCACTCACACTAAAGGTAAATTACAATACCTTTATTGTGAACATGAAAAAATATTTACGCCGAAAAGCGTTCTCTTTGCTAACTTTGGGTGAGAAACACTGTTCACCCCGGCCAATGAGAAGCATTTTTTATCGCCCTTCAAACCAATAAAATTTGGACATGTGGCACTTCCTCCAACAAATGAAAATCCTCCATTTGGACTTGGCCCCTCTAGCGACAGTTTTCTAGACTTAACATGTGGACAGTTTCTTTACCAGTTGTTGCATGACACTTATGCAAAGCCCTTGATAGTACTCATTTTTCCATACTAGGCCCTTGACAGTACCCATTTTTCCATACCGGGAGACTTCAGCACAGTCAGATGAAGGAGAGATTTTTCCATGGCAATAACTGCACGGAGACTTCAACGGAGTTCTAGGAGGGAGAGTTAAAGATAATGTACTACTTCCATACAAAATTGCTCTGTGGCCATGCCTTTTCATGGATCCTCTCTCATGTTGTTGTACCCTTCTCCTTCTACCTCGGCAATCTAACCCCTTCGGCCATACTCCCCAGTCATTTGCATTCACCTTCTCCGCATCCCGTCACTTCGGTCCCCTGCTCATATATTCCGATGACCCTCTCCTGCCTTCTGTTTTTTTCAATACCTGCCAATCAGACTTGCACCCTCCACGACTTGCTTACTTCCAGCTTGCAACCTCAATGACTTACTGACTTTCAGCTTGAAGTACTTACGATTACTTTGTTGAGTGAAAATAACGGGTAAGATGTGACTTGTCTTCCTCTGCTAGTAGCTATTTTGTACTGTTGGGACTTCTCTTCCTATGCTTCACATATCTGACTTAATTCTTTAGCTGAAGAAATTAAGGAAAATGTTTTATTGCCACTCACATAAGATTTGTTATTATGCTTCTAACAAATCCTTCCAAAAGTATGTTACTGATTTTCAGTTGTGTCACTTTGTACAAGCATTAGCCAGTTTGTTCATTCACTAAAACTTCATTGAATCAAAATAGCACCTTCTTTTAACAAGATGCCAACATCGCCATGGAGACATCGTTAACTCGCAATGCTCTTTCTTCTCTTTTCGCTGGTGCTACCGACCTGCAACCAACCCTCCAGGTCATTGCACTTGAAAAGATAAGTTATGCTCAAAGTGCGACTCCTCGCTACCATGTCTCCCTTCCTGATGGTGCTAACAAACATACCATTTTGCTTCCTTCTTCGCATACTGGCCTTGCACAAAATGGGGACTTGCAAATAGACTCCATTGTTCTCCTCAAAATAAGCTCATGCACATATGCACATCAATCCATGTTCATTCCGTACAGACCACCCCCCCCCTTCCTCCCTTTTATGATTCTCCTCTTATGTCCCTTTTTTATTTCTTCTTTTCATTCCTAACGTTTTTATCCCCCTCTTCGTTGATACAATGCTCCTTCTTGCAGGTTTATTTGTGTCCTGGAGCTCCATATAGTCCAGCATGTTGCACCATTGGTTGGAGACCCATCCCCTCTTATTCTCTCCACTAAACAGATGCTCCAAGCCATCTCGTCCTCCTCTTCTGCCTCTCCCTTTTCATCGCCACTCTATGTTTAAAATCAGATGTTGTCCAACCAAGACTCCACCCCAACATCTACAACTTCTCTCCCTTTTAAAGCACTCTCCCCTGCCTGAAAATCTTGGTCTGTCTAGGGCAGACTTCTTTCAAAAACACCCCTTCGTGAATATAGAAATGAACGTGGCACTGGAAAATTGCTAGGGTTTGACCTTGTCAACCGCGACGGCGATCAAATCCACGTTTCCAACTTCAATGACTTCACAGAATCCCTACATGCTCTCATTCAAGTTGGCCACATATACAATGTTGCGAATGGCACCGTAAAGGTCCCCAACCCTTCCTATAACCATCTAAGACGCCCATTCGAAATCCTCCTCTTCATCAATAGTGTCTGAACTCTTTGATAATGACCTTACAATACCTTCCAATACCTTTCACTTTGTGATGATCAGCTCCCTCAAACTTTCTCCTCCTAACTCAATCATTGATGTCATAGGTATTGTCACCTCGCTCTCTCCTACCTCTGTTGTTCGCAGACGCGATGGCTCTGAAACTCCAAAAAAAACTATATCTCTTCGTGATATGTCCAGGAGCAGCATCGATGTCACCTTTCTTGGGCGAACACTGCCATGCTGAAGGCTGCGAACTCTCCAGACTTTGCATGGCTTGTGTTGTTTCCGTACTTGCAATCACGGGGGAGAATCATTGAGTTCAATGGAAAAACTATCGGCAAAATCCCTGCCACTTCCCTACTTATAAATCTAGATATCGCTGAAACATGGAAACTCAAACAATGGTTTGACGAAGAAGGAATAAAATCTTCCTCGCCCTCGCTCATCCGAAAATACACCGGTACGAGTAAGACGCCCCTCAATACAAAAAAAAAAATCTGACATTCTCTCAATGCCGCCCGGCAAAAAAAATCCATGGATTTCAATCCGTGCTACTGCTACCTCAATTAACATGGATGATTTATAGTTCCTTGCATTCCCCCTTACCATTGATGGGATGCAATGCATGAAAAAGGCTTTACGACAAGATGACAACAGCTGGCGATGTTCAAAATGTGAAGGGTCCTTCATCGAGTGCGACTACCGCTACATCCTTCGGCTCCATTTTCATGACCACACTGGCCACCTTGAAAACGTGGTCACTTTCGACGAATCCGCAACCGCACTTCTGGGAATCTCTGCAAAGGACCTTTGCCTCCTCTCAACCAATCCTGTAGTTGTCCTGGATATATATAGCAAAATCAAAGGACGAAAATTCCTCTTCACACTATCTTTGAAGACAGACACCTTCAACAGTGTTGAACTGCTATGCCCAACTCTTATGTATGCAGAAGAACTCCCTTATGCTGATGCATCGACTGTCCTCCTACAAGTCCTGTAGCCTGCTCCTGCCCCCCCAAACACAGTCTTCCACCGGCTTTAGCCATGAATTATGCATCTCGCCCGTTTTTCCCCCTCCTCTCGTTCCATACATCCTTTTCCTCTAACATCTTTGTGCTGAAATGGCCATCCCCCCTCCCCCACACACATCCTCCATTTCTTCCCATCGTTCCCCATGCACTCTTCTTGAACCTCGCTTTCCATTCATCGTCGATTGTGCGTAGAAATTTTGTAATAGTTAACGTCTGATATCTACTACATGGGCACAATGCCAATGAACAAGCCGTGCTCCGAGGTCCCTCCGCATTGACGTAAGCAAGTCGTCAATTCAACTCGGCGACAAATCATCCATCGTGTCACAAGCTTAGTGCTTTAGCGCTTTGCAAGTTAAAGTTTTTAAGTTATGATGTGATTGTGCCATTGCGCATCGTAATCATAAGTTTTTTCCCGTATCACGCCCAGTTAAAATCTAAAATCGCTGAAATGCGATTTTCGATGAGGGCACGAATGCGATGTGGTTTCGCAGCCGAAACCTATAAAATTTTAAGTCTATATTTTTTGTGTTCTGTACGCAGTTTCGTGTAGAAACAGAAGAATAGAGTGGAAGGATGATTTGGTTGTTATACATCCATTCCTACATTGAATTGAATTACATCTTCAAGCTCTGTCGTTTTGTATTAAAAGTATGTAATTTCATATGTTTATTTGAGATGAATGAAAAGAAGAATTCAATTCCTCTCCTATGTTCTCGCTCTCTGTTTGTCTATAATTTTTATTTCCGCAATATTATATTGTCTATGTTGTAAGGGAGAAACACATCTCTCTGTTGTTTGATTTCATTTTCCAACATCATACACACATTTAATTTGTTGGAAATAACTCCCAACCACCGCCATGAATTTACTGGCAACAACCAACACTTTGAATTGGTTTTTTGGTAGCAGGAAGGACGAGTCCAGGATCCAAATCTGAAGTTTTGTTTTTTGCTTTACACAATTTCTAGAAATATTCAGAGCAAAGTACCCAATCCATTCTCTACATTAATTTATTCACCCACTGCATTACTTACCATTTTCCCGCAATCGCAGCCTGCAAGTCTCAACCATTACATTTTAACGCATTACCGCAATGTTATTTACCGTCCAATGATTTTTGGTGGGACCCGCAAGCCATACCCAAACTCCATACAAACCTTTTATTTCCACCTTAACTTACGCATTTTCCATTTCACACTTACCATTGTTTACCGCACCGCATCCTGCACATCGCACAGCTTAACGTTTTCCCGTTATTCTCCTCGCCGAACCTTGCGATGTTGCAATGCGATATTGCATCACACATTGCAATTGCAACGTTTTATGGTTCCAGTTAATCGCTCGTAGGCTATATTATGTAAGTCACAATGCGATAGTGCCAACGCACATCACAATTGCAACACTTTATTTTTTTCGTTAAAGCCCCGCAAGTTATGTTATATGCATTGCGATGCGATAATGCTTGTACGGGAAACAATACATCTTATTTTGTCAACTTTAACTTGCTATAAAGTAATGTATATAGAAAAAATTAGCATGCTTCCATGCACAGTTAGGCTACTATGCTATCACTTATTCCTTCGCTTCTTTCCAAAACGATTTTCTGCTTTATTCAACAATATCTTTTTTCCTCCCTAATGTAAAAAAAAACAAAAAAAACAAAAAATTATGCAGTGTAAGTCCTTCTTCATACCCTTCCTCCTTGTTTCTTTTCCAGATGCATTTTCACTCTTTAACCTTTTCTTGAAATCTTTTCATTGCAAACAATAACATCAATCTATGTTGCATTCAAACATGTCAAAGTTACATGCTACGCTATTATGAATACTTTCCCGAGGTCCATACCATTTTGTTGCATTTGTTCCACAACCTATAAATGCAAACACAATATATTTCATTTCCACTATATTTTATTGTGCTCTTCAACTCATCCACGTGGCAGACAAACTCACCACAAGGGCATCTTGTTCATCTCACATAGTGATTCAGATTTGGGTATTTGATTGAGTGGAATTATGTAAGGGAATATGTTTATTAAATATTAATATTTAATTATTCAACGAAACATAAGCTAGAAAACCTTTAAACAAAGTCTAAAATTCCAATAAAATACATTTAACACTATCAAGATGCTGAAAATTTATAAATGAAAGGGCCTTACATCAACAATATTTTAAGTAAATCATTCTTTGTTTTGATAATAAATTCAGTAGGAATTATAAGATTATTGAAACACAGTTAATCTTCCCTAAATATCTTGATAACAATTAAACATTTGAAGTGACAAAATGGATGAAAACAGGAAAAATTCACGAGCGAACAAGGTTGTATGGAAATAAGTTTAGAATCCTTCTTGTATTATCGATGATCAAAAGACTTGTACAATTTTTGTTTACAAAAATTGGCTCATCCTAGGTTGCAACCCTTAATAACTCGAACTGAGAGTCATTTATACTAATTAGTAGAGTTTACATATATCTTAACTGATTTACAATAATAGGATAATAAGAATAAAATAAGGAGACAAATATATGGATTCTCTATGTTTTTCTGGAGGTTGCTGATGATTCGGCCCCTTTTGGTGAAAATTGTTACTGACTGGACCCCTTTTGATGGGAGGTGTTGCTGACTGGATCCTCAAAATTCTGATGTGTTGGCAAGTTGTAAAATGAATCTTTTACTCGATGGTTTCACAGAATTTATCCCACTGATCTTCACTTGGGCTTTCTACATTCATAATTTTCCTGAAGATTTCATCTACTTCAGTATATCTGTCAAAAGTTGGTATTTGAATGAATAGATGTTTGATTTGATGTTGAATGATCAAATCAGACTGCGGAGCTTCAAGAAAAGCTTCCCCTGTAATCTGACCTTTGATATCTGCAAACTTTGACTTGTCTATTGAAATGGTGTATAAATTTCTGCAGTAATCTTCTAACTTCACCAACTTATCATCCATTCCAACTAGACCTGGCAATCCTTTATGATTTAAAGCATTAAATTTAGTATGAAACCTTTGAACAATAACATTTAAAGCTTCACGCTTGGTCTACAACTGGTTGATCAAGTTTCCTTTCCGCAAAACCTTCTTGATCTCAAAAATGGTTGCAATCTTGTATGAGATATTGATTGCTTCCAACTCCTCCCTTTTCTTTGAATTAAGAACCTTGATCATGTCAGAAGCTTCAGTTCGCTTGTATTTAAGTTGATCCTATTGCTCTTGAATTTATGTTATGCATTTGTTGATGAGTTCCTATTGCTCGAAGATGATCTCTATAGATGGCCATATTTCAGAAATGGACTTGCTGATGTCTTCCCAGATGGTCTGCTGGCTTCTCCAAGAGTTGCTGCCATAAAAGATCCACTTTCCAGTTCTTTGATTTTAATTCCTAGCTAATGAGTCTTTTGCATCTCTTCTACAGATAATGTAACGTTCTTAATCTTCTGAGACTCAAGGACTTCAAATATTTACTGTAATTTCTCATGTGCTTGCTTCTCGATGGCCAACTCTTGTGCCAATTTTGTTGCATCAGTTATAGACAAAGTTGTTGAAATTTTTGTACCTGCAAAAAAAGTTTGAATTGCTAAAGTAGGATCAGTATTCACTTGGATTTTCGCTTTCTCTTTCAGCAATTCTTCAATTTGTTCTTCCATCTTTCTGATCTGCAGATTTTGATCAATGATAAACTTAAGCATTTCCTCTTTGTCACGTTCATTCTCTACCATCTCTTTAGTCTGTGGGTATTCAGTTGAGTGTAGCTTGAGTTTTTTTTGCAGAGGAGAAATGTCTAAATTTTTCTTATTTATAATTTCCTCAGCTACCTTGCAGTCCTTAGGATCATATCCCACTTTCACTACGAGTTCTTCCGATTTCTTCATCATGTTATCTTTAGCTAATGAAGACAATTTCTCAAGCTTCAACTGGGATTCCATATTTGACAGTGCTACTTTCAATTTGGAAAGAGACATAGCTGTTGTGGTCATTGTTGAAAATAACATTTCTCCTGATTGCCTGTGCATGTCCATTTAGTCAATTGGATATATCTTTTTTGCATCAAATGAGAAGACAGTCTTCTTATACTCATCACGTGTCTTTGGAAATGGCATTGTTTCTTGTAGAAAGGCCAATGTCTTCATCCTTCCTTTCTCACTGTCAAAGGAAGTGATAAATTTATGTTGTGATGTAGATGTCTGTTTTCAGAATTGGTTGTAAACATCTATTTTCAGTGCTTCATTCTTCTGCTTGATATCTAGAAATTTAGAAAAGATATTTTTCTCTTCAAAAGACCTGGCATCTGATTGCTGGATGATTTCTAGTGCCTCTCTTGCAAGTGATGCTGATGGAGGAGTCTGAGGAACATTGGTAGATGTGAACACTTTAGTATCTCCCAAATCTATGATCTTTGGTATTTTGTCCTTTGAAACTAAGGTGGAAGTGAGTTTTTCCTTCTTGTGATGTAAGATGAATCCTTTCATGATTTCCTTGGAATGTGGTGTCTCTTCCCTGCTGCTCTTTTGCTGCTTACTGTCAGGCACTGGTGTTTCTACATTTGAAGTGGAAATGACTCGTTCATCTGCTTCAGGTAGAGTACCTTCTACCCATTCATCCTGGTTCTTGTATTTCTCTATTTCTGGTATGGAAATATGTGTGTAAGGAGTTGTCTTGAGTTCAACCCTCAGAGCAGAAATAATGCCATGGGGGTCATATGACCAGGTAAAACTTGATTGAAAACCCATCTTCTTTAATACTGCATCTGCATCAGCACCAACTGCTCTGGTATTACTGATGAATGATCCAACATTGGCCTTGATTTTAAATTGGCCTTTCCTCTTTCCTGAAACAAAATGTAATTCATCCATATTCAACATTTGTCTTATGTACTCTAAGGAGAAAATTCTCATCGGCACATATCTTGGAAGTTTGTATGGTTCCAGCTCGTAGCCATACACCCTGAGTTCTGTGTAATTCTTATACAAATACCAATCACCTATCTTTGCTTCTTCACTGAGGTGCATAATTCTTTTAATGTCTTCTCCAATTCTGGGCTCTGATTGACTGGTAAGGAGCTGCCTTACTGGATGAATGAATGAATCTATGAATTGTGAGAAGGAAGTGGTTGTTGATGAAGCTCTGACTAATTTTGTCCAGTGAATCACTGATTGATTCACTCCCTATGCATCTTGTTTGTTCAACTGAATAGGCAACATTTTTTCCTGCTGAATAGGCAACATCCTCGTTTCTGGTTTAAGGCGGAGGGGGTGCGAAGTGATATTGTGTTGCCACATACCTGAAAAGGGCGGCCATTACTACCAGAGTTCGGACCCCCCCCCCCCCCCCGGGCCTCCCGTTAACAAGAAACTATTTGGGGGGTGCGAAGTTGATCTCTGTTGTGGATCTCAGGAGACCTCCAGATCTGTCGTCAAAACATACCAGCGCTTTATCTCTGGTGATTTAATCGCTTTGTCGTTTAGCGACCTTATAATAAAATCATATGCGCATATCTATATATATATATAGATATATATAATAAATTAACATCAAACCCTTTTTCAAAGTTTTTAACGTACATAAATTAAAACTTTACATTTTGAAAATCTCTTGCATTTAAACAGGTGACCATTTTTCATTTTAAACACTAAAGCATTAGCATTTTTTTTATTTCATGCTTCCCTGACATTTTTTATTTTGCCTCCTTTATGTACAACAGACTACTCTATCATTTTTTCTAACATGGATGTAATAAAATATATTATTCCTGATATTTTTTTAATTTTTTCTTTTTCATCCATGTTCTAACTTGCAATTTAATTTTTTAATTTTTAAACTACCATGCTAACTTATCAAAATCAAATAATGTTACAACAGGAGGCAATTGGACGGTGAGGATCAAATCGCACAATCGAAGTTTTTAGATTAAATGGCAAAGATCACATCACAAGGTAAATGATATAACTTGCGATGCAATGGAGGGCGAGCAATGTTGACCGTTAGATCTGGTCGTAGATCAACGGTGGACGACAATTCGCAAGTTCGCACATCGCATATTTCACTGGATAACGTTAAGACTTCGCTGTGTAAGTTATATTTCTTGCGATGCGATGAGGAGAAGGGACACATGTCGACATACCGCATTAGCGCTTATCACACATCGCATGATTTATGGTTTAACCATTATCGGTATAAGAGTTAAACTTGCAGGCAAGCGAAATGCAATAAGTTATAAAAGTTCCTATGTTGTGATGCCACATTGTTGTCGCAACTTCGCATCGGCGGGATTATATGTTTGTTGTTAACTTTATTTTTTAAGTTTTCCAATATGCAAGGCACCGTGATTGGTCACCATATTGTGGTACCATAGAACCACAGTTCTTCCTGTAGATATGTTGTTTCAGAGTATTTGCGAATTGTTTAAAGCCCCGATAAAATCATCGATGTTGATTGCACGCCTACATATCTTTAATAAAAATCCAAAAAATTATTCCACTACAAGTAAAGGGAGATGATGTGACCCTTACATGTACCACAACGAAATTCATGACTCCTCCTTTTAGCGTTCCTTGCACCTCTTGCTGCAATTGCTAATTATGTTACTTCACACATATAACTATGAACTCAAAACTGACCTTCTCTTCCACAATTTCAAAGTTATGCCTCAATGAAATTATTCATTTCTTAAACATATTCAGACCGAAGTTAAAGTTTAACCAACATTCACTTTACCATCTGATATCAATAAAAGTCGAACGATAAAATCCTTCCAACGACCAAGATGCTATAGGGCGGCCACCTTAACGAGAACTAAGTTTCGAATTCTTGTAACCTTTTATATATATATATATATATATTCAAAGCTTAATATATAATAGGTATCAACAAAAAAATGTACTATTTCTTATGATTTCTCACGGAAACGTTAAATGAAATTTAAAATTTCATATATGTATACAAAAATTGGAGATTAACACATGATATATGAAATGAATTTCCGAGAACAAATTAATAGGGGAACGAGGATTTATTTGATTACAATTTCATTTAGGTTTGAACTGATTTTTCTTTGTTTTATTTATGCTGGGAATTAATAACAAATTTTTTAAATGAGTGTTGGAGAAAGATCTGAGCAAAAGAAGCTATTTAAGAAACGATTAAACGATTAAATATTTGGGCAAAAAATAAAATAATGATTAATATTAACCAGAAAAGCATTGAGTTTTGTGTTAAAGATTTGAGAGTTTACACAAGTCTTCCCATTTTTTTTTTAACCTAAAGGAGCTTCAAAAATAGTTTCTATTTTCATTTTTTATTATTCATTTCTATTTTCATTTTTTATTATTCAGATGGTTACGAAAAACAATTAGTCAAATTTTTTGTATAAAAAGACCGCTACTTTTCATTTGAAGGGTTTAGATTTGGGAGGTGATAAGACTTATGCTTTAGGATCCGATTACACTTGTTGTACAGATCAATCTGCAATGTTTTTGGATGTTCTAATATATGCATTTTTGAGTAATTTTTTTTTATGCATATCTTTTTTCCCTTATTTTCGTTATGTGCTTTTGATTTAAATATGTGCATTTTTTTAACTTGATCAATTGAATTCTAATGAAGGTTTACAATAATTATTTTAAATATTATATCAGTGCACATTTTTTATTCATTTTTTTTTAATTAAGTTAAGCTTACTAGTTTTTTTCAAGAAAATTAACAAAATAATAATTGATTTTGTTACACGTAATTTTGTCACTATTATAATTCACTGTTGAAATGGATCTTTCACCATCTAATACATGTGTTACAAAGCACTCCATTGCAAGTCAACAACTTAAACACTTTGAAGAAAACAATAATTTTGGGTAATGAGGCCAAAAACCTACTTTTTAGTTACCTGTGTGCTTTCCTAGCCAGTTTCTACCATTGTTTCCTGCGCATAATTCTGCTTTGTCTTCCACTATAAACTGTGCACATGACTGAACAAAAAGTAAAAATAAAAAGTTAATTCTAGAAGCCTTGTTGGGTGGATATATCCCAATTGAAAGCTTCAAGGTCATGCCTATTGGAGCCTAGCCCCTTCCATCATGGAGATAATTCCCATTCTTCAAGGAAACGTAATTCTATCTTTAGTGGATCTCATCCTTTTGATATGGATCTGAAACTTCCTTCTCTTGGCCTATAAATAAACTACAGGCTAGAGGGTTGAGGGAGGTTGCTGAAGGTAGACTTATGATGGTCAAATTAGGTTGGAGAGCTTATCATCCAAGGAAAGGATTGTAGACTTATGAGAGGAGCTTCACCTCATCAAGGCAAAGGTTGTTAGCTCTTTCATATTTTTGAATTGATATAATTGAGCTCTTTTTCCCACTACATTATTTTACTGTGTCAACCTCATTCAAAAATGAAACAAATCCTCCCCTAATTGAGTCGATTATTTGATAGATCTCGTCAATGTTAAGTCAAGTCTTTCATTTGATCTCATCGAATGAACGTTCATTCCATCTAGTTATTAGTAACCAATAGTCTACTTAGATGAATGAAATGAAGCTCAGGGGGCATGTGCCCTTGCAGGTTATGCTTGGGGGGCATCGAAACTTATCTCAAGCACAATGTTTTCTCTGTTTAAAGCTTTTGTAAAAATGAAACAAACCTATATCAATCATAGTTTTCCTATGTTTCAAGCTTGTGTAAAAATGAAACCACTCTCAAGCATAGTTTTTCTCTATTTCAAGCTTGTATAAAAATGAAACCTATTTTGAGTCCATTTCAGTTATTATTTTCAAGACTCATTAAAATCATGAAAATCTCGAGATTATTTTTTTTTATCTTTCATGCTCGTAAAACACATGAAAATTTCGAGTTCTTTTCATCTTTTCCTGCTCGTAAATTAAATTCAAAGTCGGCCATATGAGTACACTTTTATAACCTTTTTAGACGCATTAAAACTTACAAAAAAGAGAGACCCCAGAGTTACCTTTAAGTTCTTTTTTGACTCTCGAAATATGAAAAGATTGTTGAGTATGCTTGTTTGTTTCAAACTCGCTAAAGAAAACGAGAAAATGTATGCTTGATATAGGTTTACCCCTTTTACAGATCTTGTGGACTATTTATGAAAAAGGTATACTTTGACCAATCATGGTCAAAAGAGTTCTCTTCTACATTATTTTACCCTTTTTCAGGCTTGAGAGACTAAATTTATGAAAAAGGACATTTCGTATTTTACTTATGTTTTCCTCCTGACTCCCTAAAACTAAAAAACACCGAATTTTAATTTCTCTGGGCTTGCTAAAATTTACATTGAAATAATTGAATGAGTTTTATTTTTGTGTCTTTTCAAGCTATTTAAACATGAAATCGACATTGAGTTACCCTTTCATTGGAATCATAAAATATAAACAATGTAGGACTCGTCAATCATGACAAGACCGAACCACTCCTTCCTAGCGTTCTTTACAAATACTTCATAGGACTCATTCGAAGGATGAGCTTACAGGACAAGCAAATGTTATCCTCCTTAAGCTTGACAAAAATAAAGAGGTACTTACTAGTAATGGTGGAGGAAAATTGGGAAGGAACGTTCACTTTTATTATTATTAAAGGAAGTATGTCTCTCTCGATAGAGAGGATCGTGCTTCAGTAGCTTGCTTAGACGAGGCGAGGCATCTCACGAGGCGGCGACGAGAAAAAGCGAGGGGAAGATCGGAAAAACGGTAAGAATATGAGGAGCGGATCTAAGAAGATGGCGATGCGAATGCCTAACGGGGTGCGGCGGGATCAGGTTCCAGATCCGACGGGATCGAAGCCTCGAGGAATTCGAGGAAGCTACAAGAAGAGGCAGGGGAATTGGCGCTCTCTGGTTACGACACCCAGCTGGGTGCGACTCCACGTCCGATCCTCGATGTAGAATCGTGATCGAAGGCGATGATGCAGCCAAAACGACAACGAGATGCCGGAGGCGGTCGTGTTGCTCCCAATCTGGATCGAGACCTCACAGTAGAGACCAAAGCAACGCTAGAGGCGGCCTTTCTGTTTCGGCACTAGCAAAAGGAAGTATGTCTCTCTTGAACATGATACTCAGTCACATTTTTGTCCTAGTTGGGAAATGCATTTGTCTCGCAATTAACCGAAACTCATTGAAATTCTTCAGTTGGTTTTGGGTATTATCATTGAGTCAAATTATTCCAAGTATAAGTGGTATTTTTCCGAAGTCCAACCTCAATAAAAATTACCTTGTAAATGATAACCTTAAATCTCGTTGGGAATCCCTGAGTCAGTCCTAAATCACTCCATTTTGATCTTAAAAAAATAATACCCGTTTTATTTCATTTATGGAGGATATATCAAGGCCCTCCTGCGACGGGTCTCTTCCTGTCGACATCAGCTCATTATCCAAGAAGTTGACTTAGAAACCACCTTTCAGTACCTTGAGGCATGCATGCCTTAATGGCGAGTTTCTCGCCTTTGAAAATAGGTTCTCATCATTTACCTTCGATCAAATGATTCTATGAGTGTTAAACTTGAAGATATATTTTCACACACCATATATTGTACTGAGAGTACCTTGAGGACCATTGAAATTAATGGTGGTTTCTATCGCACTTGTTAACAATTCATATCATTGACTTGTAATCAAGTGGTTTCTACCATGTTCGACTTCAAGACACTTACTCACATGGTTATATTCGTAATTTGGATCGATAGAGATGGAGATCAAGAACCTGGATATAGTTTCATCCATCCAGACTGTGAGGAGATATGTATTTATGATTGTAAAAATAGAATCATATTTGATGGCTACGTCCATATTGTGCCTACTGTTGACATTATTCTTAGTGCATTTCCCTACTAGTTCATCGAGTTATCTTTACTCTAAGGATGGGAATGCCTACCTCAAAGATGATTATATATTGAATTGTAACCCTTGAATGATTGTTGCAGGTCTCCAACCATGGTCTCTGATCCAATCTTTAGCACGATAAAGCACTTCAGTCCTTAAATATCTTTTCTTACTTCACACTTTAGGGGGAAATCTGTTACACTTCATTTTGTCAACATGAGAATTTATTGTTAAAATGGATCTTTCACCATCCAATTCATGTGTTACAAATCACTCCCTTGCAAGTCAACAATGTAACACCTTAAAGAAAACAGTAATTCTGGGTAATAAGGAAAAAAACCTACTTTGTAGTTACCCGCGCGCTTTCCTATCCAATTTCTGCGCATTCATATTTTCTACCATTATTTCTTGTGCATAATTTGTTTTGTCTTCCACTATAGACTGTGTACATAAATAAACAAAAATTAAAAATAAATATTTAATTCTAGAAGCCTTGTTGGGCAAATATATCCCAACTGAAAGTTTCAAGGTCATGCCTATTCGATCCTAGCCCCTCCCATCATGGAGCTAATTCCCATTCTTCAAGGAAGCCTAATCCCACCGTTAGTGGATCTCATCTTTTTTATATGGACCTAAAAATTCCTCCTCTTTTCCTATAAATCAACTACATGCTAGAGGGTTGGGGGAGGTTACTGAAGGTAGACTTATGTTGGTCAAATTAGGTTGGAGAGATTATCATCCAAGGAAAGGATTGTAGACTTATGGGAGGAGCTTCACCTCATCAACGAAAAGGTTGTGAGACTCTTCTATATTTCTAAATCAATAAAATTGAGCTATTTTCCACACCACATTTCTTTATGGATTTGATGAATGTTTTATGTTATTTCTATTTGTCCATTGAAATGATGCTAGTTACTAATCTCCTTGATCATGAGTTTGAGTTATTGAATCATATATGTTGTATATGCCTTTAATCCTTTAGTTTCTATCTGTGTAGGTATGTTTCAAGCATTGAAGAGCTACATCGAGGCATATCAAGGATCTTCATCAAGCATGTCGTAAAAAGGTATGGATCTTGTTTCCCTCCTTTCTAGTTTATGAGTGAAGCAAATATAGACTCAGGGAAAGAGTAGTTTGATTGTCTGATTGTTACTAGGTTTTGTTGGAAATATAGGGAGATCACTCTTGTCTGCAAGAGGGATTAGTCCAATATAATAGACATGAGCATTGTTGATTTGTTATTATAATTAATGAACTCATTGCCTACCAATATTTACTATTGCAGATTTCGTGATTTCTGTTATTTATTGATGCAATGCTAAGAAGACATGATATTGATCTCTATCTCACTAGTATTATGAAAAACAATACAATGCTCAAAATGTCAGAGTACCTTATGTTGGTCTTTTATTTTTTATTTTCTTTGTTTTAATTTTTATTTATGTGTTATTTTTAATTATTTAGATTGTGTATTTGAATCTTTACTTTTACTTGTGAATCCCTTGTCATTATAAGTCTCCTTTCCATCTATAGCTTAACCACCTATTCATTTAAGACACCCTCGCACCACTAACCTGGCCATAATTTATTTGTGAAATTATAAAATCTATTTAAATTGCATCAAACACAGAAATAACCCCTAAGGTAAAGGGAGGCCAACCCTTTTACTAGAAGCAGAAGGATTCTCATAATCCTCAGTGAATGTCTTCTTCGGTTTTTATTAGTTACCAGGAGAATCTGAGAATCAAAATTCTTTTGGCTCCGTTTCCAGGTGACGAATTGTGAATGATTCATTTTCCTAGTAACTGGATTAATCAGTTAAGTCCGTGACCTACTAGTGAACAGGGTCACAACTGCAAGCGCCTTAAATATTTTCAAGTTTATATTTCTTTATTTTTTTGTTCACCTGAAAACTCCTTGGTTTCTTAAATGGATTTCTTATGGCTTCTATTTTTAAAATATTTACTCCTCTTAATTTTGGTAATATAGCAGGTTTTCTGAATCAAATGCCAGAAATAGATGTGTGAGATATTCACCTGCCTCGTTTTTGTGAAGACAATAATGATGATCATGTTCAACACCTCATAGAATTCCACAACTGCATTCCAATAATTGGGGTTCAACATGAGGACGTATTGATGAAACTATTCATGATGTCTTTGGAGGGTAACATACAATAATGGTATAGGAAACTTTCTCCTAGTGGTATTTCATATTTAAAATATTTCTTTGCCATTTTTTATAAATGTCATACAACTACGTATCCCTCTAGTTTAGTTATTGAAAATGATTATTGTTTAAATGAACATTGTGATGATTCTCATTTAGAGTTTCAACAAAATGAATATTACATTAATGATGAAGTTGAATGTCAACAAAATGAATCCAATGATTCTAAATAAATATGCTTACCCCCTCTTGGTTTATTGAGTGAATGTTTGAGTGGGTTGGGTGTAACATCTAGTTTTTACCATTAAGAAAGCCTTGAAGAATCTGATAATTTAACCGCTAATGATAAATATGATTTTTCTTCGTTTGATTCTCTTGATGGTATCCTTAAAGTTTGAAAACCAAATAATATTAAGAAGAAATCACACCCACAACTATATCTGCATTACATATCTATGGCTATGGAGATCAATCATCAATAGTATAATATATTTTTTCATTTAACAAAATAGCTTGTAGTGATATTTTCAGTGATTCTAGATTTGTCGTATATGAGAGTCATGTCTATTTTTCAAAACAACCCATGTACAACGAATATAAAGATGAATAATTGGCTTCCCCTCACCATCTTGAATTAAATGACAACATATTTATAAGGGTAAATTCACCATCATTCTGTTATTTCGATTATTTAGATGAAGATGGACATATTAATCATAGTGATTTAACTTATCTAACATCACTACATAATGACGAACCTGTGTATGATGAACCTATAGTGCTACATGAAGATTATATTATGGAATTTATGGTTTTTAATTTGTTGAATTTTATTACTATTTGTTCATTTTTTAACTTGTACATGACTAAGTCAGTGGAAATACATGATAACCATGAGATAGAGATACACAAACTCCTTTTTCATGAGAAGGTTGTTGATATTTCGGGATTTTTTTCATCAAAGATCCATTCAGGGCTACATGATTATGTTGAACAATGGATGAGTGCATATTTTGCAAAAAATTCTTCAACCTGTCATTTAAACATATTTCACAAAAGCTTGGTAAAAGAATCCTTCCCTTGTTTTTTTCAACAGTTGAGCACATTATTGTTCCTTATAAGTTTGAAGCTTGGAAAAGGGAACCACATAGCTAGTAAGCTTTTAACCTGGATGCATTGGACTTATGACTTCTTGGAATTTTTTTTTTAATTAAATCACTAATGTATATAAATTGATGTACATAAATAATCATGTGCTTACTTATTCTTCTTAGGTTTAGCATGAATAAAGATGAAACTCATTACATCCTTCAAAATATTTATATGAGCACAACTAGAGTGGAATATGGATCTATGAGTCTTTAGTATGCATCATATTAATAAGTTTTTAATACATATTTAAAGACTTTGTTTGTAAATCATGATTGAGGGGTAACTTGTTGAGATTCAACAAGAAAATTTCAGTACCCTCGCCTAGTGCATTAAGCACCTACACTAGGCTGGGGCCCATGGGGCTATTTTTGGTGCATGTCTATTTTAGTTATCCTTTAATTAAGATGGATGATAAAATGTAATCTAGTCTAAAAAATAACTTGTAATAGTTAAATAAGAGTGATAAACTCGGTTAGCTCATGAATTTAGAGTTAGAGGTAGTTGGTGAAGCATGAAGAGTAATTCTAGTTGTAATAGAGTTCGACGTGCAGTGGTGCATTAGTTAATGTAGGTTGTAATCAGTTTAACTCAGTTAAGTGAGTTAAACTTAGTTGTGCTAGTTGTAACTGCTTGATACACTAGTGAGCGATCAAGTGAATTAAATATTAATTAATTCACAATCAGTGATCTCATATGAAACTAAGCATTTACTATTATTAGTTGCATGCATGTCAAATCCAGTGGAGACCCAGTTGAGATCTAGATGAAAGGGAGGTTGAATATTAGTTGTAGGATTATTAGGTTGCACCCATGCAACCAAACATCCATTGGAGTGCCCATGATATTTGCACATTCAAGGAAGGCCAAAATTACTATTCTTTAGGGATTGCATTCATCAAGGATTGCGCAAGCAAGGCAGGCTATCTGGAGGCAGTAAATTGGCCAGTTTTTGTATGAGAGTGTGAGACAATTAGCTGAGTACTGGAGGGATCTTGTGAGAAGATTTTGTATGTAATTGTTTCATGATTCCATGCTGAATATAAAATAAAAGATACTGAGGTTTTGAGCAGAAAGCTTTCCCTGGGAAATTATCTGTGTTGTGTTTGATTTGCTTCTTCTTTGCTTCATGTGATTGGCAATTGTGTTTTTAATTCCGCAAAATATTTGTAGAAGCGATTCAATATTTAACTTTAGTACATTGTTAGATCAGATTGAATCCAAGATATACATGCTTGCTGTATAATTTCTACATAACTTTCTATCAAATGGATCACATCTCAATTTCTTTAATAATGTCAAATTCATATCAAACATTTATCACCACAACTTTCTTCTCATATTGCTTACACTACCATCAGGGATTGCATTAAGTCATAAGTACTATACCTACTAACATAATATTATGCTTTCATAAAATATAATTGAAACTTTGGTGGAACTAGTTATTTACAATCACAATCATGCATGAGACCTTCCCTAATCACCATACTACCCTAAGGATAGGAACCTATGCTTTCTTGGGTGGGGCATACTAGTATCTCCAACGGGGTTATAGACACTTGTTGGCAGCAAAGCAAGACCATTAGCATTAGATT
Organism: Pinus albicaulis; assembly: GCA_034641835.2. Classification (NCBI taxonomy): domain Eukaryota; kingdom Viridiplantae; phylum Streptophyta; class Pinopsida; order Pinales; family Pinaceae; genus Pinus; species Pinus albicaulis. Next base: position 591,869,864 of record CM076583.1, on the reverse strand, counting down.
AAAACCTGGTGTGTGATCCTCCTACTCCTTTTGTTGAGGTAACTTCTGATTGGGTATGTTCATATCTCTATTGGGGCTATACATGCTCGTTGGTAGTGGACAAAGGTCAGTGGTATTGGATTAAGTCCAGCGTGTAATTCTCCCAACCTGTAAAAGCACACATTTCCTAAAATAAAATAAAGCCTCTAACACGAAGAGTAAATAATAATTTTAAAAGTTCCTTATCTCAGGATAGTGGATGACTCTATTAGGGGTATCGACGCTTGTTGGTAGTGTAGCGATTTTCGATTTTGGAAACTCATGTTATTCACACAAAAAGGGAAACAAATCCCTGATAGCTAGTCTCCATAGTTTCAATAAAGCCTTATTCCAAAATGAAAGTCATTCTTATGAATCTTAATTAGTACCATAATTTATGCAATTTCTTGATCATTAACTATAAGCATGTATGACCTATATATGTTTTGAAATACTCTTATGAGGAACGAGACATATATCAATCTATGATCAATGTGTCGTGAGCCATATCCTAGTTACCCTGGTACATTGAATATACAAACAAATGCCTTATATATGTGAATAATTATTGAACTTGTTAATATTTACGTACTAAGATCTCATGTGACTTATCTTTGTTTCATTCTGGCTATCGATCAACTCAAACTCTAAGATGTGAATATTTTCCTTCTATTGTGTTATGTTTTTCCTTTTGAGTTTCCTTTTTCCTCATGAGTCGACTCTGTGCCCAATGCAAAGGCATCTGGTCTGCAGTTCTTGATGTCTCATATGGAGACATCATCCCCAGTTGGAGCCGAATGTTATCTCCAAATCTAACCCCAATTAGAACTTGGCTCTTTCTCACGGTTTCACCTTATGTTTCCTTGTTTACATTACTCTCTTTCATATTCATATGATCAAAATTTTATGCTCAAATATTCATTACTTAAAGTGTTTATATCCCTCATATTAGAATTAGAATTATTATTATTATAATAATAATGATTTAAAATCATTATAATATTAAATAAATAATTAAAAATATAATCATAAATTAAAAATATGAATAAATATAATTTTTTTTTTTTTTTTGTAAATTGGGAGGAACTATTCACATTAATTATAAAACCAGAGTATACATGACAGTCTCATGAGGCTAGTGGCTGGAGCCATACATGACCGCTATAACAAGCCCGCCCTTAGGGATGGATTTTACATGGGAGAAAATATGAGGGGGTGTGACAAAAGAAGAGAAACAACTACAATAAACCCAAGCACCCTGGGTGCTGGAAAAAAGACCAGTAGGTCTCGTGTACCATATGAGATACATCCAAAAAACAAAGCAAACAAAGAGGAGCTGAGAGAATTCAAGGACCCGAGGGGGGCTGCACATCTTCTTCATCATTGAGGTAATCATCCACGCTGATCGGGCGGTCCGACGTACCCTCCTCCAAGTTGATAGAATGGCGATGGAGCAAAGACGGCCCGGCTTCCTTAGCATCGGCTTTTACATGAGTTTCCTCCTTGATCCTGGTCCCCTGCTGGTGACGCTTCACCGAGCAATGCTTCAACAGTTCGTAATGGGGGGAGGAGTGATCGACGAAGCGGAGGTGGTGAACCTCCTTCACATAGGCCACAAATTTGTCAGACAACGCTTCGATTTTCTTCTCCAACTCCTTGCTGACGTTGCTCTGCTCCTGAATCGCAATGGCCAACATTTTTTTGGTGTGCCAGTGCAGGTCAATTGCACGATTGTATAAATTTTCCCGGTTTCTCGTGAGTCCGGGGTCAGGAATCCATTGAAAGGCGTTGTCTACCTATTCCAAGGGGGTGGTTCTGCGACGGGAGCGAGCCTCCACTTCCAAACCAGACAAATGCTCCTGCACCGGCGTCAGAATGTTGTTAGCGAAGATACGGGCAGCATTTCTTGCAGAGGTTTCCGCCCTTGTGACCGATAGGCGGGAGGGATTTTCCTAGTAGGCATGGCAACCTCTGCGAGGCTGGGGGGGTGGATTACGACGACGAGGGGCCATGGGAGGCTGTCTGAGATGGGGAACGATGGGGAGGGCCAAGAGCAAGATTCTGAAGCTATTGTTCGTGAAAATGGGAATGCCAAACAGGGGCGGGCTGTGAGGGATGAAGGCCAAGCGAGAGGAATATAAGGTGGTTGGCCAGAGAGATGGAAGAGCGAAGGAAAATTTGGATCGCATGCGGGGAGAGTTATTGGGAGTCGGTTGGGAGTAATTGCCATGGGTGGGGACGTACAGGGGTGTGCAAACCAAGGGAGAGTTGCTGAAGCGCTCAATCGTGAGATTGGGTGTGAGGTACCAGGTCATGATGATTGATGGTTGTGGGAGGTGACGACATGGCCGAAGCCTTCTGAAGATCTTGATTGTTAATGCTGGTGCAGGCAGTGTTTATCGTTGGAATCCCAAGTGAGTCCCAATCATGAGAGAGGAGTCTTTCAAAGGCCTTTACTCCTTGATTTGCAAGGAAATCCGCCAACTTATTGGCTTCTCTCCTAACTGCCGTAAAGGAGATCCCTCTTGCCTCTGCAATGCTGGCTTTGATTTTACGAAAAATTTTATTGATGCGCCAATAGTCGGAAACCTGCTCGACACTGCGCCCTTGCTAGAGTTTTTTACAATCTTAAGTAGCAAATATAAATTATTATTATTATTAATATATATATACCATCATTATAAAAATTAAAAATAATAAAATAAAGTTAAATTAAATTGAATTAAATAAATAAATAAAAAACAAATCAAATATATAAAAAATAAATTAAAATTAAACCAAAAAATTAAATATATTTAATAAACAAAATGTAAATAAAATAAAATGCATGCCTTTCACTTCTTATCACACATTTCCACTCAGACTTCTAAGTTTCCAAAAGGAACTAAGTTTCGAATTCTTGTGACTTTTTATATGGAGAGGTTTATATATATATATATTCAAATTTTAATATATAGTATGCACCAACATAAAATGTATTATTTCATATGATTTCTGACGGAAACGTTATATGAAATTTCAAAGTTTATATATGTATACAAAAACTGGAGATTAATATATGATATATGAAATGAATTTCGAAAAACAAATTTACAGGGGAGCGAGGATTTATTTGATTGTAATTTTATTTATGTTTAAACTGATTTTACTCTATTTTATTTATACATGAAATTAATAACAAGTATTTTAAAGGAGAATTGGAGAAATATTTGAGCGAAAGAAGAGTGATTAAATATTTGGAAAAAAAAAATTAAAAGAACGACTTAAAAAGAGTAATTAAAAATTAAATATTAAAGAGGAAAACATTAAGTTTTATGTTAAATATTTGAGAGAGTATATGAAAGTCGTCCCAATGATTTTTTTAAGCATAAAGGAGCTTAAAAAATAATTCTTATTTTCATTTTTTTAGTATTTAAACCGTTACAAACAATTGTTATTCAAACTTTTTGTACAAAATGTCCACAACTTCTCCTTTGAGGGGGTTAGCTTCGGGAGGTGACGAGACTTACGCTTTAGGATCTGATTACACCTGCTGCACGGATCGATCTCCAAATATTTTGGAGGTTCTAATATGTGCATTTCTAAGTTTTTTTTTTTTTTTTTTTCATTACTTGCCTTTGATTTAAATTGGTGCAATGTTCTTTGACTTGATTAATTGCAGTTTGTTGAAAGTTTATTGATTCATATATTGTTATTATATTCATATTATTTAGAATATATGGATTAAAGTATTTAATTGAATTTTTGTTTAATTGGATGTGTTATTGCATGACATGTTTTGTCAAATTATAATATTTTTTTTAAATATTTTTTTTGTAAGTTTGAAAAGACTATATTTTCATCATGTCCAATATATCACCTTGATTGGGACAGGCAATTGAACCAGTGACTTCACATCAAAGAGTGCCTTAACAGAGCACTCAATCGTCGTCTTTCCAAGACTCCGTAGACAATAATTCTTTTAAATATTATAACAATGCAATTTTGCTATTTACTTTTTTTTCTTTAGTTACCCTTGCTAATTTATTTCGAAAAATTTAACAAACTAATAACTGACTTGAGCATTGTTGGTTTGTTATTACAATTAATGAGTCATTCCCTCTTAATATATATTATTGCAAATTGCGTGATTTCTGCTATTTGTTTATGCATTGTTGAGAAGCAATATAATATATTATATTGATTTCTATCTCACTAGTATTACGAAAAATAGTATAATACTTCAAATGTTGGATTACCTCATGTTGGTGTTTTTATTTTTTATTTTCTTTGTTTTACTTTTTATTGATGTGTTATTGTTAATTATTTAGATTGCATATTTAAATACCTCTTTTGAATTGCAAGTCCTTTGTCATTATAAGTCTCCTTTCCATCTATATCTTAACCACCTATTCATTTAAGACACTCTCAAACCATTAACCTGACCATACTTTATTTGTGCAATTAGAAAATCTATTTAAATTGCATCAAACATAGGGAATACCCCATGAGATAAAGGGAGGTCAACCCTTTTACCTAAAACAAGAGGATTCTCAAAATCCTTATCGAATGTCTTCTCGAGTTTTTCTTAGTTATTGAGACAATCCAAAAACCAACACCAAGTTGGAAAAATGAAATAAAACAACTCTCCAAGGATTACGATAATTCAATCCAAACCAAAATGAAATCAACTTAAGAATGCGATGCACATACATTTGGATTTTAAGGATTTTTTAGAAAGTTTTTAATTGGAATCCGAACAAATTTTATGTTTTGTGGAGTTCTCAAGTAAGGTTTTGGGTTGATCGTGCATGCTCAAACCCAAACCTTTAAGGAATTTTGGTAGATCTGGATTTTAGAAGAAATGTAATGGTTTTGAGCGAGATCCCAAATTTATTAATATAATCACAATACGTGTCTTATATATATATATATATATATATATATATAAAGCTTTATCTAGGATAATAACACAATTATTCTAAATCACGACCCATTTTTAATAGATTTTATAAACAACAACTAACTAAGCTAGCGAATAAATTGTAAACTTCTTATTTTAATTTAATATATATCAGTGTGCGGAGAAATTTTTAGATAAAAAATTAATTAAATTTATAATATTACATTATTTTATTAAATTGTAAAATTAAAAATTAATTAAATTTATAATATTACATTATTTTATTAAATTGTAAAATTTATAGTACAAAAATATCATAAATAATATTATTAATTTTTATTGTAAAAATAAATGGAAATTTTCACTATATTATTTTAGAAGAAAAAATTTAAAGATTACTATCACACATTTTGGTAAATATAACCCTTAACAAACACCATTATGGTTTTAAAAAGACTCACATAGATTACTAGATAGAAACATAATATTTATATAACATTATATGATATATGTTTTAAGTTTTTAAGTAACCAATATATAAATGTTAAATATTAAATGTTTATGTTAAATTTTACAAACATTTACGCTTACAAATATCTCCCTATACCAAGTTGTATAATGCCTCTCACTGTAACAAATATTATGTTTTTATCAATATCAATTAAATGATTGTTTCTATCATCAAAATTTTTGAGAAAAAATAAAGGGTCGAAGAAGTGAAGTAAATTAGAGGATTGAAGAAGTGAAATATAATAGTAGTTTCAAATTAATTTGTTTCTTCGCTTCTTGAAAAGAGAAAAGACATTGTTGTACCTTGAGAGATAATCCCCGACTGATAAGAGGTCAACGCCCAAGACATTTATTAAGATCAATAATGAAAACAGTTTTTTGTCCCATTGTTTTAAAACCCCAAATAATTTAATTATTATAAGTCTTCAATGTGAGAACAGTCTTTCAGAGTGCCCCCCTAATGTTGAATAAAAATGAAAAATATAAAACATAAAGTAGTGGTGGTGGAAAGTCTTTAACAATAGGTTGCCTTTGCAGAATATATTGTTTCCAACTTTAGAGGAAAAATGTAGACATCATGAAATGAAACATAGAAAAAAGGAGCACATCATTAAGGATTTTAACTTTAATTTATAGAACTGTAAAATTAAAGACCAAAAACTTCATTAGTCATTTCTAAATAAGAATGACATAAAATAATATGTAACTGGAAAGACACGTCATACTCAACAAATTATGGAATCACTTGAAAGATTTATTCATATCCACATGAAGTTCCAAAATACAAAATAGTTTTGCTTCTGAGGTCCAAAAACTCAGAACCTTCTTTCTCATTCTCACTTATCTTTTATACAAAATTTCAGAAAAGAACAGTTACAAATTGTCAACTACCAAAACTAATAACCTCCTAAACTACTTTGTAATTGATTATTCCTTCGATCGTTACATTTTGAAAATAAAACATAAATACAACATCTAAAAACATTTAAAAGTTGATGAATGTCATAATAGGGTGGGGAAATCATGTACGGAGGAAATCCAACAGAGTCCCCCCACAACCATTTTGAGTCGTCGATTTGTGGTCAAAGGAGATTGTGAAAAGTCTATTCAGAGGCACTCAAAGGGCTAACCGTTGAGCATGTTGTGTCATCGGGTTTGCTCCATCCACTAGGTCTCGATCCCATTTTCCATCGTTCCCCGAAAAATAAATGATATTTAACACTCGAACTTTGGTGTTTTCGACTTTGATATAGGGACCCACCTGCTTAAGAACTTAAGTCTACAATAAAATTTAATTAGTGCAGCTTAATCCACCATTACATACTAATCAAAATTCAAAATCGAAATACTTTCACCTTGTGATTTTATTTATCTTTTGATTTTTATTTATTTATTTATATATATACATTTTCTTTTGAACACAGAGAAAAGTAAAACGAGTTAAAACAATAGTAGCCACAACCATCCAAATATCATCTTCATTATCACCTTCATGCCTCTGCCAAATAGGAAGAAGGACACTTTAATCCCATTATTTATCAACTTTGTAGAACCTTACATTTTTTTTACCTTAGTTGAGTTGTTTTGTTTCATTCAAGCCTATAATTCCACTTCACCCCATATACAAATTTTCTACTCCCTTTCATTTTATTTAATATATTTTGCAAATTCCCCGATGGGGGTGATGGGTCAATTGGCATATGTGGAAATAAAATGGCGTACAAAGCTCACCTAGCTTCCACGCGCACACCGCACTTAACATAATGGTATCTGGCATCATAATTAATACCCAGTAAGTGCTTTCTTCTCCCGCATGCTGCGTCATTGAAATCCATTGGAATTTCGGAATGGTACTTTGTGTATTGTGTTGGGCGATGAGGTGTGGGTCTGCAGAGTAGTTGGGTTTTGAATTGTGGTTTTCCCGACAACATTCATGTCTCTGGGAAAGAGAGGGAGGAGAAAAATGGAATAGTCTGGAGCAAGTCGAGCTCTTTCCCTGGGGAGGCCCATGGGATCCTGACATTCAGTGGGTGTTTATCGTTATGTGGCTCCGTCAGGGTCTTCTATGCTTGTCGTTAGTGTGCCCAGATCTGCCCACGGAGGTTGAATTGGGCTATGGGATGCGTTGTTGGTTCATATGTTTGTCGCTCCTCTCTAGTTTGATGTCATGGTGGGAGCAGCTTCAAGTTGTTTCTATTGGCACTGTAAGGGAAAGTTTTGTGATTATTTTCTCAGGTTGTCCCTCTGGATTGGTGGGATTCACTTCTCTCAGCGGGAGGCGAATAACTCATGCAAGCTGGCTCTAGGGTGGTATGGAGGATTTCAGTAAACCGCGGTCTCGAGCCTCCAGTCCTAGGTCAATGAAGTCTGGTAATTGGTTTAGTATTTTCTTGTTCAACTCTATTTGGTTTTCTATGTCATATCACAGGTCACTCTGCAGGACCTGGGCGACGTATTGCGAGTTCATTTGTTTGTATTCACTCGTTGAAAACCCCCCTTGGCACACCTTAATGCCTCGTGAGAGGGGTCATCTGCGTCAAGGGGGCGCTTCCCCTAATCTTGAATTCCACCAGCCACATTGTGAGGGCAGCCACTCGTCCTCTTATGACGCCACCAACCCTGACATGGAAGCGGATGCGACCATTTCTCCTGTTCGGTCTATGGGGAAAGTTGTAGCTCCAATCACCCTGGACACGATAGCCGACCAATTGCACCATATCCAATTGAATATAGATATCATAAGGAAATATTTCTATGAGGACTATAACAAACTGGTGGCTTATATTAATGATATGCAACATGTCTAGAATGAAATCCTGGACAATATGAAAAGCATCCAACGAGACCATCGGCGCACCAACGATCACCTTCACACTCTGGAAGCGAGGATTGAGCACATTGACTTCCATATGCATGATCATGCAACTCTCTTTGCTACTCTCCTTTCTTTCCACCCAATCTTCCTCCTTGAAATGCTTTTATTATTGTAGATGTGGCTCAATTTTGTTTGATGTATGGTATGACTAGTAGGCCTAGTGGAAATAAACTATGATACTGCGTGCAATTGTTTTCCTCCAGGCCCTATGCTTTCTAAATATGTCTGGCATGAGAAGAATGTGCCCCGAGAGATTATTTTTGTACTTAACTTCATTTTGATAATATAATGCATGTTCGTTGACTGACAAAAACAATGTCTTCTGCAAATTAACAATATATTTGAGACATACCTTTTTTAAGATTAGTTGAGTTGTTTCATTTTGTTCAAGCCTAAAATTCCACTTCACCCTGGAAAATTTTTTTCTACTACTTTTCATTTTATTTAATGTCTTCTGCAAAATAATAATATATTTGAAACTTAATTTTTTTTACCTTAGTTGGGTTGTTTGGTTTCATTCAAGCTTGGAATTCTACTTCACCGCAGATAATTTTTTCTACTATCTTTCATTTTATTTAATGTCTTCTACAATTTAATAATATAGTTTTTTTATACAAATGTGGAACTCACAAAGCATCCAGTATCAATATTCTATATCTTGCTACTTCTCGAATTTTAGAGAATTTTGAAAAAAATTCAACTTGCCAATTGACAACATAAAGTACCAAGTCATAAAGAAAACTAATATTCTATTTAAAGTATGTGAAAAGTTACTAAATTTCCAATAAAGACAAGAATGATAGAGTTGTTCCAATTTATGTACAACTTATGCAATTATATATATATATATATATATATATATATATATATATATATATATATATATATATATATTATTTTACTAAATGCTAATAATATATGTGGATAGGTATTATTTTTTTCAATGTGATTTGTTATTTCTTTTATCATGATGTTATTTGTTATTTGATATTTATATGGTAATTATATAATTGTATTATGTAAATGTTAAGAGGTAAATATATATTTAGAGATGTAAGTATTAATATTTGAATCTCCATTTGTTACTATAAAAAATAAAAACAAATAGCATATGTAATGCATAATGCAAATTTAAGATGTTAACTTTTATTATTCTGGAATATTTTTTTTTAAGAAGGATTTGGTTTTAATTCTTTGTGTAAAATTGGTTGTGTTAAGAGGTGTTTTAATATTTTATATAGAGAGATGTTTATGTTAAATCATTAGATTTAAAATTATACCAACCTAGAACCATCTTAACCCCATATCTAACCAACCTAGAACCATCTTAACCCCATATCTATCAAGCGCTGACAGGCATTGAATATTTAGTGGTGCAAACCTTTCTTGAAGTTTTGCAAGCAAAAAAGAGGTTAATATTTGCAACAAATTATATCTATATGCTTCCAAACCTATTTTTTGCACCTTTAGAGATTTGATCTCTCTCAATGTTCTGATATATCCACTTTAAGATGGATCTAAAGTGGCTGAAAATAAAGTGAAAATTAAAATTTATAAATAAAAATAAAAATGAAATAAAATACATTTATAAGGGAAATAGGCCACCCTATTATAAAATATTATGTAAAATAAGAGATTCAAACATGAAATATTAATTTACCAAATCAAAAAATAAAATAAAATAATTTAATTTTAAAAAATATTATTTTTTAATAATTTATTAAAAAAATAAATTTTTAAATGTTATTTTATTTGATTAACAATAATGTAATTTTAAATTATAATGAAATTAAATATTAAAAAAGATAACTTATTTTCTTATCACTTTCCTTTTATATATTTAGAGAGAACATAATTGTTAAGTATTACCTCATGAGGTGAAAGTTTGCAATGTAATGATATTTTGTTCGGAAGTGCGGTTGCTTCACATTTGGCTTAATCTTGGTAATACAGGGAAAATTTTAGGGGCAAATTTTAGCTCAAAGGCGAATTTTAAGAGATTTTAAATTTTATTAAGGTGAATTTTTATATAAAACCCAATTTTTATAGTTTAATAAAGTTAGCCCAAAAAATATTTTAAAAATAATTAATTATTTAATATTAGCCCACCAAAAAAAGGGCGCACAAAACTGGAAACATGAAATTCGCCCCCAATTTTCCAGATTTCCATGGCATTCGCCCCATTTTTTCAACCGATTTTCCAGATTTCCATGGCATTCGCCCCATTTTTTCAGTGGTTCGGAGAGGTGGCTGGGCTTTGTGCACACCGATCTTCTAAGTTCTTGCTGGCTGAGCGAGACCAAGTCGGAAAAAAACAGTCATAGGAATCCCATCATGGTCCGTTAGGGCCTGGCCGACTCTCTCTGGTCCGTCACTCTCTGGTCCGGACTCCGTTAGGGCCTCCCATAGTTCGTATATAGCAGAGAATCGAGATACACTTCGAAGAGATGGTGTTGTGGGAGATAACACTCGCCACAGCCTACGTGCTCAGCCTCAAGCGCATGTACAAGCTCGCTTTCAGACTCCAACGCCCACTAATAACACAGAGGCACTGCGCTTTTCGCCAGTTTGTTCAACGGTATGCACCTTCCTTCCCTTTCTCGATTTCAAGATCTCTGTTTCAAGATGACGTTGGTAAGTATTTCTGAAATTTTTGGCAAAATATATTTCAAAATTTTGATGTGTTGGTAAGTATTTCTGAAACTTAAGAATCTGATAAGGCAGTGTCGATGAAGATGACAGAACTTATCTAAAAGAAAATCTTGGATGGTCGCATTGCTAATAACCATTAAACTGCTGAGTAGGACTGTAAGTTTTTTATTTTAGTGAGCTCTTACTATTGGGACTCCTATGGGTGTCTTGCTCGTTATGGGTTACAATGTCTTCAATGGCATGTGAGGAAGACCCAAGATTATTGATCTTCACTATTTGTATATTCCGGGCTGTGGATCCTTCCATTCTACTTTTGATTTGCAGTCCTGTTATATATTCTTCCTTATATCCATTGTGAGTTTCTTTAGAAGCTTCATTCGATACTTCTATAGAATCCTTTACAAGAGCTATTCCTTTCTCTACCTTACGGAATACCTCAATTTTCAGAATTAAGGTAAGGTGTCTGTCAGCTGGTGCTTGAAGATGCATTATTGGAACTTGACTCGCATCACTAGTTTCCTACCTATCCATTTTACTTCCAGTATAAATGTCTTTAGTAGGGTCAGAAATTTCTTGTGATAAAGCAATAGATAGATTCGAAATATTTTTACTACTATAGAAATCTAGTGTAGAAACACTCATTGCCAATGAATCATTGGTAGCCAACACTTCATCACAAACAGACTAAGGTTTAAAAGCAGTGCCAACATGAAAACCAAGAGAAGTATCCGAATCAACATGCTTATTTTCCTTGTAGTGAACCTGGCGCTTAGATTCATCTTTGAAATGTTTACTACTTTCATGGTGCTTTATAGTGCACTTTTGATAAAACCGTATACTTCTCAGGTTTGCCATTATCATCCTTGTATCTGTCCTTCTTGTATTCCCTCTTCCTGTACCTGTCTTCTTTGTTCCTTCCATCGCCATGACTGTTTCTCAATTTACTTTCCTTGATGTATGCTTCCACCTTCTTTCGGGCTGGATATCTCATATTAGATGTCTGTCTTTTGCTGCCCACTTGTTAAAATTTCTTGGAAGTATCACCCCCAATCTGAAAAGGTAAAGAGACCTTTCCCTTCATTTCAGAACTGCTATTGAATTTTTCTTCCTCTGAAATTGCAGAATCTCCAGGACACTGAGGATTCATTAGTTTGGTTTCAAGTTTCAACCTTACTATTTTTGTACAACGAATTTATTGAATTTGTTTCAAGGCTATCATTGCTCACTTTTTCCTTTAATAATAGAGAAGCATTGACCTCCGTTTCATCCTCCTTTGGCTCATCCCCTGTTCTTGAGTTGCACTCGTTGTTTTCGTTTCCAGATGAGTTGCTACCTCCCCTCTTCTCAGGCTGTCTGTGGTTTTTAGCCTCTTCCTTTCCGTACATGTCACAGCTCTTCTGTCCAACTCTTCCAATTCTGTAATAGCCCTTCTATTCAACTCTTTCAATTTTGCAGGAACTTTGTATACTGCTCCTTTTTCCTCTCTTCTTCTTTATGAGTAGTTGCCTCAATGTTACCATCTACCTTTGGAGCCCACAGAGACGTTGCCCTTGCACATGTTTTTCAATAACTGCTAAACTTGCTGGTATAAGTTGGACACTCTCTTGCAATGATGCTGGAAACCAAAGATTTCAACCAAATTATCCTCACCACTGTCAAGGCTAAACAGATAAGGTTAGGATCTACAAATAAAACGTGCTCTGCCATGTATATATAACAGGTTGAGTAAATAGAGCCTCCAGGTAATGAGAACATTGTTACGCATATATGAGAAGAATTAGGTGATCTTTTTGTGATCCAGTCCAATGGGTTTTGGCTTAGGAAGAGAGGGATCACCACACTGATAAAATTGCTAAGGGATACAATGAAGATCAAAGAGAACCCATAACACATGCCATACATCATGGAAGTAGGTATGCTACTGGATCTAAAGAAAATAAACAAGTTTAATATGCAATTGAGAGTAAGAACCTAAACCTAAATTCCATTGTTATCTACAGTACCAAAGTTTTGTTTTTCCATAAAAATGAAAACAAAAACCAGTCAATATTTGAGAGACTACTAAAATATGTTTGCTAGAAGGGCACTTACAGTAGGTATGGCCAATGCTAAACCTGCATTGGTACCTCTCCATAGGCGAGAGAAGCCTTCCTACAAATGTCAATGCAACACAATTATAATTCTTTGTAGAAGCATATGCCTTCTGAAGTGGCACGGCAGATAGAACATCAACCTGTGATAACAAAAGAAACATTTCAAAATTGGTAACGAACAAAAAAAAAACACGTGTCGAATGATCTTGTAAAAAAAATCTAGAGTTCCTTTATACTGAAAACAACCAGGAGGAAAAAGTGGAGTCATCCCAAATGCACCTCCCCAAGGACAGACAGGAGGACACTTCACTTCAGCGAACACCTGCAGAAACAATTTGGTAAAGGAATGAATCTTGAAAAATTATATATTCTATCATAGTGCAACATAAAGTAAGGGTAAGAAATAAAACAAAAGACCAGTGAAATAATTACAACATATACACATTGTAAATTCCAAGCTAAGTTCACGGGTTAAAACATGAACAAAGAAAATAATAATGAGTTTCATAGAATAAGAAGACTAATAAAGCTTTGATCAATCCACCAAACTACATGGGTCAAGAGATTTAAGATTTAAACTTGGGTTAATGAAAATAAATTTCCCTAACATTAGATGGTGAAGCCATCAACACTTATTGTTTTCACTTTTTTTCACTGTTGCAGCTGAAGCAAGGCTCCATGACCTTTTGCAGATAGAATTGCAGCTTAGAGCTGGTCATCTTGGTGATGTAGTTCAGAGCAGGCGGTGCAAGGGCTTTCGAGAGAGAACAAATGAACAAAAGACTGTGAAAAGACATTTGCAATTTTTCTACCATGATCACTAAACAATGGAGCCATTTGGAAATGCAACCATCACAATGTAATAACATTTTAAACAATGAATGCTTGAAATAAAAATTTAGCATTAACACTTAACATAAAAGTCATCTCACACTTGCCATTTTTTTCATTTTTCAGAGTGGAAAAAACAATATTTAGCTTTAACACTAAATGCGAAAGACATCTCAGACCTGCCAATTATTCCATTTGTCACTGTGGGAGCTGTTGTAATTCTCTAATCCCACATGCAAATCATGTTGAAGCTCAAAACTGGTCATGTTGGACTCATGACACAGGTTAGACTCCAGAGCGGGTTATGGAGCTCAAGTCATAGAGAATGTATCCACTGTAGTTGGATGTTTGTTTTTCAGTTGAGGTAACTTGGCAGTAGAATCATGGAAGCCTATTCCATGATACTTTGTTGTTTTCGAATGTGGGTATGATACTATGAAGATAGACTTTATTGTACATGCTTGCGTAGTATTATGACAATTCTTTTCAACTTTTTGACAATCATTAATTTCTTCAGGAATCTTTGCTTATCACAAGCAAACTCCAAATTGTGCATGGTGACTTAGATGCTAACATCTAACGAAACATGAAAAAGATAGGTAAATGAGATCAGGTGAAAAAGAAGAAAACTGACAATTGCAGATGATACGATAGTTCTCTCAGTGATGTTAATACAAAACTCTAATTCCTAGAACTTTACAATGCTTTTAAATGTACGAATATATTGAAAGAACCTAAACCTTTATATGGTGGTTCAGAAGGTCTTATGCAACCTAAACTACCTGGGTTTAGCCTATGTGTCATTAAGGCCTCCCTTGCAGTAGACCTGTAGATAACTGTAAGTGGTTTTCGCGGGTGCGCAAGTTATCGGATGCTGCCACATATCAAAAGTGGTTTCCCAAAACCACAAATTGAGGACCCCTTCTCTACGTTAATATTTGAGAAAGCAAGGGGTCCGCTATTTACATGGAGCCATTGATTAAACCTAGCCAAATCTCTGCCATTGATAAAATTGCAGGTCTCTTCCATTATATCAGCCGTTGATTTCAACATTGTGACAAAATCTTGACACGTATCACCTTTAAATTTTACCGATGCACAACTTCTTCAACCTACCAGCAGCGATACCATTCTTTGTGCAAATTAGCACTGGGCTGACACTTATTTGTAATCAGCGTTGGTATGAACACTTTCCTAACTGTAAACTCGATTTTGCTGCACCTTCAAATCCCAAAGGTCACCTGAGCCATTGATCTAGCACTTGATGATTCTTAACATTACAACAGGAACCAAGCATATCAGAAAGACCATTTCAGGATCAATCCTTGAATGGAAAGAAGTTGATGGCCTATGCTTCCTTAACATAGTTCGATCCTTCCTCCCATAATTCACTACATCAGCAAGCTCTAAACCATAATGTATCTCTTAACCTTAACCTTGCAATAGCAAGGCCAAAGGATCAATTATACGTAATGAAGTGTGTACAAAGCCCGGGGATATGAAATATGGTTCAACATTCTTAAATTTTAGCTTCACTGTGTAGAAGCATTATTTTGTTGGCCTCCTGGGAGAGAATTTTCAAATTCAATAATGGTTGATGTGATGGAACGTACAACACCAAAAATGCCCTGAGCGTTTGAGAGTTCAAGCGCACTAAAAATTTTAGAGAGGGAATTAAGCTATTTTCCGTATGTAACAGCTCACAAATCATATATAGCTCGCAAGTCACATATATTAGTAATTCATGATTTTACAAGGATTGAGGCTTATATTGAATTTCAAACTCCAATTCGCTTGCAAGTCACATATATTAGTAATTCATGATTTCACAAGGATTGAGGCCTATATTGGATCTCAAACTCCAATTCCAATGGGACGTCTATCTCTCAAATTCCAACTCCAATGGGACGTCTATCCCTCAAGCTTGGTCATGAGGGGCCCTAGACAACACTACCTTCCCCATTTTGAACCTGTAATCTCCCAAAAGAAATCACAAGTTCTTAACCATTGAGCCCACTCAAATACCTTAAATGCCCAATGTTTTGGATTGCCAAATGTCAAAATGAAAGGCTTCATGATTGCCCAAGCCCTAGTGTAACGCTAAGTGTCATAAAAGTGAAGCAGATCGATACAATGAAGAAAGGGGGGTGTGGATTAGAATTTTGGCAAGTGCACCCTGCTTTGTAAGCTTAATAGACGAAAATGCAACCCTGCTCTGTAACCTTGATAGCCGAAAATGCAGTTTTTGGATAGTTGAGTGACAATTTCATTCAACAAATGTGATATTTGTTGACCACAGAGAAATACGGAATACTTAGTTTTGTTCACCCAACCTTTTTGAAAATTTGTTGACCAGTATTGTGTTTCAGCGATTGCTCATGAAGGGCAAATCTATCATTCTGGAAAGTGACAAACTTGATCGCACTAGGGCTTATGTGTATATGTGAATATAGGGAATCCACAGTGAACATTATCGTTGAACAATGCAACATCAATGTCGCTGAGGGGATTGCAAAACTTTTTGTTATCGAGAAAGACTACTTTTAATGCTGAGGCAGTTTCCAATTGATAATGGAGGTTTTTTTGCTTATTTGTCTATTGAAAGTCTCAATCATATACAATTTTCATGGTAAAAATGAGCCAAATATGAGGTTTAATCCGAAAATGCAGAAGACTACATCGCTGAGAGTGATGCCTGGATTAGAATTTCTGGCATCATCACAAAATATACAGGAAAAGCATGCCAAAAGAGATTACCCATAGTGACCCTGTCAATGCTTTACTTCTTTGTCAAATTTGCAATCGGAAGTTTTGTTGGAAAGAAACCTGCATCACCCTTGCCATTGATTTTGTTCCGAGACCTTAAGAAATGTTCATTCAGAAGGTTTATTCCCAATACTCTGAATCATTAATGCGTGGATAATTAGATCTGAGGTTGTAATTTGGAATTGAGGTATTTGAAATGGAAACCGTCCATGCAGAAAATTTACTGAGGAGTTTTGTTCTCATCTTGTTATGGGCCACCAGGTTGTTAATGCAGTCACTGAAAAAGTCAGAAAATGCAGCAGAATAAACAGTTTGGTGAGGAAGTTGTCACTATAACTCCAAAGTCAAATACTTTAGCTTATTTTTGTTAAGTTCTCTAGCTGCAGCATCTCTCTCTTTTCCAATTCTGACGCAGCCAGATCCTTATAGGAGGAAGGCCAAAGAGCCTCTCACTCTGATCTTTTAACTCTTAATCTTATGTCTCATTCTCTAGTTGCAGTTCAAGAGGAACCTTGAAGTTTTATTAGTCTTGCCTAGGTCTTGAAAAAATCTTTGTAGTGCTCTCTTCAGCTCTGCTCAAATTTTTAATGTTTAAATTGTTCCTGGGAATGTAATTATTGCTAGTACCTAAAAAATAATGGAGTCATTGTTGTACTAAATTATTCTATAAGAGTTGGAATGTGACCTAAACTACAGCTCAGAAAATTTGTGGGTTTTCCAGACAGAGAACCCAGGATACACATCGGTAGACCCCTTTCTCCATTTCTACCCAAGGGACAGGCCTTTTACCCTTTCAGTCACAGTGAAAACCAGCAACTCTCATGTACAGTTGAACTGGAATATAGATACTTCAATAGCACTACTAGAACTCGGGTTCCAAGCCGGTTGGGAAGACACCCTATGTGCACTATTTAGGTTTTTTTGTTATTGTAGGGTATGAATTATATGTCGATGCCATCAAGGTGAGTGAGTCTTATCAGTGGTTATAATTTGCATGTTATGATTCTGCAGGAACTAGAGTATTCTTGAGGCATAGATTATATGAAATGGAAGTATCTTTCATTGAAGTGCCAGATGAAACTACTCATCACATTAGAAGTGAATTGGCAAGTCAAGTAGTGGATATTGAGATATGATAGAAATCTAAAGTTATGGTGTACACGATAATGGATGAGGAGGTACTCAGAAATTTTATTCCAAAATCACTATGACATCTAAAACTATCATGGATTGGACCCAAAAAAACATCTTAACATTTGAAATAAGATGTAATTGGTGATTCTACATAAGTGGCAGCGATGTGAGATCCTTCTAAAATGCAGAGAGTAGTGGGAAATGCTCGGTCAATATCAAATCTGGAAAAGAAGGTTCTAAAATTGACATTGTATTCAGATCACAACTTAATTGTTTATTTAGGGCGGTCCAAACTCACTGGTGCTTGTACCAGACTTGCTCCCAAGAAAGGATCTAGTTCTCTTCAAAGGCAGAAAGCATAGAATCGTGGAAGGTAGTTGTTAAGAGGGAAGTAGCACATCACAAATATTGCACTTTCATCAGAATTTCAGGCTCTGAATTGGTTCAGAAATACACAGGATGAAGGATAGGTTGGTTGGAGTGTACGAGGAGACAACTATTGGTGTTTAAAAGGCTTTATAAAATGCAGGACAGTGGCACTGTGTTGTTCCCTGCTATCAATGTCTTTCTCTGTTACCAAAAGCAGGTTTGATAACTTATATGAATATAGACACTCCCTCCCAGATGGTCGGTCTAATCAGAGCCACAAATGTCATGTTTGCTGGTAAGGTTGTTGTATATTGATATTGAGGTGTTGGAAAGGCTTGTGTTGCATCCCTAAAGGTTGCTAAAGCTCGGGTCATTGTTACAGAAATTGATCCTATCTGTCCTTGTAATCTCTTATGGAATGTCTTCCTATCCTGACCCTAGAGAATGTAATTAGCACTGCTAATATTTCTGTTACCACCACTCGAAACAACGATATCATCATGGTGAATCACATGAGGGAAATGAAGAATAATTTAATTGTTTGCAACATTGGTCATTTTGACAATAAGATTGACATATCTAGGCAAGCAAATGATGTGACAACTAAGACACTCCCAATGAGATAATCTGAAGATTGTTAATCTTATGGACAACTCAAAGGTCAAGGTATCAAAATTATTCAAGATCTACAACCTCATTTTCAAATTCATTTTTAATACATTTGTTTCATATTTTGAGCCAGAGAATCACTATTTGATTGAATCCGGTTCCAGATTTTAGAGTATTGTCTCAGCATATGAAAAGAATAAGAAGTATTGACTAAATATGACAAGTGGTAGATAGCAGCTCTGAGTCAGGTGAGCTCATTTTCCTTGATTTTTCTAAAAAAAGATTCTTCAATTTTTCATAAAACAAATAGCAGACTAAATATGACAAGTGGCAGATAGCAGCTCTGAGTCAGGTGAGCTAATTCTCCATGATTTTTCTAAAAAAAGATTCTTCAATTTTTCATAAAACAAATCGCAGACCTCCGGATGCGGATGTCTAGAGGTTTCGTCGGGAATCATGTCCCGAGCCATCTCCCAATGTGCCTCGCATGGGGTGGCCACATGGCCCCCCATGGCGCCATTAATATGGCTTTCAATACGCACTCGCTCCGGGCATTTATTCAGCCGCGCCGTCACCCTCTCCTCCTTGGTTCGAACAGACGACACCATATGGATGCCTGCTCGCGCTCTGCGGATCACTCTGGCCCTGTCAGTCGAGCTCTGCAGCCCTTGCGCAGTATTTACCCGGGGGGATGTGCTACGCCCTGCGAACGCACAACCACTGGTCGCCGATGCTCACTGCTCAGCTGCCTGGAAACTATCCCTGGCTTTCATCATACGCATAGCAATTTCTGTCTTTCCAATTTCAATTCTCAGGTTTCTCCCAGTGTTTTCGGTGGTCTTGCCCCTGTTCTTGTAGCGCCCTCCAGTTCTTCACCTGCTCACTCTGAGAAGATCACCATGCCTAGGCTTAGGCAGCGGATGACTTGCCGACGCGGCTCCTCTCGGGGCAGGTTCACGAGTGAACGACCTCCCATCAGCTCTGGCGAAGATTTCTCCAATGAGCCTTCTGAAAGGCGCTCTGCTCCGGTTCACAATGCCCCTCCTGGCCTCATTCATGGCATTCACCCCTCTGCTCCTCCTCTGACCGCGCCCTCGAGCCCCGTTTCCTTTGTCCCTCATCACCCCGACAGCCACATTCTGAGGAAAACTTCGCAACGCGCCGAGCTTCGCTTCGACAGTGCTTTCAATCGCCCTTCCATTACTGCCTATATAACTATCACCCTGCGTGAAGAAGTCACCATTCATTCTCCTCCGGTAACTGGACCTGCGCCTTCTCCTCTCGCCCCCATCTCCAACCCGACTGCCATTCCCACTGTTGGTCCCAGCGAGCCCCTTGTTACTGCTCCATCCTCCATGGACCATATTCTCATGCAGGTGGGAGCGGACCTTTCAGACAGAGACGGAGCTCAGCGCGCTGATGAAGATCCTGGAGAACTATATGGCTGTCGAATTGAAGAGGAGCAACTAGCTCCAACCTAATTGCTATGTCTAGGACCAGTATGATTTCTGCTCTTGACTTTTTTGCAAGAAATTCTGCTTTTTTGGTTGTCTATAGCAGCAACAGCTGCATGCCAGTTTTGTCTTTCTATAGTTTTTTCATGCTAAATGTAATAGACTCTTCACCGGTTTCCCATCTAACGGGCGGTGTAATTACTTTTAAAGGAACTGGTTTCCCACTATGGGCAGTTCGACATCTGGATAGAACTTGGATTTCAAGCCCGGTTTCAGGCTCCCTCGGCTCAACCGTGGCAGTTTTGTAACTCTATGTTTATATAATAGAATTAGCACAATTTAGCAAAAAAAAAAAAACAAATAGCAGACTAAATATGACAAGTGGCAGATAGCAGCTCTGAGTCAGGTGAGCTAATATTCCATGATTTTTCTAAAAAAAGATTCTTCAATTTTAGTAGACTTTTTGCAAAATTTGGAAGACTTTGTAAGGAACCTTTTCATAAAACAAATAGAAGACTTCCATGATTTTTCCAAAACAAAGATTTGCTAATTTCCATTTTTTATAAAAATGATTCACCCAAATTTTACAATATAAAATTATTTTACCTTAAAATTGCCAACATTATATAGAGAGAATATATAAAATCATTATAAATTTGAATAATTTTACAAATACATCAATAAACATTTTATAGTTTGCATATTAGGCACTAGTGAGATTCGCTAATGTTTTTAAACTTCAAGATAATTTCCCATCATTAAAATTTTCCCTATTTATGACATAATTTTTTTTTTTCTTCTGATGTATGTATTTTCCTGTGATACATATATTTTTCCTGCATATATTTAAGGTTGTATAGGACACTCGGCAAAGCTAGGTTGAGTATCAACCTCCCTAAAAAGCTATCGCACTGTTATGATCTTTACTAAGTAGATCATGGTGACAATGTGTCAGTGTTAATTCCTCTAAATCAATAAATTGTTGCTTCTATACAAATTTGTAAATGTACTATTATTTTCTGTAGAGATCCTTCTACACTTTTTTGTTCTTAGTTAGATAATTAGACATTGAGGATGGATATTTAATTGCCTAATTTTTGCTCCATTCCTCCATCAAAACCTTTCAAGCTATGTTATTCTAACATACTTGAGTACTAGCACTTTGATCAGGCCTCTGCAAGAGAGGTCTTTGTTTGTGAGTAGGGATATGTGACTCATCAGCAACCACCTATACAACAAATCCTAAATATGGTTGTTGTGCTTCATAATATGTTGTCTAGTGACAGTGAACAACATTAAAAATCCTTGTAACACATGAGGGAGACCCCTCTGGTTCACGAAACAACTTGAACCTAAAGATTGGTCGAGTTGGTTTCTCGGCCTAGTTTTGTAACCAAGAACTGTCTTCGAGCAACAGTTACAACATCTTCTATACCCACTTTGAAGACTAAGGGATCACCCTTTGATCCAATTAGAGGGCCTACCTTAAATCCTCATGGCATGGATTATCATCTGAATGCTCAAGAAATTCATTGTAATGTATCTTATCATTAGTAGTGAATAAAATAGATATCTTCCCTATTTTAACAGGCGCCATCTTATTTGTGAGGGATTTTTATCATGTAACTATAAAGGAGTAGCAAGGGATGTGAGTTTCATCTCATATGAATCCATTCTAAACTTTCACACTTAATCCATAAACATTCCCCCTATGCTTCATCTTATGTAAAGGCAACATGGTGGCCCTTGTTAGGCGCACCAACTAAGTGAATTTTCATGGGGTTCACAAGTGGTATCTAAGCAAGATTGTCTATCATCCGTTGGATTATATCATTTTCAAAATTTCTCAATATAAGTAGTATTTTCCATGCCTCTACTTGTGCATAATGATATCATTGGATTTTACCAATGGTGGAGATTTCCCTTGTATTCCATCTCCTTTAGATAGACACCTATTTGGAAGTTCCCTTTTCCATTATCATTTCACCAAATAATACTAGTGTTTTCTCCAACATGACTATCATTTCCCCCAAGCCTTGGTCCTTCTTCTTCTTCTTAGATGATTCTTAATGAATATTTTGACTATTGTTGAGTTGAAAAGAAAGAGTTAGAACAAAGTTAACATTAATTACCAGAAGAAAAGGAATTATAATTGGTTCAACTTGAGGTAGAAAGAACCAAAATAGAAATTCCTAAGGTCAAATAGGGAAGGTTTAAGGTTGACATGATGGGGTCACCAACATTTCCAAGTGGTGGAGAAACAAAAGGTTTTTCTTATGAAGGGTTTCCTTTAGTGGTGTTTTTTCCTAAAGTAACTGCCATTTGACACAAAGGAGAGGTGATGCGAGTTATCAATGTAAGGGATGAAATTAGATCAATAATAGTAGTAGACTCAATAAATTAAATGAGCATCAAGGATTAAAACTAGTGTGTGAAAAAGGTTAATTCCAAGAAAGGGAAACAATTAATTAATTGATTAATTTGCAGAGGTTGATTCTTAGCAAAAGCATTAAAACACCACTTTATTAACTAATGTCTTGGTTCCTCAATTAAAAAGGAGAATGAACATATCCCTATAACATGCTAGCATGACTCAAGCAAGTCAGGCGTAAAAATACCTTCCAAATTTGCATTCATCTAGTAGAGATGGGACCCAAAGGAAGTCTCCTCCATAATTAATTAAAGTCTAGTGATGAATTCAACACAAATGAAAGTATGAAGAAGAGTAGTGATATATTGAGACCCAAGGAGATTAAAACCAAAAGGAAAAAGCATGTTTTATCTTAGGTACATCTCATAAACCCCATACGTAAGTCACCTAAGTGGTAATTTTAAGAATGACTACTAAGTTGCCTCTTCAAAAGATTAAGTTTCGGGAGAACGATTATGGGTCAAGTATGAAGTTTTAGTCAGATTCATATGAGTTGAAACTCACATCCCTCACCACTCCCTTCTAGCTACAAGGTGAAGCCCCTCACCTATAAGAGAGGTACCCATCAAAAACTCCATACCCACTACTCTGGTATAGGGGGATTCCTATATGTCCACATATTGACCTAGTGGTTCACTCATGTGTTAAAAGAGATTTCTCAGTACCAACACTTATTACTAAAGGACATGTACTCTTAAGTTATTCAACTTCTAGTTTCAGGTTTTAGGTAGCCTTGGAACAATTAACTCTCCACACCTAGAATCAAGGCACTAAAATGCTAATCTAATGTTAGTGGTGTTTAAAGAATCCAATCATACTTGTGTTTGGTACACCATATCAAAAATAGATGTTAAAGTAAAGGCCATAACTCTTTCACTTGATATTTTTGTTTCTTGTATCATGATGATTGTTTTATTTTCCTTTTTAATTCGATCTTTGAGATATCTCTTCTTAATCTAGTTCCTTGACATTTTGTAAATGGCATGTATACTCTGGCAATGATGGCAGTTATACAATTGTCGTTCATATTCTTCATTTCTCGAAAAGTAAAAAGCATTTGTTTGATGCACTTAGTTTCTTTTCTGCATTCATAACATTAAAGGAGCTGAAAAGAAAAACTTGCATTTGCATGTAGGATTGTGTTTTTTTTGCAAAAAAGGAACATTAGGAAATCTGCATTTAGTTTTGTGCTCAATGTTTTCTTTTGTTCATTGATTTGTTTGCTCACAAAATTATTTTCGCTCTTCCCTTTGTAGCTAGGTCTTTCATTGAAAAACTAAAAGTGAAAAGTTTGCTTATCATTCTTAGTTTGCATTTAGGAATTTCTACATACATCATCACGGTACCATTGAAAGGAAAATTGTTAAGCAAGATCAACATAATCTCAATTTATCTAAAAACGCATTGGAACCTGTTATGACCAGCAACAACCCCCCTTTTTATTTAATATTAGTAATAATACCAAATAAATGGGGACCCCTAGTTAAAAAATCCAAAAAATTAATTAGGATTTGTTTTCCTTTTCAAATAAAACTTTCTATCATAAACTTAGAGAAATCCCTTAGAAAGAACCTTAAGAAACACTTAATTTTATGATAGATTACAATAAAATTGTTCTTTAAACAAAATAACGCATCCATCGCAAAATGGTATATATCTTTTGTAAAACTGAAAATGCGATTTTGCGATTTTGCGATAATGCGATCCCAAAAAGCCTATACAATAAACATATTGGTCGCAGATCGCATAGCGCAGAAAACAGAAATGTTAAACGAATACCTTTTGCGCTATTTACAATTTTGCGCTTTTGCGAGATTTGCGATGTGCGCTTTTGCGCTATTTCACAATTTGCGCTTTTGCGCTATTTATAAAATTGTGATGGTTTCATTTTGCGATATTGCGATATTGCGATATTGCGCAGCAAATCGCAGATCGCAATGTCGCAGATTTATAAAAGTGCGTTGTTCAAAGACAATCTTCCCATATATCAATATCTGTTATGCACTTTAATGATTGGATTAAATGAATGGATTGACAATTAATGGTAAATGAGATTTTGTTTTGATTGAAAGTCATTTCATGTTATAATAATATATTCATCTGCCTTTGCATTTAAAACTATCTCATCACCTTTCTTATGCCATTACTCTCATTTAACTCGCAAAACGCAGGCACGAAGGAGCAAACGTCTATACAAAACTTTCACAAAACATTATGGGTAAGAAGGAGAAGAGCTCGAATTCTGAAAACAGAGAAATGGCTTCACTGTATGCAGACACCGCTTGCAATAAGGATGCCAGTATAACCACATGGGAAGGAATGTATAATTTGCTGGAAGAAGAAAATCCTGTGGTGTTGAAAGTTGCAGCTACATCGGCAAACACTCTTACTGATTGTGTAAATGATAATTTACACAAAGCTAATTTGATTTCAGAAACTGTTCCAGGATATCTCCCACAAGCACATCAACTGCAAACAGAATGGAGGCAAAAGGCAGAAGAAAGAGCAAAATCAATTCAAGGGCCGACAAGATTAAATTGGGACTCATACTGGACATACTTAATGAAGCCACACAGTCAGCACAATGCGCTTAATTGTATCATCAATTCTACAGAGAAGATTGCGCCTACACTTGCCGACTCTGTCTTTTCAGGATAGTTGAATTCTGAAGTCGGTCAACCACATCTTCTCAAAACTATGCTAGATGCCTGCAAGTTTAAAGACCAAGTTCATAGATAGTTAGTTAATAAGCTTTATTTTCTTAGATTTAGTTTTAATTTTACTGTATTTTAGCCTAGGAAAAGGACGGTCATTAAACCGAATCCCTAATTTTTGTAATAGACTATTTTTAGATTTAGCTAAGTAGTATTTAAACCCTTCTCATGCATTTAGAGAGGGGTCCTGGATCTTAATATTTTTGACTTGGAGATTACATTTCTGTACTCCACTTTCTTATATATTTTTAAAAGGATCACATCTGGTGATTTTTATGCGGAATTATCTTTGAAGTGTTGCATTTCTGTACCTTGGAATTTGATTTTGCATCAGAGTTACTGGATTAGAGTATCAGATTTCATTTGAAAGTCTTCAAGATGAATGAGGTATTTCTATCTGTTCACTGTTGATTTCTTTTGTCTTATGATATTCGCTTTAAGATTTGCTATCATTTATATATATTTGTTTTCACAACGCTTATTTTTATATATCATTTCTAAGTATAATTGAAACGTTATCTTTCATAAGTATATATAGATGGTATACAATGATGAATGCAATATGCTAATACAACTCTGTTTAATTTCTTAAACAAAGTTATCTTTATTTGTTTCTGCACATTTCAATTTAAATGATAATACATTTTTATGGTTATTGTTAAATTGGAACAATCTTAAGTTGTATTCACATATAATTACCCGGGTTAGTGTTATAATTTCTTTATCAGTATTTAGTTTAAATTAGATAGTTTTATTTCAGTCAATTTAGTCCCATTTCCACTCATCCAAATCAATCCATCACCAACCCATTTATTTATAAGGAAACTGGTCCTTTAAATCCAGTCGGAGCCACCATACCAAACGGAAAAGGAGCTGTCCTAAGGTCCCGATCGGGTGGTTTTCCCCAATGTTTGAAGCAGAGATTTTCTAGGCTTTAACAGAACCATAACGATAACATTTAGAAGGTTTAGGCTAGAGACATGTTCCGGCGTCGTAAAACATAGCAGCTGTCGTTAACTTGTCTGCGATACATTCCGAGTGTGATATCTCACCCCACGTACGTAAGTATATCGTAGCACGTCCCTCGGGGCGGCGTTACAGTATGATAAGTATATAGGTGGTGCTCTCACTGTGCGGTTTCGCATTAGACAGCGCTATTACGGACTTGGGCCTCCACATACCTTCGAGTATATTTGGGAGGACAACTTTTAGGTGCTATCCATCCATAGTGAACCGAGTCGGCCACCTTTAAATTGTGATACACCGAACACAGCATTCGGGGAGATTGCCTGCCCGTACTTCTTGGCTTGCCAGGAGGTATTCTGCAGTTCACAGTTTACTGGTAAACCCTTTTGCCTAGCATTACCCTCTTTTTGTTTATTTATTTTTTGTTAAAATTAATCAACAATCGTGGAAGAACATAATCCTACCCCCCGTCGTTCGCATAGATTAGCTTTAAAACCACCTTTACCACCAGAAGTTACTTCTAGTAGGCGAAGGCGATCAAAATATGCCCAACAGTGATGTTGATGTTGTGGATGATATTACTTGATGCTTCATGATGGGTGTTCTTTCTCACTTTCACATAATCTTGTTATAGCCTCTGCTTGATGCTTTTGTTGCTATGGTCATGTTAGGCATTAATTAATTGTCTTCAATGTTCAATGTGTGAAGAGTGCAAATGTTCCCTTGATGCGGTTTAAATTCAGGCACAATAGACTGTTGTTATGGACCATGTTTCCCTTGCTCCTACATATTGATATATGCCCAAAATGATTTTGGAGAGTGATATCCATTCATGGAAGGATATTTGCACTCGTCTTTCATGGAAGTTTATTTGCACTCGTCTTTCGTTCTCTCATGAACCAAGTGAAATTTCTTGGGGAATTTCTAATCAACAAGTTTTAGGAGTTTGTGTCAGATTTGGGTAGACTCGTAGAATGATTAGCTTGTGGTTGCTATAAACTCTTTTTGTCAACCCATGGATGCATGGTTAAATTTGCACTTGATTTTCAGTTTCCAATGATTTGACACTAAGAATCATTTGTTGACTATGGTGATTCGCTGACTTCTTTTCTTCTTTTTTGCCCCTTTCCCTTAGATGGTCATTCATGGGAGGGGAAGTTCCAATGAATGTATGATTTGTGGTGTGCATTTATCTATTGGTTAACTCTTTGGTAACATCCCATGACTATTATTTCAATGGAACTTGGTTAAATAACAAACACTAAGTGCTAATTAGGAGTTTTAAATGTTTGATACAATAACTAATTTTGGTTTATAGGATCCCACATGTGCTTTTTGGGCCTGAAACTTTACATGGCACCCGTGTGTTTACAAATCATGGAAAACATTTGAGTCTTTTTAGGTTATTTCATGGCCATACTGGACGTGTTTCACTATGGAAAGGAAACTATGGTCAACAGGAGGACAATGTCTTAAGGGATTTCTTTCCATTGATAAGTAAAAGAATCACTAGTAACTGACTAGTTTCCTTCCTCACTTTTATCACGGAAAATGATAGAGGATATGTTTCAACTTCTTATAACCAATTCTTTACAACTTAAGGGAGAGGTGTTTTGGAAAGGATGATTAAAGTTATTGTAATATTTTGTTGTTTTGTTTAAAGATTTCAAGTGTTCATTAGGTGATTTGGAGATATGATTTAATTTAGTGGAAATTTTTTTATATTTTATATTTGAATGATGTTCTTTGTTTTATAGATGATGACTCATGATGTTATTGTTTTGTGTATAATGATTTATTTTTGCTTTTGGGCTTGGGCCTTAGCACAACATTTTAATAAAAAATTGCATAATGGTTTTTGTGAACATTACACTTATTTTACTTTGAAAGCTACTTACAAATCTAGTAATTCTCAACTCTTGGAAACTATTGATGTAGGTTTCTAGATCGATTTGAAATTTTACTTCTGGAATATTCAGTGAGATGTCAAAATCTAATCCTGGGAAGAAACTATCAAGGCAAATTGATGTATTATCATACTTTAAGAAGTCTCAATCCAAGAATACACATTCTCTTCATGCTTCAAGCTCCTTTGAACAATCTATTACTGAGAGAGATGTTAACTCTTGTGAAAATGCATCTGATATCCATATGATGGATGAAATAATAGGTTCCTCAAGTGATCAGGGTGAGATAAATGCAATTTCAACAGAAATTAATGATGAAAATGTTAAAGATATTTCCTTGGAAGGTGACACAAACCATTCACGGAAAAGGAAAAAAGGCCAGTGGACCATAGGGAGAAAATTCCAAGATGATTGGCTCTCAAGTTTCCATTTATTGAAGAAATACCTTCTACAAATGAGGATTTACGAGAAGTTAAATGTCTTGCGTGTAGTTGGAAAAGTTGCAAGGTAGTGAAATTTCAGATGAAGCTAGATGCAGTACAAAAGCATGCAGGAAAGGTTTATGAAAAGAAAATTGTAAATGGTAAAGAGAAATCTATTTTCATATGGAAATATTTGGAGGAATGTCGACATAGCCAATGTGTGGAAGAATACAAAAAATATTTAATAAATAAGAAGAAACTTGAGGCAAGTGGAGGAACCATCATATCTCAATTTGAAAAGACGATGGAAAGAAGTTTGTTATCCAAGACGATACAATTGAGCACTGTATTTCACATCTTATGTAAAGGTCGTCCTATGACATATTATCTAGATCAGATGAAATTTCTATCTTTTCTCCACGTGCCAAACTTTCCATCTTCTCATTGGTCTGTAACTAGTGGTTGGGAATGGGCAAGATATCTAGCTCAAGTAGAAATTGATGATTTGAAACAGGAGATTGCAAATGCTAGGTTTTTGGCATTGTCTTTGGATGAGGTTACAACTATTGATAATACTTCATGGATCTGCATGAGCATTTATATGGTTAATGACCATATTAGGCATTCCTATCTACTTGGGATTAAAAAGATGAGAGAGACTTCTATAGCTGAAAATATTTATGAACTTGTTCTTAACACTTTGAAGGAAAGTGGTATGGATCATTTAATGATTGCAAAAAAGTTGGTATGTGTTGGAGCATATGGAGCATCGGTAATGCAAGGACAAAGGAATGGTCTTTGTGTTAGACTACAACTATCAGCTTCACCATATATGATTAATATTCATTGTATGGCTCATAGGATGAATCTTGCATTTAAAATAGTAAGCAAGTTTCCATTAGTTTCAAAAGTTGAAGATTTTGTACGTGAGACTCATGCATACTTTTCTCGTAGTCCCAAACGATATTTAGAGTTTCAACAATTTGTAGATGGTGTTACGGATGGAAAAAAACTACTGAAAGATGTTGATACAAGATGGATCTCATTAAATGGACCAGCTCAAAGACTATTTAGTGAGTTCAAATCTTTGGTAGGGTTGATGTATGAAAATCGCTACAATGTAGACAAAGCTCAAGATCTTCTTTTTCGACTAACAGATATAGAAACATTATTGACATTGGCTGGAATTCTTCCTATGCTACATGAAATGAATGTCCTCGTGAAAATGTCTCAGAATCGCACAATGTATATTGCCGAATACACAAATGCGAGAAATTCAGCATGCCTTGCATTGGACTAAGAGTTTACAAGTTGGACTAAGATCATCAATATAGAAAATACTGAAAATTTTTTGACGTTTGATGAAAAAGGGATACTATGTATCACAGTGCGTGGGTATATGGTCCCCTTTCATTATATTAGTAAGACGAGACGAATCACCAAAGATTGCCCCGTGTCAAGAGACCAATTTGATAATATTGTGATCTCAGTGAGACAAAATTTGATATAAATTGCAAGATCACTATCATCAGAGATAAGAGAACGATTTCCTCGAGATGAATTGTTGGAGGCCATGTGTGTGGTATACCCTCAATATTGGAACAATTGTCAATGTCCAAGAAATTTAAAAGCTGATTTTCAAAAGAGATTAAAATTTTTAGTAGACCACTTTTGCAAGAAAGTCTCGATACATGGAGAACAGATTGAAGGTATTTTAGATTCATCAAAATTGTATCAACAAGGTGGACGCTTTGCTGAAACAATGTGGAACCAATATCCTTTTTTGGAGAATCCTAATGAAAACGATGCTATAACAAGATTATGGAATACTTTAAGTGCTAGCCAATACCTGCAAGAAAACATATCAGAATATTTTAAATTAGTAGATTTGTGTCAAACCATGATTTTGGGATCGGTGGAGGATGAGAGAATGTTTAGTGCACTATCACTTTTGAAGTCAAAGTTGAGTAACAATCTTGATAAACATGTGGATACATGTTTAATATTATATGTAACAAAGTATGACGTTGACAATTTTCCATATGAAAGAGCACTAGCGCTTTGGCGATCAGATTGTGATAGAAGGGGAGAAAACAATATAACAAATTTATCTAATGAACTTGATACAGAACATAATGTTTTGGAGGCTCATAATGACGGTACATCTGGAGAAGATCATGTTCACAATGTAGAAAATGATGACCAAGATGAGAATTGGGAAATTGAAATACCCTAGGACTCTTATTTTGGTATACATGTTCCGTTGATCATGCAAGATTACTACATGTCAAATTCAGGTAAAAATGAGTTCTATATTTTGTATTTTTCATTGTAACATTGCAGCTACATTTCTTTCATGTGTGTTATTTTAAGATTGATGTTTCATATTTAATCCTTACATTGTTTGTTTCTTATTTTTGACAGGAAATGAAGCTGGATTTGATGATTTTGGGACCTATTTCTTTTCACATAGATAGTGTTTGACTAGTATTAAATGATAAATAACTAATTTAACAAGACTAATGCAAAGCATCAATGGGCTCATTCAAGTACATGAAACTACCTTGATGTCTAGCTTTGACATCTTGGAAAATTTTAATGGTATATATGTTGCTTGTGTTTGGGGAATTTTGTTGAGTTTCGAGTTTTATATTTTCTTGGAAAATAATTATTGATATTTGGAAAATGTGTGATTTTATATTGGTATTGGAAATGAAGCTAGTTTTGATCTTTGATTGGAAATGAAGTCAGATTTGATGAAGTTGGGACCTATTTCTTTTCACATAGATAGTGTCCTAGTATTAAATGATAAAGAACTAATTTAAGAAGTCTAACGCTAAGCAACAATGGGCTTATTCAAGTACATGAAATTTTGTTAATGTCTAGCCTTGATATCTTTGAAAATTTTAGTGGTTTGTTTGTTGCTTGTTTAGAGGATTTTGTTGAGTTTGAAATTAGTCTCTTGAATGCTTATGGTTCTCATATCATGCATAGATCGATAGATCTAGTTCTATTATTATAATCATTATTGTTTTCTTTATATATTTGGTGGTTTGAGGAAAGATATTTTATTTCCTTTCACTTTGTGGCATGATTTCGACATCTTTAGCTTTTAGAATATAGTAAAATATTTTTCTTATTATAGATTTTTCTTGGAAAAGAAATATTGAGAGTTAGGTGCAAATGCACAATGTTGTGTAACATTAGTGTGATAAATATGGGATAGTGAAAAGCACAGTTTTGAAGATTAGTCTAAGTTGACTCGTACCTAATCAACTCAGTTAAGTTGATTGTTGGTTGAACGGCTAATTGTTGGTTCAATGGACAGAAGGTCTTGCAGGCACAAATACCAAAGGGAAAAATGGAGCCCATCATGGGGTACTCTTTGTAATTCTCCACCACTGCTACCTTCCATGCTTCCTCAAACTCCTCTCCAACCTCAATATCAGTGTTAGTAGTAGCATGAGAAACAACACTACGCTTAGCAGAACTAGAAGAACGCGTTTTCCAAACTACACGAGAACTACTTCCCTCACGAGTCACCATGTGCCATGCTTGGTCTTGGTGGTTCTCTTCCTTCTACTCCTGGTTCAATTACCATATCTTCATTGGAACCAACACCCCGAACTCCACTAGAAAACGATTCACCATTTTGTAGTAGTGATTCACCATTTGTACTGGTGATTCACCATGATTTTATAGGATAATATAATCTCGTG